>CM060251.1:22855576-23508076 GCA_030684275.1 Acipenser oxyrinchus oxyrinchus
CAGTAAGTAGCAATATATCCTGTTTTTTCACAGTTGTAACAAATGAGTGGTTGGGGTGGTGACCTTCTATATCTCTGCCATTGTCCCACAGCTTCTGCTGAAGTCTTTTTTATCAAACTCCCCGTCTCTTGATTTTCTGACAGCCCTAGGCTGCTTGTCATCCCCAGTGTTCCTAGAAACAAACTTACCAGGTCCGCTGGTTCGCCAGGCCCTGGGTAACTGGGTTCGCTCATCTGTTACTCGATTGCCTGCCTCTGCTGTGAAGTATCGCTCCACAAGCCTCCGCTGAAAGTGGTACCAGTACCACGGCCTCCACAACACCAGCAGCAGTGCTGGTTTCTGGTTGTAGCCACTTCCAGGCGAGATGTATGAGGTCAAACATCTTGGTACGGGGTGTCAATCCAGTTGTGGAAGCGATGAGCCCTCACCATCGTAGTAACACCAAGTCTGGCGAGAATCACTGTTTGTTAATTTTTCATAGTTGTTGGAGTCTTCAATTTCTAGATCAAAATATGCTTTCTGAGCATCGCCCGTCAAGTATGATACGATCAGTCCAGCCCATTGTTCTTTTGGACATTTTTCCCTTTCTGCTGTTCTTTCAAAGGTTGTCAAATAAGCCTCCACATCATCTTGTTTATTCATTTTTTGTAAATAATGGTTAGTACGAATGACTCTGCTCTCTGCTGGACATGTTGTTCCCACCTTTTCAGCGAGGGTCTTTAGACTTTCTCACATTTCCATTTCAAGCCTCTCCTGGTTTCCTCTCAGTAACCTGTTGGTCTCTTGTTGAGCCTGCAGCGCCTCCTGGTGCATATGCGTGGTATCTTGGTGCCTCAGCTGTTGCGTCCAGGTTGCTTCAATAAGTGCTTATACGAGTGTGTCCATATTGATTTTCTTTTAAACTTAAATACTGTTGCTGAGGTTATCAAGCATTCTCCACCACATGTGATAAAACATAAAATTGTAGCGTATTTCCACCTTGTTTGCAATCTTCAGCTGGCGACAATGTAAACACAAAACTGTTTGTTTGATTAAACAGGACGGGACCTGTACTTTTATTGGACAATCCAAAGCCGTAGTCAATGATCCAATCAGGGGTCAAAACACAGTTTGGGTTTTCATACAGTATACGGGTCAGTCCACCAGAAGGGTCATCACAACAGTTCAAGTTATACACAGTATTAAGCCTTCTTTTAATCAAGTTTCCTTATCAGCACTAAGTCTCTTTCAGCTCATTTTCTTCTCGCGCTGTGCTGCCAGTTAGCCCTTTATATAGGCTGGTGATTACCCTTGAATCATTTCAAGTGTAGCTACCACAGGCACCTTGCATTATGGGTGTTGGTGGCCATTTTGTATACTGTAGTCCCTTTCTGGCAGCTATTTTGTGAAGAGAGAGACTGCTGTCAAAACCCCAGTCCTGACGTATTTCCATCTAGGACCAAACCCCTTGGTTTGTCACAATATACTGTATATATATATATATATATATATATATATATATATATATATATATATATATATATATATATATATATATACTGTAAGGCAGCAGGATGTGTGAGACAGCAGGGAGGGGGTTAAAACCTCCCTGAAGGGGAAAAAATGCACCTTTTGTATGGTTTAATTGTTTTACTTTATTGTGTAATTGATTTGGTAATTGTTTTATTATGAATCATTCCCTGCACCTGGTGCTTATTATTAAATTAGAGCCAGGTGCAGGGTATTTAAGGGAAGCAGTCAGTCTGCTCAAGGCTGCTGAGTAGAAGGAAGCAGGAGAGGTGCTCTGCTTCCGAGCAGTCCTAGAAGTAAGTGCTGTGTAAACCTGTGGGGTTTTTTGTTTGTATGCCAGGTAAACGGCTTAGCCATCCTGGAAGTTAGTCAGGGAAATTACCTGTGTAGTAAGTGCTCCAAATCGGAGTTAGGTGTTTGTTTTGTTTTGCTGTATTTATTTTTGTGTTTATTAAAATATTAGCGCAACTGCGCTTGAAAATCCATTTCTGTGTGCTGGGTCGTGGTTTTTAAAGGGGCACGAACCCGTGAGTGGTGCAATCGTTTCACAATATATATATACAGTGGCTCTCAAAAGTATTCACTCCCCTCCCCCACCTTGGACTTTTCCACATTTTATTGTGTTACAACATGGAATCAAAATGGATTTAATTAGGAGTTTTTGCCACTGATCAACACAAAAAAGTTCATAATGTCAAAGTGAAAAATAAAATCTACAAATTGTTCTAAATTAATTACAAATATAAAACAGAAAATAATTTATTGCATAAGTATTCACCCCCTTTGCTATGACACACCTAAATAAGCAATTGTCTTTAGAAGTCACATAATTAGTTGAATGGAGTCCACCTGTGTGCAATTAAGGTGTTTCACATGATTTCAGGATAATACACCTGTCTCTGGGAGGTCTCACAGTTGGTTAGTACATTTCCTAACAAAAACTACATCATGAAGACGAAGGAACATTCAAAGCAAATCCGGAATAAGGTTCTTCAAAAGCACCAATCAGGGGTAGGATATAAGAACATTTCCAAGGCATTGAATATCCCCCGGAGCACAGTAAGGTCCATTATTAAGAAATGGAGAGAAAATGGCACAACTGTGAAACTGTCTAGAACAGGACGTCCTCAAAAACTGAGTATCCGGGCGAGAAGGGCACTAGTCAGGGAGGCCACCAAGAGGCCTATGGCAGCTCTAAAGGAGTTACAGTCTTCCACGGCTGAGCTGGGAGTCACTGTGCATATGGCAACAATAGCCCGGGTGCTTCACAAAACTGGCCTTTACGGGAGAGTGGCAAAAAGAAAGCCGTTGTTGAAAAAAACTCACATCAAATCTCAGCTAGAGTTTACCCGAAGGCATGTGAGAGACTCTGAGACCAAGTGGAAGAAGATTCTATGGTCTGGTGAGACCAAAATAGAGCTTTTTGGCCTCAATGCTAAGCGCTATGTTTGGCGCAAGCATCCTGAGAACACCATCCCTACCGTGAAGCATGGTGGTGGCAGCATCATGCTATGGGGATGATTCTCTGTGTCAGGGCCTGGAAAGCTTGTGAAGATAGAGGGCAAAATGGATGCAGCAAAGTACAGAGAAATCCTGGAGGAAAACCTGCTGAAGTCTGCAAGAGACCTGGGACTTGGGAGAAGATTCTTCTTCCAGCAGGACAATGATCCCAAACATACAGCCAAAGCCACATTGGAGTGGCTTAAAAACAAAAAGGTCAATGTCCTGGAGTGGCCCAGTCAAAGCACGGACCTCAATCCAATTGAGAATATGTGGAAAGAGTTGAAAATTGCTGTTCACCAAAGGTCCCCATCCAACTTGACGGAGCTTGAGCAATTTTGCAAAGAAGAATGGGCAAAAATTGCGTGTCCAGATGTGCAAAGCTGGTAGAGACTTATCCAAATAGACCCATGGCTGTAATTGCTGCCAAAGGTGCCTCTACCAAATATTGACTCAAGGGGGTGAATACGTATGCAATCAATTATTTTCTTGTAATTAATTTAGAACAATTAGTAGATTTTATTTTTCACTTCGACATTATGGACTTTTTTGTGTTGATCAGTGGCAAAAACTTCTAATTAAATCCATTTTGATTCCATGTTGTAACACAATAAAATGTGGAAAAGTCCAAGGGGGGTGAATACTTTTGATAGCCACTGTATATATATATATATATATATATATATATATATATATATATATATATATATATATACACACACAATATATACTGTGACAATCCAAGTTTTTTTTCTTTTTTTACATACATAAAGTATGATTTATTGTGATCAGGTGACTTGCAGTTGTGACGTCACGGACCAGAAACAGAAACCAAAACACGGAATGGCGGTGGTGAAACTGCAGCGCTATGGCGCTCAGCTATTTTATTAAATAATAATACAAACAAAAGATTTGAACAAACACACTAAACAAAAAGGCGCGTTGGGCCAAACAAATAAACAAATAAATATCGTGCTGGTGTAAAAACCAGCACGCTTAGCAGTTGTTTTTACTTTGTTTGTTTCTCTCTCTCTCTCTCTCTCTCTCTCTCTCTCTCTCTCTCTCTCTCTCTCTCTCTCTCTCTCTCTCTCTCTCTCTCTCTCTCTCTATCTCTCTCCACAAAACCCGTCTCGCCTCTGACACTCTCCCCTTTGCGCAGACAGCTGTATGCTTTTATATTCTGGTCGAGGGGTTAACTAGCTGTTAATTATCTTATTACCCCTCGGCCACAGTCTGCATGAGTTTAATAAGGATGCATGACTGTCAGCTAGTTAAATAAATCACTAGCTGATCAGTCATGCATCCTCACAAGATTTTTAAAAATATAAATACAAAACAATAATCGGCTTTCGCCGTCATATAAACATATAACTCATAATATAAAATAAATAATAAACAAAGGGGCAGGACACTCCGCCACACTTATGTACATACAGTCACCTCCAATATAATCCTAAGAGTGGATATGCATAAAACATAAGACTATTCACTGTGTCTAAACAATTTTTACACAACACTGTTCAGTGACTTCAAAGCCCTTGAGGGTTAAAAATGCACCAGAATGTGTTCACAGACAAACACTCAAGCTCTGCAAGTCTCATACATATAAATTAGTTGATAGTGCACGCTAATAGTGTTTGCCTACTGAAATACACTGTTTCTTCTAGGAAATGCATTCATGACTTCTACACAGTCAAAGTGCACATTCTTCGGAGGTGACGTGCAGGATGCAATTAAGACTAACAGAAACATGTTAGGACTGGGATGCTGTAGATACCTGTAGGCTAATTTCCAATACATTACACTGATTTATGAGCTTCTCCTGCAGTATGTTGCCTTGCACTTCAGGAGAGCCTAGATTATCTCCAGAGACGTAAATGAAGTATGTTTGTTATGCTAAAGTATGCTCTTATAAGCCCTACCCTCCAGGCTATACCAAAACTGTTAAAATGGTATATGTGAGGCTTGTTTCCCTCATGTTGAAATTGAAATTAAGAGAACTGCAAAATAGGCATATCAGATGCTTCTCTTAAAAAGACCATCTGCTACAATAATACAATAATTGCTTCATTTAAACACCAAAAGCATTCAGACTAAGATTCTTGTGCACTCCAAGCATTTCTTATTTTAAATTTAGGAGCTTGAAGAAATATCACAAGTTATACCTAGAAATATACATCTAGGTGGATCTCCAGTGGCTCCAAATTCTGGACATGTACCTAGCACTTGCAATGCAGGGTGAATCATGTGTGCATGGATTGGATTTTGCTCACATAAAGATGCCAGTCTTGGATATGGACAATAGACAGGTAGTACAGATACCGGTTTCCTCACTCCTGCTGAGTTCAATACATGGCACGCTTGAACATAATATTTGACTTTTCAAATGGAAAATGGCATTTTCAGGCTTGAACTGTAAACTTGTTCAGCAGCTACAATCACAGTTTTCATTAGAGAAATTAGAAAAGGTTAGAAAATGCCAGATGCTGGTGTGAAAATGCTAATGAGAATTACAGCTAATGGATTTGTGCAAGACATTTCCAATTTGAATGTCACATACATTTTCAGCTTCAGGAGTTTGCCTCTTACCAATCACAACATTTTCTGAGACAGAAACCAGAGTGCCATGCCATGCAGGAGACAATTCCTCTGAGTAGAGGCTATTTTAAAGTTTAGTTGCTTTCCTTTAGTTCAATTACTGAATGAGCTTATGGGAGCATTAGGATATCAGATCAAGAAACTTTTTGGCAGCAGTGATGTATTTCTCATTTTCGAGCACTTGAAGTTCAGGGACCACACAAGTGGCTGTCTGGCACACCCCATTATGTGGGTAAGGCTGGTAGAATTCCTTTGAAAATAACTCCCAATATCTCCCGGTACAGATAGGTATCCCCAGTGGGGGATAATGATAGCTTAAACCACTTACAACTTTAAAGTCTGCTTCAAAGCTCTTTAGTGTAAGGATTATTGCCCAGATTGTCAAACAGGTAGCACAGCAATAATGATCCATGATGTGGTACGGAACAGAAAAGCCAGAGCACTTGTTATGTGTTTTTTTTTTAATTGCTCTTCCTGCAGTGATTTAGAGGACAGATCTCAAACCCCAGTGCACTACAGCAGCCATTTTGAAAAGAGCTTTGAAACAGACTTTAAAGTTATAAGTGTAAGAAGTTGTCAGGATGTTAAAAATACAAATAAATATTACAGGCACGTTATTTAAACAGTTGTAGCAACACGTGGTGAGTATAACGCTAGATTTTTTAGAACCTGGTAAAGGAGGTCGGTAAAAACGTGTTTGTACTATTGGGTCTCTTTTTTTAGAAGAAATTATAGAAATGTCTTAGTGCTTTGAAATCAACCTGTTAATTGCTTTTTTTTGTTGCTAATTGTTAGATTTGATTCTATTAGAACAGCAGTTTAGCAGCTGGCTTCGAGTAAATGGGATCATGAGGCCATCTTTTCCCAGATTCCAAACTATTATTAGGGAAGAAAATGGGCAACTATACAGTTGCTCTGCAGCCAGCATGCTCCTTATTTTCCTTGAGCACCATTTATAGAAGATTTTCAGGATTGTGCGCATAATGATGTGGATTATGCACATGATCTGTTTATCTCATGCAGAGTGGAAATGCGCCCAATTCGAAATAACTAAGAGATTCATAAACTGAATACATGCTCAGGATTTGGAAAGCCTTGCATTTTTGTGAATGTAGCTTATGGCAACTTATCCAGCTTCCAGGGCCTTATGAAAGTTTACCGTTGTACACCAGGATAAAACAGCACAGCAAAGCCTAGTACAGCATAGTAAAAGCATGCTGGAAGCATGACAAAGCATTGACAAGCATATTAAATCACAGGTAAGAGTGGTAAAGCATTGTAAAAACTAGGGTTAACCATGGTAAAGGAGAGTAGATTCTTAGAAGCTTGGGAAAAAACACTGGAAACTACAGAAATATGTGCAAAATCCCCATGGTAAACTGAAGATGAAATAATATGGGGGCTTTATTGAAAGGGTTGGACAGCAGTCATCTGTGTATGAGGGAATATTGGCTAAAGTAGAAGTAAACTGACCAAGGTTGGAAGTGTTGCTATAGACCAGGGGTGGCCAACTCTGGTCCTGGAGAGTCACAATCCAGCAGGTTTTATAGGTAACCCTTAATCATTAATTTCTGAAGAACGTAAGTTGTTGATCAATTTAGTAAGTTAATTTGATCAATTGAATCATGAGTGGTCAGCTCTTGTCCACGAGAGTTGCAGGGTGTTCAGGTTTTTGTTCCAAATTATCTCTAAAATTACTTAATTGAACAAATTGCCTGCTTAACTAATCCAAAATGAAATTGTTCCAAGTCTTGGAAATTGATGATTAAGGGTTACCTATAAAACCTGCTGGATTGTGGCTTTCCAGGACAAGCCAGGACCAGGGTTGCCAGCCCTGCTATAGACCATACAGAGATGCTTGTCGTTCTATTAGTCACAATAAACCTTTATTCAATTAGTCAGTACCCAATAAGGCATATCAAGGGGACAGAGAAGAAGTGTGCAGTTTTAAGGTTGCAGATTTAATAAGCAGCTATTTTAAGGTTGCAGATTTTTAAAAGCAAATCTGAAAAATTATAGAATTGTGTTTTTGGCTGTTGTATATAACAGAACAAAACATCTGACACCCCCAAATACACACACAAAATAACAGCAAAATAAAAATAATAAACTCTTGCAGATTTCTTATCTTCTTTTATAGATTGTGTGGTATTTACATACAGCAGTGGGACTAAAATCATTTGTTGTTTTTTCCCCTTATAAGAAAAACTATAAATCAACATTACCCTAAGCAGTTTGAAAGTTAACTAAAAAGTGTATGTGGGGGGTAATATTGGGTGGCAGAGAGAGAGTTAAAATCCTCCCTGCAAAAACACTTGGGAATGTGGCTGGAGCCGTGAATTGAATAAGTGATTAAATAATTAAGGCTCAGCAACAGGTGTATAAATAGGGTGATCACAGGTGTTAGTTAGTAATGAGGGTTGATGACAGGTGAAGGTGTTTTCTCTGTCTGAGTGTTTTTGTAGACCTATTGTTTTGACCCTTGTGCTGTTTATTTTGTTCAGTGTTCTTTGGTGTTTTGTTATTCATTTGTTATTAAACACGCACCTGAGTGCTTAATGTGCAACTTCTGTGTCCGAGTCTTCCTTCCTGGTCTAAACTACATCGCCAGTGATGCTGTCACACTCCATCATTGAGATTTGTATGCAGACTAGTTTCTTGTAAAACTTTCATTGAAAATAAATCAGTATAAACCGTACTTTCCCTGAAGGCGACAATTTCATTGCATTTTAATAATACACAGCAATGCCACAGTCTTGCCCACATCAGAAGATTATTTTTGCTAATGAAAGCTGGGAGTGACTGGAATTCCAGGTGCAGAAGCTACAAACCATTCCTCTAGAGACACACCTTCGCTATCAGCATGTTAGAAAGTGCCACAAGTATATATGAGCTTCTACCGCAGTTCACAGAATTCTGCAGTATGTTCCTTTTAAAATGCCATAAATTAAAAACCAGAAATGAAAGGCTTTCAATTTCAAGAGAAGAGAGGGAGGGAGGGAGTTATAGAGATAGGCAGAGACATTTGGTAAAAATCCAATGTTTAGCTGTATTTTAACCGAAATGTAAAGTAATATTTTATTTTACTTGCCTCCTTTCTTGACATCCCACAATTCAATTATACATAACTCCATGGTGGGTTTACTAGTCTTCCATAGTTCTCTGCACTTCAGACAGAAGGCCTTTTACCCATTCCAGTAGTTTTACTTAATATAGAATGTACTACAGTACTTTAGGAAAAAACAATGTTTGTATTCTTCTGCTAATACTTACAAGGACATAATAAATAGCAACTATGTAATACAATCTAAATGTTATAATCTGTGCTGTGTTTTTTATTATAAATAATGACTTATTTTATGACAATGGTCTAAAAATAGATATTTCATGATTAAACACAATATTTCTTATCATTTTCTCTACAGTTATTATACAACAAATGTTATTGAATACGTACCTGAACAGTAAATTCAAAATGGCAGGATATTTTGTTTTGTCTGTCCACCTTTTAAAGACATTCTATTTCACCATCAGTGAATTATCAAACAAAATAAAAATAAATACATAAATAAAAATATAAATAACTATGAAATACTCCCTTCTTGTACTGGACAGTGATCTTTAGTAGAAATATTTCCAATCTTTGATGCAGTTGCTGTCTTTTTCGTTGGAAGACATTTTAAAGTAAAGGGGCATTCACACCGGACGCGGCGCGCATGCCGCCTGCTTGCGAGCCCAGCTGCAGTACTGTTCACACCAAACGCGGCAGGGTAAAGTCAGTGGGCGGTCCGTTGTTACATCACGGCTGCAGGTACAGTGGCTTTTGGTTACCGAGCAACAAACAGTAAATGCCAGCGGGAAAATAAAACTAGCAAAGGGTGGCAACTTTGAACACCCAGGATGCAAACCTGACCCTGCACACCACACTTTTGTAACTTTACCAGTTGAGACACTCCGGGACCCTGTTTTGATTCGATTAAAACGCATTAAACCCAGCATGTGTTGAATTAATAACAACTTCCTGGCGGTTTAAGGAAAAAACTTTTTTAAGATAAAAGTTTTGCCACAGGCCGCTAATAGATAAGCAATTAGCAGCTTGGCTGATGTCAATTATTTTGTTTGATGGTGTCCCTCCAGCCTCTAGTTTTACATTACCCCCTCTCCAACTGTGCTTATGAGCCAAAGGATTTCTTGATATTGTCAGGCCATCTGTACTCTCCTGTAACCTAGCAGCTGTGATGTGCATAATATAACATGAACGAAAACAAAACCCAAACTGACTTTGATTTGAATCCATAGGCTTAGCTATCTGTTACTGCCCTCTCTGTTAAGTAAAGAGTAAAAACAATTACAGTAGTCTCTGGCTAAGAGAACACCCCTCGGGAAGCAAGCAAAGTGTTCTTTAAGACGGAATTGACCACCAGACAAAACATGAATCAAGCAATAAATACATATGTATTACTTGTCATGATGCACGTGCATCAACATATGAAAAGAATAGAATAAGAGAAAAACAATAGGCCTGTGTGTTAATAAACTATAATAACAAAGTAACAGACAAACGTTAAAAAATGCAGCAGCAGCTCTAGATTAATTATGAATACCTGTACAGTTAACAAAGATCATTTAGAAGATATTTCAAGATGCTTCTGCCGATGTCTTTAAATTCAGTCCTCTTTCCTTGTATATGTATAAAATAATCTATTAGCATTAAAATATATATATGTTATTGTATTTAAGATAAGGTGTCTGACTTAATACTGTACTAGTAATACTATTTTCTGTCTTTTTTTCACAGAGCTGTGTGAATAAAAGGTAAAAAGTTAAGAAACAGCAACATAAATAAAAAGTTATTTGAAATTACTCTTTCAAATGAACCAATATTTATGTCTGATACTCTTTTTCACCTGTTGATTCTCGATGAAGGCTCTTGTGAAACAAATGTTTTTCCAAAAAACCAGGCCAACGGTATTATAGTTGATCATATAACATACTAGATGCTTGCAGTGTTTGATGTTTATTTGGCTTTGGCAAAGTCCTTGCACTGTGTTTGTTCTGAGCATATTAATACCGTGTTATGCTTGAGGTTTTATTTGTTTTGTTTTTCAGACCAAAGCTTAGAGGTCCTTTCCTGTTTATGAAACCTTGCTGAATCTGAATTAATGGCGACTTTATAATGATAGAATTGAGAAATGTACTAATAATTACCTATAAAACCTATAAAAAACGATAAAACACCCCTGATACAAAAAAATGAAATCCTTGTATAGCCAATAAACACCGGAAAAATTGTGGAAATGGTTACTCAATTCACACTGACCACCCCTTTCCCATAAAAAACTACAAAAAAGCAAACAAAAAAAAAACTACCTTTCGCAGTGCAACTGGGCAATGGCCCTACTTCCTGACTACTAGAATTAGATTGCAATTAGGAATGGAGGCTTGAAGCTGTATTACAGTTAAGATACGGAGGATTTAAAACAGAATTGCAAAGTGTGGCGAAATGTAAAAAAATGCCTAAAACAAAAACTCCAGAAGAATGTGCCCGTGACCATGAGGATTTCGTTGAGGAAGACAGCAAAGGAAAAGAAGGTACAACTTAAGTATGCAAGTACTGTTGAGTTACTGCTATACACATCTGACATTTTGGAAAGTAACAGAAAACAATACATTTCATACAGTATATGAAAAGCAAAACCTCTGAAAAAAAAAAAAAACATTTACATAAAACTCGAAAATAGCTCAAAATAAGCACAGAATTTTTTTTTTTAATAAAAACCGAAAAACAGAATCCCTAATTATGAACGAATATTGCCCTAACATTTGAATTTCTTTATAAAACATGTCTACTTGTATTGTATTTTACGCAACATTTTGAATATCAAAAATAATCAGAGGGGCTATCAGAATGCAATGATAACAAACACTTTCGTAAAAATTGGTTCATAGACCAAATGTAGAATGAGACCTGATCCAATCCAATGGAAGGATCCCACATTGAACCTATGCAAATCTGCCCGTTTCTAATGCTGATACGTTGCCTTTGTTGCACAGATGCGATGAGAACATTGAATTGAATGAATTCTCATTGTGACCACAAAATGTGACTGTTGGAATATAGAGAAAGACTACAAAACTACTGGTAGCCAGGATCAACTCTCTTGGAATGATAATGTATGCATATAAGCTTAAGAAATCATTCCTAAAGTGGGACATTGCTACAGTACGCTATTGTACAAGGCATTGAAAGACTTTAGTTTCATTTACATTTACGCTAATCACTGTCTTGGAGCAGAGTTAATATCCCAGTCTGAGACAACTGGGTAATAACCTTACCTAACCTTTCACCCCTGAGTGCCCCATGTGATCTTATTGCTGTCAGATTGTTTTGAGACAGCTCTGAGAAAGACTGAGAAACCATTCTTGCTATAGTGTGAATACTCTGTCTTATAAAAAAAGACACACTTTGCAATTAATGTCCATATTTTTTCACAACATTCAAAGTTCAATGAACAAAAAACAAAAGGGAGAATCAGGCTGCACTCACTAATAACCTGGATGTGTCCATTTCATGTACACACCTCCCAAACTAACTTGCACAGACTGAAATGAATGTTTTTTCTACTAAATTAAAACTGCATTTACTGAATTTTAACAATTTCAATGTACACTTAATTAGTAACCGATTTAGATGACATCCTTTTAATTCTAATTTGTCAGAAATAAACCTTGAAAGAGGCACCTGCACATTTTGCTCTGACTGTCACTATTCTGTTACTGAAAGTGCAATCAACATGGATACTATTATAATAATATTATGGTACTGTTATAATAGATTCAGTGTACTGTCCTGAAGAAACCTTAGCAGAAACCTTACTTGACTACAGCATTACCAGAAATGGCAACACAAAAGTTATTGGTCAGTGGTCCTTATGCAGTCACACTGATATGGTATGCTTTTACAGTAATAGCAACCAATATGTATTGGTTTATACCACTGTGATACCATTGGCACTACATATCAAAACATGATAGTATCCTATCAATTGCTGCATTTACACTTGTGTTCCGGAATCACTTCAAAAAGATTCTGAAACGGAAGGGTGCATTACACTTGTGTTCCGGAATCGCTTCAAAAAGATTCTGAAACGGAAGGGTGCATTACACTTGTATGAACAGCAGGGGGTACTGTCTGGACCAGAATCGAATCACAACTTTTGAGAGAATAAGAGGATGCGTTCAGTGGTGTTTACACAAGCAAAATCTTCCGGAATACCTTCTCTTGGCCACTCATTCTGTAATATTTGTGTGAATGTAAATGCACCTGAAGTCTCCTTCCACTATAGTTATACTTGAGCTACCATTGCCCTTACAGTACAGACTCAGAGCCATTGCAGTTGTAGTGCCACTTTGTAGTGGTGGGAGTATAGTAATATTAACTACTTGTGATTTAACACACAGACTGTTTAATACTGTTAACATCCCCTCACTTTCAATAGTCAGTCTGTCAAAACCTATAGAACAGCACAAAGCTGGCACATAGTTTAAAATAACATGCAATACTAACATTAACCACTGGATGTTCAGTACTCTACACCATGTGTTAAAAAAAGAGGAAAATATAATACTGGAAAATCATGGAGATCAACTTGGAGATAAACAACATATTTAAACCAATTTTGTTTTTTATTACATCCTTCAAAAGGAGCCACAAGGACACATTTCCGGCCTCTGTAAAACTCTTCCAAACCACCCTGGGTTGGAACAGTAAATCCTGGACTATAAAGTGTTTTTTTTAATTAAAAGATTTGAAAATGTTTTCAGATTGCAGCTTTCTTCCTAGATCAACACTGTCTTTCAGTACAGAAAATCACTTTAAAATACTGCCAGAGAATTACATTAAGACTACCATCTCACTCCCAACCCCTGTGTGCTTACTTCTATGAATACAACCTCATACATGCACACCTTCACTTAACACCACCATTGAGACTCACTTGCTGTTTTTGGAAAAAGTTCCTCACCTAGAGAGGCTTGTTTTGGAACGGCAAGCGAAGATTTCTCCATATTAACAGATAGCCAAAGGTCCCCTTTTGTGACCCTGCCAAAGGTGCTGTTTATGAAGCCTTGCTCTCTTGGCCAGTGCAGCAAAATATATAAATGTCATGGCAGACATTATTTAAGCACATGTATTACTGAAACAGAGGTACCATTCTGTCAGGGAATATAGGCATTTTTTGTGCAGAAGTCTTATTCTGGCACCGGAATGATCCAGCGATTTTATAATAAATTGGATTTTTCTTTTTACACTAAACACTGCATTATATACCACATAATTATATCCTGTATCTTGAGAAGGGAAACTTAAATATAGATGTATTTTTTTTTCAGACGCACAGTCTATAATTTAAAGAAAGAAAGCTTTGCTTCTCAACAGGACAAACATTAAAACTTCAAACAAGTTGATATTGTGAATAGTGAACATACATCCCTTGCCTTTACAACATTATTACTGCTTACTCTTCCTGCCCCGTCTGTGCCGGGTATTGCTGTAAATTTCTTTTGAAGCAGAAGTTTTCATGTCATTAATCAGCTTGGGAATGCAAACAAAGTCACTTCGCTCCTGCTCGTACTGTGTTCATAGAGCACCTCCATTCAATCTTCTAAACTTTATATTGTGTATGCATTTAAGTGCTGCATTGTGTTGTCTTTAATGCAATTTCAATGATGGAGAAAAATGCATATGGGAGTCCATAACAAGGGCGTTCTGTTACTGTGTGGGTATCCACTAAAAAACACAAAGGGTTTGATGTCGAAACACCACTCAGGAGTCTACGTTGTATTGACACAAAAATATTTGAGGCAGTTGAAGTGGTTGGTGGCCGCCACTAGGGTACCAGCAATGGTATCTCTAGTGCAGGAGAACACACACACATGTTCATAACAACAAAATGCAAAAACAACACACAGGGAGAAAACAGCCAACAAATAAAAGGTGGCCAAGCTCGTTTTGAAGGTAGTTATCCCTGTCTATACTCTCCAAAAATCCCATAGCTCACGCTGGTTGAACACTCAGCCCTGATGCTTCTTCTCTTTCACCTCCAGGCTTGCAGAAGACAGAACAAACAAAAGACTGACTTTCCAACCCCTTTTTCAAGGCAGGCGACCAGGATTAATTGATAATGAATGATTCAATTAACACCTGGCCACCTGCTGCACATTAAACTTCAATTAGGCAGGGAGGGAAGTCTAACCTCCCGGCCCTGCCATATCTAGTACACACTTTGGTTTTTACAAACTAAAACACATTTTATTTACAATCAAACAAAAACACATTTTATTTAGAAACCACCACCAAATAGACATCAATTAACAGGGGCAGGTTTCAGCTCTGTCACAAACTTAGATACAGGTAATTATTTATTGTTATTACTTCTATCAATCTGTGCATTGACTGGCAATTGCTATCATATCAGTTACCATGGTTGTGTATTTCAAACTGCAGGCCCACATAAGATCTACTGTAGTTTAGGATCTTATACAATGGAAAATTCCAAGCTAGATTAGCTCAATTATTTTGCTGTAAGTAAAAAGGCAATATTTTTGCCTCTCTATCTATTTTGGACTTCTATATACTTAACCAACCCAACAACAATTCCAGAGCTGCAACTATACTCATTTCATCCAGCCATCCCCTCTCCCTCTTGTTTAAAAACCATAAACACAGGATAACTTAAAAAACCTGCCTCAGAGAGCAAGCTCAATAACATCAAATAAGATCAAAACAAACAACAAGACAGATGACAATAACAAGAAAATACCACATTTCATTGAAAAAGAGCCCTTTTTTAATCAAAACAATAAAACATAGGGCTAGTTTACCTGGTTGAGGCTGAAGTAAATCAGTAAGTATTCTTTCTATGATTGGCTGTCAGACCAATGTTTGAGGTGTCAGACTTCATTGCTGACCCAATAGTTCATTATTTTAAAGTTATCTGTATACACCATTATGAAAATAACTAGAAAACATAAGCTATCTCAATGTTATATCTACATATCTATATACTTTATATTGTAGTATTGAGAATTTATTTTTGCAACTTTATTGTAATGTATATGTATCAAATGTGTATTCTAGTCATATATTCCCTACTTTTTGTATATTTAACTAGTATTGGGACTGCTTTAATAAATCCATGATTGCACACAGCATTTTAAAGATGTTGATAATGCATTGCTTAATTATACAGTAACTGAATACTGTTGTCATTTAGAATAGATTGATGCTGTTTTAATGATCGGTAGCTTACCTTTCATCTGATGCGGTTATGTCATTGCTTCTAATTGACGCACCTGGTACCTTTAGACATTGCACGTTGTTAATTATTTCTACTTAAACTATCTGGTTGATATCTTAAATCATGTAATTGGCAGCTAATTTCCTTGTTTGTCTTTTTACTATATATGTGCTTTGTTGGAGGGACTCGAGAGAGGTTTTTAGAATTGTAACCTTGTGAGAGGGGAATGGCAAAGACGAACAAGACTGTGGCGTGTATTGAATTCTACTGGGGGGAAAAAGTGAGAATATTGATTCTGTTTGTTTTCTGGTCGTATAGAAACGGGATTGGTTGTAGTGAGACAATCCATTTGCATTGTTTTGTTGACAGAGAAATGCTTCGCAAACTAGATGTTTTTCTTAATACTTGTGTTTCTGTATTGCTATTTAGGCTAACCCATTCACTGCAGGGCGGCCGACCTGCCTGTGTGTGGTCTATGGAGCGCCATTTGTGCCAAAACTATTGGGCCATTAGTTTGTCAATTTGTTTGTCAAGTCGTTTGTCAATTCGTGAATTTGTCAATTTGTTTGTCAATTTGTGAATTGGTCAATTTGTGCAGCAATTAGTCCATAAATGTGTCAATTCATACAGTAATTCATAAACGAATTTGTTAATTCATCTAATAATTAATTGTAAATTCATTAATACGAAAGGCTGTACGGACCTGCAAATTTCCAATCAACCAGACAAACTTCCCAACGACCAGACAAACTTCCAACTGTCAATCTCGCACTGTGCGAAAAAAAATGCGACCTTTCTAGCCAATGGGCACACACACTAATATTTTAATAAACGAAAATCCAGCCTCGCTCAAAACTGCTTCAGCCAATAATATTTAGAAGGGTGTTTCAGAAGATATTTTATTTAACAAGATACTCGCCTCCGCTGATTTTCAATGGAGACTAAGGTTGACCTGTATTTTTATAAAACCTGTGTCTTGAGCATTCATTGAAAGGTTCTTGTGATAACTTGCCTGTTTTCCAAAAGAGTCTGTGATGGTGTATGTATAGTACATATAGATAACTTTTTGCCTAGGTTATAACCTCTCCCAGGCTTTGGTTTTCTATTGCCCTTGCCCTTTTGGCAAGGTGTCACATATATTCTGAGGGAGGAAAACTTTAAGAAACAAAATAAAGTAGTCAAGTTTTCAGTTCTGTTACCCAATATGTTTGTTCATAAAACACTCATATTTTACTTACCAAGTGTAATGTTTACAGATTCGCCCAACAAGTATCTATCTTGCGCTCTCTCAACCTCACTACCCCTCTGTTCATACCCTCCACTGGCTACCTATCTCTGCTTGCATTCAATTCAAGACCCTTGTTGTGGCCTACTGCTTTCTTCACCACACTGCCCCTTCCTACCTCCAATCCCTCAGGTCTCCCTACACCCCCTCTCTGCTTCTTCTCTACGGGCCCACTGGTCATGCCTCCCCTCTGCTCTCCATCCTGCTGTATCCGCTCATTCTCTTCCCTAGCCCCTCTGTAGTCAAACTAGTTACCAGAGAACTTCAGGACTGCTCCATCTCTCCCTGCCTTCCACTGTCTCCTCACGACTCACCTGTAGGCACTTTTAGGTCTTGGTCTCTCCCTCCTACTATGCACTTGATGGTTGACCTACTAACCATGTTACTGGATCCTCGGCTCATGCACTATTGCACTACTAATATGTAATTGTAGACATAACTTATTGCATCCTATCATTGTATTTTAGGAGTATTTGCACATACTGTAAACTATACTGTAGTTAAATCTTGTACTGCTGTTTAACAAGTTACCTTGGATAAAGGTGTCTGCCAAATAAATAAAAAAGAAGGCAGTCCACTGCTTGCTGGGTTTTTTTGTATTTACTTTTTTTTTGTTTGTAATTATTAATTGACCAGTTCAATATGTGGCTCATCTGTTTGTGCCCTGCAGGATGTTAGGCTGTGGACCAAGTTAAACTGTTACATACATTTCATTATACACACACTGCTGTAGTAGTTTCCATGTAGGTGTGCAATTTCTGACCTTTGCTTCTATCAGACTCAATTGAAGAGTAGTCAGGTTCTTTGTGAGACGTCAGAAGTGGTACAACCTAGGCTTTCACTGGCAGTTTAAAATGAAATAGTTCCTGAGCAGCCAGGTTTTTGGTCTGACCACTTTTGAACTGGATGGCAGCCTACATGCACTTATGACGGAGACAGTTTACATGGGACAGAATTTGATATTTTATTAACAATATTACCATTTCTTTGATAGCTTAATTCACATCATTTGTAACTGTCATGTGTCGTTGTGTTTCATATGTCACATTACCGCTATCAATGCTGCTAATAGCATCTCTCTTGGGCACAGCAATACAATTGCTGTATGAAACCATTGTCTTTTGGTAATGTAAATGAAATTGACTCTATATAATAAAATAATTACCTATAAAAGAAAAAAACAAAACAAAGGTGCCATACAAAACGCTGCCCCTACAGACTCAAGCAGTTTGTCTTGATTTATAGGGCCCAGAGCATTGGTTTTTATTATTTTATTTCTTAGCAGATGCCCTTATCCAGGGCGACTTACAATTGTTACAAGATATCACATTATTTTTTTACATACAATTACATTATTTTTTTTACACATTATATTTACATACAATTACCCATTTATACAGTTGGAGCAATCTAGGTAAAGTACCTTGCTCAAGGGTACAGCAGCAGTGTCCCCAACCTGCGATTGAACCCACAACCCTCCAGTCAAGAGTCCAGAGCTCTAACCACTACTCCACACTGCTGCCCATTGATACCTAGTCTAACATATACCAATTACAATTTATTTTCCGGTTATTTTGGTTATATGCAATGGAAATACACACTTGTGCTGTTTCACAGAGGTCTCATGCTCCTGCTCCAATTTCCATTTTAGCTCTGAAATGTGGCCGTCAGGCTACATTTACATTGGAGAAACAGTGCAGTAAATACGCTCATTATCGTCATGCATCCACATCTTGAAACAATTTAGCGCTTCTAATATGTAGATACAAATGAGTAGCTTGTTTCAAGTAAATTCCTCATGCACCACATGAAAAACAAACACAAAAAAAGCTGAATTGCACTCAGCTCTGCACATTGCCTCCCAACCCGCGGATGAACCTCAGGTTCTTCCTTGAGCCAAGCATGACATGAAACACTTGCTGTTGGATTGAACAGAATTAATTCAATCGCACTTGTTAAGGTTTGTACCAAAATGGCTGTTTTGTGAACCTCAAACACTACTGGGCTATTAATTCCAGTCAACATTTTCCAAGTGTTGAAAAGAAGGATGTTCTTCCCAGGTCACCTGACTTCATGATCATGCATTATAAACGGGTGGAAGTTAGAAGGTAATGAGGTGACTCAAAGAGCTGCTCCCAGTGGTCAACTGAGCTAAACTTCTGCCATTCAGGATATTGAGCCTGTCCAGAAACTGCCAGCTAGGTTGAGATCTCTAAACAGCAAGGCTATTGTGAAGCCAGAGGCAGGGAATGCTAGTGCCAGAGGCTTTTTTTTCTTTAGATGAAAAAGAGAACTGTTAAGTCTGTTACAGGTGATCAAATATTGAGGTCCTTGCCACTTGGTCAATATTTTGTTTGCTTGCTGGAGCACATTTTTCAGGCTGGTTTCAAGGCTTTTTTAAATCAGTATTTGAGTCTACATTAAAAAAGGTTTTATAAAAATTGTCAGTCACAGATGCTGCTCTCTCATCGGTCAATCACATGCTAACTAGTACATTCAGACACCTAAATAATGGATTTAATGGAATAATGGAGTACAATAACTGAAACCACAGGGTGTCAATATATATATAATTGATAACATGAAGACTATGTACAAAAGGCCAGCATTAGCAAAAGTATATTTATATGAATATGGGTAGTTGGTAGAATGGTACTGCAGTGGGAAACATATTGGAAAAAACAATGACATGCAATCATTGCAGTACCATGAGGGCCAGTGGGATATTTCCTCTAAATCTGTTGTGTTGACCATGATATATATCAACCGTATGTACAGAATAGTATAGAATAAGAATTAGCAATGTAATGGTTAATCCAAAGTTGATAAGCAATGCCTGACAGACGTATGGATATCCCCAGAATCTGATTCTCTCGATAGCTTATGCTAAATAATGTTAATACCAAGGTTTCATGACAATGGGAAAATGGTTCTTTCGATATATGAAATAATGTGAAGCGCGACATGCTTACATATGGACACCCAGCAGGGGATAATTAAAAAGGTCTATATTGCTTAATTATAACAGGATACTAATTATGTTCCTGACATTTTTTTTTAACATACTGGTGCTTAGGGATTATTCAAGCCACAAACGTTCTAGGATCCAAAGGGTTAAGGCAATAGTAGGACACTGTCTTTGCTTGACATAAAACAACGCCTCAAAAAATGTAAAATATCACTTAAAAAAAGCTTTATTTTATCCATCTGGTAAAAGTAAAAGGTTGACACTGGCTATTACAAATACCTTTCATTTTCACTGCAAGCTCGCTGAGTGAGGAGGAGTTTTAATGGCTCCAGTCCTTTCAGTAAGATTTATTGGCAACCAACCTACAGATTCACTGGTGAAAGTGTTATTAACCATACACCCCCCCCCCCAAAAACCCATTGGTATGCAAAACCTCCCCTACGCTTCTCAAAAACACTAGCCTGTCAGCCTCCTGTGTTCTTTCAGTATCAGGTGTTGGATTTGAAGTACTATTTTCTATAGGTGGAATGACAGCTTCTTGCCCTAGATAATGCTGAAGCAAAGACAGCACGATTTTCATAAACAGTTGTCTTTCTTTCCATCTCGATTTCTTCCTTTTTCCAGATCATTTTTCTGGCTCACATTCTAAAGCCCTTGGTAGCTTCACAAAGAGTTTTTATTGATACGGAGCTAAAAACTCCAGGTCAATAATTATGGGTTTAAGAATATGTACTTTAACTTATGACAGTGATATAACTTTGGTTTCAAAAGTGTGTGCGTGTGTGTGTGTGTGTGTGGTTGGGGGTGACAAGTTTCTGTAGCTGGGGCATGCATGAAGATTATTTGAAATAATACAATATGTTACAAACAAGTATACAAAGCATTGCATCCCTTGTATGTCTAATTAAAAGATCCAAAGACATTCCTGCGGCAATCATCAGAACAATAAATTGTTGGCACAATTTTGTCATGAGTGATGAGTGTGGCAAATAGCTATATTATTCAGTAGCTTCTGTCATGGAATTACGAAGCCATGACTTTAGTCTTTGAAGAGCACTGAAGCTCTGCTCTGATCGGAGCCTGGATCCAGGACCAGATCCCTTTAGTACAACCAGCCCCTGAGGCAGCGTTGAGCGCTAGAGCACGTGTGGCACAATGCAGATTTAATGAGAGGTATGAGAATTGCCCTTGAAATATATTTCTAGAAACATTCAGGTTTAGCCACAGTTTAAATATAAGATAAATACAGTTTTGCTATTAAAATGATGCTAGTACTGTACTGGTATAAGAAAAGTGTGTGTTAAAAAAGTATTTTTCAGCTTCCATCCACTTAAAATTCAGATGCAGCTTAAAACTCAAACCGCAGCGTATCGACGATAATGTAATACAACACCAAGGTCCGGACAATGAGTTTCAAACTTTAAAACGTGTTCCTGTTTATAGGTAAGAACTCAACTTTACTATGATGAATACAATAATATTCATTATGGTAATTGTTTATTTATTAGTTTAAAAATGTTTAGTAAAATGTGACCACAATTGAGTTTTTGGAACATTGATAGAGATGGGAGTGTCTGTGCAATATATGTAAACACACAAAATAATTTAGAATCAGTAATATATTGTGATTAAATTGGTATAATAAGTTCTTGGTAATGTATTTAGTTTATATTGATGTCTATATTTATTTGCACAATGCACAAAGGTCATTATGCCGTTTTGTTTACTGTTTCAATTTAAAATTAAAAGTTAAACTGTAAGTAGACAGAAATCTCAGTGTGATAACATTAGTAAATAACACAAGCTATGGTGAATTACAAACTTAAACCATTTTCCTGTGTTTTGGATACAGCAACGTAGTGCATCCTTGTCGATCTTTGTCCACCCGTTTGCCGTTTTTCCCCAACATTACTGTGATCTCAGGCTGTATATAAATTTGTCAGCTGGGGTCTTTAAACTACGCGTCACGTATGTTCACTTCTCATTGGTCAGTTTCCCTAGTTCAGGTGTGTGCAGCTCCAGGACTGGATCAACATTACGGATCAGTGGAGCCAGATCCAGATCCCCGTAGTAAAACACCATCTCATGATCCGATCCCAGTTTTCTACACATTGACTTCCATACTGACGTGATTTATACCAATAAATTATTGTGAAATAACATTTTTAGTACTCCTGAAATGCGAGTGGGACATTTCCCCATCATTGAAAAAGTGAGGGGGACATGTCCCCCACACCCCCCCCCCCCGTGTAATTACGCCTATGATTGATGACATGAATGTATGTATCACATTCAAAAATATATTAATGCAGCTGAATATTTTACACAAAATGTCAATTTAATTGTGATGATAAGTATTATACATTTAAAAAAAAAAAAACTTCTTAAGCATGATTCGCACAGGACTAAAAACCAGGTGTCCTCAGAGTTGGTCAAAAGCAGAGGACGTCTAGTAACCTCCCAGACGGACTCGTTTTCATCAAGGAAAGTCACTAAATTTAAAATGAAATGAGATGTTGTGGCCAGAGAAGTCGCTTTTGTGCATGATTTATAAACAATGAACCAGGTGTAAATAACTAATTTTGTTGTACCTTCTTTTCCAAAGGCTAGAATAACCAATTCATCCCTTGAGTGACATGTATTTGTAAACATATCTTCAGAAATGCAGCGTTCAAAGCACTCATTTTTCAAGAGTTGCTTATTATATTTTGTATTTTCGCCCATCCCCAACTTGGTTATGCCCAATCGTTGCATTTTACTGAACTGCAGAATCTCAGGACAGATCATACTAATTTGAATATTATATTATGGTTTATTGTAAAGGCTGGTATTACTTTTACACGAATACCTCGGAAATGCTATATTAATTCTAGTTTACTCAGTACCAGTTTACTTCTACTCAGTCTTTACATAAACTAGACGTATTTTACAACTCATGCTGCAGATTTGTATTAGAATGCTCCTCCTTGACTCATCATTGTGACATGTATGTAAAATTAGGCTGGCTTTCACTTACAGACTGAAGGCTTTATCATTGGTACTGTTTTGTGTTTAAGTTTCTTAAAGAACGGTGCCTTGTTATTTAACTGCTCTGGTTAATAGGTATGATAACAACTATACTCAGCGTTCCTGTGATTCTGCAAACCTGGTCGTTCCAAGGGTTGGCACATGTTTGGGTAAAATGTCCTTTGCCTATCGGCTCCCAAAAACTTTTAACTCTTTTAACCACTCTTTTTACAGAAGGTCCTGATGTCCTGTAAAAAATAAAATCAGAGGACCTCTGTGATGGGGTACACCTCGTCCCTGTGTGTATTATGTATTATTTGTTGTATTATTTAAAACGTATTGTTTGTGTGTAAAAAAACATGTTATTTTATTGTTAATTGTTTTGCAGCATGGATGAGGTTAAACTTCCCCATCCATGCTAAACTCGTGCAGAATGTGACTGTCTCCAGATGGATTAATTGCTACATTTTCTGGTTCAACACCAGCACGATACTTGTTTCATTTGTTATTTGTTTTGGCCACTGTGCAATTGTTTGTTCCAGTGTTTTGCTTTGTGTTTAAAGCTTTTATTTCTAAATTAAATTCACACATCAGCTCTTTCATACCAGTCCTGTCTGTGTCTATTATCCTTCCTGGTCTGACGTCACCACAAGCTATCCAGGGCACAACCTCTGGAAAAATTGTCTGGGATAAAAATAAATGGACGGTTCACACAGGACTACATTTCACTGATGTCAGCAAAAAATCCAAAAGCATCTGCTTATGTGGTGACTTTTAGTCCTGTCTGAATCGGGTTTTAATCTGTTGCAAAGTGTTGAAGTTTACAAAGATTTCCATACATGTTTTTTTTAAGATAGACACAATATCAAGGTGGATCCCGCATGACCTTTTCACAATGTCCTAGAGTCAGAAAGCATGTTTACAGCCAATGAAAATCAGTATGAAACCAGTAAGTTACATTAAGCTTTTGCCAGAGAGGAAATAACTGTAATCGGAAACCGATTTCTGCAAACAGTCAGATGGATTTTCTTATTCAATGCAAACAGTACTTACAGACAGTGACCTTATTCATAAAACTTACCGTCTCCTTTATAGTCCCAGTAACAGTGTTTAACGTGACAGTATTTCATCGGGTGATGCATAAACACCATTTACCTTCACCATTTACCTATCAGTCATCGCGATGTTAGGATAATGTTCCCTTAGAGACCAGTTGTCTAATTAGCATATTATTCATCTGTGTGAGGCGTGTGAGTATTAATGGAATGTCCAGACATAAATTTACATGCAACCAAATATGTTTATTATTGTTACACGATAAAAAATAAAAGAATGGCGTGAGGGAGGAGGTGCTGGAATAAATAACAAAAAGAATGGAGGGTCCATATTTTCTCAGTCCTCTTGAAGATATCCCAAACATGAAAGGGATAAAAGAAAAGATAGCCTTTATTGTATATTCCAAAAACACTGTGACAAGAAACCAAAACAAAATGATAAATAAATAATAATAATAACAACAACCCCGCCTATGTTTTCCAGGACCAACCCGGAACACAGTAGCGCGTTCCCTTTAGTATGCAAAGACCCGCCCCTGTAGTCAGTGGAACACCAATCCCAAATTGACAAGTGTCCTTACAACTCACTTGCCTCAAGTGGCCGGGATTTACATACTCGAAACTTTCGCCCCTCACCAAGGTGACGCCCCTGATAAAGATGACTTTCGTCATGGTCACAAGACCTTGGTAAGGGAAGTCCTTAACGGTATCATTTCCTAGCATAATTTCTGCATTTAGGAACATGTATTTAAGCCAATAGTAATACTAAAACTGTCTGTTTAATTATCCAATAATTACGTAATTAAGTATTTTGTTATTGGTAACACATTGTGGCAAAGTGGTAAGTGGTGTGTGCAGGTGCAGGGGTAATGCAGTGCAGTAATGAAACACAGAGAGTTATAATCCGGTTGGAAACAGTTTTTATTTTTTTATCCAGGTCTGGTGACCAAATAATAATCCCCGGCAATACACAACAATGTGTAGTGCACAGAGTATATAACAGGGTTGCAGTCCCAAATAATAACAAAATATCCGTCCCACAATATATTAACATGGTCACCAGTCCTGGGTGCGTGCAAAAGTGCTCGTGGTGGGTGATACAGGTTTATTTGTGACAAAGGTGCAGTGTTGTCCGGTTTCGTGCTGGCCCCTGGCGACAGCGCCGGAACTGTTAACTGTCTGGTAACGTACAAAACAAGACAATTACAAACAAACAAAAGCACAACACTCACGATTTCACTTAATTAGTCTACCATCCTTGTGGCTCTTTACTCACTAAAAACCAATGCGAAGGAACCGATTAAGATTTTCAGTCCCCCTTATATGCTGTCACACATGACCCCTTGGTAAACAAATGCAGCTGCCTTTACAATCTGCGGCTGCTACATTGTTTCCCTTCTGGGAGAATACGTTATTGCAACGGAGTCTCGCCTTCTTCCAGACTGACCGACTTCCCGACCCGGGAAAGAACTGTCAGTCCAGCCCGTCCAAAGAACTCTGTCCTCAGTCCTATCAGACACCCTTATCCAGGGCAACTGACAGTTGTTACAAAGTATCACATTACAGATAATAGCAGTTATAGAATACAATAAAATCAGTATTAAGAGCTAGTTCAAATGAGAGAAAATAAAAATTACAGTAAATAATTACGTTTGAGAGTGACTATGACTAAGAGCAGTTAAACTTACAAATATTTGGTTATAATAGTAAATTCCATTAAGAGCAAGTAGTAAGTACAATAAATGGATAAGAACGATTTCAAATGAGCAATTACAAAAAATCAAGTACAAGATACAGCAAGTATAATTATGATTGAGAGCAGTAGTACAATACAGCAAAGCGTGGTGTAGTTAAGTGCATGTACAAGGTGATGCAAGTACCGATGGCAGTTGGGTGCCAAATAGTCGAGAGTTGTGAGGTTTACAGATGCTGTCTGAACAGGTGTGTCTTGAGGAGGTGCCGAAAGGTGGTCAGGGACTGAGCAGTCCTGATATCCATGGGTAGGTCATTCCACCACAGGGGCAAGGGTGGAGAAGGAGCTGACTCTGGAAGCGGAGTGGGGGTACAGCCAATCTGCTGGTGGCAGAGGAGCAGAGGGGGAGAGAGGGGGTGTAGGGATTAATAGTCTAGAGGTAGGAGAGTGCAGAAAGGTCGAGACAGCGATAGGCAAGAACAAGAGTTTTGAATTTTCGGTGATAGGGAGCCAGTGGAGGGAGCAGAGCAACCGGATTGGAGGGGGTCGAGCAGAGAACGTTTTGACAGGAAAGCAGAGCTGGTAATGTACCACTCGCACAAGGGTTTTAGAGAGGAAAGGGAGACAGGACGAGGGATCCGGGAGTTTTTTTTTTTGTTTTGTTTTTTGTTTTTAAGATGGGGTGATGCAGGCCTGTTTGAAAGCAGAGGTGAAAGAGCAAGAGAGTAGAGAGGTTTTGAGAAGAGAAGAAATGAAAGGGAAATGAGCAGAGGCAGCAGCCTGGAAAAGATGAGTGGGGAAGGGGTCCAGAGCACACGTGGTGGGTTTGTGACCCTGGAGCAGGGGGCAAATATCAGTCCGAGAGGGGTGAGAAGGAGTTGCAGATGGTGATGGGGAGTGAGGAGTGAGTGAGCAGAGGTAGTGAAAAGTTTGTGGATGTCTGATTTTGGAGGAGAAGGCGGCAAACTGATCAGCCGAGATAGAGGAAGGTGGAAAAGGTGGAGGAGGACTAAGGAGGGGGGAGAAGGTAGAGAAGTTTACAGGGATTGTTAGTAGAAGACTGAATAATAGAGTGGAAATAGGAGCATTTGGCAGAGAGGAGATAAGTGATCAGAGATACAGAGGAGTAACTGACAGGGCGGAGGGGGGGACAGTCCCTTGTGAAGAGGAGGTCCAGTTGACGGCCAGCTGTGTGAGTAGGGGAGGGGGACGGGGAGAGACAGAAGGCAAAGGAGTGAAGGGGAAGAAATTCAGCATAGTTGGGGTTGGAGAATTGGAAGTTGAAGTCACCTAATAGAACAGGGGTGGAGGGAGAGGGGGAAGTCAAGCTCGTCAAGAAAGTGAGAAGGGGGTCCAGGAGGACAATGAAGAGGAGGCGCCAAAAAGAGGTGATTTCGACGGTGTGAAACTCAAAGGTGCTAACAGACAGAGAGAGGAGAGAGCAGAGAGGACAGAAAAGAGCAGAGGAAAGAGTGATCAGAGTGGTAACATTATCAGGAGTGATCCAGGTTTCAGTGAGAGCTAGGAAATGGATAAAGGTGAGAGGCAAAGGCAGAGATAAAGTCAGCTTTGTTGGAAGCCGAGTGGCAATTCCAGAGGGCCCCAGAGAGAGCACAGGGGTAGGGGTGGGGGTAAGGGGTGAGCATAGGAGGAGAGGCAGGGAGATCAGGTTAGAGAAGTTAGATTTGTATTGGCAGGGAGAAGCCAGAGGACAGGAATGAGAGGAGAGGATTACGGGGATATTAAAGTTAGTCATCGTAGGGAGCAGTGTAGGAGAGCAAATAGAAATAACTATTGGATATAAGGCCCTGGAGGTCAAAAGCTGTGTGTATCAGATAATGGCTTTGCAAATCACTCTAATAGAGTCAACCACGCCCAGCTGTGGCTTGGCAAATAGTTAATTCAACACAAATCACACACTGGCTATTAACTTTACAGCAACAACTCAATTTGCAATTAAACAAAACTATACTAATTTACTTACAAGAGCGTTCTGATGCGTCTGGCATCCCTAGAGCATAAGGACATACATATATACATATATACATATATGTGTACATAACACAAAATGCAAAACAAAAACACTGTACAAAAACCTCCTAGCCCTGCCATCCAGCACACACTTTGTTTTTTATAAACTTTAACACATTTTATTTACAATCAAAACAAAACCATATTGAAAGTGAAAAGTGAATGTAAAAACAAAATGTTGAAATGGTGAGATTTCCTAAATAAGAAAGTTCATAAATCAGTTACTACAAGATCCTGTAAAATTGGAATTTTTGCCAAAACTGATATATTTACTATAGAAGTACCATATTCCTTCGAATTTAAGACGCACTTGTTGAACCATTTTTTGCTTCTCAAATATAGTCTGTGTCTTAAATTCAAGTACAGTATAGTGATGCATGTATTAAAATTGCCAACAAAAGACGTGACTGCCCGAGTACACAAACAGCAACATGACTGACTGCCGAGAAAAGACGAACCAAAACATTACTGCTCGATCTCGAATCATCCATGATATACAAAGAAGCATCATTAGCTTCCTGAGGAATTCATAGAGAAGCTTTTACAATTTCAGTGTTTCTAACAAACAGAACCAGCTTGGACAGATCGTAAATGCTGATCAGACCCCCGCATTTTTCGACATGCCAAGCAATACCACAGTTCACAAATTGGGAGACAAACAGATGTGAGTAATCACGAGTGGAAATGAGAAGCAGCACATAACTGTAATGCTCTGTGTGATAGCAAACGGCCGCAAACTGCCTCCATATGCGTAATTGAGGTTGCATCTTTGTAAATGCATATTTATTTGATGTTTTGTTTTTTCCTCAAATTGAGGGTGGGAAATTTGGGCTGCATCTTAAATTCAAAGGAATACAGTATTTCACCTGAAATGGAACTACCAAATTTTGTTTTACAATTTTGTTTATTATAAGGGCATTTTTCCTCCTTTTCACCCATTTTTTATTTGAATGTCATCTAATAATATTTAATTTTAGGCAAAAATAACATCTTATAGACCCTAGTTCAATCGAAATTTAATGTATTCCTTAAAATAAAATACGAAAATTTAAGCATTCAAAATGTGTTCTTTTGTCAATACCACCACCATCCTGGTTTATTATGATTTTACCTCTGAATTTGTGGGTGCTGGGAGTGGGATGTTACAACCCCCAACCCCTCAACCCAGAGCATTCCGAGGGACCCTTTATCTGTATTATAATAGAAGACATATCCATGCCCTTTTCAATCTCTGTTACAATAGAAGACATATCCATGCCCTTTACATTCAGTAGACACATCAGCAGAGGTAGCGAGAACTGCAAAGGGAGGAGCGTGACTTTTACTTGCTATAAAATCTTCATTAAGCATGCATGATAAGATTTAACAACCTTGTCTGAGTGGGTAATTTAGATCAGTAGCTGTTGAAGTCTCAGATCCTTTTTAAAAAAAAAGTTTTGCAGACATCAATCTCATGATTGCCCAGGCAGTACAACAACAAGCATGTAAAATGAAGAACTTTTTGTTCAGTTTATACAACTATTAGGAACACTTTCACTTTAAAAAAAAATATTTCAGTATAACTTGGTAATGAATGTAAGTGTAGCTGTCTGACTATCTGATACCTGGAAGAAGTGCTAACCATGTACAGCGGTTGGATAACACAATTGTACGTATATAGCACACTCTTTTGTGTAAATGTTACTTATAAAATTGATTTTTATAAGTCATAACAGGGATGCTAGATTTCACAATGAGAACTTACTTCTCTGATATAAAAAATATATATGATAATGTTTTTTTTCTGTGATTAAATTAAAAGCAAAAATGTAGTTTCCCCAACCACAATATAGATGACCTAGCAAATAACTTTTAATAATAATTAACATATGGTGTATTTACAGTTTATTTACATCTTATTTTCAAAAACTAATAAAACAATGTTGCCATATCAAATGGATTCCTAGCATCCTTTCTGATTAATCTGTTAAGCAAACTTATTCTGTGATATACTAGTATTCCTTGCAAGACAGTTTTAGTTTTAGTGGAGAGCAGCATATTTGACACTGACAGTATTGGTGCTCCGTAGGCAGATACTTCTGAATACAAGACAATATAAATTACTGATGTGAGGAATAGTCCCAAAAGTGAAGTACATCAGTACAGTATGGTATGGCAAGCAGACTAGTCATACCATACTGTACCATTCTTCATGTACAATAATACAACATATTATAAAAGAAACTAACACAAGCTCTAAACTTGTAGTTAGCCAGATTTAAAATAAATGTTTTAAGCTAAATTTAAAAATATTGATTGAATATTTGCAATTTAACCTGGAAGTCATTTCCAAAGTGGCTGGAGTGTTTTATGCCATCAAACCACACGATTTTAATCAAGTTTTTGGAATTACAAAGAAAACATTATTATCAGATCTCAGAGTACAAGCTGGTGCATAAGTAACTCACGCAAATAGGCAGGACAAAACAATGACAAAACAATGACCCTCCACAATATTAACACTGTTCTGGAAGGTGTCCATCCCTGTAACTACTCCATTACTGTACTCGATAGAAACACAAAGGTGTTAACTTTCAAAGCACTATATAATTAACAGAATACCAATGCTGGAATAATGACCTAATAATTACAGTATAGTGCCCCATAATTACACTGTAGTTTCTAAATAATTACACAGTAAATGTTATATGCCCTGTATGCCTGGGCCATAGAGAACAGGACAGAACAGGCAAGTTCCAAAGTGGAGGGTCTGGAGAACTAAATCCCCTAACACCATAGGTTTTAATCAAGTTTTCAGAATTACAAAGAGAAAGATAGTGAGATCTCAGAGTACGGGCCAGTTTGTAAGGAATTAGTAGCTCAAGCAAATAGGCAAGACCAAAACCATAGCCTTGTAAGTGACAAGCAATGTTTTAAAATCAATACGATACTTCACTGGAAACTGGGGAAATATGAGAGGTGGTCTTAGTGTGTGTAAGTATTCTGGCTGCAGCATTTTGAACTAGCTACAACCTATTCAATGTGTGAATGATTTGCCTTGACCACTATTGAATGCAGGTACTACTGTAAGTTACCTATGGTATTACAATTTGGTTTATTGTTAGTTTTTTTATATCAGCATCACTCTGCAACATCATTTAACCTTCTCAGGCTGTGTTTCTTTAAATTGTAAGACATTTTAAGATTAAATTTTTAAAAAAGTACAATTAACCAGTTGAACAGTTCTGCACAGAATAGCGGTACTCAATTTGAATTGTTTTCTGTAGTTCAGTTTGTCTGTGGACAGACATTATGTAATGGTGGGGGCTGAGTTATGGAGAGGCGGTTGAAACCGACAGCTCAAAGTGATGAACCTGAACCGAAGAGAATCTCGGCTGTCTTTAGTCACTGCGTAGGATATTTCCAAGATGTCTGGCCTTGAGGTGAAAACATTTTCAATTGAAATTGAATGAAGACGTTAATAAGAAACTATCCTCTCCCACACTTAGTTCCAGGTGAACGCTAAATCATCAGGCATTTGTTTTCAAATCCAGCTTGAAAGGAAGGCCTTCTCATTAATTAAACACATTTTCAGAATCTGAAAGGTTCCCACTGAATTAAGGAGAGTGGATGCTTCTCCATGGTGAGTGTGTCTTTGCATATATTTTCAAAGCCAGACAGTGCGTTTCTATTGACATGACACAAGTCTCTGTTTGCTTCCTCACTTACTTGGTTTCTCTGTTTTGGATTGAGAATGTGTTTTTTTTTCCAGTTCTTTACAAAGGGCAATTTCAGAAGACAGATTTATTGGACAGAAAGTAATGTCAATGGAAAGACAAATGGGTAACAGTGAGAAAGGTTTCAAACATAAACATTAATTATACACAATCAAATTAGTCACCCAGAATGAGTTTAGGAATGCGTGTTGGCTAAATGGCTAATTCACGCTGAGAAGGTTCAATACTGGATTTTGTCAGCCAGAAATCCCTTTGGACATACGTTATAAATAGGGCCCTGCATTCTAAACGACTTGAATTTTTTTTATTTTTTTTTTTATTTAAAGTGACCAATTATTATTTTTATTTATTTTCCCGCCCAATTTTAAATGTCCAATTATGTTTTTTCTCCTCAGTGCAATGTCCCCACACAGCACAGACGTTCTGAGAATGTGTAAGCGTCCTCCGTCTCACAAGCCTAAAGACGAAATTGCTTTTACAACGAGCAATCCAGAGCAGAGGTGGCCCGGGCTACCGATCCCGGAGAACAGAACTCAACCCTGCTTTTTATCCACTCTGAATGTGCTCAGTGTCTGGCAAGTAGGGTTTGCTGTTGCGTGATGAGGAGAACCAATCCCTGCTGGTTTCCCATCCCACACCCCAGGAGCGTCAGATCCAATGTGACACCCCCTTAGGAGTCCTCAAGCAAAGTTCGGCCTCTTTGCACAGCCTGGACATGAACTGGCGCGTCCAAGCTGTGTGACTCATCCTGCGCTCCCAGCGGCAGCGCTTTAACTGGATGAGCCACTCGGGGGACACCATGTTTTTTTTAACCTGTAATTTACCTGCAAGTGTTTGTTTTGTCTTTTGTATGCTGGCCGTATGTCCCCCATGAGCTACCAATGCTGGTAACGTCAAGTGAGGTGAATCAGTACATGTAAATAAACATGTGTGCCTGCGGGGCGTGTCAATCCCAACCTTCTGTCTCCTGTCAATCCAGCAGTGAACATGCATGCACGTCATCCAGATCATTCAATCAATCATTCATTGCAAGTACTCCTTACATGACAGGTTGCAAGACTCCTGTTACAAGGTTTCACGTGGGCAGTTTTGAACTAAAGCATACTTTCTTTTTAAATGGTGTCTTACACTTTAGGTTAAAGAAGGTCCTGAATTTCAGCTAGTCTGTTACTGCTTTATTTCCTATTGTAGGCCACTTCATCTCAGTAGTGTCTTCAGGGTCAAATCATTAGGAGACTTAGCTTGTTGGTTAATGTAAAACGTGACCAAGGCTTGCAAACAGAGTAGTGTTAACCTTGTATAGTACCAGTGATTTCTATAAATCAAAATATGTATTTACTATTTGTTTGTGTAGTGGTACAAATGGCACATTAGCTTCTTTTGAAACTGCAACTTTAATAATGTTTATGCCTGTTTTGAAAACAAGTTGTAAATGTCTGACAAGGATATGTACTGCAAAAGCACAATGTTAAACAGACTACAATTTGAAGCCAACCCCTTTTTCTTCCAAACCAGGGATTGTTCAAGACTTGCATAAACCACACACAGTCATAACCAAATATACCATTTTTTAGTTTTTCTGGGGAGGGGATTTGTACAATCACATTGGTGCATACATAGTACACTATTGTATATGTTAATGTTCAAAAAGTGTATTAAGACAGGTACATACATGCTGTATATTTGAACATTCGGTTTCAACATGACTGACCCTAGGCAAAGAAGTCTATAAAAAGAAGTGAAAACAACATACTAAAAGACCTAGATTTTCAAAGCTCTTTACAAATGCAAACAAAGAACAAACCAACAGAATGAATCTCCTGGTCTATAGCAGTATTACTATTCAAGGCTACTGCATTTCTAAACACCTAATATCTCTAATTTAATGTATGTTAATCTATGTTTGAAAAGGGTTTATTTATATTACAAGTCTCTGGAAACACTGACATTCTATCCAAAACATACTACTGCATTGGAAGGCAAATGTAACTTCATCTGTCTCTCAGCTTGCTGTAACCATTTAAATAAACTATCAGCCTCGTCGAATTGGAATACACTATTGGATTAACCCTTCAAAATTCCCAAAAGCTCTGTCCAGGGTCCTGAAATGTGATGTCAACGTCAAAGATTGCTGAATTATTTATTTATTTATTTGGCAGATGCCTTTACGGTTTTACATTGGTTAGGTGTTGCAGCACAGTAACTGACAGCTGCCTTTTATCTGTACTGTAGTTGGAAATACAAAACAAACTATTGAACATTGAGTGTTTAGTACTGTAGTTATAGATGATATACTGTATGTATGGAATCACCCGATCCACTTGTAACACACTGCTCACTTTTCTAACTACAGTAAATGTACAGTTATTCCAAAGGCCTTACAAAGCAAACAGAAACCTCTTGCACAGGAAATAGAAGACACTTGGATTAGAACAGAAGACATTGAAAAAGGCTTGTAGAAATGTTTGTAATTTAATTTAAGTTTCCTTTCATATTCCTAAATTCAGCTCTATTGAGTGTTTATAGTTATCAGTAGCGGCTTTTGGCCAAAGCCAGCAGCAATAGAATTGTGTTATTGTATTCTGACTGACAATACTTTTCATATCTTCTTAACGTTTTACCCCAATTCCGCTGATAAAAGCATTTTCTCCACTAGACAGCAGAGAAAAGAAAACAGTAGCCTGCCATAGTTTATTCTAATAAACATAACTGTTACACACTGCCAGTGAATATTAAAAAATGCACTGCATACAACATTAATATAGCATTTAGATTTTAAGACCATGTCATTTTAACATACTTTGCATAAAATATTTTTGAAAAACACATTTGATAAGGCAGGAGAAAGGTAAAATCAAGCACATTTTATCAACTTATTTTGCTAAACTTAAATAAATGACCAACAAAATAATGATATACCGTTTTGTACATATGAAATATTGTATCTATATTGCAGGGATGGAAATTTCAAATTCCAAATTTTACCACAAGCTTGATTAGCCACAGTGTATAGGCAACAAGCTCAGGTGTGTGATTAAACTCATAGTAAAACCAGGAATGGATCAAATTGCAATGCAATGGGGGTCTTATTTCCATCTCTATATTGTATCTATTAATAAAAAGGAAGCAATTCAGCCAAACTTTAATTCTGGAGCAAGGTACATTACAATTCAAAGAAAGAAAAAGAAACAGTACTTAATTATTGTGACAGAGAGCGATGAATCCTAGTCCCCAATCTCCATCCTGACCTGTGAGGGCGCTGTATAACAGGAACAGTGTGCCTCGTACTGGAGAGTCTGGCAGTTCATTCCAGGGTCAGTCGGAAGCCAGCCACCCAGGAAGGGGGAGGAATCACAATACCAGAAGTCATCACCCTGGTACGGTAAGCGATGTGTCAGTCAGGGATTGGAGGAGACGTGATTGAACTATCTATCGGAGGGGGTGTGACTAAGGGTATTTTAGGGATGTGACGATGCAATCTATTCCTTTGTCATGGTTTTACAAAAGGACCAGGAAGGAGTAAAAACGAAACCGTGAGTGTTTGTATTTGTTTTGTTAACCATTGTTTATTTGTATTTAGTAGACGGCTAACAATCGGGAGCTGTCGCTGTTCCAGCCAGCATTAAACCCGGATTCCAAACACTGCACTAGTCACCAACAATTGTGTATTCACCACCAGCACTGGAGCACCGCCAGAAAGGACACAGAGCCGTGCTTGTATTATTGTATTATTATTTCAGGACTGAAACCCTGTTTTGCTTAGCTGTGCAATTGCACATTGCTGTGTAGTTGCCAGCATTATTTGACGATGCCAAACCATGACAACAATTAAAAGAACTGTTTGGACCGTGAACACTGTGTTATTGCTGTTGTTTGAGCACTGTATCACCTCTACACCTGTGCACTACTAACCGCTTTGCCACAATGACACACACATATATATATATATATATATATATATATATATATATATATATATATATATATATATATATATATATATATATATATATACTGTATATAATTTTTTTTTTTAAACATAATGAGCTTTCACTCTGGTCAGTATTAGCATCTGGTGACTGGCTAAAACAGGCAAAACGAAAGGGGAGACATGCCACCCTTGGCTATTTGTTAGACAGCTTTACTCAGTGTTCCATGCAAGTCAGCTGAAGAAGTGGAAGACATGCTAATCATAACTACAGAGAAGACAAGAGCACATAAATAAAGAAATACAAAAAGTATTTATTTCAAAATGTTTGAGTAGGATGAGCCACCACTGATAGTTATGGATGATCTTGTATCTGTAGCCCTGGGTTCAAATTTGGCTTAAATCACCAATGAAATTCGTTTGGTGCCTCCATTGTGCATGCCACAAAACTACCACACAATTTAGCTCAATTTGCAGTCTCTGTTTGAAAGAACCTCAGAATAATCACGATAATGAAAAGAAGCAAGAAAGAAATAGCCACTGACCCAAGAATGATGCCTTTGCACCGTGCCTGAACCAATTAGAAAACACATTCTCAAGACCAAGCTCTTACCTAGCTGAGGGCTAATATAAGATCTTCTGTTCACAAAGCTGTAAAGTAACCTGTCATAAGCACGGAATGCATTCCAAAAAATACAAATATTTTAGAAATTTAAAGCAGATTAAGCAAGTTCAAGAACGTTGTTGCAAAATTAGGTCAAATGCTTGAAGCCATGCTCAATATTTGTTTTTCCACCAGGTATATCAGGATGGTACCACACAGACATCTGTTAATTTGTAAAGGTTAAACAATATTATTATTATTATTATTATTATTATTATTATTATTATTATTATTATTATTATTATTATTAGTGTATTATTTTAAACCTGTTCCTTTCTACAGGAGATGACATACCTTTCCTCGGATAGGCACCCACCAGGAAAAAGCATAGATCAGAAGTGGGCAAAATTGTCCATTATATTCTAGGTAGAACCATTGTTTAATTGAACCAATTAAACCTCCAGCTAGGTACTATAGTAGTTCATTAATTTTTAGGTATATTATTTTACTCTGTAAACATCAATGACCTTGGTGTTTATGTGTAGATCCTGTCAGTGTCCTCAAATTGGGTTTGCTGTGACTCGTACTGATACCTACCTACTTCCTATTAAATCCTCCCGCCTTCTCAATACGTTACAGCCATGTATAAAAAAAATAAAACAAGAAGTGCCAGGTAATGTAACGCAAAGCTATATAAACTTAGTTAAGTCTCACTTTTTTTAAACAGGACATGCCATTTTAAATGTCAAGATTGATTTTCTCAAAATATTGCCTTCCTATCCTAGGCATACTGCTGCTCAGTGTTTGAGCCAATACTAATAGGAAGGGAGTGAGTCAGCTCAAGTCAAAGTTAGTTATTACCAAAGTCCAGATCATGTGTCTTGTTTTTGAGCTTCTTATAGAAGACTTTTTTTTTAAAAAAAAATAGTCGTTGCCAATTATTTTTTATTATTTTCTCCCAATTTGGAATGGCCAATTATTTTTAGGCTCAGCTCACCGCTACCACTTATAGAAGATTTTTTGATTCTTACTTACAAGGACTTGGATTTATATTAATAACACTTGTCATAGTAGCAACATTCTGGCCCATTCCATACTAATAATGCTGTATTTGGAATTGTACTTTTAGAATAAACCTAATGTGTTCTTAATAAAGTTTTAAAATCCAATTGGGCTTCAATGCCAATGCAATCTCTACTGAGGAGCAATCGCATCAAAGGTATGAGCAATTGGTACCATGGTGGTAACATTTTCATATTATTGTAAATCATAAACACATGGGCCTGCACTCAAATCTCAAGTTCAGTGGCCAGGTGTTTATTATTTTTAAGTGCTGTAGATGCAAACAAACAGAACATAAACCATGAACAGTGAACAGAATAAGTTCAGCTTTGTTAATGAATGAGGTTTCTGAACTTCTAGACATCAGAGCTTCTTTGGGTTTTATTGCTTAAATCATGACAATGACAGACCAAGAGGCAAAGTCGAAAGTCTGATATGACATTATGAAGTAGGTACTGAATTCCAGTATGCAAATTAGTTCAGTGCTACTAGCTGTGTTAATGAAAAATGTATAAGATTTATGTGTTTAATCGTCTAGTAATTTAACAAACAAAGACATTTACAAACAAACAAAACACTCACAATACTGTTTCTCACAGGGTCTCTCACAGTCCTTCTCGGTTCTATTTAAAACAAACCAATGCGAAGGAACAGATTATGATTCTCTGTCCCCTTTTATGCTGTCACACATGACCCCTTGGTAAATGAGTGCAACCGCCTCTCCAATCTGCGGCTGCCACGTCGTTTCCCTTCCGGGTCAATGCGTTACTGCAACAGAGTCTCGCCCCCTTCCTGGCTGGTCGACTTCCCTTGAACCCTGGGAAACTCTGTTCTCTGTTCTCGCTGCTTAGCGTAATCACAGGTCAGGAGGGAGATTTACAACCAAGAATCATTGTATTTCTGTCACAGTAAGTTACCTAAAAATATAAAAAAATAATTTTGCCAATGGGTAAAGTTCTGGAAAAGTTAGGGTATATTTGAATTATCCCAAAGACATTGCTGAGGTAAAACAGCAACAAACTACCTGAAAAGATAGCTTTATTTTGCTACAACTTGTTTTTGTGTGTGTAACATTAGCTGCGCTTAAAACCTGTGGTTATATTTAGTAACATATTCAAAAAGCACGTTCATCTCTGCAAGTATTTAATTCTGTTCTAAATTTTAGACACAGCTAAACAAAACACAATGTGTTAAACAAGGGAAGAGCGCGACTGCAGTTTTACCCCTTGAACATATGTTGTGAAAATTCCACTTATGTCTTAGAATTTGTGAGCAATTATTATTATTTGTTTATTTAGAAGACACCTTTATCCAAGGCGACTTACAGAGACTACGGTGTATGAACTATGCATTTGCTGTACTCCCACTCTTTCCTATATATTATAACGACCCAGCGATTTGCGAATGGCATGCCTGAGATAGGTGAAGGCTGATGGAGGGCGCGGTTTAATGCAAAGATATAAATAGGAGTACATGCCTGAGTGCACGCGGAGTTGGAGAGTGAGCTGTGAGGAGAAGACGAAACTGAACAGTGAGTGAGAGCGAGAGACAGAGCCAGAGGCTGCCTGAGTGAGAGCGAGAGGTAGACTGGAATTTTGCACAGGGAGATTTTGTTTTGCTTTGGTGTGGTCAGTGGTCCTTTATTTATTAGCTAATAAACCGCTGAATTCGAACAAGAAACTACTGCCTGTGTGAAGCCTGCTTTCAATTTACACGCAACGCTACAATACTTTATATCAGTATAACTCAACTGACCTTCCGTTATCAGACACACTCGAAACATACGCTACCCATAATGCAATGCTTAGCAGTGCGTCATATCCAGAGATGATAATGCGTGTAATTGTTACGATGTTTAGCAACAGTGATGTAAACACTGAGGGTTGTGTATCATATAGTTTAGTATTTTGTTTAAAAATACAGTTAAAACTTTAACACCATTACCAATATATCCAAATGGGATACCAGCACAAATGCCCAAAACTAGCCCAAAAATTAGGCACTTGCCCAAACCCATTTTTTCACACACAATTAAAAAAAAAAACTAGCCCAATTAGGCATGAACCCGCCCAATTAGGCATGAACCCGCCCAATCTGGTATCACTAGCAGTATATTTGGAGGAGGCAAATGTGCTCGTCTCCTCTGTAGTTATGATTAGCACATCTAGTATCCAATCATATTCTTCCATTTCTTGAGCTCGCTTGCATGGTATGTCAAAAAAGCAAGGGTGGCATGCCTCCTCTCCCCTTTTGCCTGTTTTAGCCAATCACCAGATGTGTGCCCTCCCACATTGATGACCTCAGAATGCAAATACTGACGAAAGTCAAAGGAACGAAGCACTGTAGTAGGACGTAGTGAATGCCTATAGATAGTGTAATGAACGACCCGATAGCCGGATATGCACATTGTATGTGTGCATAAAGACAACATTCAAAATCCTAAAAGGTATAGACAATGTCGACCCAGGGGACTTTGTTGACCTGAAAAAAGAAAAAGGACCAGGGGTCACAAATGGAGATTAGATAAAGGGGCATTCAGAACAGAAAATAGGACGCACTTTTTTACAGGTGAGGGTCTGGAACCAACTCCCCAGTAATGTTGTTGAAGCTGACACCCTGGGATCCTTCAAGAAGCTGCTTAATGAGATTCGGGGATCAATAAGCTACTAACAACCAAACGAGCAAGATGGGCTGAATGGCCTCCTCTTGTTTGTAAACTTTCTTATGTTCTTCTGTTCTTATTTGTATTTTGTTTTTTAAGGGCATTTCTATTAGACTGAGAGGTACAATGATTCACAATTATAGTGCTTGTTAGTGTAATTGAGAATACAAACAAGTTCTTCTCGGACTGAAGTGCACTCAACTTTATAATTTCTAACTTAATACTCTAACTTTAAAAAAAAACTACATTTATCAAAAAGAACAATTTACTGATTAGTACAAGACAAGAAATCAGTAAAAAGGGACAGAAAATTAGGCTTTAAACAAGGAGCATATTTTTGTGGGGAATATTGTAATGAAAATATAAAGTTCTTACCTGTGCCCTCGACCAGATAATGCATGATGTCACCCCACTGATGGTCTGGGCAACCCCCAGGATCGTCACTCCACACAGTTGCTGGCAGCTTGTACTGGCATTTTTCAAACCCAACCAAGCACAGTTTGGCCTCATACCTCTTTCTAGCTCTAACATCAAGGGTTTCCATGTAATCCTAGTCCATTTCTGTCTGTTTTGTACTGGAAAATTGAGTTTCTCCGAGTACGGAAACCTGTGACGGTATGCTGCCTGCTTTTGTTTTTCCCCTCCAAGAATGGCGTCTGCACGTTGCTAGGCATTACATCACCCCGTGACATGGACTCCGCATCTAGGATTGTTATATTTATTATTTTCTCCTTCTCTCTCTGTTTTTTTTTTCCCTTGAACACACCAACCCCGAGTGAGTGATTCATGCATCTATGTATACAGCTGTGTCGGGATTCAATTACTAATTACTCATTCACTTGAATCCCAGCACGTGAACTAATTTGAGCACTCCCTATGCTCACCTACTAGTACACATTTTATCTGCACGTGAAGTGATTGTGCAATTCCCGTGCCTAAATACAACTATATTATATATCACCCGTGCTACATAACCCACACTCCATGCACCAATACATACACACCACATAAAACATAAAACACAAAAATACACACAGGGGTGGGGCACCCCACCACAGATGTCTATTTTGGTAAGACGTAAGTTAACCTCAAATAGCACAGTGTAGGTTTAAGGATTTAAACTGTATGGTGAAAAAGAGGGGTTATTCAGATGTGTAAAAATTTAATCATAATGCAATGTGTGATCAAAAGGAAATGATGAGTGGTTAGAAGTGGTTGTACAACCCTGATGCATTTTTCTTAATGAGAGAAACCTTTTGCAGACTAGCTTTTTTCTGTACAGGTATCTATATCTTAATTAATTATTTATTTTTGAAATCAAACTGTTTTACTAATACTGTTCCTTTCTTACATCTAAAATAGAACTTGAAAATAATTATCCAGGGCATTTGCTACAACCATGTGAAATTAAATAAACATTGAGGATCTAAACATATTATTTTTCCATAACTTTACACAACCATACATTCTGAGGTCAAACTGGAAGCCTTACTATTATGGTTATTTCCTTGACTTCTTACAGTTTTATCTCAATACAGATTCCTCACCCATTGACTGTACACTCACACTTCCTGAGTGGAACTTTTATAATCACACTCAGGAATACTACCTTTTTTGTATTTTTGACTAGAGCCCTGTTTAACCTACATTTACGACTGACCCCAGTTTGGATTACATCCTAATCTTATGTAAACGGCTAATCTGTTGAAAGACTGGCCATAGCAATGTCGGGATTTGACAGATTAACAGAGTGCTATTGTATACCCTTACCTGGCAAGGTTTACAGAGCATTTATTTCACTATATATATATATATATATAAATAAATAATTTGCATGAGGTTTCCAGCACTAAAGAGTGAAGATGGCAACTCTCACTTAATGAAAAACTTATATCCCAAAGTGTCTCTCAATTATTCATATTTTATTAAGAACAAGGTAAAAATAAAAACAAAATAAAGCTTACGTGTTTCGACATACTGTCTTTATCAGAACATGCTCTGGGATGAAGCACCTTGTGTGTGTTGGAATTGATTGAGGCATCTTTGTAGCGCCGGCATTTCTATTTCTACAATATATATATATATATATATATATATATATATATATATATATATATATATATATATATATATATATATATATGAGCTTCAGTGAGTTACAGTAACATAATTCCATCTAGGGTTTCTGTGACGTCATAAATTACACGTTAAAGCAAAAAAATATCCCAGGAGTAAAGAATATGTTGTGTAGGCCTTAATTTACCCCTGTGAATTAACTACAAAACAAAGGATGCCAAATAGCAGTTAAATGTTGTTTTGTTTATTCCTGAAATAAATAGTACATAAAGTGGACACCACATTTTATTTTTTTTCATTCCTTGCCATTGCCGTTTCTTCACAGTAAACTGTGGCCATAGAAACATTTTCATAAAGTAATAGCATGAGGTTTACTTGTGCCTTTTTGTAGCTGAACAAGCAAACGAAAACTGAAATTTAACTTTAAACACTTCAAATAAAACAAACGTGGAAATAGCATTGTAAAGTGAAAGGGAAAAAACTCACCGTTTTGGTTCTCGTTTATTAAATTCCACATATCAGAAAGTCGTAACAAAAAATATATAATATATACAATCTATATAAAAATCCCTACACAACATTTCCAGCAAGTTGGGCACTGTTTAAGCGAGGCATTTCAGAATGACGTGCTTGCCTTTTTTCTGTCCCATGAGATTCTGACTCAGCACAACGCTTTTTTGACCCAGATGGCTTTCCATAGAGATCACTATGCGTGCGAGTGCATAATCTGGTTTGTTTACTTTTTGCTGTCTAAAACTTTTAAATAGAGGCTCGAGCTGCTGTGTTGATTCTGTGTTTTTTTATGTATTACATCTCACATATCACACAGAGCTCTTTTTTAAACTGTTGCGCAACTTCTGGTGAGGCGGTACATAAGTGCAAGATATTTTTGTAATTTCTAGCGAATAGGAACATCTGATTTTTATATCCGAATACATGTGAAAAAATATTCGTTCGAATATTCGTATATTTGTCCCAGCACTAATATATAAGAACACAAGAACATTTACAAACGAGAGGAGGCCATTTGGTCCATCTTGGCGGTTATTATTATTATTTATTTCTTAGCAGACGCCCTTATCCAGGACAACTTACAGTCGTAAACAAAAAATACATTTCAAGAATCACATTCAAGCAGCTTACTGGGGAGTTGGTTCCAGACTCCCAGAATTCTCTGTGTAAAAAAGTGCCTCCTATTTTCTGAATGCCCCTTTATCTAATCTACATTTGTGACCCCTGGTCCTTGTTTCTTTTTTCAGATCGAAAAAGTCCCTCGGGTCGACATTGTCAAAACCTTTTAGAATTTTGAGTGCTTGAATCAGATCACTTTTTGTAGCGAGGTGACCAGAACTGAACACAATATTCTAGATGAGGTATTACTAATACTAAAGTTTTACCATTACTTCCTTTGATTTAAATTCAACACTTTTCACTATATATCCGAGCATTTTGTTGGCCTTTTTTATAGCTTCCCCACATTGTCTAGATGAAGACATTTCTGAGTCAACATAAACTCCTAGGTCATTTTTTTCATAGATTCCTCCTTCAATTTCACTACCTCCCATATGGTATTTATAATGCACATTTTTATAACACTGATTTATATTTGAAAACTAAACTTTGCAGAATGTTGGACTCATTTGAGCATATAAACTAGTGTAGTGTAACAATTTCAATATTATACTGGAAAAATCCTGTGATACTGTTCCTCTATATTAGGTCTTATAGGCTTATATTTGTTTTTCATAGAATAAATTTACAAACAACAACCAAAAAATAAAGAATCCGTTTTTGATCCATATCTATTCCAAAGTAGTTGAAGCCCCAATAAACTTTCATAGTGTGCTTTGTACAGAATAACAAACTGTGTGCACGAAGCCGAAGCCCAACACATACCAAATTAGGAACATTTGAGATTCAGCCCATACCTAAAGGTTTATTTTTCCTTTTCCTTGGGCAACACAATACATAATGATAGATTGAGATGGTAAGAACTGTTATATGATGGTTGCTCCTCTTGCAAGCCCCTTATTGGTCAGTTCAAGAAGAAGAAAGGCAGTCAAATCTTTTCAGTTCAAGACAGCCAGTTATCACAGTGCTTCAAGCAGATAGCGTCAGCTTGCTGTTAACACTAACCAAAAATCCTGCTTTGTATGCTTTTTTATTTATATGTGTTGAAGCACACTTAACTATACACTAATTTACAATCTCATTCATCTTTAAAACAGTAAATTACAGGTATCTTTCACACCTTCTCTGCTAAATTTTCAATAGGAAGACAAAGTAAGTAAAAAAAATATCCTCATTTTATACTTCACAATTTAAAGTAAAGTTGAATGTACACAGAAACCGCTTACAAATGCTTAATGTTTTATTTTCAAATTGAGGTACAGTATATTTAGTCTAGTTTGCCTCGCATATTTTGGTTTCCTTGTGGAAATCCATTTTATCTGGCAAAATATACCTTCACCACAGAAACTGGCACTAAACCACCTTTGGGAAAAACATAAATTCTATAGTAAATGGGTTCTACTTACAGAAGTATCCTGCTTAAATAAATAGCAGGCATTGAAACAAATTGGCACCTAAAATATGTTCCTATATAAATGTTTACACATAGTGAAAGACAGCAAACTGCAACCAGAAAATTAACCTTCCGTTCTCTCCCAGAAATTGTGTCCCATGTACTCTATGTGTCAGATAAGAGATAAGCAGATCTTTAAACCAAAACAATCATGCACCACAACATCAAAAGCCTCTGCCTCCCTTTCTCTCTCTCTCTCTCTCTCTCTCTCTGGATTGTGGGATTGTGGAAGGGGCCTGTGAGCAAGGAGCGGTGAACTGTGCGAGCGGTGAGCTGTATCAGTAATTTTAAAATACTTTAAATAAATATATAAATAATATCTGCAAACTTTCTAGTCAGCTAGTGCACCCGGGGATGGGCTCCCACTCAGGTGGAACGGGGGCAGAACGACTGACTCAGACACGGGTTCAGGTGTGTTGTTGGTGGTGCAAAAGCGAGTTGGGTTTGGAAATATTAAATCTGCCTCACGAATGAACAAAGCAATAGTTGTTTTCTTGAGTCAAGAAAACCTGGTCAATAAAATTGTGGATGAAGGGTTCATTATAAATGGTTTGTTAATTTCAGTCATGCCCCTATCTACACCTTTGACTAAAGTTATTCTTTCAAATATTCCCCCATTTATTGATAATGTTGAGAGAGAGCTCTCTCGAAACGGCAAAATAATCTTACCTTTTAAACAAATTCCACTCGGTTAAAAGGCACAAGAAATGAAACATGTAATGTCTTTCAGAAGGCAGGTTTTTGTGCTTCTGAACGATCCTGATCTTGTTTTAAATGTTACATGGCGTTTTAACATTGAAGGCAGGGACTACGTAGTGTTTGCAAGTACAGACATAATGAAATGTTTTCGTTATGGGGAACAGGGGCACCTCAAACATGCATGCCCCTGGTTAAACGCAGAAGCAGTTCCGAGTGGTAGTAGCAGTGGCAACGGGGAGGGGGCCGGGTGGTTCAGAGAGCGCAGGTGGAAGAGACAGAGCGACTGGAGCTGGGCAACACAGCCCAGCAACAGCCCGCTAGCAGCGAGCCCGCATCCGAACCGTAGGCTGCTACAGCATCGGCTGACACTGACCAGGAGAGAGAGTTCAAGGTGGCTGAAGGAGAGGAGGGTCCCCAGCTGCTGCCGACTCTGCGGCAGGGGGGAGTTGATTTGGGGGCCTATGTCGATTTGGGGGACTGTGTTTTAAGTCACGGCTCAAATGTTAGTGCAGGGGTGGCTGTTTTATTTTCTCCTGGTTTTAAGATGGAAATCTTAGCAATAGATTTTTAATTAATTTTATTAATGTTTATGCTCCTAACATTGGGGGTCAAAATAAGCCGTCAATCGGTGCAATCCATCGCCTAATACTATATTTGCGCCGGCTGCTTTATTAAAAAAATATTAAGATTATTTTCGGGTATTATAATTCAGTCCATTTTTTGTTGTATTATTGTACTGTAAGGTGATATATAGTACATAATAGCTATACATATGCACCGAAAAAAATGTTTGTATTCCTTTTGTTGTGATATCGTAACAATATGTACCCAGGTGCTTGTGAGAGATATTGGAGGTTCATATATAGAGGCTGTACGCCTTTAAGAAGAAAGGTGTGATGGGATATCAGCTGAACACTTGTCAGCTGACATACAAATGCTTAAGTGCAGAAGTGCTAGATTATTACACTCTGGTTTATGATGGTGAACAAACGTGTGTGAGTACTGTTGTGTTAAAAAAATGGTTAAAATAAACAGTTGCATTAAAAATATATAGAACAGCGAAAAACAAAAATAGATGTGCATTAACAAAATGCCCTGAAAACTTAACATAAAGAAAACAATTTAAATCAAGCAATAAGGTCAATAATTAAGCTAAAATGGAAGTGCAAAGGTTTCCATTTTTTTTTGTGAACTCCAATAACCCTACACCATCTTTCCCCATTCACATCGTAGCGTGCCTAAATAAGCACGGTAACTTACCATAATAAAAAACAGTAATGAAAAAGAAAGTAGAACGTAAAAAAGCGCCAACCTGATATAGTCTCAGTGTGACGAGTGTGTAAGGGAGGTAGCACTCGTAGTGAGAACTGTGAGAAAGGCTGCCCTTCATATCAGTGATATCATGGAACAAGTACAACAGGGAAGAGGAGGCCTTGGTCTCAGTTCGGCTCTGCTAATGGCACAAAGCAGCTCCAGCTGAAAGGAGGAGATTGGTAGTTACTGAAGGATGAGGTGTGTCAAGGCGGAGTGCCAAGCTGAGCAGGGAGAATGGATGAGATGGGAGAATGTGGAACAGCATAAGATTGCCTGGTGAGACCTGTGGACAATGGAACAGAAGTAGATTAGCTTCCTAATGAGGTCCACATATGATGTTCTTCCATCACCGCAGAACCTGGATGTGTGGGTAAGAGAGAACCCGGCATGTCCTTTGTATTCATCACCTGCTACCTTGAAGCACATTCTGATAGGATGTAAGGAGGCTCTGAGCCAGGGTCGTTTCACTTGGCATCACGACCAGATACTTGCGATGCTTGGCATTAGCACAGTAAGAACCTCATAATAAGATCAACAGCTCCCCGTCAATATCAGCAATAGCTGCATACAGAGAACGACGTTCCTCCGTCCAGGAGAGCAACCAACAGGAAAGATTATTAGAACTAACATTCACCTGGGACAACTGGAGGCTGCTAGAGATTGGAGAATGCAAACAGATTTTCCCATTTGAGATTGACTACCCTTCGACCTGACATTATCCTATGGTCAGGCAGGCCTTTTTCTCCTGGTGGAGCTAACAGTGTCATGGGAGGATTCCGTGGTTGAGGCATATAAGAGAGGAAGAAACTTTGGATACTGGATTCAGTGGACAGGAGTTGCAGTGTATAGTGAAGGCTCTATTCAAAGAGGCAGAGAGAAGTAGCAACTGCCTCTAGTTGAGGAGGAAAGAGGTTGATTGGGGACCTCAAAAGAGAGGTGATGGAAGAAGTTAACATCAATCAATAGGAATAGATGGCTAAGGTAAGTAAACTGGGCTGGACTGGATGAGGATGGGGCGTGGCACTGTCGAACCTTCCCGATGTGTCATGAGCTAGTCAACGAAACAGCGAAGACGGGAGGTGCCCACCTGATGACCCCTATAAAGTGCCACACCCAGCCAATTTCAGAACATGCTGAGGCGCTAGGGAGGCTGCACCTTGGCTGATCACTGAAGCCAGCATCACTGCCATTGTGTGAGCTGATGCACCAGGGAAGCTGCAAATAGGCTGATCCCTGGAGCCACCAATGCACTTCAGCCATCAACACCGAGCCAATAGGAAATCCACGTTATCCACACAAAGGTATGTTCTGGTTGGTCCCCTCAACTACTATCTCATTTTATCTTGGAGAAAGCAGTCGAATATTAGCATGAAGTAATTAACAACTCTCATGTAATAACAATGACAAAACTCTCTATTTCTATGAAATAACTTAGCTGAAGTCATTCATTTAAGAGTTGATTACCACTGTTGTTGTAGCATTTACAGTTATATTTTTCTCCCACAAAAATGGAGAACACTGGAGTAAAAATCTGTTACACTTAAAAATTATACTACAAGCTTCCCAATTCAGCCCTACAAACAATATACATTAATCTGTTCTAAAGTCATGGTAAACAGAAAGCTAAGCCCCCTGGTATGCCACAGTAAATTTCACATTGTTTATTAAAATCTTGGTTTTAGCATTTTGCAACCAAATAACATTAATATAGTGCTGTTCTATAAAAAACAGGGTGTTGAAAAATATATCACTGTTAATTGCCAGCACTAAAGTCACACAAAAATGATAAAGTCCATTGCCTTGTTTGAATAATAAATATGATTTGTTTTTTAAATGCCACTGCTTTAGACCTGCTTTTTGTAGATAAAGTGACCCATTGCCTATTCTGTACAAACCCAGGACTATTTAAAGTCCAGAGCATTTAGGAGTGTAAGCAATATCTCTAAGTAATTGCTTCACATCTATGAATAATTTTCAAAGCTTGCCAAAAATCAGCCATGCCTCATTTTATACCATAATGACTATAATCAAATGTTTTATTTCCATCTACAGTTTGACTGTTTTAAAGAAATTCTTTGCACAACGGTACAGTGCTTTTATTTATGTCCTGGGGCCTGTTTCTATATTGCGAGATGGTAAGTTCAAATACGATTAGTCTTTCAACCAGCTATCATCTGCAATCTCCATCAGCTATCACCTGCAATTTCCATCAGCTATCACCTGCAATCTTCATCAGTCACCACCTGCAATTTCCATCAGCTATCACCTGCAATTTCCATCAGCTATCACCTGCAATCTCCATCAGCTATCACCTGCAATCTCCATCAGTCATCACCTGCAATATCCATCAGCTATCATCTGCAATCTCCATCAGTTATCACCTGCAATCTCCATCAGTCATCACCTGCAATATCCATCAACTATCATCTGCAGTCTCCATCAGCTATCACCTGCAATCTCCATCAGTCATCACCTGCAATATCCATCAGCTATCATCTGCAATCTCCATCAGTTATCACCTGCAATCTCCATCAGTCATCACCAGCAATATTCATCAACTATCATCTGCAATCTCCATCAGCTATCACCTGCAATCTCCATCAGCTATCGCCTGCAATCTCCATCAGCTATCATCTGCAATCTCCATCAGCTATCATCTGCAATCTCCATCAGCTATCACCTGCAATATCCATCAGTCATCTGCTATCTCCATCAGTCATCTGCTATCTCCATCAGCTATCACCTGCAATCTCCATCAGCTATCACCTGCAATCTCCATCAGCTATCACCTGCAATATCCATCAGCTATCACCTGCAATCTCCATCAGTCATCACCTGTTTCTATATTCCAGTCTAATGGTAGTTGGTGTCGTGTTTCAATATGACAGGTAGGCTAGCAAATTGTACACCCATGTTTGAAAATACATCAACCATGCAAAACAAGGAATGTATTTTGAATGGTCTTGGAAATCACTTTTGCGTAACCACTAGTCATATACAAGACATAAACTACAGGTTTAAGTGACCTAACACCATTTTCTATCTAATTGATGTTGTATATATTCCCATGTAATGTACATGTTTAGAACTGCACCATAAACAGACACCATTGTGTTGAGTTATTTGATAAGTCTAATTAATATTTAACTAAATAATTATTAAATATGTTAGAACACATGTGTCATATTTAAAAAACCAAATATATTGAACTTAATTATTAGGGGAAATTGTGGGCAGGAAAATCAGTAATGGCTTCTGCAGCAACAAAAAGAAAACATTGTACTAGCAGAGCTAGCTTACAGATAGACCTACTGCTAGAAGAAGTATTAATTAATAGGACATTTTTTCCTCAAAGAGGATTAAAAGGACAGAAAATTGAAAATAAAATAATGCTGCTAGCGGGCCATAACATGGGATCAAACAGGCAGAGGCCCCCTCACCCTACGTACTCTCAGCAGAAGAAGTGAGGATCACTAATTTAATTTACATTTTTAGTTTGATTTATTTATATAGCTCCTTTCATACCACAGTATCTGAAAACACTTTACATAAGTTAAAACAGAAAGAAGCAATATCAACCTGCAATATCATGAAATAGTAAAAACTACAAAGTAACAATACGTAATTATTGAGAGGAACGAAGCGAGAGAACTGCCAGACTCTTATACAGCAAGGATAGTTTACGTGTTTTCAGGGTTTCAGGGTACTGGCGCAGCAAAAGTAAATCAGCCAAAAGCACCATTTCACTTTTAATTTGTAGTTCCCACACAGGTGAAATGTAGAAAAAAAGTCAATACTTTAAGAGAAATAAGTCACCAAAGTCAGGTAAAAATTTCCTTTTCCCTCTTCTTTTTCTCTCAACATGTTTGTTTGCAGAGCCCAAACACTTTTATCCACGCATATGTATATTACGGGAGAGCTGAGTTTAATGATAATTAACTTGTTTTGTCAACATGGAAATATACTAGGGAACACATTTATTTTGACGTCTATATTTATATTAAATTATTTATTTCTGTTTTAAAAAAATATCTTTTTTTATATAAATTGTCTGACATGCGTGGGATTTGAATGAAGATGAAGTCAGCCAGTTGAGAATTCTCAGGACTTTGTTATATTTTTGAGATTTTTTGAGTCATCATTCATCTTCATCATCATCATTCTGAGATTTTGATCTTGAGCTCTGAAAAATGTTGGTTTTCTGTCAGTGTAACACTCATTGTGGTCTTTCCCCCTAATTTTAACAGAATGTTCTCATAATTAGGGTGTAGCGGCTTAAGACTTAAAGGCAAACCATTAAAAGGAAAATAAACACCGAAAAATTCAAGCCATACTTATATGAGTATTAAAACAATGTGCGTGGTAATCGAAAAAGATATTATGTTTACGCTGGCATTGGTTTCAGGATGCAATGAATCCACACTTACCTGAAAGGCAGACACAGGCATTGACATTTGCAAAGGATTTAAAACATTTTGTGTGATCTGAGACAGGCAAGCATTCATTACTTTCACAAAATAATTTGTTTTGTAAATGCATTTTCTAAATGAATGTTATTAAATTGTTGTTATACTTACTTTTGTTCATATTACATCTTCTGACTTTTACAGTGCATGTAAGACATACATAATTACAGGAAAGCATGTCAGAGACAAATAGAAAATTCTGTTATGGGCCCACTTTTAAGAGACTTGAGTGGTCTCTTAATACAGGTTTGACTGTACCTGGAGTAGAACCCTTCCTCTAACTGAGGGGGTCTATTATTGCTCTTGCATCTGCGTCAGGTGGCGGTCTGACCACAGGTGCAGCTGGCTGTGCTGGTCCCTGAGGCTGCTGGCACAGAGAGAAAAACCCAGGCATAAAGCAATAGCAAGCAATGTACAGAAGAATGTACAGTTTCTGCCTCAGCTGTTAAAGACAACAACAGGACTGTCAACAAGGTCTGCTTGGTACCAGACTGGGATGTAAACACCAGTTGGTAGCAGGCCGGAACCAGACAGAAGCCTGTGAGAAAATGCTGCCCAGCTTCTCTATTCCCGGGTGCGTGGCCCTCCCTTGACACAGAGCCATGAGGTGAGGACGCATGGGGTGATGGGAAAGAGAGCTGTACAGGTGAGGGATGCAGAGCACTTTGTAGAGCTGCAGGAAAAAAGTTCTCCAACGTACGTAGGCTGGCCCTGCACATGTCACAGGGATAAAACCCAGTCATATGCAATAGCAAACCGAAGAATGTACAGTTGCTGCCTCAGCTTGCTAAAAAGAGCAACTAGACTGTCAACAAGGCCTGCTCAGTACAAGATTGGGGATTGTAAAACCCTGGTTAGCAGGTCGGAACCAGGAATGTACCTGAACGATACGGGTCAGTTTGGTACCGGTTCGGTGCCTGTAGCACCAGGTTGGTACAGTAGTGTATAGTACTGTACTGTTGCTGCCCTCAAGGGGGTGTCTGCTCAAGTAGCAATGTCGCTGTGCAGTAATGCAACAGGGCGGATCTGTAGATCAGGGCACCTGCAAGACCACAGTAGCCTCTTGACCAATGGCATAAGCTCTGCTATTACAGGGAGAGCTTAACCGCAGGGGATGTGCCATCTGACTCCACGTCCTCAGACGGGAATACCAGCTCCTAGCGACGCAGAGCGCCTTGGAGGAATGTGCACAAAACTTGCAGAAATGGTTTGATGCAAATAGCAAGCAATGTACAGTAAGAATGTACAGTTGCTGCCTCAGCTTGTTAAAGACAATAACTGGACTGTCAACCAAAGCCTGCTTGGTACTAGACAGACAGGCTGGCTTTGCATGTGTCACAGGGATAAACCCAGGCATAATGCAAATAGCAAGCAATGTACAGAAGAATGTACAGTTGCTGTCTCAGCTTGTTAAGACAGTAACTAGACTGTCAACAAAGCCTGCTTGGTCCTAGACAGGCAGGCTGGCTTTGCATGTGTCACAAGGATAAACACAGGCATTATGCAAATAACAAGCAATGTTGTTTGGTACCGATTTGGTGCCTGTAGCACTGGGTAGGTACATTTGTGCACAATGGGGGTTACACATCCCCTACACCCCCTCTGCCATTCTAGGCTGAAATCTGGACGCGTCTGCTGAAGCAGCAATGCCGCTGTGAACAGGGCGGGAGCTGCAGCTCCTATATACAGTAATTACTGTAACAGGTCTGGTGCAGTATACAATATACAGTAACAAAAACCCTGCGGTCTCAGACAACGCAAGCAGCAATGCCGCTGTACAGTATGTTACAGGCAAAAGTACTGTAAAAAGATCAAAACAGCATGAGTCAAAACTCAAACCAGGTCCGCCTCAAGTACCTGCATGGTGCCTAAGCACTAGTACAGCACAGTACACACAGTACGGTGCGGTGGATGCAGCGCGCCGGTACGGTGCACAGTGCTCATGGTACGGTGCAAACGGAACGGTACACACGGTAAGTTATGGTGCACATGGCACGGTACACACAGTAATGTGCAAATGATACGGTACACACAGTATGGTACCGTGCACACGGCATGGTATACGCAGTACAGTGCAAACGGTGCAGTGCACGGTACAGTACGGTGCAGGGCATGGTACACTTCCTTTATGGTAACCTCATTCACTAAGAACGGTTGACCTACAATTACCGAAGAAGCAATATACAGGAATGCCCACCTGCATAGCTTCAGGCTTAACCAAACGCAGCCCTAAGACTGGAGGAAGCCCGCTGTTACAGCCCTGACAGCCTTTTCAATGGTACTGTAAGCAGAAACCAGAGCGGCAACGAAACACTGCAGAAAGGACTGCGAGCAGTCAGACCCGAAGCAGAGCTGAGCCCAGCAACTGCTAGTGAATAGGCAGGGTAATCTCGTTCACTGTACAAAGTACCGGCGTGAATAGGAGCACATTTTCTCACATAACACAGTAACAATTTACTTACTGTTATTTTAGTAGAATTTTCGTTAACAAATAGCAATTTTTTATTTTTAAGTTGCAACCGAAGCTAGTAGCTTAAGAGAGCACAAGTAGCCGACTTAAGGTGTTCAATCCTGGAGAAGTAGCAGCAGAGCTGCCGGCTTCGCGCGGGGCACAAGGTCGCTAAGGGACTTAGACGAACACCACGACTGAGTGCACAATACGTGAAAGTAAAATTACTATAAGCGTGTAAAATAATCGCAATAAGTGTAAAACACAAGAGATAAAGTCAGATATAAGTGTGTTACTTATATATTTGTAGATCACTCTCCTGCTTCAGGTCAGTGAAAGGAAAAATGAAGATGGTGTTTCTGTCAGCAGTCTTTTATACCCTTGGGGGGCAAGCTCGACTGCATCACTACGTCACTGCGGCACTATGTGCAGCTTTGCTATATCTATTCAGGTTAGACGGTATTAAAGGTTAAATACCCATTAGGTAATGGTTACATGTCATACTTGACAGGGAACCGTAACAGTCAAAATGCAAATGTGCATTAATTCAAACTTGTAATTTAAAGGTGTACACACACATTTTAAACATAGTGTAACCAATACAAATGACTTATTTTTGTCCTACAATTGTTTAAAAAACACTACTATCGATTTCTGGTTGATTCTCTTCATTTTTGTAAACTTATTATTTTTAAAAGATTCAATGCTGGTCTATTTTTTTCCAGCAGGAATGATTGTGCTTCTCCAAGCACTTTTCAAAAACTCAAAAAAAGAGTGTTGTCAGTGAATTCGCTGGTTTCCGGTGTCTGTGTGGTCAAAAGTGCATAGAGAAACACAATCATTTGTGGTATCTAGAAAACAGTCCACAGAGACGCTGAGAACCAGTGAAGCAGTGCACTACACGAGATGGGCATCAGTGTGGCGTAGTGGTTAGGGCTCTGGACTCTTGACCGGAGGGTTGTGGGTTCAATCCCAGATGGGGACACTGCTGCTGTACCCTTGAGCAAGGTACTTTACCTAGATTGCTCTAGTAAAAACCCAACTGTATAAATGGGTAATTGTATGTAAAAATAATGTGATATCTTGTAACAATTGTAAGTCGCCCTGGATAAGGGCGCCTGCTAAGAAGTAAATAATAATAATGCAGCATAAATGTATTTGGTTATGAATATCATCAAGATAAATGACATTTTCTAGCAGAAAGACATTGTAAGTGCAAATATGTTTAATTGCAGAGCCTGGGATAAAAAAAAGCAGCAGAGCCAGGGAAATCCCTCGCCTTTAGATGAACAAAAATAATCCTCATGGTACGTGAAAGTGCAGGCCTGAAGTGGAAAAAAAGGCAGTCATCTGTTTGGACTCCAATAACAAACCTACATCAAATACTGTCATCACTTGTCATTGGAAGGCCTCAGGCAGTGTCCTGTTCAGACTGGAATTTTAAGGCAGACATGCCAGTGGGAGTTAGTCGGAGTAATCTCCATTGGTATTTATTAGAATGCCCGAGAGCTGAGGAGTAGTAAACCTAGCAACAAGACACCTGAACAAGGCACCTTTGAACCTGCATGTTATCTGTCACGAATGTGCTTTATTGTACTATTTGTACTATTGCATTTGTTTTGTTGTTTCCACTAATTTTTTTAACAACAATGTTTACATTAAGCAACACTTATAGCAACAGTTATATTCACGACTGTATTAACCACAACAGTAGTATTCGAGGAATGGACACCAAAAAGTCAAGGCATGAATTCTTCAGGATGTCAAAGTTATGGGTATCTGCATACAGTAGACCCATTTGACAAGATATCAGTTGAAGGTCAATACTCTCTGCACTTGCAAATTCTTTAGCCCTGTTGTAAATCACTGTTTAATTCTGTAGTACCCTGAAGAGATACAGGTCTTGAAGTTCAGGGGATAATGAACCCTGAATCTCACTGTGTAGCACTAGATGTTTTTGAAAGTAAATTTCACCTCAGGCAGCATACAAAACAGATTTTGCTTTGTTTTTTGCTATTGCTATAGTATTTACTATGAGTGATAACCTTGCAAATTGCATCAATATATTTTTCAACATACCCTGTTGTTTGGACATTGTTATAAACACATCACTGGTCATAAATCAGCTGGGGAATACAACCTTCCTAAACTACAGTCTAACTGCATTGTGTATGTGTTAATCACAGCAATGAAACAACTGTTGTGGACTATAGGGGGTTGACCTTTGCCAACCTTGCTATTCAAGAGCTTGGCGTCAAACTTCTGTGATGTTTTGTAATACCTTGACTATTTAAATGGCTCTGCTCTCTGCCCACTCCTGCAAAGTATGAATACTGATACCACTAATGTGCTGTTCATTAATCACTGTCAAGGAGAAACTGATAATAAGGCTGTCCCTTTTGGGGGGGAGGGGGGAGGGGGGGGCACAACTGAAAGTTTCTCTGTCAAGGTGAAGATATTAAAGGTCTACATTATTTATGGGATGGTTCATTTTATCATATGATACAAAACCTGTATTATCCAGATATGATAGATACAATATGTTGTAGACCAGCAGAGCTAAGTATACATGGGCAAACTTGATAACCCACAATTACATTGCTTCATATTACCAACCAAATATTAACTTGTATCATGCGTTCACTTTGTTTTACTTTGTATGTGAGATGTGGGAAAAGGTGGGGTCCTAAATACTTCAAGGACTATGAGTTCCTGCATCCATATTTCTTTCATGAAGGTATGGGCCAGTTTAGACTGAATGCAATAGTTGTGTGCATTTCCTAATGCACTTGAAATCTAGAACTGGGATGTTGTTTGTAACTTTTATCAATTTTCAGTATCACCTTTATCACCAATGGAAATTAAAACATTCATATTTTATGTTAGATTATTAAGTTTAACTGTGCATAAAAATGTGTTAAAAAGATTACGATAGGGGTGAACCAGAGGTGTGCACTGGTAGATCCGTCCCCACTGAAACAGTGAGTTTGTATTTTTCATGACAAATTCATTGCAAAAACTGTTTCAAGGGGAGAAAAAATTACTGGTGAACACCAATAGTGGACCATTTGTGGTCATTTTTATACTGCCCTCATTACAGAAACCTTGCTCAGACTTGCTCATAGGTAAAATATGATGGTGACATTGTTAAACATGCAAAATATCCACGAATGTACAACAAATAATACATTTGATCAAGACCACATACAGCGTAATGGGATGATAAACAGATACAAAATATATTATGTATTCCTTAAAGAAGTTAATATTCCAAAAACAAAAACCATTATGCAAATAGATTAATGACATGCATTGTAAGTGTGATTAATTATCGACCAAGAGCCAAAAGAATATTGGTCTCAGTCCCAGCTGAACTATTGACAAAAACCCATCATTAATCAAATTAAATTGTGTTGTGCAATAGCATTAATCATAAATGACAGTAATACTTTCATAATACTTTTACAATGGTACAGAGCTCACACACGTATGCACAAACTGGAGTGTGGAAGAGAAACAATGTATAATATGTTTGAATATAAAAGTCCTTTCTAATTGGGCTTATATGAAGTTAGAATATATTTTTATGTGTATTGCTATCTACCAGGCCAAGGAACAAATTGTTTGCACTACTTGTCAGGGGGGCCAGAGATTCTACTTCAGGGGTGTCAAACTCCTCGAGGGCCGCAGGGTCTTCTGGTTTTCATTCCAATTTAAGCTCTCAATTAACATAATTGATCTAATAATTTGTTCAATTTGACATATTTAATATATTTTTCAAGGTCTTTTACAGTTGATGGTTTTAGAAATTCACTTGATTCAAGGTACACTACCTGTGAAACATTTTGAGGCCTGAAGAGAAGTTGTTTATATGCGGGCGGACGAAAACCATCCATCATTATTATTTATTATTTGAGGCCGGTGAAAAGCTAGCATGAAAATGTTTAGTTGGCATGGATGGGGTTAAATCCCCATCCCTATAACCTTGTGGGAATGTGGCTGGAGCCTTAATAAGGTAATTGTTTGATTAATAGGTAATCAAGGCTCCAGCCACAGAATATAAAAGGACCCACTGCGGGCTCATTGAGGGAAGAGCGTTAGAAATGTAGAACTGAGACGTGTCTGTCTGGAGGGAGATAGACTGTAACGATTGCTATCCTACCTGCCTGTTCACTGTCCTGAAGGGTATTCGTTTACAGTCGTTCTGTGTTCTGTCATAGTGTTTGTTTTGTTTTGGCCGGCGTGCCGTTTTGTTTTGTATCTGTTTAAAGGTAGTATTGTTTTGCTTATTTTTTGTATTTATTTAATAAAAGACGAGCAGCCGTGCTGTTTTGCCCCACACTCCTCTGTTTCCTGAGTAGTACTTCCTGCATCTGACATCATCCACAAAGCCACCCTATTACAGGGGGTGAAAAGGGTTCTTATCATACAGACATGAATACACAGTCTGTTTGTAAACATCCTGAGGACAAATTAAGAACCATTAAAGATTAGAGTGCTAAACCTTGTCATTCCATTGTTCTAAAATAAGCAGTATTGAAACAGGCAAGGTACTGACAAGTAATTACTATTGAATCATGAATGTAGCTTTAAATGCATTAAATGTATTCCTGTGAACCCCTTCATTTAAATCCTTGTGAATTTCAAATAAAGTTGTGCTTTAATATTCCATGATAAACTCCAAATCTTCCATTCAATAAGAAATACAATATAAAATAATTATTTAAAAATCTAAACAAAATCGCAACAATGCATGTGTGATATGGAAACATGCCAAATTTCTTCAGGAAAACCTCAATAAATACAATATTTGGCAAGAGTTATGTTCCTTATGAAAGTTTTATTTTATTTTATTTTAAATGGGGATTCTGTCTTCATGAGACTGGGCGTGCTGAAAAAACAATTGAGTTGCCAGACCCAGTTTTTACAGTCCCACAGACTCCATCTGAATTCTGTGAAACTTCTGTCTCTAACATGTAAATTAGAGGAAAAGGGAGACAATTTTACTTTACCTACTTGGAAACTTAGTTCAAATAACATATGAAAAGTCTGTAATTTTCAAGAAGCTATTTAAAAAGTTAAAAGAAAGTTGGTCAAATGTAACTTTTACTGTTAAGCAGGAATGGTTAACAGATATACCAGTTAATGGGAAAGATATTAAAAGCCTTGGAGTCTGCATTGTACCTTTACAAATAGGGAATAAAAATATGGTACAAAATGTCCACGTCGTTAAAGACTTGGATGATTTGTATTGAGGCAGATTGTCTACTACAACTGTGAGTATATGTAGATCTAAGTAATAATCTGTTGATATCTAGGTTAAGAGACCATCTGTCTCCAATGAAAACAGATTGTGATAATCTGAAATCAGGACAGATTATTCTGCAGGCTTGTCAAGTAGTAACTGAATGTTCTGTAACAGTTCCAGGTAATGTACAATTCAGATCCATTTGCTAAATAACCAACAAATGTCATATAAACATGCATTGTTTACACTCAGCGATCACTTCAAGGAAAAGGAGTTAATTCCATGTTCTCCTTCTCTTGACATTTCCAAAAGAGCCATGTAGATACTGTTACTACTGATACTAATACAGAACCTGCAAAAATCAGGACACATGGTTGCAACAGTATTGTCTGAGAGAGGTATTAAATCAAGTTGCTTGGCTGTTTTTCACTCAGCATTGCTGTCACCATATCCTTCACTGGCTCACACAAAAAGATGCTTCAAGTGCTTTTGTATTCACACTGGTGGCTGAATGGTAATTGTCTTTGCTATTGTCAGTTCACTCAATTTACACTAGAAAAATCTATTAGTTTTGTCTTTGAACTGAAGATTGGCTGGTTTCATTAGAGAGAACTTCATAACTCACTGAGGAGAAGACACACTGAGGTCGTTGATCAGCTGACTCAGTCCACGTGAAGCCCATCTGAATATAATGTGGATGATATTGCCTTGTTTTCTTTTGAGGTACTGAAACGCTTTCATTACATTTACTTTTGCCCGTTTCTTACTGGTTGTAGGAGCCATAAGGTCACATTCTGCCTTTTTTTGCTCAGCACTTGTTGGTAAACTTCCAGTCTTAAGCCACAGATCAATTTTCAAGTTCAGTATGCACTATGAAAGTTGACTGAACAGAAGACAAGTATTACAGGCACGACATTTCACACAGCGTAATAGCAGGGTGCAAAACTGTTAGCTAGGCTATGTTAATGACAACACATCCGGGCTCTAGACCTGTATGTTGGGCGATTCAGATAATTTGCAATGGAAAAGAACTATGATTTACTTTCTTAAGTGGTTGAATAAAAAAAGATTGCAAACTTTTCTTAGTCACCTTTCAAGTTCTTGTTATATTGTTTTACTATTCCATGCCATCTCAGCCACCTCAAAACCAAAATATTTCAATACTTCACTGAGCACAGACCAAGTAACTTAATCTTCTCTGTGTATAAATGCTGACTCACAACACCTCTAAAAGTATTAAGTATGGTGTCATGCTGAATTTTGCATTATTTTGAGATGGGTTTTGATGTTTTAAAAATTCACATTTTAAAAATACGTTAATAATAGCATTAGTAATCACATGGACAAAATGCAATGAACTACGCATGCACATATCTCAAATTAATGCCAATAGTGCTTAATGGAGCATGCAAATAGCATTTGGTACCTTGTGGCGAATATCACATAATGTGGAACCATAAATGTTCCACCTGCTGTTTTTAATTTGAACAGCAGTATGCCTGGCCAGGCAAAACACATTCTGAATGGAAGTGGTCGTCTTAGTATTGTTGTTGTTGTTGCTCACATTAAACGTTTAAATAACCAGTAGACTATAAATATATAACCTGCTTCAATATATTACATAGTTGTTATATTGTATTAATTTATCTGTAGAAATACTACATTACATTTTCTTTTTCCATGATACTAATGTTGTCAATTATTCTAGGAGAAAAAAGGTTTGACAACGAGACAAATGTATGATTAAATAGTGAAACGAACCAATGAGAAACAAACATATATGGCACGTAGTTTAAAGACCCAAGTGTCAACTTTGTATACAGCCTGAAATCACAGTAATATTACGAAGAAATGTAATACTGGACACAGTATTAGTTTAAAAATGTTTAGTAGAACATTGAGTTTTTGGAACATTGATAAATTACAAATAAGCGTGATTATTTTGGTATAATAATTGTGTTAAAAGTTCTTAGTAAAGTTATAATATAAATGTGTCCAGTAGACAATTTAGTAGCAATATTAAAAATAGTACTACAGGGATCTTTGTTCTAAGGTGAGGTAGTGGTCCATCAAAATATTTTCATAAGTGAAAAGCCAGCCCTCTTGGTGCTTGCTTAGGTTAGCGTGAGACAGTGTGTAACTGCATAGTGCTTTGCTTACTTAAAAACAGCGGTAAAAGAGAAGCCTGACTTAGTAATTTCACTCAGGGGGAGCTATAGGGGTGGCTAAGGTAAATTTGGGGGAGGCTCCAGCCCCCCAGCCCCCCTTGCCTCTGCCTCTGCTGCTGAGGTAAAATGGCCCAGGTAGTTCAAGTGCAAACAGAAAACTTGAGCATAAGGCATAGCATTTCAGAGCTTCCTTTACAGTACGTAACACAGTACCCGATTAAAATGAAAATACATGTATGTTGTAACATGTTTCTTTCAAAACTGCACATTTGAGACCTATGTAGCTAATGGAAATACAAAAGAGCTAAGCTTTATGGAATTATTTTGTTAGCTACCCCAATTTAACTCTAGTTAGTCATGGCAGGAAAGCTGGCAGCTGGTAAATGCTGTCAAGAACACTGCAGTGTCCTTTTATACAAGTTTCAAAAAAATACCATTAGAATAGCATTATAATACCGATGTATTAAACAAACCACAGCAGAACCATTAAGGTCATACCAGGAGATATTAGTTCAAATGCTTCTATTGCTGTACCATGGCATTGTGCCATGTCTCAAGCTACCATATTTTTTACAGAGAAAAAATATTTCTGCTTTCTCTAAAAAAGTTCTAGATCTTAAATTAAAGATATATCACACTTGGCAATTTGAGCTGATAACATAAGAGGCATTGGGGTTCAAGTTCATATAGCTTACAATAATGGCCCAAAGACTGGATTTCAATCAAGGTCTATGTTCAGATTCTTAGTCCAATAATCGTGGAGGCCTTTGTGCTTTTGTAAGCCGGGCCTTCATTCTGAATTGAATTTTTAAAAAGGAAAACCAATATGGTTCTATACAGATATTTAATACAAATAGCTTGAATGTGACGTACTTAATATTTAATACCTTGAATGTGACATATTTTTGGCTGCAGAAAAGGCTGGTACACTAACAGTAAGCGCATTGCAGCCTAGCATTTACATAAACTTTACATAAAAAGTTAATTGATGTCATATCTTGGTTTTCTATGTTGTTTTTGGCAACACATGTATTGGGAATTGGGATCATATCTTCGTACACAAGCAAGTCAGACCCCAAACACTTGACACATTACTTTTAAATGTAACCAGTAAATGATGAATATAATCCAGTTGTACATTTACTTGGGCTTGCTTTTGTTCACAAACGTTCTCCCCATGTTTGTCCGTGCAGCCACGTATCCAATTATGAGGCAAGCGACCCTTGGTTTATCATTAAAACACCTGGGAAATTTCTGCCCATATTAGAGCCTAGTGTGAAGTAAAATGTTTTTTTGGTGTCTGAGAAGTTCGGCTGAAGTTTCTTGCTGATAGATTACATCACGTTTTCTAAATGTCTGCTCAGCTTTCATTCTTAAACTTTTTAAAGCAATTTTCATTATTTCAATTCACAAATACTGCTGGTTCCAGCTCGCCAGTAGTTGATTGAATTTTCAGCAAGAATTTCCAAAAAGAAGACCTGTCATGCTCTTAGTCATAGGAAACATTTATTCTCTTCTTATTAAACTGCAAATAGCAATGTTGCACAGCTCACTTCTACCTGCAGCATGCTTCTTTTCAATTATTTTTGATCTCAGATCCTTTTAAGAATAATATCACAGTGATACCACTTCATTCCATAAAGATCTGGGGAAATAACATTAACAGCTTAAATAAGTGAAAAATACTTAAAAGCGAGCCTAAATAAAACATGTTATATATATATATATATATATATATATATATATATATATATATATATATATATATATATATATATATTTATTTTACTGAAGTACATGACGTCTTTCACGTAATTGGTAGACAATAACTAATAACTGATAGCTTCATGTGTCAGGGTATCAAACCCCTAAGTTATATGTCTGCAAGCCCTCTCAATTTGTGTACCCTCCAATACCATCGTTGGTAGATGGGTGGCTTCTTTTGTTTGTGTACCAATAAAACACAGATCTTTTTGGGAGATATACTGTTTGGACATTCACTTTGTACATCACGGCACTTGCACAGGACCACACCTGGTCATGCAACCCCTTTTTTATATCAGCTGATATTAGTACATTCTTTATCACTCCTCCCACTTACATGTGTTCTTGCACACATTTTTTCTTATTTTTCTAAATTAGCTTGCAAGGCAGGGATATACTGACCAGGCCTTCACAAAACTGAACTTGTTCCTAACTCACTTTTCATAAATCCAATCTGTTTGGAGGGTTTTGCTGTCTTACAGGATAACGTGTCTCAGAATCAACCTCCTCTCAGAAATCTTGCAAACTCAACAGCAGCATTTTTTTCAACTGGAAAGGTTGGAAGCACCATGTTCTCCTGATTGACTAATGTCTCTGGGAAAACAGTTTATTTAATCTCTTCCATCTCTGTCAGACTTTTTCCCCTCGACAGCAATAAATGGTCGATTTGAATTTTCTGCATATTCTGGCTCCAATTTGAACCAAATAGACCAAAGGTCCACATTGGCTCACCACAGTTCCTTGTTCCCCCTTCTTCTTCCCTTCTTGGAAAAAGTGCCCCTTCACGATATCACCACTTCCCAATTCCTGAACTACCTTTCTTCCCTTGTTGTGCTGAGCTTTGTATTTTTTTACATGCTTTTGCAGACTGGTCCTCAACTGAGCAAACTATTTGCTGAAGGTACAGCCTGTCACTGTGTGTGGGGTGCTTAGATACATGAACAAAAAAATGGCTAGCAGTGTTTTAGGGAGATGTTTCTGTACTTGATAGCTGCACTCAGTACCTGCTTCTTGAAAGACTTTTTCAGTGTCTCCACACATCTTTCGGATTCTCCTTTTTAGGCAGGATCATAGGGTGGAACCAGTGTGTTTAATGCCGTTTTCTATCATGAGCTGCTGAAGCTCTGCAGCATTAAACTCTTGTCTGTTGTATGAAACTATATATTCTGGTTGTCCATATGCTGCAAATAAATTCTGGCATGTTTCAATTGTTTTTGATGTTGTAATGTTTCACACAGGATCACTTTAAGCCATTTGGAATGACCATCCACCAACAGGAAGACATATTGTTTATCCTTTTTAGTAAAATCAGTATGGATTCGCATGTGGGTCACCTCCACGGATGTAATGGTGCTTACAGAGGTAAGTTCCATATCGTCAGGCAAACGCCACAGTCTTGAACATTGTGTTCAATGACCTTGTCGAACCCTGGACATTTTAACTGTTGCTGTACGAGTTTCACTTTTCTAGGAACCCAATTCCAGAATTATTAAGGGGATACAAAATGATACAGTAATATACTTGTAACAGGGCGAGGAGCCCTGTACAGTGTTTTGTCTATTTATTTTTAGAACAGGGTTTCCCGTTTGTTGTTATTTTGTATTTGTTTTGAATTATTATTATTATTATTATCGTTATGATTTATTTATATATGACAGCGTAGCGTAGTTTGTTTTTGTTTAGTAGCTTGGATGTTTAGTCCCATCCACAGTAATTTAAAAACCTCGTGCAGAAGGTGGCCAAGTAAACAGTAATGTCATCCAGATAAATCAGAAGAAAATCACTCACGTGATCGTCCAGGCAGCGCTGCATCAACCTCTGGAAGGTAGCAGGGGTGTTACATAGTCTGAAAGGCATCCTCTCAAACTCAAACAGCCCCATCGGGGTTGTAAAGGCGGTCTTCTCTTGATCCCAGGGATCAACTTCCACCTGCCAATACCCACTTGCTAGATCCAACGTGGGGTACCATGTTGCCCTCTTCAAAGTTGTGTAGCGGACAGTGAAGTCAAAACGGTTATTGCTGGATGTAATATACTGTACACTATTTAAACTTGTTTGAGAAAGTTTCAATGTTAGACAAATACAGCTTTGTAAAAATTCCTCTTCAGATCAGCTCTTGATAAGCCTTCATCAGATCAAGATCCCTGCTGGACTGACAAAAGCCAGTCCTGAGCTACAAAGACTGATCAATCAAGTAGACAAGACAAAGGAAATTTGAGTGAACTGTCAATCATGAGCTGTGGGCAAGGCCAAGGAGTGGCACAAAGACGAAATCTACCAATAACGAGACACATGGCGTGAGTTAATCACTGCCCCAAATATTCAAACTGACCAATCGCAGAAGTGGGCATGTGACAGGATGGATGTGTGGTGATGTCAAGCCAGAGTGCAGGAAGAAAACACTGACACCAGTACTGCAGGCAAAAGACGCTGCGTGCACCATTTATTTTAATACAAAAATAAAATAAATGTTTAAACAGAAAACACTGCTCACTGCTCAAGGGGAGGGGATTGGATTTGCAAAATTCAAGTTAATATAATGTAGCAACAGAGGTTGAGGCAGGAGGGTACTGAGAATCCCTTGGAATGACAACGAACTGCAGGAATTGATAAAGTTTGGAGTGTGCGAGATTCGCAGCAATAGCAAATCAGCTTAAATTATGCAGAGCTTGTGGTGTTATGCTGCCATCTAGAGGTTATGATTGGAATTGAATCTATGGCTTCGGTGAAGCAGGGTAGCATTAAAATCCTCGTCTATGTATAAAACATTTGCTTTAGAACAGTAACTGATGATATAAGTAAGTAAACGTAGGTATAGAAGAGGAGCCTGGAGTATTTAGATGTCACAAATCGTCGAGTTGAAGCTCTCATGTTGCAAAAGCGCAGCAGCAGGAGCCAGAAGATTGCAGTAGTGAGGCACAGGCTCGCATTGCCTGTTAAAGCTGCCTGGTCGCTGTACCAACTTAGACCCAGTAGTCACTCGATGAGGCGTTTCCGTGGTAACCATGGTCTGTGAGGCGCCGGAGGGAAAGAGTTGCAGTACAGCAGTGACGTTGGAACAGTCTTTCTGATGAAAACGCAGACCAAGTTGAGAATGTCGCTGTGCTTTGAACGGCGCAGACTGAACAGGTAGGAAAATAGCTGATAATATCTTGCGAGCGGTGAGCAGAGAAATGGCCTGTAGTGAAAGGAGTGAACAACAAAAACAAACACAGACAAAGGGCGGAAGCAGTGCTGGGTGTATAAATAGAAAAGAGGAGAGATTGACATGCAAGCTGCCTAACGGGATTGCCCATACCGCTATGGTCACGCCCTATTTTACCTGACCAAACAGAGCAGCGCAAGCTATTGGCAGAGAGACTGGAACTTGAGAAACTGAACTGCCACCCACCAAGGAGTAATTGGCATGCTTATTATAATTGTTCTCATGCCAGTTAGGTTTCCCAATGCTAATAGTAAGCTATATCATGAAGCATACAGTAGTGGCAGGTCCAAGACAGCAATACATGATACTTCTAAACTGTATTAAAGAGAATTGCATCTTTAAGATTACGATAATTTAAGGATCACAGCAGTTCACCCCATGCAGTTAAAGAAATGTCTACAGAATATATCTCCTGAGCTAGGTTCATGCCCAGGCTAGAATTCAGACAGCTCACTTAAGTAATGAACTTCCCCATTCAATTAGGCATACAGCAACATTCTAATTATACTATCAAAGGAGGAGCTATTTCATTTGCAAGTTAACCAGTATAGTGAGCAAACCCACTTAGTCAGTTTTAAACAAAAGCAGGTTAAGTAATTGGCCAAAGTCTGACAGTGAGTTAATGGCTAAAGCAGGCTTTGAATCCATCTTAAAGCACTTTGCTCTAAGTACTTGGCTGCATTTCCTAATGGATCATTTGTTTAGGATTACATATCAGGATTTATTTTGAATGGTTGAAGGAATGACTAACCAGAGATAGCTAGTCAACCAAAGAAAAAAACTAAATGAAACCTTGTTACATATTTTTTAAATACAATATTGTAACCATGCCACTCAAAAATAAGAGGGTAATTTTCAGATTGTGAATATTTTCAATATTATAACTCTTTAAGAGTCTGTAAAGCAGACACTCATTAACACAGTCTTGAGGCTTGTTTATATTCACTTTGATGTACAAAGTGTATCAAGTGTTAGGTTAATTTTACCATTCAGGTAGTATCTTGATAGAAGACACCCAGAGCTCCAAATTCAATCTGCAGAAGGATTTCCTAGATGCTCACTGAGAGAAAAAATCAGCACTAAGAATCAAGAACCTGACTACATACATGCTGTTGATATTTCTCATGCTTCAAAACATTTGTGACATGGCAATAAAATACAGTATATTCAGTTTGCTGGAGCACATTAAATTATTTCAAGGAACAGGCTATGCCTACAAAAAACAGTTATGACCGAAAGTGTTATGACCATAAGGTTTTGGAGGTAAGCTGGAGATGAACTGACTGCCCCGAAACGGGGAATCTGTTGTAAACGTGGTGACGAGGCAATGGGGGGAAAAAAAGGACAGGGCGAGTCTTGTTTTTTGCTTTATATAATTGTAGCGCTTGGGCCCCACATGAAACGAAAGTGTTGTCACTAGGAATGGCTTACAAGCCGTGCCGGAATTGAAGTTTAATGACTACACCACTGGGGGGTTACGCCCCAGAAATAATATATCTTTTTTATGAAATGGTTCCCCTAAGCAAATTATTTTCATCTGGCATAGATCAGCGACACTACAAACATAATAATAATAATAATAATAATAATAATAATAATAATAATAATAATAATAATAATATCTTTATATAGTGCCTTTCATGGTGGACCACCATCACAAAGTGCTTTACAGAGATAGACTGTGAACTGTGAATTACATGCAGAGTCACTTACAGTAAGACATTGATTTAACATCTCATCTGCGGGATGGAGCACAAGGAGGTTAAGTGACTTGCTCAGGGTCACACAGTTTGAACTGGTGACCTTCTTTAACCACACCGCCTCCTGAACATGCACCAGAACACAAGTATAATAGTAAAATAGATGTGGAAAGCCTCTCCTTCCTTTATTTTACTGAAAGTCAAAAGGTGGAATACAATAAAACAGGTTCAAAGCATTGCACATCACATACAATACAATTAACCCTTTTCACTTTTCCGGGTTCATTAAAACCAGAAGTTTGAGTTGCAGGGTATCTTTACTTCTGCCGTCTGTGTTTATATGACTCGAAATGGCTGAAACGAAAAGTAAAAGATCTTGCAGTGTACCAAAGTGTGCAAACACTAGCAGAAGACAGAAGCAAACATATTTTGGATTCCACGACTTCCCAAGCGACCTTGAGCTGTGGAACAAGTCGGTACAGGCAATTAAAAGAGATGAGGGCGTGGATTTTCAAATAAGACGAGGAAGCATATATGTCTGCACTCTGCACTTCAACCCCTCTAATGTATTTACTTCGCCAACCACGTCTCAATAAAGGGACCGTGCCCTGCCAGTTTAAGTGGAACTATTGGGAAGAACCATTGCCAAGTAAGGAATGACCCTTGTACAGGGCAAGTGTTTGACTTGGTGTCAGCCATGTTTGTTGAACCCCTGTTGCTGAAACAACAGACCCGCGAGAAACCGACAACACAGAACCCACTGCAAGCATGATGGATCATGACTACATGAGTAGGCCACCTCCTAGAAAGTACACATTCTCTGTTGTACTATTTAGAAGTCACAGGACTGATTGGCATTGCCCCATGTGGAGCAATCACATTAATCTCAAAACTCTTCACTGGATCCATCTCTGACAAAGAAATAACAAGGCTTTCAGATATTTCAGATAGGCTTTCAGTCTTCTGGAACCTAGAGATGAATGCATGACAGATAAAGACTTACTCATTGAGAAGATGCTGGTTGATGTGGGAGTAAAATTAATAATTCCACCATTTAAGACTAATAAAGTTCAGTTCAGCAGGGAAGAAACTGAACTAATCCAACTCATTGCTCGCCTAAGGATCCTGGCTCAGACAGCCATAAGGAGAGTGAAAGAGCACCACACCTGGGATTCTGCAGTTCCACTGGAGGCAAGCCCACATGAAACAACAGTGTTTATCTTTACAGTCTATGTCGGAATAATAATAATAATAATAATAATAATAATAATAATAATAATAATAATAATTAACTATTCCTACCTGCATGTTTGAGAAAAATGTCGCTGATCGAATTATCTGATCGGTAGGATATATATATATAAGTGATATATATATATATATATATATATATATATATATATATATATATATATATATATATATATATATATAATATCATAATATCTCAAAATTGCATCAGAGGTAAGGTACAACCAAATAAATCTACAAATATAAAGTGTGTATAATATATATATATTGTTTTTGTGATAATAATAAGCTAATTATTTGCACAATTGGTTTCAACTGGAGGATTGTTTTCTGATCACCTACAATTTTTGAGCAATCCAATCTACATGGGTTCAGGTGGGGTCCTAAGTGAATTTATAGCATGGTGGTAATAGTCTCTTATCCAATCAAAGAGCCAGTTTGATAAACATTCCAGTGCATGTTATTTAAGCTAGTATGCTCTGTTTCGAATATCTTTTTATCGTACAGTCTCTAGCTAAGAGAACACCCCTCGTATTCTCTAAGACAATTGACCACTGGACATAATATGCCAAGGCCAATCACGATATGAATCAATAACTACAAATGTATTTATTACTTATGCTATGACGCACGTACATTAACATATGAAATTAACAGAATAAGTAAGAGAAAAGCAATAGGCAAGCATATGTTAATAAACTATAATAATAAAGACAAACTAATGTTAATAAACTAACTGACAAACTAAATTAACAAAACACCCCTACAGATGGTAAAAATGCAACAGAGGCTCCAACAGTAATTATGAATACGAGAATGGATTTTAACACAATGGTTATTAACACAGCACCCCTACACACGTTAAAAAATGCAGCAGCAGCTCTAGATTACTTTGCGCAATGACAAGTCAGTTTTGAAAAGATGGAATGAACCATTTGAATTTGAGTTAGATGATGATGATGAGTTATCAGGTTACAAAACCCAGTAGAAACCACTATCAGTAGAAACCACTACCAAAATCACTATCAGTGCCAAAAACTTTTTTTTTAAGTGAAGTTCCTGTTCCTATTCCTGTTCCTTTAGGCGGAGCATTTAGAATGGGAACATTCTGTTCCCTTTCAAGTCGAAAATAACCATCAAATATGGGATATTGCCGTCAGGCAGTAGCGATTGGCTGAGCTTTTATAGCAAAGCTGCCGATAGGCCTCTGCGCGAGCTGCCATGTAAGCCCGCCCCCTTGGGAGCTTACTATACGCAGCGCGCAGAGACTCACGTCCTCTTTTGTCTTCAGCATTGGTAGCGGTAGGTCATTAGAGCTCGTAGCTGTTGTACTCGATAAGCTTAAAAAGCTTGAGAAGCTGGTTTTTTGCCCCTTCTCTGGGTTTATTCAGTTACGCTTTGTTCTTTGTTAAGGATTATATAAATTGTTATATATTTATATATTTTTATATATTTCCTTCACGCTTTGCTTTGGCATCGCGTTGTCTCGTGGTCTCCGTCTTTCCTATATTAATATTAATATTAATATTATTTTTTGATATTTAGTGTTGTGTTTTTGGGTTTGTAAATAAAAATTGTATATATTGTCTGTTATATATATATTTTGTAAACGACGCACTATGCGTTGGCTTCGGCCGCGCGCGTATCTGCAGCCCCGGTCTTGCCTTGGCTAGACCGCGTGTGTGGAGCCTGCACTGCTGTCTCCCACATACTGCTTCTGCGGTGTGTTGAAAAAAAAAAAAAAAAAAACAACAACCGCGTGGTAGGTGTACTGTGCCCACATATTTTGTGTCCCAGTTGCTAATCACTACCATTAGTGCTGCTGCAGCGTTGAAAAAAAAAAAAATACATTCCCATTCACTACACAGAGGAAGACGACCACTAAGCCCAATCCCCAGCACCAGCAGGTAGGTAGTGCACAGCATCCAGGACACCGTACCAGCACTTAGCGTGTCCCCTCTGCGGGTCAGCTGACGCTTAGGCGTCTGTGCTAGCGGTCTCGCTTGGTACTCACGCCCGGCGTGCTGCGCTTCGGGCGCTTGGTGTCGGCGCTTGTCGCTTGGTGCAGCGCTTCGGCGCTTTGTGCAGCGCTTCAGCGCTTGGTGCTAGCGCGTCTGCGCTTGGGGATTCGGTGCTCGACGCTCGACGCTCGGTGCACGCACCTCGACGCTCGACGCTTCGGCGCATCGACGCTCGGTGCACGCACCTCGACGCTCGGCGCCGGCGCTCGGCGCTCGACGCTCGGTGCACGCACCTCGACGCTTCGGTGCACGCACCTCGACGCTCCGGCGCCCCGCCGCTCGACGCTCGGCGCCTCGACGCTCGGTGCACGCACCTCGACGCTCGGTGCACGCACCTCGACGCTCGACGCTCGGTGCTCGACGCTCGACGTTCGGCGCACGCACTCGACGCCGACGCTCGGCGCTCGACGCTCGGTGCGCTCGACGCCTCGACGCTCGGTGCACGCACCTCGACGCTCGGCGCTCGACGCTCGGTGCTCGACGTTCGACGCACGCACCTTAGGTGCTTAGCGCTCGGTGCTTAGGCGCTAGACGCTCGGTGCTCGACGCTCGGTGCTCGACGCCTGCGCTTCGGCACTCGACGCCGGTGCTCGACGCACTTTCGGCGTTCGTTGAGCCGCGCTTGACGGAGATGTCGGGCTTTCATCGGTGTGTGACCTGTCAGGCAAAGCTGCCTGCCAGCGATCCGCGACGATGATTGTGTGGCGTGTCTGGGGCCAGAGCACGCCGCATCCGCGTTGGCGGATAGGGCTTTTGCCATCTTTGTGCTGGCTTCCAAGCACGCACCCTCCGCCAAAGGGCTGAAGAAAGCAGTGGGTGGGCACTCTCCTTCCTCCGGATCGCCCCACACCATTTCTGCCCCGCCGCCGCCGACGGGCGACGCCGCCAGGGCGGCTGCAGCTCTCCAGGAGCCCGCCCTCCCAGCTAACAGCTGGTCAGAGGTCCCCACAAGACGCTCGGGAACGCAGCCCTCCCTCGCCGGGTACGCCTCGCCGGGAGTCTAGGTCGCACTCCAGATCGCCTCGACGAGAGCGCTCGCTCCCCTCGCCGGGACAGGCGATACAGAGACAGGTCGGGTGGCTGAGCTAACCTCCAAAATGTCTCAATTTATGGAGGTTATGATGGGGCAGCAGTCCATTCTCATGTCCCTAGCAAATGTGGTGCCTCCAGTCCCAGAACAACCGACTGGGCCCATTGCTAGCCAGCCAGTGGCCCCTCCACAACCTGCACCGGTCGCCGCCCTTCCAGTGCAGTCTCAGGGGAGTGGGATATCGATGCGGTGTCCAGAGACGCATCTGATATCCTAGAAGGGGACAGTATAGAGGCTGAGGTAGCCTCCCAGCACTCTGAGCAAGACACCGAGCTCCACGTGCTGGATACCGATGACCCAACGTGGTCTGTGGTGGAGAGAGCAACCCGCCACTTGGGCGCCGAGTGGCCTATGGCGGAACTACCTCGGCGCTCCTTGTTTGAGTCGCCTCAGCCCAGCCCCATCAGTCCAGGATGCTTCCGGCATTCCCAGACTTTATTAAGGAGGTGCAGTCCACCTGGGGGCTCCGGCCTCTGCCCCTGCGACTTCGCAAGGCCTCGGCCTTTAACATGCAGGGGCAAATGAAGCTGGGTTGGCGCCCTTCCCACCGGTGGACGCTGCGTCGCCAGCGTTGGTGAAGACGCCAACATTGTCAGGGCTGACGAAAGATCCTGCATGCCCTAATAAGCAGTGCAGGACCACTGAGGTACACCTCAAAAGGGGTACGCTATGCCACAGAGGCGGTCAAGCTCTCTAATGTGGCCAGCTTGCTGACGGTCTACCAAGCGGCACTGATTAGAGACTTACCTGAGTGCCCTTCGGCGCCCTCAGAAGCGAAGTTGGGGACCGCCAGTCAACTGCTGGTGAAGCTGGCCCAGCTCAAGCGCTGGCTCAGGGCAGGAGCATCGCATCTCTGGTGGTGGCCAGAAGGCAGCTCTGGCTCTCGCAGGCGAGAGTGCAGGAACTTGACAAGGCCCCGCTGCTGGATGCCCCAATTACACCGGGACACACCTTTGGTCCAGCGGTGGAGGAGATGCTGCAACGCCCGCCAAGGCGCTGGAGGCGCCGCAGCAAATGGCGAAAATGTGGCCAAAACCGCCGCTCCAGCCGGCGGCCTCAGGAACATCAGTGGCGCAGGACACCGCCACAGCACCAGCCACGGCCAGGGGGTACTAAGACCTCTCCCTCGAGCACAGCAGCGCGGTCCACCTCCATTTTCTAGACCGCAGCCGGAGGGTGGCGCCCTAGAGGTGGTGGCAGGCCACGCCTCGGGCTCTGGCCAGGCCCCTCGCGAACGAGCCCAGCCTAAACAGCCCTGAGAACACCAGGCAGCTGTTAACCCGCCCCTACACTGTCTCCCAGCTCCAGTTCTGGCAACAATGCACCAACGACATCTGGGTGCACAAAACTATATCCACCGGTACACCCTTCAGTTCCAGTTAAAACCTCCCCTTCCGGGAGTGGTTGTAACTGCAGTGAAGGACTCGGTTCAGTCCTCAGCTCTGAATGTGGAAATACAGGCATTGCTCAGCAAGCGTGCCATTCAACAAGTAGACCCTGCTCTGATCGACCAGGGTTCTATTCCAAATACTTCCTGGTGCCCAAGAAGGACGGCGGGCTCCGGCCCTATTTTAGATCTGCGAGTACTGAACAAATACCCGCGGGTGTTATCATTCAGGATGCTTACGCACAGGCACATCATCCAGTCAGTCCGACACGGCGACTGGTTCACCACCGTGGACCTGACAGATGCGCACTTTCACGCTCCCATCTGCCCAGGTCACAGGAAGTATCTGCGCTTCGCATTTCAGAGCAGGGTATACGAAGTTTTGTGTCCTTCCATTCGGCCTGTCACTGGCTCCTCGAACCTTTTCGAAATGTATGGATGCCATTCTAGCTCCCTTGCGGGCTCAAGGTGTCCGACTGCTGAATTATCTGGACGACTGGCTCGCCTGCGCAAGCAGTCGAAGGAGCAGGTGGCACAGCACACAGTGATGGTTACAGACCATCTTCAGCGGCTAGGTCTGAAGATCAATTCAGAAAAGAGCCGCCTAGTGCCGAGCCAACAGACCGAATTCTTGGGTCTGCATCTGGACTCAGTGTCCATGGAAGCGACCCTGTCGACACAAAGAGTTGCCTCAATAGAGCGGTGTCTCTCCCTATTCAGGTTGAGACAAACAGTCAGCATGGAGCTGTGTCAGCGCATGCTGGGGTTGATGGCTGCCGCCTCACAAGCCCTTCCTTTGGGCTTACTACACCAGAGACCTCTGCAGGTCTGGTTCAATGCCTTCGCTGCATCCGCTGAGAGACAAACACCGCAGGCTAAGGGTATCCCGAGCCTGCTGGAAGCGCCACGCTGGTGGAAAGTTCCGTCAAACCTCCGCCAAGGCGCACGCTTGGGTCCCATTTTCAGAAGGCAGGTCATCACGACCGACGCTTCCAACCACGGTTGGGGAGCAGTCTGGAACGGGACAGGGACCCGTGGAGTGTGGTCAGGACCCTGGAGGTCAGCCCACATCAATGCTCTGGAGCTCAGAGCGGTGGACCTCGCCTCCGCCACTTCTTGCCAGTGCTTCTAGGCAAGCATGTGTTAGTGCGGTCAGACAACACCACAGTTGTGGCGTACATCAACCGCCAGGGCGGCTTGCGGTCCCCGGTCTTCACCGGATGGTAGCACGGATGTTGCTATGGGCACAACCGCGTTTAACCTCTCTGCGTGCGGTTCACCTACCGGGCAGAGTCAATTACGCAGCGGATCTCCTATCCAGAGGAGGCCCTCTTGCCGGCGAATGGCGCCTCCACCCTCAAGTGGTAGAGCGCATCTGGGAATGGTTCGGCACAGCCCAGGTAGATCTCTTTGCTTCGCGAAGAGACCACGCACTGCCCCCTATGGTTCTCAGTGAAGGATCTCGACAGCCCCTAGGAGTCGATGCACTGGCTCACGAATGGCCGCCAGGGCTCCTATATGCGTTTCCACCGATCCCGATGCTCCCCGCCTTCTTAGAGAAGGTCAGGGTAGAGCAAGCGACAGTGATTCTAATCGCTCCTCGGTGGCCTCGGAGAATATGGTTCCCGAGCCTGGTGCAGTTGTTGCACGGTCGGCCGAGGGAGCTCCCTCTGCGAGCGGACTTGTTGTCCCAAGCCCAAGGAGGGCTATGGCACCCGAACCCCAAGCTCATGCAGCTATGGGCTTGGCCCCTGAACGGGAGCGCCTGTCAGCCTTAGGGCTCTCGACGGCGGTGATTTCGACCATTCAGAGTGCTAGGGCACCCTCTACTAGGTCGCAGTATACGCACAAGTGGCAGTTGTTTCAAGGTTGGTGTCTGGCAGAAGGCCATGACCCAATATCCTGCCCTATGGCAGTGATATTACAGTTTCTACAGAAACTGTTAGATGAGGGGAAATCTCCTCTACACTTAAAGTGTACTTAGCCGCCATATCGGCTTGCCATGTACGTATTGACGGTTTATCACCAGGTTGCCATTTTCTGGCATCGCAGTTCCTGAAGGGCGCAAGACGCTTGCGGCCTCCAAGGACGACCAGTTTACCGTCATGGAGCCTTGACGTGGTGCTGGAAGCCCTTACCAAGGCACCGCTCGAGCCTCTCCACAGCGTGGACATGAAGCTTCGTGTCTATAAAAACTGCGCTTTTGCTATCAGTGGTATCAGCAAAACGCGTGGGCGAAGTTACACGCACTTTCAGTGCATTCATCATGTACTCGTTTCGCAGGAGACGGTTCTAAGGTCTCCATGCGCCCAAACCCGACCTTTTACCCAAGGTCATATCCCCGCTTCATATGAACCAACCAGTCGAAGTTGATGGCGTGCTCCATCCTCCTCCTTTTTCTTCCCCAGAGGAAGAACGGTTACACATGCTCTGCCCCGCGCGGGCATTGAGATGTTATATTGACCGCATAACGGCTGTGAGGCAAACTGAACAATTGTTCATATGCCATGGTTCTAGGACTTTGGGTCAGCCGTTGTCCAAACAACGCCTTTCCCACTGGATAGTGGATGCTATTAAATTAGCTTATGAATCTGCAGGCCTTCCGCCACCAGGGCAGTTGAAGGCGCATTCCACTAGGGGTATGGCGACATCCTGGGCCCTCTTTAGAGGGGTGCCGGTGTCTGACATTTGCGCTGCAGCCAGTTGGGCTACACCGCATACTTTCATGAGGTTTTACCGGTTGAACGTACTGGATTCCTCTGCTCCACTGTTTGGAGCATCTGTACTACACTCTATGATCCCTCAAGATGCGGACGTATAGAGTGGTTCACAGCATGGTGTTGACTATTCCACCTTAGGACAGGTGTCATTGCGAGCATAGACGCTGAGGTGCAGCTCCGCATATGCGTAGATGTATTCCCTACGCAGTTGCGTTATGACATAAGTCTGTCCTACTGCCGAGAATCCTCCCTCGCGACAGCTTGGGTACACTGTTCCCATATTTGATGGTTATTTTCGACTTGAAAGGGAACGATAGGTTGCGGATGCAACCCCGGTTCCCTGAAAGAGAAAATAACCATCAAACCGCGTGGTCGCTCCAGAAGCCTTCACGGCCTGAAGAGCAAAAGAGGACGTGAGTCTCTGCGCGCTGCGTATAGTAAGCTCCCAAGGGGGCGGGCTTACGTGGCAGCTCGCGCAGAGGCCTATCGGCAGCTTTGCTATAAAAGCTCAGCCAATCGCTACTGCCTGACGGCAATATCCCATATTTGATGGTTATTTTCTCTTTCAGGGAACCGGGGTTGCATCCGCAACCTATCGTTTCACAACAAGGTTGTTCCTTAAGCTGAAGTGTTCTCTTAGGAGGTGTTCATATATGCGGAGAGTACTATATGAGAGATCTTGTGCACTTTGCAGTTTTTATTTTATTTGTGTTATTGCCTTTAAATGTCCCTCTTGTCAATTCATACACTACAATATTGGGTTGATGGTCTGAATTGGGAGGCTGTTGTTAGATCCATCAGGGAGAAACTCTTCCTTTCAGTTGAGCCATCACACAGTTGGTTGTGGTTGACCTTCAAAAGTAAGACATGACATTTTGTTTTGTAGGTTGTTTATTTTGGTTGGTATTTAGGCATTAAGCTCTGATGGACTGGATTACTGGTACCTTGCATTCATTCCCTGTGTTTAATGTAGGCCAGGGCTGGTTTTAATAGGGAAGCCATGTCATTGATAGGGAAGTCATGGTTATGCTACAGAAGAAAACCACAGCAGGGATAGGGCTGCATTGGGACATTTAGGCTGCTTGTCCAGAGTTCCACTGGACTTGCAACTCAATAAAGACATCCCCCCTGCCAACCCTTTTCCAATCGGTCAGTCTGTCTGTGGTCTACAGTTAATCTGGTAATTGAATTATCCCAAATTGGCAAGGGCTCCTTCGCTGGCTTAATTATTTTAAGGCAGCGCAGGCTCAGCTCACCGAGTTCTTTGGCACTTTAGCTCAGCAATCCGGTAATCTTTTTCTCTTTAATGCTGCCTAATCTTTGAGTGACTGCTGAAGCATATGTCTTACATGTGAGGTTCTCTGCTAATAATCTTTCTCCTTGACAGAGCTACTCCTTTTTCAGAATGTTACTGTTAAGTGATAAAAGTAAAACTTGTAGGTAATGCTTCAAGCTACAATATAGAATCTGAAATGTCAAAGATAACATTTTCCAGCTGGTTTCATCCTTTTTGGAAGCTTCCCTTATTAAAAATGCATGTAACCAAGAACATACACACAGGGACTACATCATTGAAAAAATAAACTAAATGTTGTCTTACTGTAAACTTCCTGTGACTACCAGTAACTATGCAGATTTGTTTTGAACCAGGAAGTTATGGGTTTATCTGTCATCAACTGATGTGGCCCATGGAAGCTATGGGAATACAGCCGTGGTATGGCAATAGTTAAAGATGTCTGTCACGTTGCTATGCGACGGTGGTAAAAATTACCCCTCAAATACTTTGGAGTTAAAACGGCTTGCAACCAAATTCAGTGTAACTTTTTTCAGAATCTCATCAGTAATTTAGTATTTTCCTATGCTTTTCTCATGGAATTACTATGCATGTGCTGTTTTTTAATGTTCTTTACCATACTTCTCTGGGTATTACAATGCTAAACCATTCTTTGCCATGCTTTTACTATGCTTTATTGCACTTTGCTATACTTTTAAGGAATTGGTTGTTTGTTTCCACTGGACAAGTTATGTTAGATAGGAAACATGGTACCATCTACACACAGAGATAGAAGGAGATAATCATTATTGAGAAAATGAGCACTGGCTGAAATTACAGCGTGATACTCTCAACATTTTCACTTTAAGTCTGCTGTGTGAGATATTCTATTAGACCACAGTGCAGTGTATATCAGAATGGAAATCCTTGCATGATGCACTTTGTAGTTAAATAGACTGTGATGTGGCTTCTGCTGCATGAGGGCTTGGATGGAACGTCTGGGTGCATATAGAGAAATCAAATAGAAAAGAGAAAGACACCAACAAGGCTAATCTATTAGATGATAATACAGTCCAATTCAGGACTGAGACATGCTGTTAGAGATGCTATTTGATCAGGATGGATTAAGCTTTTCAGTTTTATCTGGCTCTCATTCTCACCAAACTAAAAAGTGGCCCCAATTTTCACCTTCACTGAATCTTTTTTCTCTCTCTCTCTCTCTCAATATAAAGAGTTTTGTTTTCTTGTATTTCTTTCAGCAAGAAATACTGACGCTCAGTTAAACAGCAGAAAAATGGCCTTGATTGGCACCTGTGAAAGCAAGAGGGGCAGGGCTATTCTTCGGGCCTGGTTAGCTGACAAGAGGTTTTGATTTATTATGGCCACACAATACCTTCTGGCTTATTTTACCATCTTCACACAGCTTTTGGAGGCACCAGACTTCAAGACAAAAGCATGTTCCTTCGGAAATTGTTTGCTGACTTCTATGTTTTCAGAAACATGAAACTCATTTCTCTTAACTTAAGTACTAAGTGTTTTGTGAAGGTTACATTGGTGTCAGGACAAGCCTAGGATTGCACATGTTTTTTTTCACATATTCACTGTATTCACAAATTACACTAAAGTAGGTGCTCCAAATAGTGTATTTGAAAGCGTTTTAAAGTAAAACAAAATAAGATATATGGGCAAAGGTTTTGGCTAACACCTTCTTCAGTGTGTACAATTGTTTTGCGGTTACATTTTTAAGTGTATTTAAGTATGAGCCCCCCACCTCCCCAGCTGTGCTGCCTGGTTTTGAGTCACATACACTAAAGAGAAAAATGAGAAATTAGGAAGGAGGGAAATACAGCATTAAAAGTGAGTTGAAAATGGGCTATTATATTTGTCATTAGCTGTTCTGTTAATCGTCTTTTGTTGTGGATTTTAAGGGGGGGAGTACTGTACAATTAAAGTGGTCTACATAATATAATTTTAAGCAGGTTTTAAGATTGGATATGATTTCAGAATACTGGACACACTAACTAGATGGATAAAAAAGATATTTAGCTTATTTAGTTGGTTTTTGACAAATTTTGATCCTGCTGTTTTGTTTTAAGCCGTGAAACACAGGGCTAAACATGAACTTGTGTTCACGTCTTCTCCATGCTGTCATCACAAAAAAAATGCCTCAGGCCTTGGTTCCATTCCTTACATACCATATGCTAGTATGAGGGTGTCCCAAGATGGCCTTGAAGGGAAAATCTTTCTGGCAGGTTTCCAGTTGGCCAGGATGACATTGGTGAATTATTAAAGAGTACTGCTTAAACATTCATTTTTCTTTTTAAATACAGTTCTGAAATATAAAAAGTCTTTTTTAAGAAACCTAATCTTGACATGTTGTGACTTTGCATACATTGGGCATCTAGTTTGGAAACAAGTTGCAGGCAGTTTCTCAAACCCCTCAATCCAGAATGCAGTTTCTGTGTCAGAAGAGAGGCCTGGGGTCCCCGAGTGGCTCATCCAGTTAAAGCGCTGCTGCTGGGAGCGCAGGATGAGTCACACAGCTTGGCACGGTGCCAGTTCACATCCGTGCTGTGCGAAGAGGCTGGACGTTGCTGGGACTCCAAAGGGGGCATCACATTGGCTCTAAACTGGCAGGGATTCCGTCTCCTCATTGCGCAACAATATTCAGAGTGGATAAAAAGCAGGGCTGAGCTCTGTTCTCCGTGATTGGTAGCCCACCCACCTCTGCCCTGGATTGCTCGGTGTAAAAGCGATTCTGGCTTTAGGCTTGTGAGATCGGAGGTCGCTCACACGCCCTCAGAACGACTGCGCTGTGTGGGGACTCGCTGCGGTGAGGAGAAAAAACATAACTGGACATTCATAAATTGGGGGAAAAAAATAATAATAATTGGTCAATCTAAATAATGGAATTAAGTTTTAGCTTAGTAAAAAACAAACTCACAGATTTCATTCCCACACATTTGTGTATTGTGCCAATTTCTATTTTCCTAATTTTTCATTCCGTTTTGCTTTTCTGGTGTGTGCCTGGTGTGGTGTGTGAGCTTGTCTGGAGTATCCAAAGTGCCTGAACTATCAGCCTTCTTTATTCCATTCAAATCATCTAACAATGTGACTTTTCAACTCTGCTACCTTCTCAACATACAGTGTGTGTATATATATAGAGAGAGAAAGAGAGAGAGAGAGAGAGAGAGAGAGAGAGAGAGAGAGAGACAGAGACAGAGACAGAGACAGAGACAGAGACAGAGACATAGACATAGACAGTATGGGGGGTTGGCAGTATTGAACATGATCTGAATAAAATTAGTAAGGCTTTTAGTCCCAGCACTTAAGATTCTCCATTCACGTTCTAATCCATTACTCAGTGTCTGTGCAACAGAACCGAGAATCACGAGAACATGTAAAACAAGGGAAATATATACAAAAATAACTATTCAAATATCATTTGAAACTACTGACTTAAAATGAATTGGGCCCATAAGGATGTTTCTTTGTTAACAATGTTACAATACGTTTTACTTAAAGATAAGGTATTAGGTAGTGCTGTGTGTTGAATAAGTGCAGGTTGTTGATTCAGTTAAAGGTAAAAATGTCATTTAAGGTTAGGATTAGGTTTATGTGTAGCATGGATGTAGCATTTAATTACTGATTTCTGCAAAACAAATGTTTGAATAGTGGGAGACCACAGTTAAAATCTACAGGGAATAAAAGAATAGCATTGTAGTCAAGGTTAGATTTACTAGATGTTCTTGTTTGTAATATACTGCACTTTAACAGTTACAGTATTTAACAGTCATTGTTTTTATATAAATCTTCAAAGTGATTGGGGCTGTTCAATACATACAGTACAGGCTGCCCGCAGGGTAGAGTCTGGGAACGCTTGCTCTTGATCAGCAGCCTGCAGTGTGGGGCTACTGGGATAACTCCCCATTGTTCTCCTCACCCAGGGCAACCACTAAGCCCTGTCACAGGCAACAGGGAACCCCATGCTGTGCAAGATCGAGATCCAGAAATCAGCTTTCTCTGCAAACTCAAATCAGATGTGGGGTATTCAGTATCATAACCTTTTCATCTATTAAGAAAGAGCTCCTAAGCTTTTACTACAACAGGATACCTGACTGGCCAAACTGGCAAGGTAGGAATCACACAAACAAACTTTCTGTGCAAATTGATTTCCACTTCAAAAAAGCCTATAGTAGGCACTTGAGGTTGCAGCTGCCCTGCAATTTCCAATACACAGCTCTGTGCAGCAGAACATACATGTATGTAATAACAAATCACTGTTAACATGGGCTGGTCCCTCAGCCATTCAGTAATTCATTGTTTGGACAATTGTTCAACTAATCAGGGTCCCTGTTCGCTCATTTCAGTCATTTTGTCACATGTCTGGAATGGAAGGAACCAGTGAGTCAATTTACATGCAGGCATAGAGATTTTATATTAACTCTATCCCTGCCAAACCACAACAAAACAAGAAAACACTTTCATTATTCATTGGTCTCCACCCTGTCACAGATACATTACTGTTTTGAAGTTTTTTGAAAGGAATAAAACAGTATTAACATTACAACTGTCAAGAAATAAATAGTTTATAACATGTATGTATATACAGAGTGATTAGAAAGTAAGTTTACCACATCAACACACCATATATCATATTATAAACATACTTTCTAATCAACCTGTATGTGTGTGTGTGTGTGTGTGTGTATACAGTGAGAGAGAGAGAGAGAGAGAGAGAGAGAGAGAGAGAGAGAGAGAGAGAGAGAGAGAGAATCAGCCTTGTTCTCTTCACCTTCATGACCGGTGGAGCTAAAAATGAAAAAGAAAAAACATACCTGCCCATATACAGTATCATTTTAGGTAAGTAACTTGATGTCCTTTAAAAAAAAAAATGTCCTTACTAGAAGAAGGAGCCAGCTGAAATCCTGAAAGGGTTCATACTTTCTACAGCTTTAAAATGGTTGACTGGTTCGTGAAAGTTGCATGGTTCTTGCTGTTAGCCCATATAACAACCAGACAAAGTTATAGAATTCCTTTATTAATTAATATGGAGTGAGATATATATATATATATATATATATATATATATATATATATATATATATATATATATATATATATATATATATATATATATATATATACACACATTCATGTATACCATGCAGCTGTATCGTGTTTTAACTAAATCTATACAGCAAAATACCCGAATATACCTGAATATTTTCAGGTTCTTCGTTTACAAAAATATACAACTGTACTAAAACACATTGGCTGCAGTAGTATAAACTAGTATTGCAACTCTGCAGCATAGTTTTGACAGAGGCAAATAAGACGTTCTTATGAATGTTGTCCTCTGTTTTTAACAGTGCTAATATTGTAATGAGATTATAAGACTCCATTTGCACTGCATTCTTTCTAAAAACATTTTTGTTCGGCTTTCTGGAGGTAATTAGACATGAACCGATGCAGAAGCTGATTATATATATATATATATATATATATATATATATATATATATATATATATATATATATATATATATATATATATATATATATATATATAAACGTTGAATCTGTTTAAGGTAAGAGAAAGCTTGTATATCGTACGTATTACTTTATTTGTTATTAATTCTATTTAGGCACTCCATCATGTTCTTAAATAAAAAATACAAAATACAGACATACAAAATACATTTTGGAAGTTTGGGATTTGATTTATATATTATCCTTAAAATGTCGCACCAAAAGAAATGTATAAAACTGAATAAAATACGTACAGACTTTTTGGGAATTTGCAATCTCTAATGAGTTCTAATCCGAGTCAATCCCACATGGTAGTTTAGCCCATATCGCGCTTTCCTATTCCTATTACAAATAAGATAACTGCGTTGAAACACGGTGTTGCTGGTCTGATCAACAAATAATATGAGCACGTCTTGCACATTACAGTATTCCTCAGCACATGCACGAATATACTGTAAAGGAGTTCAACATTTTGAGTTCCTCTGCTGTTTCAGCACCTTGGACAGTCCATGATGCGCCCGTAAAGTTGCTGTATATGGGGGCTATTATTAACCTTTTAAGGTTTCTTTGTAAATTTTAGAGCATACCATTTTGCAGGATGAGGCTGTCTTTTTTTTTGTTTTTTTTTTGCATTACGATTTCTTTGACTTCAGTCTGACGGTCTTCGTCTTTTTTATATGAACAAGAAATAGGATTACATCGACTCGCGTCATGCCCTGGTCACAAATGGAGCGGCAGAGACTATTTTTAGTCTGGATTAGGAAATAAGAACGGGTCAAGGGCTGGTTCTTTCTGTTTGACAGGAAGATCCCAGTGTGACATCTCGACAGAAACTATAGTGCTGGAGTTTTCGAAAAGGGACACTTAGGTTATTCAGCAATTCATGCGGTGACAACCAAAACGTTAAGAAGCAAGCATGTCATTCCAGAGACCTTTACAACAAGCCAATATTCCATGGAAGAACAATAACCTTAGTCTTCTGAACAAAGACCCTCCTCTTTCCGAGCAAGGAGAGACCATCATAGGAGCATACCTCATAACACTAGGTGGGTAACCACAAGAAAAGAACATTGCGCTTTGCAGCGGATCATGACATGACTTAACAATGTTTGAAATATTATCAATAATACTAATATAAATTTTACATTTTACATTGTTAGTTTTTTGTTTGTTTGTTTTTTGCTGTTGCAATAATTATATTTGTGCACTTTTTGTTGACAGTTGTGATTTTGTGGTTGCAATACACTAATCAGTTATATGCTGTATATGTGATTGGCGTAACTGTTATCTGGAGCTAGTGATTTATACTTCTGTGCATTCATTACTCTTTTTTATTATTTTTATTACGAACTCTGCTGTTGTGTGAGGCTGTCTTTTAAAAGCTGAGTAGAAAAATACTTTTTTGGGGGCCAAGTGGGACATATGGAAAATATTTTTGATAACTTTAGAATTAATACAACACTTCAATCCGGAATCAAACTTTCTACCTTGACAAAATAATACACGTAACGTGACCTTTATTTTAATGTATAAACGTAGCGAGTGTGTTTATATTAACCATTCTTTATTTAATTAATGTACTGTAGGTGCGTAACTGAAAATGCTGCTATAGACCCACATCAATTCAGTTGGTGGCTGGTGTTCTTTTTTTCTTTGCTCGAAATGAAATAATCAATAAGAATGTCCTTGTATTCAGATACCCTATCATTTAAAGTAGCTAAAAAAAACTCTTTAAAGAAGTATTTTCAGGTGGTGAATTTGATCGATGATCTATCATGCGTGAATTTGTTAGGAGATATCTTACGCTAGCTAAATACGCAATACAAATTTCAACTGAACAGGTTCTTAAATGATTTCTGCTTTATATAATAACAACAAAACACCACACTTTTTTTGTTGCCATAGCACTATATTTTGAAGAAAACTCCTTTGTTTCCTGTTCATATTCAGTTTCTGTGGTACAGAAATTAGGTGGCGCACCAAAATTTTGATACCTCGTGATGGAGTACATTTTTCCGTTGTCCAGACATACTTGAATGGCTACTTGATTCGGGCGAAGAACATTCATCCTGCCATAACACTACAGTTTGAAGATAAACACTTTGCTTCCTGCCGAAGTTAATGTCCTTAAAGCGAGAGTCAAGAGTCACAGTGGGTTCCAAATACAGTACAGGAAGTTAATGGATAGGGTTGTGGCAGCATAAATTGCCTTCCACACAGTCAAAGTGAATATAAAGCCTGGAAAACAAAACAGCAATGGGATTTGTGAGAAAGTCTTTATTTTTAGAGAAATCGTTTAGCTGTTATCTATATACAGCAGTAAGAATGTACATATTTTGTTCTGTTTTTATTTGTATGCCATTTGTCTGAAATGGTTGGTGTTTGCGATGTGTGAGAGTGTGTGTATGAATACATTAGGCATGAGCTGTCTCTTCTAAGCAGGCTTCTCCCCTGAAAGATACACGATTCTCTCAGCATGGAGCCGTCTTTCCATCTGCTCATTCAATAGTTCCATTGCTTGCATATTACTTTCACTTTGTGAGATGGTAGTTGCACAGCAGTTATCATATTATTTCTATAGACAAATCAGAACAGAAAATAACAGTTTAATAGAGCTAGAGGTGCACAGAATATAATACTGACTATTACCATTCTGTTTTTTTTGTAACAAATCTGCTGGGAATTCTGATCAATTCAGTATGCAGTTCTATGATTAGAACCAGGCCCCAAGAGTGAAGTACTGTGTCCTTTGCAAGGCCGTTTCCACTGCAGCACCTAGGGGGGCAGAGACCTGTCCTTACAGACATTCCAGCAGGGTCTACAGTGTCAATGTGATGTTCAAGCTGTCATTCATTTAGATCCTGTCAGCTCTGAGGATTTTAAAGTGCCTGTCGAAGACAATCAGTCTCAAGCAGAGTGTCAACAAGGATATTCTGTGCAGGCTAGATCCCTTTCTTAACATCCTGAAATTTCTAAGGTTGCCCCTGTATACCAGTTGTTGTGACACCTCCATTGGGTTCCTTTTATATGTACAGGCCAAACTAAATTATCCTAGACACTCTAGACAAAATAAAATTAGCTGACTTAATACGAAAAGGGAGCTGCTTAAATGATGAATACATAGAACACTGAATCATGTTTTCATGTTGTTTTTTTCAGGCTGGTTGTCATGGTTTGGAAACAGCATAGTCATTTTTGTACTATACAAACAAAGAGCCAGTCTACAGCCTACCGACTACCTCACCTTCAACCTGGCAGTATCAGATGCCGGCATTTCTGTGTTTGGATACTCCAGAGGGATCCTTGAAGTCTTCAATGTCTTCCAGGATGATGGATTCCTTATAACCTCCATCTGGACCTGCCAGGTAAGGACTTGCTACCCCTGGATGTGTGTGTTTTTCTGCATGTGTAACAGGTGGAGGTGATGGTGCCAGCTAGGGCTAGAATTACTATTTATTGGCGACAGTTGAAAAGTCAAGGTAAAAACAGTGAACTTGTCGCCACTTAAAAAAAAAAAAGAATAAATCCTGTATTTGATAATGTCTGGCGGTCTATTTGAGTCCATACAGTTTTGTATCATTTTTCTGTATGAAATATATATTTTTTAAAGCTCTTGGAACTTTTTAAAACTATTTGTTTATGTTCTAAAATGTAATTTATATGTAATGGATTGAAACCACACATTTCAAAATTACTTTCTGTTTTAATTTAAGCAGCTGAAACAATGAAAATATTGACATTCCTAGTTGCTAATAGTATGTAACTATGTTGCTGCTGCTTCTTTGAAATTATTTTGTGAGGCCGACTGTCACTTTTCTAGTCGACTAGTTGAGTATTGGGTATTACCCCTTCCCAAGTAAGTTTGTTTACTTATACCTGTATGTTTCTTATAAGTTTTACCTTGGTACAAATACAGATGCTAGGACTTTGACTGCCACAATGTGGAATAAACAGTCCTGTACTGACTTGGTTAAACTGGTTATCAGTCTTTCTGATTGGGTCTCTACATCTCCAATTGGCAACTGAGGATATTTACAGAAATGTTGGCCTCCTTATTATGAGAATACCTAAGCACACCACACAGACCGGAAGACTGTTCTTTCAGTCATTAGAAGCCATCTTGGTGAAACTGTTACCTTTTAAGTTAAAGAATTGCTTCTTCCTAATTTTAATAGGTAACTTGGCTCTGCAGGCTGTATAGTTGAATTTTTGTATCTGTTTTGTAAAGCAGCTTGTGATTTGTTGGCCTGGTAAGACGCTATTATTCAAGTGTCTGTCGTTGTTGCGATTAACAGTTGTTATTCTGCTTTATTTGTGGCTTTATGCAAGCTACTGTGTAAAGCCACAAGGAAATAGAGCAAACCGTAATTTGAATGCACTCCAGGAATGGGCTGTATTCATCTATTCATATCTATTCTAGATCTTTTCATTTCAAGTTTAATTAATGGCCATTTATTAGGGTTTTGTGTTAATGTCTGCCAAATCCCGATGGCAATCCTTTCTTAAGTAAAGCATTTGATGAAATCTCCCATTAGCAGAAGCGGAACAGAAAAAAATATTTATTGGTTGCTGTGAAAGGGTAGCGTAGTGGACAAGGAATTTGCAGAATCTGCAAAAACACATGAAGAAAACACATAAAACAATACCAAACAAACTACAAATCAAAACACCCAAGCTTCAGCTATCACTGTGTGTTTACTCACTATGTTCAGGCTGGGATTTAGCCTTCATTGAACTCTCTTTCCAACTACCTCCCCCTAAACAAAGGATTTTGCTCCCTTTATATACCATGTGGCTGGGGCTTGATTGACCATCAATTATTCAATCAAGACCCAGCCACATTACTCAAGTGGATTTTGGCAGGGATGGAATTAACCCCATCCCTGCCAAACTTAAATTCAAAATAATTATTCTTTATTTACAAAAAAAAAAAAAATTACATATAGGGTTTCTGCCCTGTCACAGGTGCATACTGGGTAATCAGAATAAATATTTGCTCAAATGCAGAATAAATATTCATGAGTCTGCCACAATCAAGGCCTTGTATATCATTTTGATACATGATATAAGAGCCATTATTGGCAAACAGCCAAGTCTAGAAAAATATGCATTGAGTAAACAGTAGGCAATAAAAAAGCATAAATGTTGCTAAAATGTCTATACTGGTTATGTATAATGCTTTCAGAAATTCAAGAGAATAGATTCCCTAAGACTGTTTTTTCCATAAATCAAGGAATAACACAGAGATGGTGTTGGTGCTTTAGTTCATAAGGCTTACAAGTGGTATCCACTATCAGTTAAAACTTCCACATAATATTTTTACAGATTAGTATAAGCAACATTTTTCTTTATTATTCTGCTTAGTTGTGCTGTTCCCTATTTAGGCTAAAAAGGGTTTATACATACATGAGACATGTTATGTTAAACAAATGTGGTATTCCAGGGTAAAAGTGTAGTGCAATTTACATATAAGCATGGGAAAGCATTTTAAAAGCACGGTTAACCATTGTATAGATACATAGTATGAGCATGTGAATAATATAGTATGGTCAGTAAGGCCTGTGGGTGAGTCACTGATACACACAGAGCCAGAGATGTTCTTTGAGATGCCACACAGGCGCACAGTTTTATTTTGTTACTAACAATGGTATTTTGTTTCTTTTTGCCAGTTCTTTTAGCAGTGCCTGAATAATAAACAGAATCATGGAAACCCAACGGTGAAAGCAAAAAGGAAAACAAAAACACTGTAAACAAACTACAAAGAAAAACTGTGGATATATGCAGGGTCTCACTACCTCCTTTGTTCTTCAATGTGCGAGTTAAATGACGCTCCCCTACACCTTACTGTTATGGGGTTGCTCATATCCCCCTAAGCTAATCTAAAGACCGTCCCCGGACTGTACTCTGCCCGGTACAGGTACGTAACCCAAATAAACAAAGCGTCTGCCTTCTTCAGTCGCCTCCGTTGCCTTTATTTATTGGCTCTAATGCTGCCTGATGCTGTATCGAGCACAGACCCTTTTATTTGTACTCGCCCCGTACTCACCAAAATAACTGTTGCGTGAAACCAGACTGTAATCCAGCACTTCTGCACTTAAGCATTTGTAATTGTATGACAAGCTGACAAGTGTTCCGCTGATATCCCATCAGGCTTTCTTCTTAAAGGCGTACAGCCTCTATACAGTATTTTTACGATATCACACCAAAAGGAATATGCTTTTTTTTTTTGGTGCATATGTATAGCAATTATGCACTATATATCACTGTAAAAGGGTGGTGGCTAATCCCCTGACACATGGGAGACAGAAAGATGAACTTGAAACACCGCACAGGTGCCCAGTTTTATTAACGGTGGGTGATTCCACGTTTTAGCCCGCAGAGGGCGCTGTTGACCGTGGTCTGCCTACCAACAATGGTAGACAGAACCACAAAAATACCAGAGGCGGTACAGAGTACTGGTGCAGATGCACTCCCAGGTGCTCAAAAAGAATAAACAAAAGGCGAAAGGAAAAAGGAAAATAAAACACAGTAATCAAACTACAAATAAAAGGTGCTGCACTCGGCAGCGTCACCCCGACCGTCGCTACCCACACGGTCCGGGTCTCCATCCTACACTCGCTGCTCCCTCAGCCTGCTGTAAAAATACTTATGGGGTCTGCCCAAGGTTTTCTCTGCTCTGGTGATTCTGTTGCTAAATTCAGAAGTGTAATGAATTATTTTAATGGTGGAGGAGCAAGTCCATGCAGAGACTTAAAAATCAAATATGAATATTGTATATAATTGTCAAAACTTACCAAATTATATTTTGTAAGAATTTCACAATGGTGAAATCTCATTGTTTTTTTGTCTAGAGTTTTTAGGCTTTGTTTATACAGAGAGTGGATTGGCTGAACAACAGATTTCCCTGTTTGTGGTTATACAGTACATTAAGTGCGATAGAATTTAGCAGCATTTGTTTATAAATTACTTCTAATATACCTAAAATTACACAGATTGTACTTTGTCATTTTTATCACCTTTTAATGTGTTTTTTAAAAGTTAATTGAGAATCCATTATTATTCCTAAATATTAAATTTGATCTCTTTTAAATAAAATATGAAAATTGTTTCCAATTGAATTTTGTTTAATGGTAAAACACATTCCCACTGTTATTTTTTTCACATTCAGAGTTAGACAGGAGTGGTCCAGCCAATTTGTCACCTCTATCATAGTAGTAATTAGCTTACAGGCAGCCTCAAACTGTATTGTCAGAGATCAACTTCAGGACACGCATCCGGTAGATCATTAACATACAGACTGAACAGTAGTGGCCCTAATACAGAACCCTGGGGGACCCCAACTGTACAATTCCTAATAGGAAGAATGAATACTACCAACTCTGACACATTGTTTTCTATCCTTGTGATACGACTCAACCCATTTCAATGCCTTTTTAGAAAAATGTAATTTAGATCATTTAAAAATAAGTATATCATTATTAAATGTATCAGATGCTTTCTTTAGATCTAAAAATATGGCTCCAACTACTCCCCCTCTATCAAGTTTGATCTTTTCTACAAAATAACAATTTGCAGTTTCAGTGAAGTGCTTTGGTCTAAACCCAAACTGCATTGGGTGTAGAAAATCTCCAGCCTCTAAGTGTGACATAATTTGTTCAGCTACCACCTTCTCAATAACTTTTGACATTACCGAGAGCATACTGATAGGCCTATAATTACTGATCGCCTCAGAGTCTCCATTCTTAAAAACAGGTATAACTGCTGCATATTTCCATGCACTCTGAAAAATTCCATGCTTAATTGTTATATTAGTCAAATGAGTTCAAGGACATGTCAGATTATTTTTATGCTTTTGAATGCTTTTGTAATTCTGGGCAGTCCTTTTACCATTTGACATACGTCATATCTATTCATAATTTCTTTCAAAGAGGTCTGAGCGAACATACTCCTGCTCAACCTCTTTGTGTCATCGCCATGATTGCCGGGTCAAACAGGGCTTCCATTCCCCCCTGCAGGATCACGTGCGCCCGATAGCAAGCACAGATCTCCCCTGTCACAGGCCTATATTATTTAATTGGCTTTACTCAATTATTATTCAACACTCAATTATAAGATACTGTAGACTATTGCTTCGCTCATTTTACTTTTTAAAATGGTATATTTGCTGAAATTACCTCTCAGTCTATTTTCACATTCCTAGTTTTTTCTTGTGTATCAAATCATATTCAATATGTTTAAGATTATAAATGAATACTAAAAAATTATATTGTTAAAAGATGTCGCTCACATTAAAATATGAATGCAAATTACCTTAAAAAATAAGAATGTGGCACTATACAAGTTTATTTTTCTTTGGTTAAAGGTAAAACAACTTCCATAGTAAATATTTTATTTTTGGACACCACTTTTGGGCAAAATGATCATCTTATAGACCCTTGCGAGGGAAATGGCACAGATGAGTTTCAGGTATTTAGCCATTCAAAGTGAAACATCGATTCTGTTTCACAAATAGAAGTCCACCTTTTCCATTTGGAAAATGATAGGCTGTGGTGCATATTTTGTGTTTTATGTTGTATGTGGTGTGTTTCATGTTGTCTGTTATATGTGGATGCAGCAGGGGAAGGGGCACCCGCCACACAGGCCTTTTAGAAATGTAGAGCATGAGAATTTGATATTTCAAGAAGTTGTCCATGTAAGAAGTTATGAAAACTGGATGACAATCACGTAGCTGTACATTCCATGAGCGACTGCAGAGGTGAATGGAAACGGTGGGTGATGTTCAAATGTCATGCCCCTGTCAGTTTAAAACACAAGTGCCGTAACAGGCCTACATGTTGTCTTTACAGGTAGATGGTTTTCTAACCCTGCTGTTCGGCTTGACCAGCATCAACACTCTGACTGTCATCAGTGTCACCAGATACATCAAGGGATGCCATCCCAACAGAGGTAAGCCCCTAGACGATTTAAATGATATTTTGGTCTTAATGGAATAAGGAATAAATGAAATATGTATTTGTATATTATATTGGGTAAAAACCAAACAGTAAAATTCTTGAATAAGAATTAACATACTGCAAAGCATTTTACCACCATGCTAAGTTAACACAATTTAAAAAATAAAAAAAAATAAAATAAAACATTAAAATTTAATAGCTTTCAATACATATATCAGGAGGTTATTTTGAAATTAGATATAACTGTACTGTACATGTGTAATACATCATAATAATAACAAATATAAGAAAGCTATAATCTTACACATTGCTATAGTATGCTACCATACTTTACACCGATATTCAGAACATTTCAATCATACAGCATCTTACTTGCATCTGAATCTTCTGATCTGATGCTTTCATTTCCCAAACTGTTTACAAGGGCTCATTTTCTTCTATAATATTGCAGTCAGGAGCATTTAAGTGATGATAGTAAGCAGAGGATGATATTAACAGGATTGATAGTAAGCAAGTTTAACTGAATATGGATATTACTATAGAGGCAATCGTCTTACTAAATAAGGACATAGTTCCCTAATTTCCAATAACATTCTCTTCATCTGTACTAGTAAACGGTCTCTGTCAATCAGTTCAGAAAGGAAACACCCCGATTTGAAATGAACGATATCCCAGCACATGATTATAATAAATTACATTTTGTAAAATATAGAAAAAGAGGAATCCTCGTAATTAATTGATTGATTTCGTTCTGGGTCTGATGAATGGAGCTCGATAGTCACCCTTTATGCTGGCCAAACTACCTAAAAAGAAAATAAAATGCAAATAAAATGAGAACATATCTTGCCAGCGGGCAGAACAAGTGGACGGAGACCACTTCCCCCCCCAAGGACAGGCCCACCTCAACCACCTTCACCTTGCAGAATTAAACCGCCCAGTGTTCAGGTAAGGAAAAGAAAAACCCTACTCACCGAAAAGGCTACAGGAGAAAACCTTAGGAAATCCATGGCTGAGGGGTACCCATCCTCTGGGTTCAGAATACATTTTTTTAAACTTTCTTTTCCTTTCTTTAGTGACATAGAGTTTTTTGCGCTGCTAAAATGTCAGAGTTATTTTTCCGGATGTAGTTTGTTTGCCCCAGAAGTCCATCACACCAATATCTTAATCAAGTGAGGAGAAATGTTCCTCAAAGCAGCTGAAGTGACACCATTGATTCTGAAGAAGGAATGTCTGGAGTAATTATCGGGAGAAAATCCAGCACGTAGTAGAGATGCACATAGATGGTCGCAGATAGACGACTGATCCTTCTGGGGTGATGAAGAGGGGTTCAGATGAGCTGGCGGCCGGGCGCATCAACAGGCAGCTGGAAAGAGCAGAGCAAAGATAAATAACGTCATTTGTTTTAAATACATATATGTGTACCCCTTTTCTTTCCTGGTCACTCTTAGAATGTTTTAAATATAAGGAATGCATGACCTGAGGATGAAGATGGAGATCTCCGATGCAGAGGTCAGAAGAGGAATGGAAAGCCTGGGTCCGACAGGTGATTTCGACACATCAGAGAAATCTGCAGCATGCAGAGATGAGCATTGCTGTCAGGAGGGCGTCTTTGTATGGGGTGAAGCAGCCGAAGCGAAGAATGTTCACGAGGGATTCGAGGACTTCTTTAGTAATGGGCAGTTTGGGGGATAGATGACTGGGAGCAGATCGCTGGATGCCTCGTAGCAGCATTTGAATCCGTGGGAAGGTTAGAGGGGGAAAAATAACTCCAGTTAAACAAAAGCGAAATTGTAATCCTGATAAGTAGCGCCATATGGTAGGGAGGGACAATTCCCAGGCTGACTTATGTCGTATTTGCCAAAAGGACAACGCTGCTTCTTTTGCTGGCTGAACTACCTAATAAAGAAAAAAAAACTTGCAAATAAAAATGAAAATATATCTTGCCAGCGGGCAGGACACACGAAATTCAGATGTCCCAGACGTGAAGAGTTATCGTTTGAATGGTTCGTTGATCCCCAGTCTCGTCTGAATATATTTATTTTCAGTTCCCTACTGATGAGTCATACCATATTATTTCAGAAAGGAATTTAAGTGAATCCAGTTCGAACCTGAGAAATTTGAACGAGTGGTGTAGATACAGCGCGAAGAAATAAGATATGCATGTACTGCCTTGCTAAATAATGCAAATGATGATATTGAAATGCCCAGGGAGCAATTTGAAGTTACTGTTATTCGTTGATCTGGAAGAACTGAGTGTGAATGAGTGGACACATGGAATGAGATGGATGAGATTTAGAGAGCAGGTGCCTGGAACGGGAATGAGCGTCACTGCAATAGCTGCATGCATGATGGAACACAACGTTTGTTTGCTTGATGGTAGTGTTTGATGTTAACTTTGCTGTTTCAAATAATATTACGTCTTCTGAGGTGGGAGGGTGTTGGTGACCCATTGAAGCCGGGTGGGTTGTAGTGTTGAGAACGGCAGCAGCCTCCAGCAGTAATAATCTCTCCAAGCACGGACAGCAGAGCACAGGACGGCACAGTGCAGACAGTGCAGCGCTACCCAGCACAGCCCAGCACAGCACAGCACGGCGCAGCATAGCGCGGCACAGCCTGGCACTGCAGAGTTTGGAAAGACTGCTTGTAGAGAATGGATGTGGCATTGTGATATTGTTGTGCGTGGCTTGATCTCGCATTCATCTACCCATAACAAATCGATGAATTCCAGACAGCATGTTAGATTTGTGTCTCTGTGACTCTGAATTAAACTGAAAAAATTCTAGAAAAGTTCCTTTTTTGCACAAGCAAGGTATCCAGAACTCAGTGTTATAAATTTTGAGGAAGAAGAAACAATCTGACTACATTTACGTTCCCAGCTTCGTGAATTTTGAGTTTTCTGGAACGAGGACATTCGGAAACAGTGTGACTGGACTAGACCGGAACTGTAGAATGAAAGAATGCAGCAGAATGAAATTGCAGGGCTTGAAAATGGATGTCATGCCCTGGGTCTACGATTGAAGAGTCGAGTCCATAATGCGACCTGCGTGGATACAAAACCAAACAAAGAAACGACAAGGAGGCGTAGACGAGGGGGCTATTTAAAGAACAGTTTGATTACGTATGTCATTAGTGGGTGGATTCTTCATTCAGAAACACAGCATAGTTTCCAATAAAAACACAGTTTCATTGTTTATTAAATGTCACATGTCGACACTCATAAAACAGGCATGAGAGTGGGTCTTTTTCTCCAATTACTCATACTCACTGCTGTATATTGACAGAGATAAAACCAACATTTATAAATGAAAGAATCCATTGTCGTTATTGTTTATAAACAAGACTGCTAGTTGTTTTGTCAACAAAAATGATGTAAGCACTTCCATTGACCTTCCAGCTATACATCACCCAAGGTTACCCAGCCCTCCCTTAGTCTATCATCATTAAAATCAAAAGGTAATTGGCACACCAAACCTCCCCTTGCATGCAAAGGTGTATTACTTTCAGACTTCTGAATGGACCTCAGGTGAACAGAAGAAATAGCCCTACAAAAAGATCTGCAATGAAAATGACACAACACTGGCAATTGAATAGTTCTGTCCTAAAGGGTAATAGTATCACAGAGGCAGCTCAAATGGCATGAGACACGACAGAAAGCAACCATTGTGGTTTCATGTTTTTGTTCAAAGCCACCTTCTCAACAATCAGTTCATGTACCGTATCAGTACTAGTGAGCTACCATTTTGGTGCAACATTTGTTACAAATCAATTTTGTTGCCATTGCTGATACAGTACTTTGAAGAATGCACTAGTTGAAATATTTGTCTACTTGACTTAGTTTCTTATAGTTTTACCTCAGATTGCTGGTGCTGTGCTGTTCTCTGCTAATTGATCTGTTGAGGTTCTTCAGAGTAATACCATTGCAATTTTCAAACTTTTCTGAAAGGAAACATTAGCTTTTTTCACAGATTACATTCTCCAATGGTGATGACACTGTACAGTATACCATATTAATTAAAACTTCATGAAACCTTTTAATTGTGCAGCATGTTTGTTCCACCTAATGTGACAATGTGATGTGATTTGCATCTTATATGTAATATGTTTTAATGATGTTTCAATGAAAAACCACTATCAGCTCAAAAATAATATTACTCTGAAATATGAGTATTATATGATGTATTACAGTATTTTGTGCACTCCTCAAAAATGTAAAAATATATATGAAGGGCCTTAATCATTGAACTCTAATAACTAAGGCAATAATATGTTGTCATTAACATCCACACCTTTCAAGCAATCAAGAAAACACATGTTACTGATTATTGAATCTTTGACAGGTATTTAAATGCATTTTCTTTATCATTACAGCTCATTGTATCAGTAATAGCAACATTGCTGTTTCGCTGGGATTCATCTGGTTAGCATCTACCTTCTGGTCAGGGGCACCTCTTGTGGGCTGGGGAAGCTACACAGGTGAAATTAAATTACGTGAATGTGAAATGACTCTGACACACTGGAAACGCTCCAGCTCCTACAGGGCTGTAATTAATGCTGTCCTCACACTGAAGGCACTTTTACTCCAGAAAGAGGGGCATGTTAGATTGTGCTAATTGTGCTTTATCCTTTAGTATACTACTGCACAATAAAAGTCAGTAGACTTAGCAGTCAAAGACTTAGCAGTACTACAAAGTGCGTATTAATACATTTACTTTACTATTTGATGTTGTTTAACATTCAGAACCATGTACTGTAGTACATTATAAGTTAAAACATTGTGCATATTATTGTTATAATAAAAAAACTCTCTACCCATTACTTATTTTAAATCACAAAAATGAAAATTATACTCAGGAACTGTTATTAAATAATTAAGTTTCTCATATATGTTTTAAAATATCAGTAATTAAAGAGTACACCAGTGGCCATTCATAAATATCGAAGTAGTTTAAGTAGTTATTATGCAGAATATAGTCCACTAATTATACTGATTACTACCTTGCACTACTTAATTTTACTGCTTACAGTATGTACTTCTGAATGGCTGGTATTGCAAACTTAATAATCTGTAATTTAGTTGTGAAGTTTTAAGGTCTCCACACACCGGACGTGATGCAATTTGTCCTGCGATAAAATGGTACTTTCGCTTCAACACTACCTTCACACCAGTGGCGACAGGTGCACGTGATGTGATAGGCGACTCTCCTCTGATTCTATCATCAGCTGGAAAAAATCACACTTATGATAGTCCTGTTTTACAGCCAATAAAAATGTACAATGCATACCGGTAATAACTTTTCAGAATACTTATTTCAGTAAAGATAAACGAATCATACAAACTAGCTATATCCAGTTCCCTGGAAATGGACTGCCAGATCTTTTTCTTCTTCTTCTTCTTCTTCTTCTTCTTCTTCTTCTTCTTCTTCTTCTTCTTCTTCTTCTTCTTCTTCTTCTTCTTCTTCTTCTTCTTCTTCTTCTTCTTCTTTTTATTATTATTATTATTATTATTAGTTTATTTAGTAGACGCCTTTATCCAAGGTGACTTAGAAAGACTAGGGTGTGTGAACTATGCATCAGCTGCAGAGTCACTTACAACAACGTCTCACCCGAAAGACAGAGCACAAAGAAGTTTAGTGACTTGCTTATTGTCACCCAGATGTTCTCCCTCATTGCCGTGTCTTTATAATTTGTACAGTGTGTCTTTTATTGTACAGCTCCGGGTATTTTAATACTGCAAGAATGATCTTTTCTTCTGCCATTGTTGTTTACTGAAGGCACGCAAGGGAAGCTGTTCCTCATTGTTCAGTTCCCTAGCTTCAGTGTCGCCTGTCGCATCACAGGCAGTGTGAATGGCTCGTATCAAAAATACATGTTTATTTTTTTTGTTGTGGTGTGGTGTGTCGTACGACACATTCACCGGTGTGTAGAGGCCTTTAGTACATTCACATATTGTTCAACTTCATATTTACTTAATTGTACTGTGTGAACTTTGTTATTTATCAAGAGATGGATTGCTTGGAAATCTTTGCAAGCAGCAAGTAATTACATTGTCTCCTATGAGTCTCAAGAGTATGCAATTTACCCATGAAGCAAGCTGAAGATTCAAGCTTAAATTAAGTGAATTTGTGATGCTGTGTGTAATTCACCCATATCTGTAAAAACATACTGGTAACATTATTTATTTATTATTTATGCTGAGTTAAGGTTTCATTGGTTAAATTAGATTTTTTGATAGTAATTACAATTTAATATGCAAGGAAGAACAAACTGAAGTTTAGCACGAATTAACTGAAGTTTAGCATCCATCCATTTAAAATAGCCATCAAATGTACCAAATAAGATCAAATGTATGAAGTGCTTTTGATCTATCTACTATCCCTGTTTTTTAAAATGTCTTTCTAGATCGTGGGTATGGAACCTGTGAGATAGACTGGGCCAAAGCCACTTTCTCAACAATCTACAAGTCCTACATTGTGGCAATCTTCATCTGCTGCTTCTTCCTGCCAGTCTTCATGATGTTATTCTCCTACGTGTCCATTATCAACACTGTCAAAACCAGCCATGCCTTAGCAGCAGCAGGAGCGGGAGACATCACTGACAGGCAGAGGAGAATGGAAAAGGACGTCACCCGGGTAGGTGCCCTCGGCTTCAACAGGACCATGCTCTTGTTCTCAAGAGCAAGTTTCTCCAGGCCTTCAGGTGGACATTGGCCCAAGAGGTAGCGAGATATGACTTTGAGTTATCTATTACTGGTTATTGACAACCTGTATGTTTCTCGTCTACCAAAAGCTTTAAGTATATACTGTAGAATATTATGCAAGATTCATAACCTCTCAAACACTTTCTGTATATCTTTTATCATCACACAAAACAGTCAGGTTAAAATAAACACAGCTATGTTGTCAAAGGCGTTACTGAAATAGGATTTAATTCTCCTATTCGGAACTGAATGGATGACCTGCCTGACTAAGAGCTTTGAATAAACCTGTTTGGAGAGTTTAGGAACACATAAGGCTAAGCTCAAGTATGTGCACACGGCCCCGTTGTGAATAATGTATTTTGTGTCAGTCATAGGTCTGGCTCTTCAAGTATGAATTAACACTGAATTATATATTAATGGTAAAACATATTTATTGTCATTAAAAGTTCATGGAATACTTTACACGCAAACACACACACACACACAAATAACTTCTGTTATACCACAAGGTTTCAATGCTTTATGCATTTATCATATGGGGGTCTTCATACCAGTATTGGTTCTTGACCACTATCTTTTAAATACTCCCCCTCCAGGTGTCCATTGTCATCTGCACTGCCTTTATCATAGCCTGGTCGCCCTATGCCGTGATCTCCCTGTGGTCTGCCTGGGGGTTTCATGTCCCCAACATGGCTAGTATCTTCACAAGGCTCTTCGCCAAGTCAGCCAGCTTTTACAACCCCATCATCTACTTCGGCATGAGCTCCAAGTTCCGTAAGGACATCAGCATCCTGCTGCCCTGCACCAAAGAGAGCAATGACACTGTCAAGCTCAAGCGTTTCAAGAACCTCAAGCAGAAGGCTGATCTCCCCCCCGCACACCACAGAGAACAGCAGTACATTCAGGAGAAGAAGCTGGTCCAAATGCCAGACTTGGGCGTGGGGAGCCCATCCAACACTCCAGAGAACAAGGAAGTCTTCTTCATCCCAATGCCTTCAGCACCTGAGGCTCCTGAATTCGAATGTGACAGACTCTGAAAATGGGGACTTTTTTTATATAAATGTGTAAATTATCTATGCAGTTTAGTGGCCATATGTGCAGTTGCATGGTGATGTCTTTTGCATTTTTTATTTTTTTTTGCTTTTTGTCCTTATCCATATCAATAAACGATTTATATATTAAAATAGTGGCTTATGTGTTGCTACTGTGAGAGATCATTTATACTGAATCATCTACGCAGCTAGGTCCTCATCTACACCTCTTTCTACATTTTTATTTGATTGTATTTGGTGATGTTAATGATGTTGAAACTGCCTTTAATGGCTTCCTGCCAATGTAGCCCCTTGGCTTTCAGTGTGAGAGCAAGGTGACAGTTACTGTGCACTGTGAGAATATTGAAGCATCACAGTACATTAAGTCAACTGGCCACTTCAAAGTTTCTAACCAATTTGATATATGCCATGTTAAGGGGTTCTTTGTGTCCCTGTGAACAAGTCTTGCTGATGAAGACCTTTAATCGTTGCTGGTATAAAACTTTTAGGCCTCAGCTACAGTACATGGCCCTGTATAACCTGTGGAAGTAGTCCTAGAATCTTGTTGCCCATTAGTTGGTGACTTCATCTGTCAAGTTTCATTATTTTGCTTTTAATGTTTTTCCACAGCATAGAAAAATGGCCTACTGACTTTATTATGACCCTGTACACTGTTTTTCAATGCCACACAGGTTCACACACTGCTTTTGAGGTAAAGAACCCCATGAGAATACAGTCAAGTGCCTAGATCTTGATTGCACAGGCCTTTTCGTGTTATAATAGGTCTAGGGAAACCAGACCTGAGATAACATTCAATCTGAGACTCATGACAGACCTGAGATAACATTCAATCTGAGACTCATGATGCAGAAACAGGCACTGACATGACTGCCAAAGCGGGTTGCAGAAAACAGACAGTATGGCTGTAATAAGAGCCCTTGCAACTGCTGCTAAACTCCAGAGGGGATTATTCTTTAAATTGGGCGAAGCATGCTAAAGACAGGGGGCTATACGCATCTTTCTTTTCAGTTAAATCGTTGCAGTTTTTTTTAACCTTTGTAGACCAAGTTCCATTGCAGAGCTTCAATGTCGCAATGTTACGTTTCTTGTTTTTGAATGCTTATTTTTTATATAAATGGTCTATAAAATATCAGAAAATGTAGATGGGGATGTGCAAAACGATTTGGATATTGAAAGCCAATGGTGGTGCAATAATGTATTTTATTTATTAATTGCATTATATAGCGCTTTTCATACAAAAGTATCACAAAGCAGTGTACAATACATATCAGAAAAATACACTTTAAAAATACACAATACATTTAAAACATAGAATACATTTAAAATCACAATACATTTAAAAACACAGCAAATAAAAAAAATAACATTAAGACTACTAGGGTAAGAAAGCCGTTCTATAAAAGTATGTTTTCAGTCTGGACTTAAACACTGTAATGGTCCCAGCTTCCCTGACAGACAAGGGTAGAATATCACACTATTGGATCAACAGTACAGTTTATTCATGTTAGCCCAAAGATACTAAACAATCACACAACCCATGTGGCAGAACTCTATGGCCAGCACTACTTCCTCCAACATTGGTCAGTATCCTGTTGTGCAGTGGCCCAATGTGAATTAATCTTGTTAACTGCAGTTTAATATTGCAGTGTATGTGGGACCATGGAAAAAAACATAATCCTGTGATATTTGGGATTATGTTGGGCCAATATCATTGTTTAACATCTGCAGTTCTTACATGGCGTGAAAGTATCAGTCCATTCACAAAAATTGGTAAATTTACAGTAAATTGGTGGTAAACTGCATTATATCTAGTGTTGATTAATTATTTATTAATCCCTTCCTGGCGTTATTTCATAGGAACACAAGTCATGTCCATTTTAGTTTAGGCACATTTGTAAAACAATTAAAAGGGTGATTTTCAAAGCGTTTTGCTCCAAAACAAAAGTTACTGATTTTCTAAAAGTAATTGTCAGAATCTGAAAGGTGCATTCCTAGCAAAAGACAACGCAGGTTTGGAAAAGCACAATGAAAGTACTATTTCTTTCAGCTAAACATTGTTCTGGAAATGTTATTAGGAGGGAGAAAAACTGGAGCAAATTTAGCAATAGAGCAAAAAGCTTTCAAAGTCATACTAATACTGTATAAACAAACTTAAATCATAATGGCCATTGCAAAAATATAACTTAGGAAGTGTTCAATTAAAATTAAAACAATCTGTCTATGTGGTTACATATTTTGTACAGTATATATTTGCGTTGTTCCCTCTCCTTTCTTCCACCCTCTTTTTCACAAGAATATCGTAACCACTCCTTAATCAGTTTTTCAACACTTCTGCAGCATTTGCAGTGAGAGCATTTTTTTTCTGTACAGCACCTGAAAGAAAAGAATGATGGATATCACATGAATACAGGGTTTTAAACAAAAAATATGAACAAAAGCAGATCTACAATCACTGTCTCTTGACATTTATAATTAAATCAGAAAGATTATAAACACTAATATGAATGCACTGTATAATTCAACGTTCACAAATCTAATTGAAACCCTTTGTTTGCAACAATCATACATCCACGCGCAGGTTTCAAGACGACAAGCGATGATTAGAAGTTTTAACACATGGCTAAAAGACTGGTGTAGGCAAGAGAGGCATAGATTTATGGGGCACTGGGGAACCTTCTCAAGGGTTTGTGGCCTGTACAGGACTTCAGCTTCCCAAACATAAACATGACCTCAGACAACAGTTCAGACATGGGAATGATAGAGTTAGTGCAAGATTGTTTCTTATCACAAATGGTGAATGCCCCGACTAGATACAATTCATGTCCAGATTTGGTATTAACAAACAATGAAGCAAGGATACACAACTTACAGGTAATAGAACCACTAGGAATAAGTGACCATAATATAAAGTTTGTGGCAAATAAATCAAGGCCAGTACATAAATCAAATTCAATGGTATACAATTTCAGGAGAGCAGATTACATAAGAAATGCAATAGGAGCTTACAAACATAGACTGGAATAGAATACTAGTAGATAATGATGTTGATAACAATTGGATTACATTTAGGGATATAATGTTAGAAATGCAGGATAAATTACACAATGGGTAAATCGATCTATTGATAGCAGTGCATAACTCTTTGCCAAATCTGTTTTATCACCACATGTTCAACTATACCCCACATTCGACAGTAGCTAGATCTCTACAGTTGTGAAGCAGGGTCTTTATATCAATCTCCCATAAAACAATCCAGGTAATTGTACTTCTTTGTGATAATTCCTGTTTAATCTCTTATAATTATGATATGCTCATCAACCATGTTACAGACTGAATAATAATCTGCCTGAGCCTATAGCTTTAGTAAACTTTCTCAATAAGTGTAAATGCATGAATACTGTCACAGTTACTTAGCTTACCTGTTGATTGTTGTAGTTGATCGTAAGCGCTCTGTCAGACAAGAACAGATTCAGTGTTTTTAAGGGTATAGCTAATGAATGAACACATAATCAGATGGGGGGGGGGTTCTATTTAACAATTAGCGATGTATGTAGTTGAGTTTTCCATAGACTTTAACATATTCCATATACGCACTGGAACAATCTCATTATACACATGCGTTCCAGTCAGTAACTACTGCATCCAATGAAGGTTCAAAAGAGCCATACAGATTATATTCAATTATATGCATTTTATTTCCTCACAAAAGTGCTTGTCATGTTCATATTACTACATGGTGAAGGTTTCAAAATACAAATGTAGCCTATAGTTTTCCTGGCAACCTGGCTACTGAGATTCTAAATTATACTGCAATTAGATTCAAATGAATCAATGTCATGCAACCAGTGAAGCGAGGAGGCTGATATACATTTGAACTTATTTCAAGTTTAATTAAAATCCGAAGAGTAATCAAGAAGGAATCCAATCAAATTGATTCACTGACAGTTTCTTTATAGGTAAACAGAATGCAATTGTGTTTTAATAAATAATAAAAAACAATTAATTCATTGCTACTTTAAATGTACTGTATTTTGAATTATTTTTCAATATTTCATTTGCCTGCTGTATGTGTCGCCTATTAGATATTAGTGTTGTAAATTGAACCCTGACGTTGACATCATTTATCGTGCAAATTCTAACGACGATTATCAATCATTATCGAGTTAAAATGCTTTAAAAAAGTTACAAACAAGGTTTGAAAACTACATTAACATTACGACTTATTCACATGAAAATAATTCGATCTCCCATTTTTTTTAACTTGCTGTTGGTTACAATTTATGAATTACGTGACCCAGCTTCTGCTAGCGAAAGCAACAGTCCCTTCCAGTGTGCCGGCGGCTGCAGAGATGCATTTCACTTTTTGCTGTCATATTTTAATCAACATTTTACATGACTTTGCATAGCCACTTAGATTTGAATTATCTTCAGTGAATACAACTTTATTGTCATTTTTCCAAACAGTACATTAGAGGTAGCCTACCCTTTCCTGCAATGGAACTTTCGACAGATAACTCCGATTGAAATCATTTTATTTTGCATCTCCATACTTGAACATGTATAATATTGCGAGTGTCCAAAATGAATTAAAAAAAAAATCTACAATAATTACTGCAGCGGATCGTGCACAATAATTATGCATTCTACTGGTGGCAAACTATTTTGTACAACCTGCAATGCTTCATTGGATCACATATGTCGAGCTACGATCCAGCGGCATTTAGACTCAGACAGCAATCAAAAATGAAAAAGGTTGTGGATAGTGCATTGCTTCAAAATGAAAAGGTAAAAAAAAAACAAAATCTGAAACAGTGCACGGGACAACATAGGAATGTTGGGACTGGTTTATAAATATATATATATATATATATATATATATATATATATATATATATATATATATATATATATATATATATATATATATATAAACAAAGCAGGTTACTCTTGATCTCTGCATCATCATACTGTATTTGTTCACAGATGCATACTCTCAGTAACTTTTAGAAGCAACAACACAGATTAAGTTCTTGACAGTAAGTTAATATATACATATATGTGACAGAAATAGAATGATCTTTGGAGGTAAATCTCCCTCCCGACCTGTGAGGGCCCTAAGTAACGGGAATAGAGTACCCTGGACTGTTTGGTCTGACACTTCATTCCCAGGGCTAAAAGGAAGTCGTCATCTAGAAAGGGGGCGGAGCTTCGGTGCAGTAACTCATCAACCCGGATTGGAGGAGTGCCTGCAATCATTTACCAAGGGGTCATGTGTGACGGTACAAATAGGGGACGAAGCGACGTAATCTGTTCCTTCATTTTGGTTAGAGAACAACCTGGAAGCACCTGTGATTTGTGTGAAAACGTATCGTGAGTGTTTGTTTTGTTTGTCTGTAACTGTTACTTTTTATTATTAGTAGACGGCTAACACGTTCCGGAGCTGTCGCCAAGGGCCAGCACTAACCCAGAACAGCACTGCACTATAAAGTCACGTTTCACTTGTACCTGCACTACAAGCACTATAACAAGCACCCAGGACTGGTGACCGTGTTTTGTATTGTGTTCTTTTGCAAATTGACTGCTTATTATTTGGGACTGTAAACCAGTTTTTGTTAACAGTGCAATACCCTTTGCTGGGCATTGCCTGGAATTTATTATTTGCGGATGCCAGACCAGGATTATAAATAAACACCATTGCACCTGGATTCCCACCACATCACTCCTGCACCTGTACACTGCAAGCCAGTTTGCCACAATAGATAAGACCGATTTTTAATTTCATGGAATATTATTGTGGGGTCCCAATCAATAAATAATTTGATTATTATCGTTATCGTTACGAGCCTATTAGATATGCAAACAGATTTTACCTTGTGTCCCTTGTGCTTGCTCAACACCTGATGTTAATGATGTAGGTGGTTAAACTGAATTCCTGAGTAATGTGTTTTTGTAATACATTATAATTTGACTTTCTACCTTTCTGAATGTATTGTAAAATAGTTTTGATTAAAAAAAATTAAAAAAAACTGTTTGATAATGGACTACAAATAAATACTGTACTGCACACAGTGTGTATATATTTAATATACAATATTTATTTTGAGTCCATCATCAAACACACTTTTTTTTAACTTATCTAAATTATTTTACATAACGGATACCTATACAAGCATGTTTTTCTTTATTAGACTACAGACATTGTCCTTTTCATTGAAAACGGACAATTCATGGGGGCCAAAAGTAATAGTGAAATTTGTCAGCAACGAACTATCATTGGCTCAACTGCAGCTCACCAACCACAACCAATGTCCAACCAAACTGACTTACTGCCATTGTTGGCCCAATGCTTGTTAGCCAAAGCTATAAGCACCAATATCACCCATAAAGAAGCAACCATAATACAGACATCGAATTACATTCTGCCCTGGGGAAATGGTCAGCTAGCAAGTGAAGAGACCCAATAGGCTAAACAGAATCTATGTTCATTAAAATTCCTTGCTCTCTATGTATTCTGCACAAATCTGTTTAATCTGGGAAAAAAGAGTTAAATTAGATGTGATTTTCATAATAATGTAAAGGGGTCTACAGTGTGCGCTTGAAAACTGTAATAAGAACAAATAGGCCAGCCACTGCATATAAAGTCTAAGAATAGCTCATTAGGACTGATTATCACACATCAGGTGTGTTTCTCACTCATTCAAATACTGTTGTACTTGAAGCTCAGACCATGGTAATGAGCTATAGAGATTTCTGAGAACAAGGCAGCTCTGCTAATTAACACTTCAGAAAGATGATGAGAAAATGTAGACAAATCCTTTTAGTTGCAGTGCAGCCCATTGTGTTCCTAGGGAAAGCGCTGCATGTTACTGTTCAATTAGGTTTTGTGTGGACTTCATTTGCTACAAGTACACCTTGTTTTGCCAATATAAACAAATACATTTTCACACAGGGCCCTTATCTTACTGTAGTGCCACTCGTCCTGCAAAGATAATCTGTGTCCAGGTATAGTGCGGTTAGTCAGTCTTTTACATTTCAGTGAATGTCATTCTTAGTGTGTATTTTATTTCCCACCTTGTGAGACCTGCTCAAGTATTATTATTATTTGTTTATTTAGCAGACGCCTTTATCCAAGACGACTTACAGAGACTAGGGTGTGTGAACTATGCATCAGCTGCAGAGTCACTTACAAGTACGTCTCACCCGAAAGATGGAGCACAAGGAGGTTAAGTGACTTGCTCAGGGTCACACTATGAGTCAGTGGCTGAGGTGGGATTTGAACCGGGGACCTCCTGGTTACAAGCCCTTTTCTTTAATACTGGTAGAATGGAGAAAGGCAGGGGAAGGTTACCGGTAATGCATACTATAACAGAAACAAAACTAGAAAACAAATCATGAATTGTGATTTTTTTTTCTGAACTTGGTTTTCCAATGGTAAAATCAAAGAAAGGAATCTGAAAAGCAAATGTTAAAGAGCAAGAAGCCTGAAATGACATTTCAATGTATTCCCCCTTTTCCCCTTGCCTTGATATTTGCAATGCTTCTGAGAAGTTCTGCCGCTGCTCGAATATCAAGTTTTATTGTATTAGCATTTTCGTAACAATACAATTTAATTTATGGTACAGTCCACATTGTACTTGGTCATTGCCATAATTTCCATCAGGGCTGGCTTTCCATTTCAAGGCCAATGCATATATTTAATCTGCAAACAACCTGACACTTTCTCTAATACAGCATGAAGCTTGTATTTTAAATACAAACCTGAGATTTCATCCCAATGTAAGATTTACACAGAACGTACTCTAGCACTGCTATACTATTTGAATACTATACTTTACCAAGGTCAGCTGGTTATTATTAAGAGTAAACGGGTTGGTTAACAAGCAAATACTGTAGGTAGCACCTAAGTGTGACAAAGATTAGGTAGTGTTAACCTGTAGTAAAGCAATGTTGTGGCAGTTCCTGTTTTATTGTGGTGTTGATATTCTACTCTTCTCACAGCTGTAAGCGATTGTTAAAAACTTTTAAAAAGTCTGGCAATTGCATGCTAGTACTCAGCCCTTGAACCAGATGGCAATCGTTGACAAACTGCTTTGTTAACCAACCATGTTTTGACTCAAATCTACACAACATGTGGAAATGTCTGGGTGTTTGCTGCTGCCCAGTCTAACAGCCCAAACCTCCTGATGGAAAGTTAAATTATAGGAATAAAGGCCTCTTGTAAGTTTGACTTTAAATAACTGCAAGGTTTGCCTTTGAACAAACCCTGTGAGTCAAAGCTGTGACATTACACTACTTTCAAGCAAAATGAACAAGGTCACAACCACTGTCTAAACACACTGAACTGAGCAACATACTGTTTGTTGTATAATTTAGGAGACATTATATATTTAACACAGCATCAACAAGAGATGAAATCCTGCATAACATAATTGTGAACGGCTTTGTAGTCTATTTAGCTTCTATTGAATTCTGTGTTTGGGTTATTACACATTACAGTATTACACACAGCAGGCAACTGGAAGTAATGTGTTATGAACGTATTAACACATTACGTATAAGTCATTAAGTTTAAACAAAAGCTGCGAAACTGCTGTAAAATTTTGTTTTGAAAAAAAAAGAAATAAGAAAAGAACAAAAGCTAATATGAAATAGTTCAGTCAAAGACAATGGTGCAGGTATTCCAGAATGACAAAACAATACATTTTTGATAATTAAACTGCTGCTCTGCTTATCCCCAAGAGTTTAGACTCGTACTACAGAACATAGTGGTAACACACTAAAAACGTGGCATGTGTAGCTTAGCTTGTTTATTTTGTACTTTATTTGAATGTGTTTTAAATGGGAATAGTATTTTTATAAAGCTTGAAAGGTTTTCAGGCAGGGAATCTATAGTATCAATAATACAAGTGCCTAGTACTTTCATTGGTCGATTCCTGTCGAATCCTGGAACTGGGTCTATGATTGGAGAAGTCCAATCCATGATGCGAAGGTAATGGACAACATTGATACGCAGGGCATACGTAACCAAAGAAATGGCGAATGGTAATTCGAAAGCATGGCAGGACTGAGTTTGCGAAGTAGGTTTTTTTGTTCCAACGCTAGGTCCACATCTCGGTCCCAGAATTTCGGGATATCAAGCGGAGCTACAGTAGCTTCAGCGCTGGGGGCCTCAGTAACCTGCCCCTGCACGTCACACTGAGTCCCAATCCCCTTTGCCTTGCATTTAACAGACTTTGAAGTTTCCCTCACCAACCCCTAGCCTTGTCTCATTGACATTCATTCCCATTTTTCAACCCTTAGCTTTTTTTTGTGCAAAATCAGGAATGGAACAAACCAGCTTGCAGCGGGAAGATTTTCCCAATAGTTTCTCCCACTGCTCCCATGGTCTTACCGGAGACTGGCGTTACTGTCTTGCTAATCATTGTTTCAAAATACGGCCAGTCTCGACCTAAAATAACTGCATATGGCAACTTTGCAGGCACTCCCACGATTACGCAGCTGGTATGACATCCAATAGTCAAATCTAATTTAGTGAGGGGGTAGTCCTTGTTATCCCCATGAATACAGGAAATGACCACTACCCCGCGTGACCACCAAGGTACCCCCCGTCAACACAGCTTCTTCAATTAAAGTTTGCCCACATCCTGAGTCCACTAATGCGTGGGTACTCACATCACCAACCTGTGCATCAACAATGCAAGGCTCCTCCCATTCATTACCCCTGGACACCTTGTGCTGTTAATACGTAGTCGGACAATTCTGGGGAGGTGGCCGACCTCATGGCACCGGTAACAGGTGGGGAGAAAGGGCGCCCACGGAACTTGTATGCCCCGTTGCCAGTTCGGCAATGGGGAGGGGTACTCTGCTCTCACCCGGCTGGGGGTCGACCTTGCCCTCTATTGTTGTGGAGGAAGGCTGCCCATGGGGTGCCGATGAGAAGCGGATCCATGGGGGAAGGGGTGACGTGCTGTGGGGGTCCTGTCCTTGGGCCCGTCGTCTAGGGTCAGTTGGAGGGAGGAGTAGGGTTGATGACCAAAGGAGCTGATGCCAATACATCCTCATATCCCTCAGTTAACCGGACTGCTGCCTCCAGTGTGGTGGGTCGATGCCGGTTGACCCAGTTCTGGGTGTCCGGCCCCAGCACCTTCACGAACTGCTCAATTGCAATCAGTTTGGTGATCTTCTCTGCATCGTTGGTGCCGGGGCTGAGCCACCAGGTCATACGGTCTACTAACTGCTGCGCCACCATGCGGGGTCGCAGTCCTGGGGGTCGCTGGTATTCCTGGAACTGCCGGCGGTGCGTCTCCTCCGTGATGTCAAGCAGCTGGAGAACGGCCTGCTTCACCTGGTCATAAACCAGGGCTTGCTCGTGTGTCAAGGCTTGGTAGGCTGCCTGGGCCTCACCGATCAAATTGTGGCCCAGCTGGGTAGCCCACTACTTCCGAGGCCACTGTGCTGCTGTTGCCTGCCTCTCAAATGCAACCAAGTAAGCCTCTAGCGTCATCTTTACTACCCTCGTCCTTGGTAGGGGTACTGCTGGTTCAGCTGCCGGTTCCCTTCCCCGATTAGCCTCCAGGAACAGGCTGTGCATTTAAAAAAAAAACTAAAAAAAAACTTAAAAAAAAAAAACAGTTCCTTGATCCATCATCACCTTAAACTTCAATCTCTGGGTAATGTATTCTGTACATTAAAAGCATGTGTAAAGGGGTGACCCACATCACTTTATTTAGGCACATTTGATTTTGTTATTTTACTATATTCACGTTTTGATTTATTCACATTTGATTTAATGTTAGTTTGTATTTATTGTATCACTTTTTATGAGCAGTTTTTTTTGGCACGTTACTTTGTTGTAGATTTGCACAGATCTCACTGGCACATTGATGCTCTCTCTCTCTCCCATAGGTGCTAATTGAACAATCTGAAGAAGCTGCACCTGGTATAAAAGTTCGTGATTTCATGCATGCGAAAGATTGGATTTTGTCGTTGTGATGTGAAGCTGGGTTTGTCTAGAGAGGAGGTTGGACGGACGCACTGCAAACAGAAGCAAAGAAGGATTTCGACTTGTTTGTGTTCGGCGGTGGGTTGGGGAGAAAAATGAAAGAAACAGCCGCCGATATTTAGAGCGAGGCTCCTGCTGTGCTTCCTGTCTCCCTCCGTGTGTGAGTGTGTTTAATTGGTTTAGAAATTAGTATTTTAAAGGGGATTTTTTAAAATATTGGTTTTATTGTTGTTTTTAGTAAGCCCCGTCTCAGAGCAGCAGTGCACTTTGTTTTTATTTGTAATTAACAACCTGTATTTTATAAAACAATGTTCGTTGCCCTGCATATTGTTGTGGTTTTTAGTTTATTTTTCTTCTGGTATTCTGCCTGACTGATCCCACCCCGATCGGAAAGAACGAGTTTCCCTCGCGGGTGCTAAATAATCATACTAATTGTATTTGCCCTTTTCTGCTCCTTCTAGCTACATATCGAGGCCCTGCTGCAGTTTGACGGGCGCTTTCCATCTTTTTTTTTTAACCAAGTAAAGCTGCCAGTCTCCAGATCCTGGTTTTACGGAAGACTCCAAGATCCTCTCCAAAAAGTCAAACTATCTGTGCTATTATTTCAGGATTGGAGCTGCAACAGAGCTGCTCAGCGAAACCTTACTGCGCATGACATCAAAATGCTTTGTCGGTGGTCTTCAGATCTACATAAGGAGCAATAGGCTATTAAAGACATGCTCATTGCCCAACATCACCCTGGAACCAGCATTCTAATGAAGGACTTTACTTCAGGATCCAACCCTCCCATATTTGAGATTTATTTATATATATATATATATATATATATATATATATATATATATATATATATATATATATATATATATATATATAATTTATGCCACCTATTAGTAATATGTATAATACTACTCCTCCCCATCTAACAATGTGAGGTGGTGCAGGTGGCTATAAGAGAGAGTGTGTGTGTGTATATGTGTGTGTGTGTGTGTGTGTGTGTGTGTGTATATATATATATATATATATATATATATATATATATATATATATATATATATATATATATATATATATATATATATATATATATATATATATATATATATATATATATATATATATATATATATATATATATATATAATATCTCGGTTAACAAAGAAGAAATACATACATGCATACATACAATGTATGTATATATGTATGTGTTTCTGCTTTGTTAACCTATGTATGTATGTATTTCTTCTTTGTTAACCGGGATGAACATGGCGCACCAATTATTAGCAACTGGGGGGTGGTATGCTCCTATGCGTAATTGTTGTTCACCGGGATGAACACGTCGCATAGGTTTATTATTTTGCAGTGTACAGTATATATGCCTCCTGTAAAATACTACTATATACAATAGGCTATATGCCTCAAAATAAATATATAAGTCAAATAAAATTTACTTCGTATTAAAAGCAGGAAAGAACCTTTATCTAATACTTTGAAATATAACATTACATTCATGTCAGTTTGGCACATTTCTCAAAACGGATGGAGATATAGCTACACGATAGTTTATTAAACCATTTACATCATTCAAATATTAATTTTAGAAAAACTGAAGTTAAGCAGAAATTCGTAATTTTATCTATGATAATGAAAAGACTATTCCTAAAAAGTGCCTATACTTTTATTGTCATGTTTGACTAATAAGTAATTCAATTCATTGTAAAATCTTTCCAAAAGCACTATTTAGGAAAGGTGTAACTATTTCAGTGGTGTATGATCCATGTGGCTATAACAAATCACTGTAGTAATGTAAAAATCCTGAAAATATTTTGCAAATAAAACTATGCACGAAGACAAGAAATCCCATCCTACCGAACATATACTGGACAACACGTTCAGTTGACGTCCACTTTTAAAAGCAGGTACAGTGTTTAAAGAAATCTAGGTGCTCTACAAGTTTAAAACAAGTTGCAGGTGGAGAAAGTGTCATACAAGTTTCCAACATACAAGTTTACAAGTTTAACTTCCTATAGCTGTCCCCACCATGCATTTGCTAACAGTCCCATACAGTATGATGTAGGTGCCTTTCTGACCTCTTTTATATACGGAGATCCTGAAGCAGGGTGGGGCTGAAAATTAAGAGATCCGCCTAATTCCCTCCCCAGATCAATGTGCAGCTTGAGTTGGGCTTCTGCACTTCACTGTGTGTGTGGGAAAGTTTTAGTTTAGTGGCTTTGATTTGCGGGAAAAGAGCACAGAACACCCCTCACCTAAGAATTGGACTTAATAGTAATCGCTGGAGTTTTTGGAGCCACTAGAATTTGGCGTATTATAAATATTCCACTGCTTAATGACTGGGAAAGGAATCAGCACTTTAGTCAAGCAATCGTAAGTTTATTTCACTTTTTGTTTCCTGCGCAGTTTTTTTTTTTAATATTTTGTTTTCTGCAAAAACATAATTTGAAGTGCAGCTATCAACAGTAAAGATGATATTTCCATATATTCTGTTATGCCACTAGGCTATGTGTTGAAATTAATATTTAAGACGTTTTTAGAATCAGTAGTCTACTTGACATTATGTGTATATATTTTATTATTATTATTATTATCGGGGAGAGCCTATGCAGCGCGTCTATGTGTAAAAATTAAAAAATAGGTTATCATCGGTTATTATATTTTTTATAGAATGTAGTGTATTGTTATAGAATACAATTTCAACATGGTGTAAAACCCTTTTTACATACATGACAGTTCACATTGCGAAGTATGATGTTCAGTGCGATTGTAGAGAGAGTCCATTGTTTTTAATGTTGTGTATTGGGTTAAAACTGCAAATTTATGTCAGACACAAAAACTGAAGCTAGGATATCACACATCAATATCAAACAATATCATATTTTTTACATACAATAAGCATCTTCTTTTTCCATTGCTGATTGCTTTTATCAATCAAGAAATATCACGTTGATAATAATAAAACAAATTAAACGTCATATACTGTAGTTTATGCTAAATTCTTTATTTCCTTATTTTGTACACATAATATATAACTTGAATGCTTTGCTTACGGAAAAGTATTTGCTTTTTCTAAAGGAAACTTTTGGATTAGATTTATGATAAGCACTTTAACTTGGCGTGTGTAGAACTAGTACGAACATGAACCAAGCGCCCCGAGCTTGCATTTTATATAGTCAGATCTTACTAGGGATTAACTGGGATTTCAGTCACGAAAGTTATGGAAAGTGCTCCCTCTTCATAGCAAAAAGTGAACTTCATGTAGGTTGTAAGAAAAAAATTGCTCTGTCTGTATACAGTAAAACAGATTGGTGAACTAAGTTTCTGCACTATTACACTATCATTGAGTGTTCAATGGTTATGGATACTTTTACAACTGAACGATAACCTTTATTTTCTAATGTTTAGATTTAGGTATGAATTAAATCCAGACTTACCACTGTGCAGTGTCAGGATGAAAGTTGTAACACTTCAAAATGCACCCCTGCTCAACAGTTAGGTGATCTTGTGGCTGCAGCACCAAAAGGGTTTGACTGGGGAGTAGTTGTTATTTATTTCATAAACAAGGGTCCTGAGTGGTGTTAATTGTCAATACATGTTTAAAAATTGTCCTTTCTAGCAAATGGATAATATTTTGGTATACAACTGTTCTTATCAGAAGGCAAGCTCATTAAAATACTTTGCATATATCTAAGAGTGGATGCTTATCAATATAGAGATATCAAGATGTGTGCATATTTCAAGAGAACATGGAGAAATATTGTGGAAGAGCAGAATAATTAATACAAGTACTTAATAAGTGAAAATAACATTTAGTAAGAAATTACCTCATAGAAACAAGTAAAATACATCAAAACAGTATAAACTAGCACTCTTGTGATTTACATGTCTCCAGAAACCCTTGAATGAATTACAGCCTTATGTACGTTATTCCGTATAGTTGTTATTATTATTATTATTATTATTATTATTATTATTATTATTATTAACAACAATGAGATCCACTCATTAATTTTTCATTCAAAAAAAGGTCTGAATACCCTATTACAGTAAAATACAATGTAAAACTGTAAAAACTGTAAAAAAAATAAAAAAAAATCGAAGTTTTGGTGACATTGATAAACCACTCAAGTTTTGCATCGTTGCTATGGATGATTGCTTCACGAAAGGTACAACAGGTGGCATTTGAGTTAGTTGTATCTGTCTGCTGGGACAAATTCTAGTTCTAGAGTTCTAGTCCTGAAATCTATTTATTGTTGTGTTTTTTTCTGGGAATATATTTGTCGAGGAAGCTTATACAGTAAAACTCTTCCTGTGGTTCTGTTTCTGTTCATCACACTTCTTTTCATCTGAGGTGAAGTGCCCCAAAGGTTTTCTGTGCTGTAAGGCTGAACTTGCAATTGTGGGCACCAGAATGCCATGTGAACATTTAAATCTGTGTTTTTAGCTTTGATTAGGCCATGTCATTGTGGTGTGCCTTATTGTGGGAATAGTGTCGTTTGTTAAATAACGGTTGCTTCATTTTTCTCCCCCATTCTGTTGGGAAGAGAAAGATGCTAAATTACATAATGCAAATTAACTTTCTATTATTTTGTTCCCCTGCATATCCCTAGCAACAGGAGTACAGTAGAGACAACCTTATTAGCAACTGTACATATTTCACACTTTAGTTTTCTATACAGTTTATTGAATCGGAATCTGGGGATTTAAGGAATACTTGTAAGTCTGTCTGTCAGCAGTTTAAATCACTTCACAAATAGTGTCTGGATGCCAATAGAGCATGTTGTGACCTTTGGGAAGATTTAGACAGAAATAGAAATACATAACATTCAAGTAAAGTTGCTAATAGCCATACTGTATAGCACTGTCCTAAAGTTTTACTTGTGATGTGTAGTTCAGTGTGTTATCTGAGTTGAAAGCTGTTATCTGTGAAAAGAGTGATAACCAAGGTTGGTGGATGCAGTAACTCACCAGAGGCTGTCATCTCTGTTTTAAGCTGCAGACTGTTGATCACTCTTATCATTCAGTACTGACGTCAGAACTGACGTCACCAGGTGACATTTTTATTTAATTCTGCTCCTGACATTGAAACGCGCAGAGATTACTTTGTTATATTATTGTTACCCCTAAATATGAAACATATCCCCTAAAACCTATAATATACAACACAGTAATGACTTCCCATGATTGTCTCCCCAGAATCATTTGCATACGACTCCAAAGTACCAAATGCCATCCACCCACCATTGACTACTGCCCAGTTAGTTATATTTAGTGAGCTCTTATTAGCCCTCAGCCAATAAGAGCTAAAAAGACACAATGATATATATTTCAAGGCCTGGGTTATCACTCTTTTAAAGCACTGCAAACAAGAAATAAACAAGCAAAGAAACAAAAGCTTTTCATCACAATATAATATACTAACATTTTTGGTTAAACTTACCTGCTACAGTACTGAATTGGGTGAAACCGGATGGTCATTTAAATGGTTCTCTATTGCTAAGTCATTTATGGGGAGTGGCGAAGGAGGAGAATCGCTAAGAGATTAGGTTGCTTAGACATGACTGGCTGCCTGTGTGCTTTTTGCTCCAGTGACTCCTGGTAGTGTCTTGTGACCCCTTAGACCACCAAGGAACACTCCTCCAGGTACTTCTTACAGGAGGTTCTGTTTTCTGTTTTCCTACTTAAGGCTCTGGCAGACAGGCCCAATCTGATACTTTAGGTTTCTACTGAAAAGCCTGTTAAAACAAAAGGAAAATGCTACATTAATCTGACCTTTTTTCATTGGTGTGGAAGACCTAACCACTCAATACAACACATATAACTTTCAGCAGCAGTCATTTGTTTCCTTCCTCAAAAAGAGACTGCTTAATGTAGGGCTGTGTTCGAAGGTTCGTTCGCTAGCCAGGAATTCGAAGGTAGTTCTAAACCATTATTTTTATTTGCAGTAGTAGTAAAATGTCACTGTGACTGGTAACCTGCTTGAAACGGTGACTGTTAAATAAAGCTTTGTTTTGCTTAAGTGCGCTGCAGTTGGTGCTGCTGCAATGCAAGCTTACTGTATATGATATATCGCAAGCAGCATCAATTACGTGTACATAAACAATGTGTATTTTTATTTAAATTATAAAAAAACATGATTACTATTCTATATAACATATTTTAAACTGAATGTGAATGTTATATTCCATTTATATGGCTATAAAATAATAGTATTTTCAATCAAAATATAACCTAGTAGCTATGGTGACGTCACCAGTAAATTCTGCAAATTAGTACCATCGAAGGTCCGAACCTTCCTTCGGTAATGTGTTCCGAACCTTCGAAGGTCAAAATGTACCCTTCTTTGCAGCCCTAGTTTAATGATTTACATTGAAAAGTAACTACCATGTGCTGTTCTCTTTACAAGATTAGATCTGTCATCACCCTTCTATCTTATATTGTTAAGAATCCATCTTTCACTGCTAAAATAAAAGCCCAATACAAAACACCAAAAATATTTTAACTGCTGAAGGTGTTGGGGAGTAGCACACCCATAGTTATTTTTCTAACCATGAATGTATTATATTGTTGCCTATAATATATACCAAGCATCAAAAGAAACTTATCACTATTATAACACATTTACTTTCAAAAAAATAAGGTATATATAAGATGGACATTGACAAAATGTTTTTGGTTTCTTTTTAATCACTCGAGCATTCATCCTTGATCATGACACGCTTGAGTGACTATGACTGAAGAATATGCACTTAATTACCTAATTAGTGAGACAGTTGATTGGACACTGGATATGGAGTAATTTCAGCTGTTGAATTGCAAGATTAAATGAAAGCAATAAAGAAAATCACAGAAAAAAAACAATATGCCACGTCTGTCAAGAGAGCAGCGCTTTCGTGCAATCGGCATGTTGGAGGCTGGACTAGGGCAGCGTACTGTGGCTCGCCATCTTGGGTGCTCACAGCCAGCCATTTCAAACCTGGCGACAGTATAACCAGACACACTCTGTCAATGACAGGACACAAACTGTGAGACCAAGAGTCATAACACCTGCCCAAAATCGACAGATCATTTTGCAGCATCTTCGTGATGTCAGTTGTTAATCAGCACAATAAAAAGTCACTGCACCTGCTCTAAAACAGAGTTTTGTCATTTTTTGATCACATCTAGTGAATTGTATCCAAATATAAGTGATAAGTTTCTTTTGATGCTCAAATATAAGTGATACGTTTCTTTTGATGCTCAGTATATATAGTGAAATACCCCCAAAATTTATATAGAGTTTTCCTTCTCAGACAGAGGAAGCAAACCCCTGTTTCCACTAGCCAGATTGACGTATCTTCCCCCAACATTATTAAATAAAAGATTAGCGCATCCTGTGCTTTGTTCAGAATGGGGCCCTAAATTCTCAAGTTCATTGCAAATGACTCATTATATCCTGCAAAGAGGTATTGTTTGCATGTAAGCTGTATTCACATGGATTTTCTAGATTAAAGAAAAGCTATTGCAAACCCTCACTCACTCACAACTCTTAGCTAAGCATGGCAACTTATTTTGACACCTCATTCTAGGCGTATGTGACAAAGATGGCTTGGGCGGTGACGTCAGAGCAGGATAAAGCAGCTCACACACAGACAGACTGGGGTATCAAAGGCACTGCTGAACAACAATAAAAGGGGTTTAACAAAATGGGAACACAGAACAAACAAAACAAAATGGCACATTGGCCAAACAAAATAGACAGACAAGAAAATAACTAGTATCATGCTGGTTTTGAACCTACACGTGCAGCAATTGTTTCTTTGTATATAGTCTTGTATGTCCTCTTACTTCCGTTCTCTACTCCTAAACACTCTCCCCCAACAGAGGTGAAGCGGGTCCTTATATAGGAGGCTGTGTGGTCCAGTGGTTAAAGAAAAGGGCTTATAACCAGGAGGTTCCCGGTTCAAATCCCACCTCAGCCACTGACTCATTGTGTGACCCTGAGCAAGTCACTTAACATCCTTGTGCTCCATCTTTCGGGTGAGACGTACTTGTAAGTGACTCTGCAGCTGATGCATAGTTCACACACCCTAGTCTCTGTAAGTCGCCTTGGATAAAGGTGTCTGCTAAATAAACAAATAATGATAATAATAATAATAATAATATTAAGGTGGCCAGGAGTTAATGACATAATTGACAATCGATTAACTCCTAGCCACCTTCTACATTCTGCACGAGAAGGCAGGGAGAGGAAGTGAACCCTCTCGCTAACAAATCAAACAACAATAATGAAGGATGGCTGTCATCTGTCTACATAAATAAATACTGTAGTATAGTGATGTCTAGAGCCACCTAGTGGTGGGTGGAGTTAATGATAGAGAAGAGAGCAAGTACGATGGAGACTACTATGTAAACCACGAGGCTCAATGTATAACTATACTTAAGTGTGTTAATAAACTTGTTTATACAAACTCTAACCGAGTGGCTTATCCAGAACACCACAATTGGCAACGAGAGATACGGTTTTTTTTGGGGGTTTACAAAAAAAAAGAAAACTTCAGAATGGCAAATCCGAATCTACCGCCACCAGTGCCTCTTAACATGAACGCCGTGGATCTATATATGGAATATAAAGTGTGGATGGAATCTTTTTCTTTCTATGAAATTGCAAGCGGCTTGAATGAAGGGGAAGATGTGGTGAAACGAGCATCATTACTGCACTTCCTGGAAGGAATAATTAAAGAAGTGCATGAAGGGACAGAGTGGGTATCAAATATTCTGCTAGTGCCTAAGAAAGACAGTAAAGAGGTGAGGCTTTGTGTTGACCTCCGAGAAGTCAATAAAGCCGTGGTTAGCGAATGTCACCCAGTACCTACTATTGACAACATTCTGCACGCAATGCAAGGCTCCAAAGCTATGGACTCTATGCGATGTGGCATGCCAGGTGCAGTGTGGTACATGGACGATGTTGTTGTCTATGCTGAGAATGAAGTAGAACTAGAGCAAAGACTTTTTGATCGGTTTCAAGACAAGGGACTAACCCTGAATAGGGATAAATGCTGTTTTGGATTGAAAGAAATTGAAATTCTAGGACATCTTGTAACAGCAGAAAGGATCAAGCCTGACCCTAAAAAGGTAGATGCTGTTAACAAGGCATCGAGACCAGAGAATGTGGGAATACTGCGCTCATTTCTAGGAACTTATGAAATTCATTCCAAATTATGCTAATATCTCAGAACCACTCTGTATGCTCACAAGAAAAGGCGTTGATTGGGAATGGAATTCCAAAGCAGACTCTGCTTTCAAACAATTGAAACTAGCCCTAATTAATAAACCATGCCTTGCTTAATACAAACTAGATACACCAACAGTAGTAATGACCGATGCGAATCCTGTGGTGTTAAGAGCTATACTGTTACAAACACAGTAGGATAGTTCCAGTAGGCCAGTAGCTTACGGCAATTGTTCTCTTACAGCCTGTGACGGAACCGGGTCGCTGGTTCCTGCGCAAGTGTGTGCCTGTGGAAAATCAGCTGCGACGCGCAGTTGGAGACGCGTTGCTAAGCAACCAGTTGAGTGGCAGGCTCGCCCTGAGCTAAAATGATCGGGAGGTCTGGATTGGCTGGGGGGCGTGCCTGGTGATGCAGCGCACAGCTCAAAAAGTGGCTGCGCTACAGCTCGGGGCTGCTGCAAGGCCATTGCTGTACAGGCTGGCGCTGAGTGAGAGAGAGTTTGTTTTCATCCAGGAGGGAAGCGTCCGCTCTGTGGGAACGACTACTACGGAGCCCTTTAACTGCAAGACGGGGCCTGTGAAGGCGATTGCCCAGCCAGGACCGTCGGAATGGCCCGGAGTCGCTGGGAGGCCAGAACTTCAGAAATAACACAACAGAAGTAGGTCAGCTTAGGGGAGGTGGATCCCAAAACAGTATAGAGAAGGTTACTGCAGAGTAGTAGATTCCTGGAGCGGGACATTCCATTTAGTGGGACTAGCGCTCGTCATTTTGTGTGGCAAACTTTTATTTTTAGCTTTTGTTTTTTTGTTTTTATTGCTTTATTATTGCTGGTACCCTAGTGTCAGCTCGGTGTTAAAATTAAATCTGCATGCCTGAGCGGTGTATCAACACCAATGCTCTGTGTCTGTCAGTATTTTCCAGTGACTACCCACACATGATGTAACACTTCACCCTGTTACACAGCCACAGAAAGACGTTATTCACAGATAGAGCGAGAAGCACTTGAATGTGTTTGGGCCATAGAGCATTTCTGAGATCACAAACAGATCACAAGCCCTTGATTCATATGTTTAACCCAGAAAAGTTGACAATCTTACCTCCAAGAATTCAACGTCTAGTGTTTAGACTACAACCTTATGACTACAAAATAGAACACATCATCAGGAAAACAAATGCAGCTGACTCATTGTCACGCTTACCATTGCCAGAGACTGAATCATGTGACATAGTTGAGGACTACAGTATGTGCATAAAGTACTCTCCATATGTACAAGTGATTTGGAAGCGATATCTTTAGATGAGCTGAAAGTTGCTTCACAACAGGACCCTGTTCTTAAACAGCTTTGCTTGATTGTGGAAACAGGACAATGGCCAAACCCCTTACCTGAGCAATTAAAGCCTTACCACATGTGTTCAACTGAGCTTTCAACACATGAAGGCTTGCTTCTCCAAAGGAATCGCATTGTCCTACCAACTACTAAAGTGAATCAAGTGTTACAGTTAGCACATGAAACACACCAGGGCATTGTCCGTATGAAACAAAGTCTGTGAAGCAAATCTGATTGGCCAAACATGGACTTAGACATGGAACGTTTGGTTAGAAATTGTTTGCTTGTGTGCTGAATCAGCCTTTGCAAAACAACCAACCCCTGCAACCACTGGACTTACCACCACGTCCTTGGTCCTATAAAACATGATTATGTGCTCATAGTAATCGACTTCTACTCTTCATATCCTGAGGCAGTTGTAGTTAAAGACATTTCTTCACCTACAGTTGCAGCAAAGCTACATTTGCATTTGAGATTGTGACTGATAATGGCAAACAGTCATACCTTTGAACAATTCCTGAAAGCTTGTGGAATAAAACACATTTGTGCCTCCCTGCACTACCCCAAGAGTAATGGCAAGATCGAACATTTTCACCGCTATTTGAAAAAAGCGTTTAAAGCAGCTAAAAGTGAAGGAAAGGACTGGAGAGAGGAGTTACCTAAGATCCTCTTAGGATATCGCTCTACACCATACCGAGCATCGGGAGAGATGCCAGCATACCTTCTTTTCTTACGTTAAATCTGAACCAAGTCATACCAGTACTGATGTTCCTACTGATGTTCCTACTCAGATCAGGAAATACCACCAAATGTACAAAGACCAAATGAAGCAATATGCTGATCAAACCAACAGAGCTAAAGACCACAACTTTAAAATTGGGGACATTGTATTTGTTGCTAATGTGGAACATGTCAAGCTGGATCCTCAGTACAAGAACGTCCGCTTTGTTATTCTTATAAACACTTGAGAGAATTTGTTTGAACTGGTTAACACTGAAGATGGAAGTCTCTTCATCAGAAACCCTAAACATCTGCATCATGTGCCAGTGCAGCAGGAATACAGACTTCCTGAACCAACACCTACAGTGCAACCTGCAGTTTCAGTAGATGTTTATGAATCCTCTCCTTGTGACACCAGACTCGATGCAGAAAATCCAGTTGTCACCATCCTTGTTCCAAATACAAGTCCAAATACAAGTACCACTTCCAGAAGTGGAAGGATCATAAAAGACCAACTAGATATAAGGACATGGTTATGTGAACTGTAATTGAAATAATAATAATAATAATAAAATCCAAGGCATCTTTACTATAAATGGTTGTAACAAATGGATATTTACATTAAACTGATAGTTAATAACATAAAATAATAATAAGCAACACAGTAAATTTAAGTTAATTTATATGATTACTATAATGGGTTACAACAGCCTTAGTTAACAGTTGAAAATTGTTATGAAAAATTAAATTATGTCAAAAGAAACTTGTTTTTTGTTAATGTTTATGGCCTTTATCTCTAACAAAGGGTGGGATGTAGTATAGTGACATCTAGAGACACCTAGTGGTGGGTGGAGTTAATGATAGAGAATAGAGCAAGTAAGATGGTGACTACCATGTAAACCATGAGGCTCACTGTATAACTATACAGTACTTAAGTGTGTTAACCCTTTGCGGTCCTATGTCGGACCTGGTCCGACATTGCAATTTTCCTTTCCGGTCCAATGTCGGATTCTGTCCGACATCATCAAAAAGACGTAAAAAAACAGGTCTCTAGACGTTTTTTCTACGGAAAAAGCAGAGAAAACCATTCAATGGCTGAGTGAGACCGATAGGAGCCGAGAGAAGCCGAAAAAAGGGGCGTATCTCATGAATACAGATAGCCCCGACACCACATAGATAACACGGACATAAACAAACAAGATAGCTGCTTCTGCATCCAGCCAAAGAATATCACAGACATTTGCAGAGCTTTTTTTAGATGTTATAGTTATAAAATAATGACTTGGATCGCATTATTGAGGAGTTTGGTGATAAAATGAGTGATCAGGAGATGATTTATCGGTATGTACTACTATGAAGAGGTATGTGAAAAATATAGCGAACAAGGGGTGGGGCGGGCTGAGATGCAGTACTGAGTGTTGATACGCAGTGCCTTTAAACCTGTTTTACTGTGAAAAAATACTTTTAAACAGTGCCTAAAATAAACTCGCGATGTGAAAATAAATTGGACCTGACGCGCCTGAGATGTGCTGAATAAATGGACCGCAAAGGGTTAATAAACTCTTGGTTTTACAAACTCTAAATGAGTGGCTTATCCAGAACACCACAAATGCAATCCATACCTCAAAACAAACAGTGATAATTATAATGAAAAACAACAAAATTAATAATAATACAGCACACACATATCAAGGGGTGGAGCACAGTTCACAGTGTAGAACTCAAAGAATGCTCACCTTCAAGGAATTAAATATAGCTATGACAGGTTTGTTCATAGTTATACAGTAGGTTCTGGATAAGAGAAAAGGGAGATGAAGTAGATAATATATAGACCAAATTGTTCACTTAGGGACATACTGTGCATTTGGGTTCAATTTGATAAAATATAAAAAATGATCTTTGGAAGTTGTGTACATGTGTATGGCAAGCCAAATGATCATTTAGAGATCTCTCAAATTAATTTATAGATATCTTGAAATATTTGAAGATATCTCTAAATCATTTCCAGATATCTCTAAAGTGTGGAGTAGTGGTTAGGGCTCTGGACTCCTGACTGGAGTACACACTACTGTACACATTATTACTCTACACATTATCTACACATTATTTCCACAAGTAGTGTTAATATAATTTCCTTTTGGCATATAGTCTTGTGAGGTATTAAACCTGGCTGAATAAACATGGAGCTGAAATCGATCATTCACACTACGGTACAGTTCACAAGTCAAGCTACAAGCCTCTTTTTGTTTCTCATTAACTTCTGTTGCTATTTGCATCTAACCTCTCGTATTGAAATAATGGTATTTTCCTGTACCCCTGGCAACACTGTAGCACATATATTGTTGAAAACGAAAAGTACTAAAACTGTGATTTTATGGGTTTTTTTTATTTATTTATTTTTTATTTAGTTATTCAAACCAAGTTAGGAATATTCAATGCAGTGCGCTACTTTTATGCTGAGTGAAAAGGCTGGGACAGCCAGATTATCTTTTTTTTCTTTTATTCCTGAAGTTCAGTGAACACAAGCAGTAGAATGAGCACAGATTAGCAGTGCATTTACGTGAACGCTAGATGTAGATTTTTTTATTATTATGCTGGACAAGACAAATGTACCTTCATAATGTGCAAGTTATTTAGTTAGCATTTGTTTCACATTATAAAGCGTTTTGCATCAAGTGGAGCTGTAATATATATATATATATATATATATATATATATATATATATATATATATATATATATATATATATTAAGGAAGTTTTAAAACAGTCATACAAATCAAAGTTTACCTCCAGTGTTATTTTTCTTTTCAGTGTAAACTTAAATAATGTTAAAATAACCCTCATTGTCAGCTAGTCGTGTTTTAATCAGCACAAATGGTATAAGCAGCAATATATATATATATATATATATATTGGGTACCATAATATTGTGTGCTGGAAGGGGCAACACACAGGGGTGAGAGTGTATAGGGGAACATTTTTATGTTAATTACACCCTTTCTGCTATTCTTTGACTTATATACACTGAGTGCTAGTGTATATAAGCTAAATTATTCCACTCAAAACAACAAAAATAACTGCATGAACATGGATTTTAAAAAGCAGCAGTAAATAAGCAGGCCACCAGAAAAAAAGGCATCCTTCTATTTTAATTTAGAGGGAACATTAATATGTCAAAATATATTTTGAAATGAATTGGTGAATTGTATATGAAAAGCAGTATCATTGTCCAATATATTATTCTATATATGTTTCACAATACTAGGCAATAAAAAGCAATATACCGAGAGACATCCAACAGGATTGGAAATGTGAAGTTTTAGATTTGGAAATGTGAAGTTTTAGATCATGTCAAACTATTACTTGCAAATTGCTATTTAATAGCAATGGTAGATTGTGACAAAAAAACATTCTCACCAATGCTGTTCTGCGGCTTATGGTGGCAAGTTACCACGATGGGTATTAATGGTAATGTTATGTTACATCAAGGAAATACAAGTGCCACTGAAATTATAATTTTTACTCCGGTCATTTTTATAAGAAAGTAGACTCTAATCTATAGTAATAATTCAAACCCTGGTAGTCTGCAATGACCTATAATACAGTCATCTCCACGTATAGGAACACCTCCTAAGGGAACACTTTGCCTAAGAGAACACCCTTGTGGTGAAACAGATTTTTCCCATTGTAAATGCTCTGCCTAAAGGAATAGGAACGTTGTTTAATAGTACACCTTCTTGGCACCGATAGCGATTCGTTCACAATGGATACAGTACTGTTTTGTAAGCTGATAACTAATCCTCATCAAACTTAAATTAAAATGGTTTATTCAGTCTTTTCAAACGCAACCTGTCATTGTGAGAGACCCTTGAGGCACACTGATTGGTTTATTAAATCTTTCATATCATTGCCTCGTTTTGTATTCTGATTTCCACGAGTGCACCTCATCGCTACAAAATGGCATGTAAACAAACAGAGAAATGCACTGCTGTTTCTCTTGCTACAAAAAGATGGAAATTGTCCGAGCTCTTGAAAAAAACCTGAATCAGACACCAAGCAATTTGGTGTTTCCCATTCTGGTGAGTTGCTTCACCATTCTGTTAAATAATGTGCATGTCTTGTATATTGCTGCTGCATTTTTTAGGGGTGTAGGGGTGTTGTGTTAATTTAGTTTGACAGTTAGTTTATTAACGTTAGTTTGTCTGTTACTTTATTATTATAATTTATTAACATATACAGTACTTGCCTATTGTTTTTCTTTTACTTATTCAGTTAAATGAATATGGCGGGGTTTACATGCACAAGTCATGACAGTTTTCCTCACAACCTGTTTGTCATATTTTTCAGGAAATGCATTGCTATGCAGTTCTGATTTAGGAAAAAAAATCGTCCATACCAATGCAGATTACTCAATTCATAGTCATTTAGGGGAGGGGATATTTAAATGTCCGTGTCTGCTTACTAAGTAGGAAAAGAGTGACTCTGAATATCGTGAGGAGAGCTTCATACATTTAACAAGAGAAATTAATTCACGTGTTGTCGCGCACATTCTGAATTATGCCCCGCATTAGCTACTTGTTTGTCTGGTTACCTTTCCAACACACACGCACACACAATTTTATAAAATATAATTTCTACAAGTTTTACTACTTAGAATTTATATTTGTGTGTGTGTGTGTGTGTTTCTAAAAGTTACATTTCATTAACACTAGAACCGCCTTTTACAATATGTGTTTTTATAACCTACAATTCAATACAAGCCTGCTGTTATCTGGACCTGGCAGCCATCAATTCCTTTGTTTTGTACAAGGTAGTAGAGATTTCATCTTGAAGCTAACCACAGCATTTCAGCAGAAACATTTCAATCAGGCTGCAGCAGCTCAACCTGGATTCTGTACTGCGAGTGACACACACGCAAGACAAATAATATGTTACTTTCATTTTAGATTATATTTGTTTTTACAGTTTTGTATGTGGATATACCTGTTTATACACTAGTTTCTTTTGAAATGTTTAATTTATCATAGTTTTTCATTTTGTGAAGTAGTGCTTTATCTGTGGTAAGTTAGACAATAAACCCTTTTATGTTTAATTGTTCATTTAAATATGGCGTTTCGGCTGTGCAGATGTTTGATATGATGTTGTGACAGGCTGGCTCGCAGTGGTGAGGTGTGATGACGTCACGGACCAGGAAGTAACTGAAACCAAAACAGTGGATGGGCGGGTGAAGCTGAATGCAACTGCATTCAGCGTAATTTATTAAGTAAATAAACAGAAACAAAAGATTTAAACAAAACACCAAAACACAAAACAAAAAGGCGCGATGGCCAAACAAATAGAAACAAGTATACTTTTTAAAATATAGCAATTGTTTTGTTGTATTCTACGCGCTCTCTCTCCGCTCTCCGCTCTCCGCTCTCCGCTCTCCCGTACTCTCTACACTCTACACCAACACGGACAGCTGCAGGTTCTTATACTCTGGCCGAGGGGTTTAACTAGTTGTTAATTATCTTATTAGCCCTCGGCCACAGTCTGCACACGTTTGGTAAGGATGCGTGACTGTCAGCTAGTTAAATAATCAGTAGCTGATCAGCCACGCATCCTCACGGGTTTTTAAAATATAAATAATAATAAATACGCGGCGCTGTTATCCGCACCACAAACAATAATACAAATAATAATAGGGGCGGGACACTCCGCCACAGATGTGCTTGAATAAAACTTTTGAGTTGTATCCGATAGTGTCTTTCGAAATTTTAGTATTGTATGTTGTTGTATAAATGTTCATAGTAGTTCATAAATGTATGTGTGTGTGTGTGTGTGTGTGTGTGTGTGTGTGTGTGTGTGTGTGTGTGTGTGTGTGTGTGTGTGTGTGTGTGTGTGTGTGTGTGTGTGTGTGTGTGTGTGTGTGTGTTGGGGGGATTATGTTTTGCTGCAGATTACGTGATATTAAATCAGAAGAACGGGATCTTGGCTGCTGAAACCTCGTGAGCCACAAGCACGATTCCTGCTCCGGTTTACATGGGGTTTTACAGCTCTTTTTATCGTGAGAAAGTGATTGACCCTGCCCTTAAAGTCACGCTGCCAAAAGGACGTCCTTTTGCTGTTTCACGATGTATTCAAGTGATATTAAATCAGAAGAACGGGATCTTGACTGCTGAAACCTCATGAGCCACAAGCACGATTCCTGCTCCGGTTTACATGGGGTTTTACAGCTCTTTTTATCGTGAGAAAGTGATTGACCCTGCCCTTAAAGTCACGCTGCCAAAAGGACGTCCTTTTGCTGTTTCACGATGTATTCAAGTGACAACGTCACAGTCATGACTGCAGGGTCTGTTTTCACTTGCATGTAAACCAAGCCTATGTTGATACATGTGGGTCATGACAAGTAATAGATATCTATTTATTGATTAATATTGTGTCTTGTGGCTAACTCTGGCTTCCTGAGAGGTGTTCTATTAGCCGGAGACTACTCTACATCACAATGAAATGCACGCTGATAGCAGATGTACATACTGAATTTTACCAGAGGTAAATTTAAATATTACTTCAAATTGTTACCTGAACATGTACATATGTAATTTATTTCATATTTTTTATGAAATGCAACAAAGACTACATGTATATAAGCAATTATGTGTATGGCACAAAATTTTAAACAGTAACAGAACTTCAAACAAAAAATTGTTTGGATTTGTGACATAATCTGTAAATGTGCATGAATGAAAACTGGACTGCGTCGGTTTTTGCTTTCAGCTGAACATAATTGTACTATCAGGTTTAGTGATGGAGAGTGCAATTTATGAGAAAGCCCAAGCAAGTGGAACTGTTAAAAATACCTTTTCTCCAGGGGCCTATTGTATATAAAATAACCTCCTTTGAAGTACACTGCTCTTAGTTTTGATTTTCTGAACACATGGCTGGCTCTAAGAGGTGTGCATCAGGGCTTGTTCTCCCATGCAGCTCAGTTTACCTTTACTCCTGTCAGAACATGTCTGAATATACCTCTAGCTAATATATATTAGGTTTTCCCTCTCCTATCTTTTACTTTCTCCCAGGCTGTAGTATTGTGGAAACTTGTTTGAAATGCATCATTGCCAGTGACACCCCTAGGGTAGAATGATTTTAATGCTATAGCTGTAAAGTGTAAGCATTCCTTACTGCTTGCAGGTGGGTATTCTCAAGAAGTATTGGCATCTGTGGAAAGAATGTCTTCTTTGTCAACAGATATAAACCAGTATGTATAATTAGTGGTGGTTCATTTGATTAAAGTCCTCAAGTAATAACATTCTCATTTCCTCCACTCAATTTAGTTTGTTCTGTAGATAAATAGGTCATATTATTGTGTGTACCCATACTATATATTTGAATCCTTAGAAGTAATTACCAGTTGTTTAAACTGAGGAAATGATGAGGCATCTCTTGTTACATTTACTTTGAACTTGCTTCAAAATGATGCCATGTTTTCTCTCAAACTCTCATCTCATCTCTTTCTAATTCGTAGATTTGTACTGGGATTTCTGAATAATATTTGATATGACAAATCACATCTTCCTGACAAAGTCCTTTGTTCTCATGTACTGCAGAGCAGTGTAGAGTTGCTGTTAGGAAGTTAATTAGATAATACAATGAAGCAAAAATAATTAGGTGATACTAAATAGACTGTAATTACATTATAATAACACAGTATTCGCATATGTGTTATGTCATTACAATGCAACAGCATGTTTAATTCCAAAATGAAAGTGTGTCAGTTGCTGGTGTGTTGCTATTACAATGTATTTAGTTCAGCATTGGCAATGTAATTACTATGTAACCTCAATTACAGAGTACTTACAGTGTAGTTAGATACCCTTAATGTATGTCTTAACACAGTTCATACAGCACATGCAATAGCTCTTCTGTCTGTAGCACTCAAAAGCTTCTATTGTTGATGTGATATTGATGTGTTTCCCTACATTCAATCTGTTTAAATCTGGGATAAGAAATCAGTTAGTTTCACGTAAATAATGCATCAGACTTCCAAATGGGAGTCCCATACACTAGGCCTTCTGGAACTTAAAAGGTGATATTTTAGTGAATCAATGTCTGCAACGACTCTTTAGAAGGCCGACTTATTAATTAGCCAATATATAGGGAAGACTGTCCTATGCATTACAGTAAGGGCTTCTCTGAGCTGCACTTATGCTTCTGCTTGGGAAGCCAGATCCCCTATTTAGCTTACATGTTAGTGGGTCAAATGCCACCCAAACCTGACAGCAAACCAGCCCAGTCACAACACTGCAGGTGGGTCCTAAAAACCTCTACTGTGGCCCCAGGAGACACATCACGATTCCTGGGGCTGGTTCTCATTTGCAGATCTTGGAAGATTGGTGTATCAGCAACCAAGATACAGACTGAGTGGCCGGCATGCCACAATATGAATCTCAGAAACAACCATTGCTTTACCACCCGGATGTTTTAAGATATTGATATGGGTGTTAGTGAAATGATCTGTTCATTCTTGTCATAGGAATGTCGCTGATAGAGATGAGAATGACAGTTTTTGACAGACATGCAATATAGGGTTTAGGTCTGGGCTGTTTCCCAGTCATGAAACAGGCACCACCTGCTTCATGGATTCTGGGTTCAAAGCAATCAATGCTTTTTGCAGTGTAATAAATAATAGGCCCACCAAGGCGGGTTTATCTGCAAAGCTAATGAAAGGTGTTTCTTTTGCTCTTTTCAGTACTTTGTTTTTCACTTTGGAGAAAGGCGTGGTAGCAACAAAGGTGCCAGAAATGTAAAATAAACACACTGATGTACAGCTTTATGTTTAACATCAAACACGACTGCAGGAACAATTGTTTTTTATTTACATTCTTCATTTCCATACATCAGTAGCCAACTCTTTCAGGAAGATCAAGGGAATGCTGCCAACAAAATTCTTTATAAAAGCAACTGTCCTAGATTAGATGTTTTTGTTCTTTCAGAGAGTGGGCACTAAATCACAACAAATGAGGTTGATGTTGTTATTATTATTATTAGTTTATTTAGCAGACGTCTTTATCCAAGGCGACTTACAGAGACTAAGGTGTGTGATCTATGCATCAGCTGCAGAGTCACTTACAATTACGTCTCACCCGAAAGACGGAGCACAAAGGGGTTAAGTGATTTGCTCAGGGTCACACAATGAGTCACTGGTTGAGGTGGGATTTGAACCAGGGACCTCCTGATTACAAGCCCAGTTCTTTAACCACTGGACCACACAGCCTCGATGTTGGCTACTGTAATCCTTTAGAAAATTTGTAAACACTGTTTATAAATTTTTGTAAAAACTGGAAAATGTGTCCTTGTGAAACTGCAATGATAAAAGTTTGCTGTTTAAATATTTGAATCCATGTATTGTTAGAATGAGCTCAGTGAATTGTCTCTTAATGTAGAACATGTATACTTGCCTACTAGAGACATAGCACAATGTTCTACTGTAATGTGCAGTGGTCAGTGATACTGTAATATAATGGGAGTCAATGGGGACAATCTCCTGATTCTCACCGGCTGCATAGGCCCACCCACCTCGGTCAGTCGGGCCTTGTAAACAAACAGTGTACTCTCCCCTAGCTATCTATTCTACCGTGTTGCTCTAAGAAAATGCCAGGGTTCGGTGTGCTTGTGTGGACTGTACATCAAGAGGAGGGAGATATTTTGGAACATGATCCAGAAGAGTGAGAAGACCCCGCAGTTTTATTTACAATCTGACGTTCATCTTGCCAGCACTTCTGGCAGTATATGGTCTCCAATACGCGCCAGGTCTGCTGACAAATATTGTAAATGAACGCCGGAGGCATTTAACTGAAGTTTAGTTTAATTGTATTTTTTACGGTATATACGCAACATCTTGTTTTTGTTTTGTTTTTATAGCTTTAAACTTAGTAAAGAAAAATCACATGACCCAGTGCCAGTGTACAGTCAGATTTACATGAATCATGCCATATTCTAGAATAGACAAGTTCAGGATTCAAGAGGACAGCAAACCATTTATTTCAATAGAGATTTGGTCGGGACCCAAAAATGGGTGTGGATTCGACAGGTTTTACTGTATTTAAAGAAACTACTGTACAGTAAGTAAGTAAGTAAGTAAGTAAGTAATAATAATAGTAGTAATAATAATAATAATAATAATAATAATAATAATAATAATAATAATAATAATAATAATAATAATATTACACTTTACTGAACAATTTTAGAAAGAAAAAGTAAAACACTGTAAAGGGTCCTATTTTGAAGCAAGTACAAAACTTCCCCCCATTTTATCTGAAAGGAAGAAAAAACATAACAAGTTATATAACTAAACAGGATCAGTAGGTGGTATAGTTTTGACTTGCTGATGATGGTTCAGGGTTTTCATAACAAACAGGGACTTCTCTTCAAAATAGGACACTGAGTTTATCTTTTAGCAAGTAGTGAAGACTGTAGTGCAATCTGATTCTTCCCGGGAGGCACCTGGCACCTGGAAAAACACTTTGAACTATAGAACCCGGAGAAAACATTCAAAAGCAAGAAAACAATACTGAATTGTGTTTATAGGGATGCTTCAAGATAGAGTGTTTTGTTCTGGTTTTGTAAAAGTGCCATTCACATGCATCAGTAGCACCATTGTGGCAGTGAGTTTTATTTACATGATGAGGAATGCTTGTTTTTAGAGAATTTCATGTTCCAGATGCACAGGGTTTGGTCACAGGACATGTCTTGTTGCCCATCGTTGCTTTAGTTTAACTGGTCTTGTCTCAAAGCTGACTTGTCAGATTTGAGAAAGATCTTATAATTTTTTTTTTTTTTTTATCATTTTTGAGAGGCATTTTTAACTGTCAGTCTCTGATTTAGATATAAGTATTTCGCAATCCTCTTAAATTTATCCTGCTTGCATACATTTGAAAATGGTGAGTCATTTTCAGAACAGCATCCAATTATGCTGACTGAGATAAAACTTTTAACCCTCTCTAAAACAGGTTGGTTGCAAACAATAGGTTGCATTAACTGCAAACTGTATTTAAGTAATAAAAATGGGATTTAAAAAACAATCTTAGACACAACAATTCCTAAAACTCCCTAACATGTTATGAAGAGGGATAGAGTAATATATTTTATAGAATATTCTCTTGTTTAGGGGTCATTCCATGGCCTATGACTTCTCAAACTATAATATACATAAAAAATACCACAGATCGAAACCAAGATGGAAGTGACCTCACTGAGATACAGTACATCCTGTTAAGATTCAGTTGTGTCTGGTGAAGCTATCAGCTATGACAGTTCTCATGATGGTTCTAAAGGATGTGGTTAGATGTTATATTGTTCATGCTGCTCCTTCAGAAGTCAGCACCTCAATACTAGAAACTCATAACCAGAAATATTCTAAACTGAGCCACTGGTCTTCAGCCCATTTTCTATCCAAACTACTTTAATGTGTAGGTATAATATGTGTCACAGTGCTGAGAGATAAGACATCTGGACAACTTAGAACATGTTTTAACATTTACATTTGATATTTTGCCTGTCATGAGAGAAGTTAACAGCTGAACGAGTAGGGAGCTGGTTTTATCCAAGGAAACTATTGTTTCACTTCATTACATTAATACTGCAATACAACAACTCAGAGCAAAGTAACTCATAGAAAATGTTGTGTAGTTTATTGAGTTTGTGGATTAAGTGGATTTACTGTCAAGCTTCTGGATTTGAGTAGGAGCCTAGACTTGAGAAAGAAAAATAAAGCCAGCACACGCTCCAACTAATCCACATATTCAATTAATATCTTGGTGCTTAATTTATGCTTTAGACATGCATACCTTTTAATGATCCTGTGATTTATGGAATCTTAAATTCTTGCACAGTAATAATCTACAGAACGTCATGGCACGTATACATTTTAAATATAAAAAATATTTTAAAAAAACTTTTTTTTATGCTTCTCGCACCCCCCTCTCTTGGAATTTCCCCCCTGTTGAGAACCACAGGGTAAATGTGATGGATTACTGTACTACTACACTTCATATTAGCTGCTCATGTATAGTTTACTTTGAGTTGTTGTGATCACAAGTTTTTGAAGATTCTGAGCAATGTGAATTAAAAATTGCTAAATGACAAGCTTGGTTTCTTCTCACCCAAATGAAGCTGTTTTAATAACAGTCAAAGTTGTTATATATATATATATATATATACACACACACACACACACACACACACACACACACACACACACAGAGGTCCAGATAAGCTGTGTACCTAATCCAAAATACACATTCCATTTTAAATTTAAATTGAATGCGTAAAAATACGCATAGCAATTTTGCTGCACAGCTTGTCTGCCTCCCATCCCGCCTCCCCTAAAAATTCCACTAACAACTACATCTCCCAGAATACAATGTCTTCAGTTACTTGGAAACTGTACACAAGAAAACCCAACCCAACAAATATTATCCAATCTCTGGCTAGCACTGTTGTCTTTGTAGCCAATCACAGTAAGAATAAGCTTACACAAGTTGAAGCGTAAACACCCCAGTCCAGCTACAAATCCAGCTGGAGCCATCGTCAGAGGCAACCGCTAAAAAAAGGTGCCTATAATATTAAACAAACTGTTTTAACTTATTCATGCATTTCCTTATTTTATTTATCTGTATGGCTTTTTATTGAAGTTTTAACATGTTCACTGAGTTTAAGAATTTTATGTTAAAATATAAGTAACTTAATTAATTTGCAGTCAATGTGATACCTCGAAAGAAATGGGCTGAATCGATAAGGAACCTTGTAGAACACACGTGGTTGGACAGTAGTTCAAAGTAACATTGCAGTTAAAATGGAAGGCTCTTTTTTAATGCCTACCCCATTACCATTAAAGGTTGTACAGTATTTATCGAGATTACTCATGACTTCAAGGTAATGTTGCATTTTACCCTGTGAAAATACATTTTACTTTCTCAGTGTTAAAATTAGAGGGTAAGTTACTCCCAGGCCCCAAACCTTATCTGGTCCATTCACCCTAGAAAATACAGTAAATTCTGGTTACCCAAATCAAAAAAACTAAGTTCATGGTCCAAAGCCCAAACCATAATAAACTTGGTCCTAAGTGTATATTAGGCTACACATAACCACCACACATTTCAGAGCTAGTAACACCGGCAGACAAAATAAGACTGAATGGCATGAACTACTCCTGCACTCAATGCCAAAGAGAGTGGTTTCTATTACATTTTTATTCACTGACCTTTTCTAAGATAAACGCCTCTTCCGCCTTGGGATAATGTCTGGGATCCTTTGACATCCCAGTATGTGGTATTTAAGACAGTGACTGAATTATGTTTACTATGTGCTATGACCCATTGCTGACAGCAATAATTAGACATTATCAGGTGGGCTGATTTAAGAATTTAAACTGAGGTTGAACCCTGTAACAACTATAGCACTAAGTCATCTCTTATAATTTATAGTAGTTTATCCCCAAGACAAATGCATTGAATTGGACTTCTGAAAGTCAGATTAAAAATGTGTTTTGCTGTGTATATGTTAACAATGAACAAAATATAACAGGGCTACAATTTTTTAAAGAATGCCTTCAAAAAGGAGTTGCTTCATCATTCGAATTTAACTTCATTTTGTATTTTGCAGTAGAGAATGTGTGGCTTGTTGTGTAGACAGGATGTCCAGATATTTGCTGATGTGTAGTATAAAAGTTAGGAGAAGAAATATGAACTCATCTGCTTGGGGTTCATAGTGGATAATTAAAATGGACTAACCCTCACCCCAACCTTAACCTGATTTTTACACTGCCTGTTCTTATCAGAAAATGAAATTACACATTTAATTGCCTTGTCAGACACGCAGTGCCAAGTACCAATGGGATAAACACATGGAAGACATTTGAAAATAGTCTAAGCAAATGAAACGTATCAGAAATGAGAATGTTTAACACCAGTTTAATAGGATTTTCATTGTTTGTATATTTACGGTGGTTTTCTTGACTGGCATACAGATGTGGAAAACATATTTTTAGCTCCTTGTTTTACTATCTTTCACAGTTAAATTGCTAAGAAACTGCTTTCAAGACTGCCAGTGATTTTGGATTTTCTTTAAATTTTAATAATGTTAAACGCAAGGTCTACTTATTGATGCAGTCTCTCGTCATCCAAATTGTTGTTAAATAATATATGCTATATTTGACCTCCAAGATACCAGATGAATCATACAAATCTGAGGGCTTTATTTTGAAGAAATGGAAAAGTAAAGGTAAAACAACACTGATGTTTTGATTGAAGTAAATGGCTATTAACAGAAAAGCAGCAACATTGTTGCAGGAGGGAACTTAATCTCATGAAAATATTTATATCATTGCAATACATACAACACGACACAGTACAGGTAACGTCACTGTTAGACTCGGGGTTGGACGCGGAAAATGCTGTTCACTCACTGTTTTGGAAGGGTGTACTCAGACACTCAGTCCACCTACTACTTTTTGTTTTTCTTTCTGTTTTAAAATGTAATGCATTGTTTGCTTGTTTCTTATTTCTATGATCAGTGATGTACGTATGGTCTTTATAAGTTTGTATTGTAAAAGCAATTTGGAATGCTATATTGTCAGTAAAAAGGGCACAAGTGTCGGGCTAATATTGTCTGATTTGTTTAGTTTTTATTTGCGACCTGCAGTTGCATGATCTTTTTTTTTTTCGGTTTAGCATGCAGCTATAATATTTCTTCTTGAAAATCCAGTATTACACTGAATATAGCCTTGCAGCCAAATAATATTTCACAAGAACATCATTGCTTCACATTGGGTAGCCCTATAGAGTCCACTCGCTATTTCCTGTAGGAGTCTAACCCTGGGTAAAGTCACATTAAATTTGCTGAGAATGCTTAAGGCTTCAAGAAGGCAGCCCAAAACACAGCTTCTAAATGTTGACACGTTCAGGTTATTGTTTAAACTTGAATTGGGTAAAATGCATGTGTTCTAGAAATTGCGGTCAAGCAATAAAAGAGAGAAGCTGATACTACATCAATGGAAATCATTTAATTAACCTTTCTAGTCTAGTGCTTCTTTAGCAATATTGCTGCCCTTATAATGTGATGGTGACAGTTTTCAGCCTTTATATTGTGTTATAATTTAGTGCATTTTGGGGCTGATGTAAGGATAGGCATAGTGCAAACAATTGTGGCTGCAAAATCGAAATTTCCTAGCGGCCAGGCAATTATTTTGCACTGCAGTCTATGTAAGCTTAAGAGCAATGCAAATTACTCAACACACAGAAATAATGAGCTGCAATCATGAGGGTCGAAATGAGCGCCGCCTGTACATCAGGCTATTTAGCGGCTGCACTTACAGCCCAGAAGTGAGGTGAGTTAGGAGTACAGGGAGCAGTAGGCGCTGTACGAGATTTGTGGAGTACGAAAATCAAACCAAACAAAGAAAAACATTTGAAAATGAATGAGATTGCTAGCTTATTTTCTATGTGGTTTCGAGATTGCTAGCTTTTTTTTTCATGGACTGTGAATTTGTTTCTCTTGTGTCAGGGCTGGTCGCTGTAGGTTGCAGAGAAGATGCTTTGTTTTCCCATATTCTGCTCTTCTTACTTCTCAGGACATCCCGATAAAATAACAATCTAGTGTCTTCCACCAATTTCAGCCACAGAGTGGCTTGTAATGTTTAAAAAGGATTGCATAGATTGACTGCAAAGGATAAGCATAACAAGGCCGGAATTTGATCACCGCTTTAAAACTAACAATTGAACTTTACCAAATGCTTTGCTTAAACGGGATAAATTCCATCTAATTTCATCATCCGTATACTGTACTTTGCCAAATTTTAAAGACAGAACCGAAAAAATATTTTCAGTATGAAAACGACAACATATACTGTATATCACACGTTTGGAATATACTTTTCATGGTGACACCCTTCTATATTTTTGCTGCAGGTCCACTGTCACTTCCCAGGGTTAAGTGAAATCTTGCATGTTTGATACATGAACATGTCTTTTAATGAACTTTGAGGTTTGGAATAATAGAAAATATACTCCAGTTGCATTATACCTAAGGAATACATACAGTTTGTTTACTGATTTCATCAACTGGTTACATGTGGTTTCGAGATTACTCTTAAAAATAATGCAACCCAAGAGTGGTTCTGGTTCTGTAAAATGTTCTAAAAAAATCCAGCTGTGTTTATCACGATAGAGTAAAGGTCAAATCAATCTTTTAGATACTTAGAATTGACTTCCAATTGCAGTAACATGAACTTAAGGTCTCTTAATATTTAGACAAATATAATAAATGAATAAAGAGGATCACTTTTACTTGTAAGGAAATGGCACATGATACAGATATTTTTCTTGGTGGTTGGTGTAGTTTGCACACAAAAAAATGGATGGGATTTAATATGATTCTTTTTTTGTCTTGGTTATCCCTATTCCTATAATGATGCATATTAATCAATTACTTTCTTTCTTCAGTTGCAGCAGTGAAGAATTTAACTGAAGTCCAGTGAACACTGTTCAGATTCCAACATGAACAGGTCAACCCTTGTAACCATTACACTTGGTAGGCACTTTTTAAATCAATTTTATCCTCTCATATAATTGTGAAGAAACTTGGTATAGGCAAAGCACAATTTGTTGAGGATATCAGAATCTAGGTAAGGGTGTACTATTGAAGGCTTTATCATAGGAATCACTTGTGGTTTCTATTTAAACTATGTGTGGGCATTTATTATAATAAACTACATGCTGTGGATAACAACGGTGACCTACTTTTAGTCACAGTCACCTGTATAGAGTATGTTAGTTTTTATTTAAATACTTACCTGCTTGTGCATCTTTAAACCCAGCTTCCACAGACTTTCTTTAGCAAGTTCTTGGAGTATCAAAATATGGGGGTATGTAAAACCACCTGTTAGTATGTCCATACAAACGATTTGTCCCACTTACATTTTCACATGGACATGCTGTGGATGTAGTCATGGTGGTTTACTTTTTCATTAGCTCTAATTAGGGTTCTCATTCAAAATCTGGACCCTTATTGGACAGATTGTGTCTGTCTGTCTCTATCTGTCTGTTCATCTGTCCCACTCTACATGATGAATGCGAAAACTGCTTGTATCATTGACTCTGGTTTCTGGTTTGACAGACCACCAGTAGCAATAATCTTGGACTACCTAAAATAAAATAACTATTGCTAATGGGGGTCTATGAAACTAGCCTCTAGACTTTAATGTAGCCCACGATTATGAATTTGTGCATGCAATGGCTTTGTGAAAATTAATGAAAGTGTAGGAAATGAAAAGTAAAAAGTTCAATAATGTTTATCTTTAATGTTTAATCTTTTTGTTTTATAGGTGAACTTTCTGTTGTAAACTAATTGACTAAATAATAACTAAACAAATGTGCTGTGTGATCTCTCTTTCGTATAGCTTTGTTGCTAGTCTGTGCTGATGGAGCAAAAGAAAATGCCAAAAAGAACAAAAAGCCAAAACAGAGTAAGTATGTAACATCAAACTCTCAAATTAGGTTACATACCACTTGTAATGATGCTTATTTTGCAGAACAGCAAAAAAAAACTTGAATGAGAAGCAAACCATTAAAAAACTCAGCCAGGGGACCTAATAAGCTAGAAATTTAACGCAAATGTGGCCCTTGCTCTTGTGCAGGCTACTATTTTTTGTAATACTATGTTTCAGGATGACTGTATTTTTCTTTTGTCTTCATTTGCAGCTGTACCTTCCATAGACTGTGACATCCGGGCAGGGAAGATCAGTATCCCAGAATTCATGGCGAGGTGTCCTGCAGGATGTCAGGAGATGAAACAGCCTGTGTACGGCACGGATATCTATGCCTCCATTTCCAGCGTGTGTAACGCTGCTCTTCACAGGTCAGAAATCACAGTGTTATCGGTTTGAATCCTGCGTAAAGTTCATTTCTACCGTGACATTCTAGCTAACATTCAGAAACTGCTTCTGTCTTTCATTAGTAAATGTCTGTTTTTTTGGCAGTGGTGTAATGACTAATGCTGGAGGGAAGATTCTTGTGAAGAAGGTTGCTGGACAGGTCTCCTACAGAGGCAGTTTCTCCAATGGCATCCGATCCATGTCTCTTCCTAAGTGGCGAGAGTCATTCATCGTGTCTGGTAACCCCACCCCCCCATCAACCATACCATATACAATTTAAATCTATTCTGAAAAAAAATCATAGAGGGTTTGTAGTTAGATCCCTCACCTTTTTACATTACAATGTTTCTAATTATTATTTTACATTACTTATGGAGGTTTTAACACATTGTGTAATTAGTGGCCACATAATTTGTTTTTTGAACTGCAGTATTTTGTCTTATTTTGCTGTCTAAATTAAATCTGGTTAACCAGGAACTAACAATTGCTCAGTTGATAGTCTAACAGTACTGTACATAACAGAACAAAAAAGTATCCTGCAATAGGACTCTCAGACTGTTTATACTAAATCCATTGAGCTGCTATCCTACCACGATTCAACTTGACAACTTGATTGGACCCTTATACCCTTTGTGTTGTTTCTCAGCTGGTAAAGCAAAGAAAGGAGTGACCTACCCATCAGTCCTTGAATTTCTACCTTCAAAGCCCACAGTTGTAAGAACAGGTGAGATATGTTTCTAAATATGTCTTTAAAGAAAAATGTTATTCCCATATAACTAAGAAAACCCAGAAGATGTGTTATTTGTGATAGGACACTTGCCATTTTCATAAACATCAAACACGATGCATGAATATTCTTTTACATATTGAATATTTTCTTTTGCCAATACAGAACTCAAAAAATCTGAACAGGAAACTAAAAATATAAAGCATTCTGGAACCTCATCAGACAAAGCATCGGATCAAGGTACAACATAAAATCTAATAGCTGACACATTTTATACTATAAATGTAGCTAATGCCTCTACTGCATAAAATTCATACACTTTGGAACTAGGAATGGTTCTAAATACTGCCACAATGTAGCTATGTATTAACTCTGCTGGTGTTTTCCCACAGGGGTATTTTAACTTCAAAATTTAAATCATTGAAATGGATCTCTATATAATAGCATTCATTTGATTTTTTTTTCATTGTAGTCCGAGATTTATCACTACAAGATCTAACAGGCCTACTATGCATGGATACTTCCTTTGGAAGATTTAAGCATCCTGGGAATCAAGCTGGCTCTTTGTGTTTGTAGATAAGGAAAATGTATAGCAGATTGTTAAGCACATTAAAGAAAACCTTTCGTTCAACGTTCAACATTCAACAGAGATTGGCTGGAATTAGTCAGCTGTAGTTCTTCTTCAGGATATACCCAATGGCTGGAGTCAGTTTGTTTGGTCAGTTGGTTTGCTTGTAATGTTAATGCTATGATGGAAATTTTCAGCCACAAATTAGCCTTAGACTAGTCCAACTGCCACCACAACAGTGCAGGCCTAAGAGCCAAGAAAGACAATGACACATTGTCAAGTACAAAACAACGGTAACAGTATAAAACAAGCAAGAGACTACTCAGAAAAATATTTTAACTGTGCCTTCCTGCAACTACGTTTTTTTTCTTATTCTGTAGTTTATGAAACAAAGGGGTGGTTCAGGCAGGGAACTCACTTTTAATCAGTCAATCAAATCAAGCTTATTAAGCGTTGATAACCAGACAATTGTCAATTGAAATAGCAGTATTATCGCTAACAACGTAATTACTCCAATGATCGTCAGGGAAAGGATTCAGATCTTACCTGATCCATTACCTCCTGCGTGTTAGAGTTTTCCTCCCCAGCCGCCACCTGTTTTTTGGCTTCTACAGTCAGCCTCTCCACTTATAAGCGGAAAAATGTAGCAGGGGTTCCCCGAGGCGAGGCCAAAAGGCAAAAGATGTATTATAGATTAAATGTGTTATCCAAGAGCGTATAATATGCATAAGTGTTATCGCATCTAATCTGTAATACATATTTTATCTACCACACAAGTTCCCTAACCGAAGTATTGTTACAGTTGTTTTATTCCTCTCTGTTATTTCGTCATTGCACTTGCTTCACAAGGGGGCCTCGAGAGCTCAGCAGCTTCTACTGAGTGACTTTTGGATTCAGCATTCTTTTGGAAACACGACAACAATAAGCACATACTTGTGTATGCATGTAGTGTGTAGAACTGTGTTACAAACAAAGCAACTGGAATAATTCAGCTTTCTTTTGGAAGTAGGACAAAAAGAAGTCAAGCCCCCTCCAGCAACAACTACCCATCAAACCACAACGACACCAGAGCCAACGACTACAACTCCTGAACCGACAACCACCACTCCCAAACCAACGACCACCACCACAACCACCGTTCAGCCACCTACCACCACAATTACCACCACAGTTAAACCCCGAGCAGCCGCACACAAAGTCAGAGAAGCAGGTTAGTCACTGGGAAGAGGTTATTTCACACAGACAGCAGATTGATTGGAATAGGTTGTGAAGTTGTGTGGTTGGGTCAACAAGTACAAGAGAAGTTAAGTTTGAGTAAAATAGTTTATTTTACTCAAAACACAGTTTTAAGAATGTTCAGTTGCAGCGGTTTCATCAATTCCCAAGCTATTGCATTACTCTTTCAAAATATACTATTTCATTTAATACAGCACTTACTGAATTATTGTGAAATATTAATGTGAACTATTTAAAATGTGATATTCTGTCAGCTTCTTGCCGGCCTGCCAGTTATGTAAATCTTTTTACATTTGTTTCTCTAAAAAAAAACAAAAAAAACTGAGCAATAGCAGGCAGTGATGCTACTTGTGGTTGTCTGTCCAGTTTAGTTCAACTTAAATCAAAGTTGAATACAATGCTAAATTATAAAAGCAAAGCATCTATTGACAGCATAGTAAAACAATCCTGTCTCTAAAAATCGACCTTAAAACAAGGAATGACCAAAACTCTCGTACTATAATAGCTATAAGTACAGTGTGTATATTGTGCACTTCATGACAACAGTCCCCCCCAGTCTAGTATAACTGCCTTGACTTTAGAAGTTATACACTTGGAAGACTGTTATTACTTCGTACACTCAATGCACCCTATAGCTAAGTAACATTAAATGAGTAAATGTCAGATCAGTAAATATTCACACCATCCTCCATATTCTTAGTCCACAGAGCTAACTGTCACGTCCGCAATACTCTTTTGAGCATGCCAGTCTGTCTTTTACAATCAGGCCTTCGAGGATTAAGCAGTAGTATTAAATACTGGCTTTATACTGTATTTCTGATACAGGTAGCAATCACCCACTCTATGCCTCTCTAATCGCAGCTGCAAGTTTAAGTAAGTACAGTTCCTGATGGCTGTGTCTATGGTGTGTTGCTTGATGTCTTGGGATATACAGGTTCGGTCCCCCGGTGCTTGTGGTGGTTGCATGTTAATTGTTGTTTTTCTCCCCTGTGTCATCTGTCTCTGTGTTTGTCTGTGTGTTTATGTGCATCAGGATATTTCTGAATGCTTATGCATATAGTCAATGCCTAAAATGTTAATAATTTAATGTAAATTAATGTCCAGATATCTTCTTATAATAAATACTCTTTTGTTTTAACATATGAAATGATTGAAATCTGGTAATACTAATCAAATGATCTTATATTTATAATTAGAGGCCAGTGAAATTATTTTTATTTTTTATAATTCTTTGTTTTATTTTTCACAATTTTAATTGTATTTCATTTTATTACAGATACACATTAATAAAATAGAAATATCAATTTTTTAAAACATTTTGACATAAACAGACCTTGCACAGAAAAATAATTTAGTTACCATAATTTCTCATTAGCAGCAGTAACGGTAACGTACAGTCCCCACTCTTTTTAATTAACTGCCTATTTACAGTAAATACTGCCCATGCCCTCTATAAAAATACAAAAAGATCAAGTAAATAAATATATATTTACACTGTCCTACTATTGTGAGGCTGTCATTATAATTGCACATACAGCAATCTGCCCATTAAAAAACAATGATAGGAGGTGTATTTCAATCCCATTGCACTGAAGAAGGCTCCATATACAACAAGCTTGGGGTTTCTCAGTATTTAAACACGAAGCAAAGCAGATTCATTCATTCAAATTCATTCAAAACCAAAACTGCATTTGCTCCAGTGCAAAGTTTGCACCACTTGAAATAAAATAAATAATTAGCATACTAATACAAAATGTAAGCAAGCAAGCCATATTTTCCCCAAAAGGAATAAACAGCTAATGCTTAACGACGATATCTTTCGACTCCCATTCCAGCCGACAGTTGCAAAATCTGTACGTCATTATTTTGTCACCGTCAGCTGCATACATCCCCTCGTGCTCAAATGCTCAGTTTAGGCATTTTAGAAACAAATGTCTCTTCTCTTCCATCACAATATTAATTCCCAAAACGACTCGCTTCAAATTATACATCTGCGCAAGTGCTAGTCAGAGCTAACGTTTCCCTTCAGACCGTGTCTATGGTAACGGCTGAGCCTTGACAACTACGATTGCAAGTATTTATTTAAAGTATTTTTTGTATAACCCTCCAAATTTGCTTTATAATGATTTTTCATTTTTTTTTAGTTTTATATTTGCATTTAGTTTTATTTAGTTTTATATGTTGCATTTTGTTTTATTTCATGCTATTTTGTATTTGTGAAAAACACAGGGCTCTATTTATAATCTACCGGTAATAACATAATCATAATACATGGTGAATTATTATTTTCCTGTACACTTCAGTTTATACAGTTCAATAAGCTGAGTTAGACCTAAATCAGACTAAAATAGAAAATTATGTTATACAAGGTCAACCTTGACAACCCAAATGATAAAGTAGCTTCCAGAGTTAAAATTTTACCAGCGGTAGCAATTCTAGACATGTCAAGTCTCATGCACTGTATGTGACAAGTAAAATGTGTCATACAAATCTCACTGTAGACTATGAGATAACAATGTTCCTAGAGGTTAACAACAAAGGCAAGCATATATTGATATTTTATATTAAATACAATTCTGGCGAGCAAGAGTATTTATTAACAAAGAAATGATGATGTATTTTTTTTGTTTTAAAACCTCCTTTTACATGTGTGGCCATTGCTGCCTTTTGTTCTGGACCCTTGCTCAAACTGAGACTTTTAAAGACCTTTCATGAAAGGGGTGCAACGTTTATTGTTATAATATACATGAACAAGAAACAACTCAGAACAGAACTGAAGCACTATCTGCAGCTAAGCTGCTTAATGATATAAACTTAATGTATTGATAAAGCTAGCTTCAGAATCAGGCGATTAGTCAGTAATACACAAATACAAAATCTTAATGAATCGTCCGTTCAATTTAGGCCCGAAAATACTTCAAACTTGTTCTCTTTAAACATATAAATAACACATCTGATTTGGTCCGTATAAAATTGTAACTTATTAACAGAGAGCTTGTATGTATTGTTTGTTACTCAACTGGTACAAAAGATTATACAGACAGCTGTGCAACAACTGTACACTGACACCATTTCCCTTATGGAAAAAACATATATTTTTAATATATGGTAGATAAGTATGATCCCTATAATTGGCCATATATGGTGCAACATATATTTTCATTAGTCTGTAATCCATATAAAATAAATATATGGATTACAGACTAAAATATATTTTAAATATATAACAAAGGGGCCAATTTCTGCATATGAAAAGTATAAGGATCATACTTTTCTACCATATATTAAAAATATATGTTTGTTCCATAAGGGTTGAATCTTTTCTACAAATGAATTGTCTATGTGAAAGGCAATCAATATTGTATATTCTGTATGCATTTTAAATAGATTTCACATCCTTTAATCACTTTTCTCGTTCTTAACATTGACTTCAGGGCAGGCCCAGAATGCACAAGGAAAGGGGCCAACACCAGGTATGTCTTGCACTATGATGTTCGTTTTCTTACTGTCATTTTTTAAACATTAATTTTAAAAAGCCTGCTTAGAACTATACAACTAACTAAAAAATAAACTGTTTTAAAGCATTCAGGGACTCTTCCACCTATGCAAGTAGAAATGCACCTCGCACCAATGCAGGTAAACACGCTTTAATTATCCTGGATGCCTTTTTTATACCTTGTTGTTGCATTAGCCTTTATGTTCAACAGTCATTCGACACTGCCAACTGAAAACTACATTGCTGACTCTTTAAATCTGTATTATATAGACTGCTATAGTCTCTGTACTGCATGTTGCTGCTTTCTGTGCGTATTGTTAGCAATAATACCTTCAAATTATTACTTCACTGTTTATTAAATCCTGGATTGGTATTTCTTACCCCATTATATATATATATATATATATATATATATATATATATATATATATACACACACATTTTAGAGGTCGGAACGGGTACCGAAAACCCTGGTAAAACCTGGGTTTTAAATTACCCAACACTACCGGTCTCTTTTACTACCCGGTCTCTTTTACTACCGGGTTTCGATTTATTAATTTTAGAATTTAAAGAAAATGTAGAAAATATGACAATACAGTTGTAAGCACAGGTCTCTGGCCGGTGTAATAAAGACAACATTAAAACAAACTTTGCATTAAGCCTTTTCTTAACAGACAGGATATCAATGTTTTACAGAAAACAATAACACAGCGAGTGGCAAGTACACCTCAATAATAATAACTGCGGCGACTATTCTGAGGAACTAAATCGGAAACAAAACAGGGCTCTACAGTGTGAATAATTTGGCCGCCTGTGCAAACGTAAATTTTAACTGTTACTCACACATTAAAAACTACAAATCCCATACCCTGCCAATTTCACTGATTCATCAGTGTGATGGTGTCACAAAGACGGCCGGAGTGGGTGACGTCAGACCAGAGACCGGGAGCAACACAGAACAGACAGAGACTTGGGGTTTTGGTGAAGCTGAGCGCGTGATCACGCTCAGCATTTAATAATTAAACAGCACAGAAAATAAAAGGTTTGAACACAAAACACACAGGACACGGCACATTCGCCAAAACAAAAGAGATAAACAAAACGGACTATCACTAAACAAAACGGTGCACGGAGACAAACAAACACGGTGCGTACAAAACACTTATTATTATTCTTCTTCTTCTTCCCCTTTATTTTACGTTCTCCTCTCTCACCCGTTCTCCACTCTCGAACACCCAACCCCGAGTGAATGAAACGTGCATCTATTTATACTGTTGTGCTGGGATTCAATTACTAATTAATTATTCACTTGAATCCCAGCACGTGAATTAATTACGTGCAACCTCGTGCTCACATATTAAATACTTTAAATGCACGTGCAGTGATGTGCAATCCCGTGCCTAAATACAATTACATCTTAAATAACTCGTGCTGCACACACCCATTTATATCCCGTGCAGCCATCTCTATACACCAACATTTAACACACCACACGCAACATACAACATGTAACACACACATGCACACAGGGGCGGGGCACATTGCCACAGATGGCTACTCATTTCCAGACAGTTTGAAAACTTGTCAAACCAAGGTGAGGAATATAACATATTATTTTCATGTCACTGGAGAAATTTCAAAAGAAAACCGAGATGAACAAAATTCAGATATGTTGGCGTGATCATTATTATTATTATTATTATTATTATTATTATTATTATTATTATTATTATTATTATTTTGATGTTTCCAGTACTGAAAAAGGTTTCACAAGTTTTTAATCATTACCCAAAAAATCTGGGTACCGGGTATTTTTCACGCAGGTACCTCGTTCAGGCTTTTGTGTGTATGTGTGTATATATATATATATATATATATATATATATATATATATATATATATATACTGTATATATGCAGGGGTAATTTCCTGTAACCCAAAGAGCCATGGGGACATTTTATGGAATGATAACAGCTTTAAGTCTGTCTTATCTCTTATTAGTGTTCACAATATTATCACTTTTGATTGTTTTGTTTTTTGTTTCTTTTTTTTCACTTTTTATCGGCAGATTTTCCAAGTACCACACTATAGAATTCAAAGTTTAAAACACAAATAGATCTTCAGCTCAACTCTGGCAAACTATGGAAATTAGGTCTGACCCATAGCATATGGTAAAATACCAGGAAGAAGCAGTTTACATATTAAATCAAGTGAGCTACTGAAGTAAAAGACAGCAAAGCTAATATAATTTTACCATTATATTATATGGCCATTATACTGTTTAAAATGGACATTTTAGCTTTCTGTATCAGCTAACGTACACTGGTCCCCTGCCCTTCCTTACCCCTTACACTGTGTTGGTCAGGTATCCGCAAACAGGAGCCAGCCGTGGCCTACAGGAAACAGCCTGGAGCACCTGCAAATCCAAGTAAGTTGCCATTTTTTTTTTGTTTTAACCTTCTATCCTTGCCTTAAAACAGCTCATTGAAATCCTTTCTTTAAGTTAAGTTACCGCTTTTTTCTGTTTAATGTCCTTGTTCTTCTACAGTAAGAGTTACCATAGGTGTATAATAGGCATATAAGCTAGATAAACCGCTCTGTAAAGCAGCACCATCTAGTACACAGGAGTTTTGCAGTGAGGTTGTACACTCAATGGCACTAGCTCTTACCACAATTTTTTTTTGTTTTGTTTTTATCTAATCCTTATGGCATGCATTGTGTACAGTATTGAATATTATGTGACAACTGGAAGGGCATTCACTTAGATTGGCATTCCAGATGTTATGCTGCAGTAGTATGGATAAACAAACATCCGATTTGGATGAAGTCAGATTCTATTTAAGTCATCTGATTCGGTTAAAATCAAAACCTAAACATATTAGTCATACTGTATAATAAGCTATAATTAAATGGGTATGTTTGCTTGATTCGGTCTTGATTGATTTACTGGGAAATCTGTTATTTCCATGTAGGCTTGATGCCTTCTGAAGTTATTGCTTAATAATACTGTACAGGAGGTCTGAAAAGGATAGCTGTCTGTTGTAGCTCTATATGGAACAAGGCAAATCAAACAAAAGGGTATTTACACCTAACATTTATTACATTTGCTGTTTAACTCTAATCTCTATTTTATCTCCCTGAATTTAGCTTATAACCGTGTAAATCAATCCCCTCAAGACAGAACCCAACAAGCTGTGCAAGCCAACCCCAGTAAGTGTTTGAAAACCTGGCTCATCAGCGGGACAAGAAAATGCTCCAGTTTTCAATGTAGTAGTGTTTAATGCAAAATCATACAAACAATGAGAACATGAGTCGGTTTTAAATACAGCAATATTTATATTATTTGAAAAATTTGAACCAATTCATAAATCAATTTATAAACCAATTCATAAACCAGGCTACTGTAATCAAAGATTACACTTCTGTCCTCATTTTTTTGCCCTTCCCTCGTTGAAAAGGACAGCTGCTTGTGCCAAGCCCATACTGTGCAGGAATGTTTTCTGTGTGCCGTTATGTGAATATGCATGGCAGAATAATAATAATGTAGCTGAATCCATCCCCCATCAAAAAGCTAACATTGGTACCTGTATAATTAGCAAGTGGAGTGTGTACTACATTAACCTTGATCAAAAATGTGACAGAAAATTACTTGTATTGGGCTTAGTCAATGTTCTTATAAATGAAATAACACTAAGTGGTTGTTTGTAAAGAGGATTTGGAGTTAGAATGGAAGACCACAGCATTACCAGAAATGCAACACAATGGATTTAGTAGCACACTGGTAGTGGTAGGATAATATTGTACTTGGATTACCAGTGTGTTTTGAACTATTTCATTATTATTTATTATTATTATTTATTTCTTAGCAGACACCCTTCATTGTGATACCATTTGTACAGTATGTCAAAATATGAACATGATATCACTAGTAGCAATCCTTTTTCTTATCAATTAAATATGAGTAATTGGTTGTGTGTCCTATAGTACATAACCATTGATGGCAAGGGCAGTCTACCCCAGCCCAGTCACTGTGTGGAACCTTGGGAAAGTCCCGCTCCCCATATAGTTGAAAAACATGATAATCAATACCTCACCGGAAAGCCAACAGCCAAAGCAGAGTTTATGCTTCCCACCCACACTGACAGATAGTGAAATTGGCTTATAAACACATTGTATTGTGCTTCTAGTGCGTGAAATGGAGACTGGGTCACTTGAGCAAGAGTGAAAAATCTATAATAATAATGCAAATGAATGGTTTCATTTGTCATCGAACAAAAGAAATGTTGCCCAGAGTGCTCCTTGTTGGTTTAACTTAATCTGCCTGTCTGCACAATTAGGTTATCACAGCAGAAAGGCAAGGCTAAGCTTAATTTTTTTACAGCTTGGGGTCTGGCACCAAAAGCACTTGTCTCTCAGGTCTACTGCACATACAGGTCAACTGCACATAATTAATCTGTGATTTTGACACAGCTGTTTCAATTAAAACAACACATTCACGGTTCACTTACTGCTACTGTATAAAGAACCTAGATTATGCAGCGTTCAATTAGATGTTACTGTATTATTGGTCTTTGTGAAGGTAGTCAGTATCTGCTATTCTTGTAGTTGACATGATTATATACTGTTGAAGTGAGGTTGGTCAGCTTTTTTTTTTCTTTGAATAGTTATTTGAGTTGTTTTAGTGCAAATTAAATTACCCCTTGATCAATATTGTGAACCAGAATTGGTTACAGCAAATTACGAGTACTTATCTGTCTGTAACTTTCCGTTAAGAACAGCACTTAGTCTTGTCAAATTCTGAACAACCTGTGAAATTGCTAGTAAATACTGTATCCTGTTGCCATGACCTGTGACATCCTTAGAGAAGCAGAAAAGGTAAACTAAAAAAACACTAACAACATGTTTTTACTTTATTTATTTGTTTATTTGGCAGATGCCTTTATCTAAAGCGACTTACAGGTGTTACAGGGCAGTACAGTGTTACAATTCAAGATTCATATTTAAATATAGTACTACTAAAATACAATATAGGATGCAGCAAGTAAGGATTACAAAAAGTTGTATCTACAATGACATATTAGTAGTGAAATAGTGCAAGGATAGTGCATTAGCAGAGGATCCAGTAACAAGGTGTTTAGGTCAGGAAAGTCCAGTGGATAGTAGGAGGGGTAGATAAAGAGATTTACAAGTGCGGTCTAAACAGATGGGTCTTGAGGAGGCGGCGGAAGGCAGTGAGAGACGGGGCAATCCTTAAGTTCTCTGGTAGCTGGTTCCACCAGAGAGGGGCTAGGGAAGAGAAGGAGCGGGCACAGGAGGATGGAGAGTGAAGGGATAGCTGAGAGGCATTCTAAGATGCGGGAGGAGATATGGGAGTCAAACAATGGAAAGGAGAGGAAAATCGGCATCATCAGCATAAAGGGGGTAAAAAAAAGCCAAAAGAGGAGATGAGAGTACCTAGTGAGCAGGTGTAGAGAGAAAAGGAGGGGATAGATCGTTAAGGTACACCTTTAGAGAGGGGGCAAGGAGAAGATAGAGAGCCACACCAAGAAACCTGGAAGGAACGGTTAGGGATAGGAGGAAAACAACCCTTGGGTTTATTGCCAGATGGTTTATATTAGCTCAGCTACAACCGGGCATGAACTGGGACTTGGGAAACTCTTCTTTGATCCTACAGTTCTGATGATCACACAACAGCACAGTTCATTCATACTATAGCATTCAGTTTACACTTTGCTGCTTTTTTTCACAATTGCTCCTAATATTTTTTTGACTAGATGAGAATACTTGTACTAACTAAACATAGATGCTGATTTGCCTTGTCATTACCTTATTTAAATGGCCATTTTCCTGGTTATGTGCACTGCTTGCAGTTTTATTTTTTTGCAGATTTTGGGCTGTATTTCTCCTCTCAACAGCTGCATTTGAGTCCCCCGAGCGGGGGAACACATTTCACAGAAAAGTACTAGTGCAACGGCTGCTGCTTTCGTAGTTGCTTGTTTAATTCTTGCCTCAAAAGCAGATGTAATCTCTCCTGCAGCTTTCACTAGAAGGGACTGGCACCATATATACCAAAGGCCAGATTGGCAGACAGGACCGAGAAGGCAGACAGGTATTGATGTAAATGCTGTTTCTTTTATTTTAATACATTAACGCAAAATGGACGCTTTTGGTCTTGAAAGTAGACCACAAGCAAAATGCATCACTAATGAGAAGTATTAACACCTTTAGATGGAATGGTTCGCCAAGAGCATAACCTTAAACAAATGTGATAAATATACCATATACCTGTATAACAATCACATAAATAGTGTCTTAAAATAAAATTCTAAAAGTTATAGATTGAAAACAATATTAAAACCCTAGATTCCATCCAAGTGACTAATCCCCATTCTCTGTATACAGATATTAGTGCTGTTGTACCAGATACTGGCTATACCTGGACTGAAGTAGGAGGAGATGACACCCCAGGTAAGCCATTGAATCAATAGGATTAGTTTATGATACTGAGAAAGTTTTGTTCTCATTATTCACGTCAGTACTGCTTGTCTGTTTGCTTGTATTTTACCACCAAGAAGCATATTTGATTCACATGCAAAATGAGAACCAATACACTGTGTTCACATACCAGTGATGTGGATCTTCTGTGTTTTTTTAACATGGTCCAAAGAATTTGCTTGTGTTTTTCTGGTATGGACTCCTGCCTCCCCAAATGAAATCAAGGTTATGTTGTTCACTGATAAGCTTGATTCACAATAAATCAGAATTCAAAGCATTAATAGAGTTAGTTCTCCAGATATACCCTTACAAATGTTTAGACTGGTGAAAGCATATCAAAGTATAGTCACGCATTGAAAAAGCATAGTAAAGCTAAATCACAGATGGTATGGTAAACTATAAAGAAGTTCAAAAATACCATTGGAATACCTTACCCTAGCAATGCCATTATCGGAGCATAGCATTACCAGCAATAGCAGTACAATGGAGCTGCAACACTGACAGTTCAGATATCAATCAATCCATCAATCAATCTTTATTTTATATAGTGGACCACCATCACAAAGCACTTTACAAGATGCAGTAACAACAAGAAAATCCATAATACTTTAAATACAGAGAAATGCATAATACATGATACAGTAAAAAAAAACATAAAACAATACAGTGAAAAATGCATAATACATTAAGTACAGTGGAAAGTGCATAATACATGATAGTAACATAATACATGAAATAGTAGCAGCAACACAGATATCAGGCTTAAAGAGCATGGAAAGCAAGAGAGAACAGGTGGGTCTTGAGAGTTGATTTAAAGCGAGCGATGGTTGGAGCATCACGCACCAAACTGAAATGTGTTGGTTCACGGTATTGTGATACCATTGGTCATAACATGAAAATGTCTACCAATGGCTCCATTGTACTGTAGCTGCCCTTGTGCTTCTATTGTCCCTTAGTACAGAGTCATTGCATTTGGTGAGGAAATTCATATTATAAGCATTTACATTGACAAAATGAATGTGCACAATTTACCATGGCAAACTTTTGTAAGGGTAATTACAACTGAGTTTGAGCTTGCCAGCATGAATTGCATTTGTACAGGCGTTGTTAAGCTGTACTATTGTTTTCCGTCTATAAACACTACAGTGTGTAAAACCAAAGTAAAAAAAAGAATGAGCCAACAAACCACTTTTATTACATTTTGTTTTACTATACAGTGTTGCATGTGGTGGTACAGTATAGAAAATATGATGATATAGGCAATCCACAAGCATGGGGCTAATAGAGTAAAAAAAAAACCCAAAAAAACAGGAAGACAGACATGTCTACTAGACCGACAAAAGCACCTATGTGTGAAGAGCCATTAGAAAATAAAACAGAAATGAAAATGATTTGATCTTTTTATTCAGTTCAGAGCTCCAGACCTGAGACATCAGATTAGAATCGTTGGGTTCTAAGCTTGGGACAATACAATAAGTTAAGTCTCGATTTGTAACATCGAGAAAGAGCCTGCGTACCAGGCTGTGTAGCTCATGATACGGTTGCATTTTCTTTTCACTAAGAGGTGTGTTTCCGTCTCCTTTAGTAAATTGGGATAAGACTTCACCATGGGCACTATAATACTATTTTACCACCTATTTCTAATGTGACCACAGACACCCAGACCCCCAGAACAGAGCATGACACTATGCATCACAGCACAATACCAGAACATGTTGGAGAACTGTTACCATAACCCATTCCTCATGCCCATAATTATATTCAAAGTGCCTTCAGCTATTCTGTAATTGCTATGTAGCTTTTGGCTGCTGTAATCCCCCTGTTGAAAAGCAATATATCCCGGACATATCAATTGAGTGGTTCTAAGTGGCCTTTGTCTTTTTATGGCTATATATTTTGTTTAAAAGGCAGCTGGAGTCTATTTGATAATATGACATCAAATTTTGTCATAGGCCATTCTGGTTCTGAGCCACTTAATTATATATTAACATAATATCTCCGAGATATATCTAAAATATATTTCTAGTCCAATTTGATATATTTGAAATGTATCAAATGTAAACTAAGGCCTAACTATATAATGGGTAGGTGCTGATATATTTAAATATATTTTAAGACATAAACATTTAATGGGTATGTGTAAAACCAAACCATGGCCATTAAATAAAGTGTACGTTTGCTGGACTGTCAATGAAGCCAACAACTGCGCAGAGCAGTTATCAATGTTAAAGCTTTATGAAAGCTTTTGAATAGGTTCTGACAGTTTGTATCTTCCACAATTCCTTGTACACTGTGTTGAAAATGCCCCTTCCTTAAGTTATACACCCCAGTTTAAGGGGCATGCAAAAAGAAAATAAATGTAATGTATGTATAAAAGGATAATATGAAAGAAGTATTACAGAAAGTGTGAATAATACCTTTTTCAACTTTTGGTCCGCACTCTCTACAGTTCGGTATGTTTGGTGTGAAGTGTGAGCAACAAAGTCCGCTTGGGAAACGAACCATACCAAGTTTGCTAGTGTATTTTTTTTTTTAAGTACAAAACTTTATCGGTGTGTTCTGCAAGTTAATATAGCACAGTCATTTATTAGGGTTTGTGTTATTGCCATTCAAAAATACATTAAACAGTCTTATGGATTATTTGTTTCATCATTCTGATTATGTGTATACATCACATGTTTAAATGGTAATAGGTGATCTATTTTGTTCTAATCTGGCTTTTTGTACATTTAACATGTTTTAATTAGATGATAATATAAAGAAAATAATGAGTTGTTATGATCTGCAATAAATACACCCAATGTTTAATTTTTAAACTGTTATTGTGTTGTTATAACTGTTATTTTAACAGCTTCAGAGTTGTTACGGCTTCAGTTAATTGAAAAATTTTTAAAACGTTTTTCACTCTGGAAATCTGGTAATACAAAACTGCATGGACAGTGCAAGTAACTGATAGAAATTTGGTCAGACACCAAAATCTAAGGCAAACTGGACAAAACTAACAAAAATAGTAAAATATATTCAGTATTTTCTCAAATTACTTTGTTTAATGTCGACAGTAGGAGAATTTGCAGAATTACATAAATGCATACTGCAATACTGTCTGTAGGTATTCAAGAAATGTATTAAATAAATTAATATATTAATACAGTTATTTCTTCTACAGCAATATGAAGGAATCTAAAACATGTTATTAAAAACTGGAGCAATGCATCAATAGCTGCCAACTTTCAATATTCTTGCAGAATATTGTAAACATCTAGTTCACAGACCATATAAATGAACCGAGTGCACTTGCAAACTGCATTGTGAACACAAACAAACTCCTGAAAAAAAATGGAAAAGGACCAAAAAAACAAACTTTAGGTCAACAAACAAACAAACTCGGCCACTTTGCTCGCAGGTAAGTGTGAACAGCAAGCACAATGATGCATTGTTTCAAATGAAACTAACCGGAACGAGTCTGTTTGAAAAGGACCCAGTGTGAATGCAGCCTTAGTAAATTAAGTCTTGCCTTATAACTTCAGCACAGTGGAAAATAGGGCACGATGTATTGTCGTAGGGTCAACAAAAAATCTAACTAGTATGAAAAAGAGCCATATTCGTAAAAGCTTAACATTGCATTTTTCATGCCCTTTTTTCAGTTTTATGATGTAAATAGAGAAGAGTCATTTTTCATTTTCTGTATTTCACTACATATGTCTTTTTAGCTCCCAGAACCAGGTCAGAGGTGTTCGATACAAAGGGTAGGTAATAAGCTATTTACCTTTTCCAATTAAAAAAAAAAATCCCCAATCCTCTATTTACCAGGCCATCTCGGATTGGGGAATAATTAATAGTATTAAGGAAACTTTGACCTAGGAATTGGTTAATAAAAAGAGTTTAATCATAAGTGTGTTGGTTAAAAAGAAAGAACCATTATATTTTTTTATTTAAATAAAATCATTTGTAATATTTTCAAATGGGTTGCAAAGGGAAACCATCTCCAATTTAAAGACACAAACGTTAGTGAAGTCTATAAGCAGAGATCTTTTGAGGAAGTGCGAATGAGGTTTTTGAAGGATACTTGATGTTTTTAAATACTCTTGAATGGTTACACTTTTTGAAACATTAAATACCCTTCCAAAGAATAACATTTTAACATTATTTAATATTTCAAACAAATCAAGATGATTGTCATTCATTCATAAATAACTGAAAGCTCACAGTCATAAAATAATTGATTAAAAAAACACTACTGTTCACAATGCATTGCAGTTCAGTTTATCTAGGTTGGCAAACATAAGTCAAAAACTTGTGTAGGACCTTAATTAGGAGCAAAATTGATGTGTATACTTCATTGTGTCTTTTAGGTTTATCTTGTTGTAATGTATTGTAAACAGTAGCACAGCTGTAACTTATTAGGTACAACAGGTATATTTGTATTTTTGCTTAACTGTTATTAAATGTAATCCCTCAGTACAAATGTTTATTAACATGTTTATTAAAATTGAATATGAAGTGATTCAGCATTTAGCAACTGAAAGCAAAATGTCTGGCTTTGTGTAGCACAGTGCTCTATATAAAAGTTTGCTAGCACTGCTGTGCACATTTTTGAAGTGTATTACACTTGGAAGCTAGCTGCATGGTTTAACTGGAGAAGTTGAGTCCTAGAAAATAAATGGGCTGCTTGGCTGCACCTTTCCTCTAAAATGGCCGCTAGTAGCAAATGTGTAAATTGCTACTCAGAGGTCAATGCTTTTGCTTAATTGTATAGCGGGTATCCCACATTGAAGTTTTGGAAAGTAATTTACTTTCTGCTCTGTTTATTCAGTTCATAGACTATTTCAGTCATAGGTGAGGGGTTAATAGAAAAGAAAGACCAACAGTTGAATAAAGCAAAGGCCTAAAAGCTAGAACCTTCTGCTTCCAGGAGGCCTCAGGCCTCCTTATACTTCCTCCTTGTCATAATAGTTGTGGTTGTTTTTCTTTTGAGAATGTGTTAGTTTTTTTAATTTCCAAAAATGCCCATATTCGTACACTCTCCGTGTTTTCACCTGCAATCTGATTTCTGAACACCTACTGTATGTCACATGTATACGGTAATAAAACTAAATGTTTCTTTTTTTTTTTAAGTAGAGATTGTCGATGCCTGGAAACCTGAAGTAGATCCCTTTGACACAGGTAGGACTTAGTGCAGTGTCTCAGGTTACACTGCATCTTCCCTCTTCATCTTCAAAAGAAACACTGAATAGGCACCAGGGGGCATCCCATAAGTGTGGCATTTCAGTGTAAGGCGCTCTAAATAATTATGCAGACAGAGACAATTTAAGTACTGAATTTGGGAAAATGAAATGAAAATATAATTTTTATGTACAAAGCCCTAAAGCAAATGGCAGATATGAAGATACAGTTCTATTTTTTAAAGAATTGGGGTGCCTTTATTTGATGTAAATACATTATTTCATGGGCACATATGCATTTAGCTGTTTGTTAAAGCTTAGAAATGCTTCCAAGTTTCCTGAAAAAAAACTGAGTGAATCTTCCTTGCTGTGCTATACAATTGCAATTCTGTATTCTATGCGCTAATTCATGCTAGTTTCTGTTCATTAGTTGCCATGTACATTTATATAGATTCATGTGGTTTATTGTATGACACTTTTCTATCAAAACGTTTTAAGCAAATAAAGTAATTGATAGGTAATCCAAAATTATATTGTAGTTTCTTATAGTAATCACTATGCACACCTGTTAGAATTCTGCATGGGCAGAAACAAGGAAGGCCAAATGGAATTAATTTTCTGCTTTCATTTAAAGTGGTTGTAGTTAACAAAATATATCTTATTGAGACCCCCAATTGGCTGAAAAGTAACAGCAAATCTAAGCTTCCTAATTTTGTGAGCGCAGAATAGAACTAGTAAATTAAAGATGATATTATCAAGAGAATACAGTTGTAATTAAACAATTAAACTCACACCAATGGGCAAGATCTGCTAGACAACTGAAAGCAAGAACTAACAATGATATTATGTATGCATACTCTTGGTATATGTTGCAAGGGCTTCGGAGCGCCACTTGATGTGGGGGGGCGGGGGGCAGGGGACAAAGACCATGTTTAAGGTGGTACGGCTGGATTACATTATTAGATGGTCAATTCTGGTTTAAGTTTAGTTTAACAATTCCTGCTTTGAAAAAGTATGTTGTGTTATTATGTTTAATTTATTACATTTGTATTTAACAAAACATTAGGTAATTTTAATAATAACAAAATTACAAGTGTTTAATTTTACTGCTTTAAAGCCAGGCTACCTTAAACTGCATTGCGTAAAATAAAGCTGCGTTATGTGAGGACAGAAGCAAAAAGTTTACTAATAAAAAGTTTACAGAAGATAACAACAAATAATTTAAATGGAAATGTAAATAATATCTGAGAGAGGTTACTTATCACAATAATTAACATAGTTACTTGGAATACAATAGAATAAAAGGGCAAACACTCACCCAGATAGCAGGTTAAGGGCCAAACTTTCCAAAGACATTCTACCTGTTGGTATTTCTCTGTGCAAATGCCGATGCAATTGAGATTATGTCTGTCAGGGCGAGGGTTTCCTTATGGCAGTACCCACACATCAAGTCATTAAGTCTCTTCTGTGTCATTTTTGATCGTAAAAAGTTTGGTCTACTGCCGAGGCTGCTGTGGTCACTAACTGTGTACGAGGTTTCTTTGACAAAAGTAGAGAAGCTGGAAGCTTTAATCAATTCATTCGTCAGGAAATGGTTGGGAGTTCCACGCTGCCTCAGCAGAGTGGGACTTTATGGTAAAGGAGTACTGTAGCTGCCAGTCTCCACTCTAACTGAGGAGTTTAAGTGCGCCAAGGTCCGACTGGAAATGACATTAGTAGAGTCACGCGACAAATGCGTAAGGGAGGCAGCACCTGTGTTGAAAACTGGAAGAAAGTTGGCAGCAAAGAAAGCCGTGGAAGATGCAAAGGCTGCCCTTCGAATTGGTGATATCATGGGGCAAGTTCAGCATGGAAGAGGGAGTCTTGGTCTCATTAAGCTCCTCCTACATAGCACAAAGCAGCCCCAGCTCAACAGAGGAAGCTGGTAGTCAACAAGGTGCAGCAGCAGGAGGAGAGGATGAGGTGCATAAAGGCAGTTTCCCAGGCCAAGCAGGAAGAATGGATGAGATGGGAGAGTGTGGAACAACGCAAGATCGGCTGGCAAGACCTACGGATAATGGAACAGAGCAGGATCAGTTTCCTCATCAGGTCAACGTATGATGTTCTCCCATCACCACAGATCTTAAACCTCTGGGTAGGAGATGATCCCTCATGTCCTTTGTGTTCATCACCTGCAACATTAAGGCACATTTTGACAGGATGTAAGGTGGGTCTTAGCCAAGGACGGTTTACTTGGCGCTATGACCCGGTTCTGCGATGTTTGGCCTTAGCATTGGAAGACAAATGTAACATGACTAATAAGTTGCCACCAGTTCCATCAAAACATTACACACAAAAGACAACATTCCTCCTCCCAGGAGAACAACCACCAAGAAAAGGTGTTAAAACCAAGCCTCTCCCAGGACAACTGGAAGCTGCTAGAGATTGGAAAATGCTGGTGGATGTTGGTCAACGGCTTATTTTTCCACCTGAGATTGCCACCACTAACCTTCGACCAGATATTGTCTTGTGGTCTGGATCAGCACGCCTTGTTCACCTGGTAGAGTTAACAGTGCCATGGGAGGATGCTGTCGATGAGGCGTATGAGAGGAAGAAACTGCAGTATGCTCAACTAGCCGCTGAAGTAGAACAGCGAGGATGGAGAGTCCGGGTTTACCCAGTGGAAGTGGGATGTCGAGGAGTTGTTGTGAGATTTAGTTTTTTCATGTTGCCTAAAGGATTCAACAGCATTTTTCCAATTCTGGAAACCATCAACTGTGAATGCCTCTGCTGTGTTTTTGTTAACATTTAATCCCTTAGCTGTGCAGAACCGACAATATGTGCAAAAAAAAGCTTTCCCTTAGTGTACAGAGTGTTAGCCAGTTGTAGTCTTTGAACCAGTTAGACTGCACTGTTCTTGTTCGCTGAGACGTTCCCGTTCCTTGTACCCTCTTTGTTGTTTCCGGTATAGCAGGGTCGACTGGTTGGCATGGCCTGGTAAGATCTAGACAGCATTCGAAGGAACACAGAGGGAACTGTGGAAGTCACCGCGAATGGTTCTGTTTCAGTTTCTTCAGTTGCATTTTGTGTAGTTGCTGTTTCGTGGTCATCTGCTGGTGTCGTATCGATAGGTGTTTTGGATAGCTTGGCTGAAGTTAAAAAGAAAAATCAGTAATTGATTTATTTCCACCACTCTTCATATTTGTCTCATTTGGTCAAAATTCTCTTGTTGAATTATGTACAGTGAGTGACTGGCACAAACAAATGACGTGATAAATGTACAAGGGCAGTAAATATAGATGTAATACATGATATCTATGGGGCTGAATGGACCTTAGGAAAATATTTATATATATATATATATATATTTTTTTTACCTGCTTATAGAGGCCTATGTGTTTGTTATTCTCTAATTAAAATCTCAATTTCCAGGCGTTGGTGTAAAAGAACAGGATTCAATCCCCAAATTTCCAGAACCCACTTCTCAGGGAGATCCAAGTATGTAAAGAAATGACATTTACCAATGAAGGGATGAGTGTTAGTTGGGATTGAGCACTATGATAACAGTGTGCGAGATCAGCTCTGTTGGATAATTATAACAGTCTTCATAAAACACCATGCAGATCATATGCAATATTGTGTTAAATGTAAAACATTAATAAACTCATTACCTGCTGTTTCGTCCTAATGCATTCCATTTAGGAAAACAGTGGATTATAAATTATTTGAATGAAAAGTTGGTAAAACCCAGTTTCAGAAGATGACTCTTACTAGTTTTTGTTTTTGGTGTTTGCTCCTGCAGATTGCAAAGTGGATATTGTATTCCTAATGGACGGGAGCTGGAGCATAGGAAAACGCCGCTTTAAAATCCAGAAAGAATTCCTGGCTGATATTTCCCAAGCCCTTGATGTTGGAATGGCCGGTCCTATGCTGGGCATTATTCAATTCGGGTAAAAAGGATTGCACTGATTTTATTAATATCTTATACTGAGGGTTCCCTTTCAAGTACGAAATGTTATTCCATTACTGATTGGGATATACCTCTGTGTAGCCCAATTTGCCTGAGTACGTATGTCAAAGCTGCTCAAAGAGCCCCTCTGTGTCAGGCATGGTCCCCGCCCCTGAGGGGATAAACTGCCGCGAGTAGAAGTGATCATCGGCAATTTTCTCTTCAGCCTTGCCTGAGAAGGAGCCTGCGCTGACTGTTTTGTTACATGTTGGATTTTTCTACTTCTCTCCCTCTTCCTTCAGGAAAAATATTCACGCTTCTAGTATATCTCATACTTTTGCGTGTTTTCTGCACCTTTAGCCCTCGGTTCTGGTTACTACCACCGCAGCCTCGTGTACTGCGGATTTCCCCGCTCCTTCCCCCTCTGGGCTAACTCTGCGCTCACCACTTCTTGCTGCTGCGCTCCATTTCTATTTCTTTTTCAATGCAAATAAGAATGTGATATTTGTGTTACTAACATTATGAAAGAAAAGAGAATTCCTTTCTTTCTCTATAGGGACCAGTTACTCTATACAGTTCCTACATTGCCCCCTCCCCTTTCGGGGCATGACGACAGTAACTGTCATGAATCCACAAAATCATATCTTTTTTTTTTTTTTTTTTAATAATTTAGTCATTGCCAATTATTTTATTATTTTCTCCCCAATTTGAAATGGCCAATTATTTTTAGGCTCAGCTCACCGCTACCACCCCTGCGCTGACTCGGGAGGGCGAAGACGAACACACGCTGTCCTCCGAAGCGTGTGCATTCAGCCGACCGCTTTTTTTCACACTGCGGACTCACCATGCAGCCACCCAAGAGCTACAGCGTCGGAGGACAACGCAGCTCTCGGGCAGCTTACAGGCAAGCCCGCAGGCGCCCGGCCAGGCTACAGGGGTCGCTGGTGCGCGCCGAGGACACCCTGGCCGACCTAACCCTCTCCCACAGAACTACAGATCTGACATTTCACCATTTTAGCCTGACATTTCACCATTTTACATTTACAGAAATTCGCTATAAATGCAGTGTTTTTTAAACACCAAATATTAATATTTTTGTATTACCAGTAAAATCACCATCTTTGGGCCATCCCCTTCCTACCATAAAAATTTCAGGCTAAAACTCCAAACCTTCCCAGCACAAGGCCTCTTAAAACAATGAATGAATTCTTAAATGTCATGCCATTCCATTTAACGGGATCAAAATTATTAAAGTGCAAAAATTGGTGTTTAACAATAAAGCCTACTCAACCATAACAGTGGTGGTACCGTGCCACTATAATTAACAGTTCAATTTATACTGTAATACCCGACACACTCGGTTGTATTTAGAGTAGCATTTAATCTGTGAGTAGAAGTGCAATACTGTAAATGTGCCTCCATATTGACTCTGATTATCAAATTCAGACTAACTGACATCAACAAATACAGAGTAAAATTATTTTATCTAATAAGGTACCATACTGGTCCTGATTTCTTCGCGCTCCGGTTGTCTGAATGTGTGAGTTCTTTAAGGTCGCACTGACTTTTTCTGTTCCTGTAGTCTGCACTACTGAACACACAAGTTATTTTCCCCCATAAAAAAAAGGTCTTGTGCAAGAATCCCTGGACAGTCCGCCCTGCCTTTGAGCAGGACAGCCAGCTTATTATCCTTTTGATCAGCTTGGTGTGCTTTCCAATAGCTTTCAAAAATAGACGTACTACTGCGTACCAGTAACTGAGAGAGTTAAATTAACTTAATGTTCTTCTCAGGAGACATTTACTTGCCTTGGTTCCAACTACCACTCACGTAACTTCACGTAACCCATGACTACAGACGTATTCAACCTGGGCTGGGGCGTTGTATGGAACAGGCATGGAGTGCGGGGAGTGTGGAACCCTCCACACCAATCTTTTGGAACTGCGGGCAGATCATTTGGCCCTACAGAATTTTTCAGGAGGCTACAAAGGAGACACGTGCTAGTTCGCACGACAACCTCCATCGTGTCGCCAATGAGCTTCTGCTCTGGGCCCAAGAAAATCTCATAACAGTTCCAGTGGGCTAACATCAGGACCACTGTGCATTATTTGTTCCATTTCTGGTTTTTAAAAGATAATATATCAGTATTAATCATTTACTAACGGTACATTTTAAACGTTTATATAAACTTTTCATGGAGGGCTGTATTTTGTATTCACTAAAGGGCTGGATAGATTCCAAGCACTATAACAAGAGGCTTAATGACTCGCTAGACTGTAAAGCACTTTTTCCTAGCCAGACCCACCTCAGTGTACATTGCCCAGGCAAGCTCTGATATAAAGAAACCACCCCAGGACATGACTCCAGTGCTATAACAGAGGATAACACAATTAATTAGCAGTGAGAAATGACACAGATGGATGAAGTTTCATAAGGTGGGTGAATAATAATGCCTGAAACATTACAACCATTCAGAGGATGACTAAATGTCATGACTGTTGCCAAGTACTGAGAACTAGGAAGATAGAGAGTATTGTACAGGGTTCAAGTCTGGAACCATAGGCTCTCGACCGACTTTTAGAATGTGATTCCCAGTGTCTGTGGCTCTGAGGCACGCCCCATGCTCCAACATGTATACAGTACCTAATCTGCACTGTTTACACATATGTCTGAAGGTAGATGGACAATGAACAATTATGAATTGTGGAATGTCCTTCTTTTAGGCCTATCAGTACAAACTTCTGAAACCAGAACATAGGAGTTTTAATTGTTACTATTTCACCTGGTAAAAACTGTTCCAAGCACTTATTACAGGCTCTTTAAGAAGTGAGCCCTACCTTGTGTTTTGAACATCATTTTACTCAGCTTCCATTGTAAGTTTATAGAATATAGCATTGTATACACTTCTGTTACAAAAAAAACAAAAACTTTTTCTGGATAAAATATATTTAATTCTCTCCTCATAGCTACCATTAAATGAATATGTTTACCATCCACATTTTAGTACTATTTAATTTGTTATGTGTTTAATATGTTTTGTATAATTATCTATTGGTGGTTCTGCTTCTGTAATTACTAATGTCCTTTTCAGTCTGCTTCTGAAAAGCTGAAAAGTTAGAAATAACCACGAGGGCTGTACGACTGTGTCAACTGAGTAAGTGGAAAAATTCTACAAAGTTACAGGGGGGGGCAGAAATCGCAGCTGCACACCAGCGAAATTCAGAAATTTAGCTTTCAGCCGCAGACCCAATGGTTGAAAAAGGACACTTTCCTGAGTAGATGATATAAAGTATATATCCTAACTGTCCTTTTCTTTATATTCTGAGCAGTCTTTTTTGTAGGGCACAGGATTTTACAAGTACAAAACTAAATGTAATGACAAATGTTTCAAATGACTTCAATTAAAATGTTTGTCATTGAATGTATTAAGTTTCTTTTAGTATTTCTACGAAGTGTTAAAATCATGGACAGAAGATTCTACAAGTACAGCATGGTACAAGTATCCCATCAGGCTCCTCTATGTACACCCTAAATACACAAAGGTTATTTATATTTTGAGCTGAGAAATTAGAAATGTGACTGATTATTTTGGTTGATTGTTACTATAGAGATGATCCAGTCACAGAATTCAACCTGAAGAGCTACTCCAGTTCCAGAGAGCTGAAGCCTGTAATAGAGAAGATCGTCCAGAAGGGGGGCCTCTCCAATGTCGGTGAGTAACAGACAGAAAGCATGCTGTGTAATTTAGGTCCTGTCCACACTACATAACCGATCTCAAGAACCATACTCAAACGTTCTAATGAATCCAGCTTCAAGGGCCCACACTGAAGTACTGTTTCATGTTTCGTGTTCTTAATGCATACACAATTCAAATAGTTTGGTTACATTCCTAGCAGCGCAATGGACAGTGGGACTTAATGTGATAGAATTCCACCATGCACTGTATTTTATTTTTTAAAAATGTAGTATGCTCCATATTAATAGAGGTAGTGTAGATGCTAACTGTACTCAGCACTTTTAAGCTGGTTTAAAACCAACTAATATGGTTTAAATGCATAGTGTGGACAGGACCTTAGAAATGTTTACAACAGCTTGCCAATTACATGTTGTACCCTGCAGAGTTTAATTAAATAGACAAATTAGAAATTGGATTAGCTGTTAAATTAGAGAAAGATACATACATTTAAATTTTTGCAGCATTGACACGAGCCCATTAAAATCTACTTACGGTAAGTAGTTTAGTGCCAAGCATTGATATTGTTATTTCTGGAAAGTTAGAGTTGGAGGACCTTATTTTACATAGCTTTTATTTAACAGCATCTGTATGCATACAAAACCCTAATATCCCAGTAAGCTTTTTGTAGAAATGAGTCTGCTCCAATATCATTAACTCATTAACATTAGGATTTAGGATTCAGTTTCACTAATATTGAGAACAAGTCTAAAAAAAAACTTTAGAAAAAATCTTGATTTGTTAATTTGCTCACACACAAACAAAACGGATACTAATTATAATCAAAATCCAGTGTAACTAATATTTCTCCTCATGTTGTGATGGTTATTTTCAGGAAAGGCCCTGTCCTACACCAACAAACACTTCTTCAGTGATGCCAATGGCAATCGAGGGGGCCCTCCCAATGTTGCCGTGGTGCTGGTGGATGGCTGGCCCACTGACAAAGTGGAGGAGGCCTCGCGTCTGGCTAGGGAATCGGGAATCAACATCTTCTTTGTCACCATTGAAGGCCCAGATGAGAATGAGAAGCAAAATGTTGTGGAGACAAACTTTGTAGACAAGGTAATCACAGTTTACAGTGTTTAATTATTCAACTGGAAGACCAAAGGATGACATCACAGAAATGTTGTAATTATTAAAGTGATAACTACAGCGTGCATTGAGTGTCTGAGGAGAGAACAGTCTTTGAAGTAGATGGCTAATGATTTATTCCTTTTTTAAGGTCCTATTTTTTCATTACAGTATCCACCACTTACACCGTCCAGGGTTATTGCGGGCAGGCGTTTATTTTGGACAAATAGCATTTGCCTTTTGCCATTCCCATTGATTTCAATAACAAAGGCATTGTTTATACCGTGTTAAGCACGGCATATATTTTGGGCAAACTCAGCTGTTTGGATCTCGTTATTCACATAGATTTAAATAACAAACGCACTGCTTATGCTGTAGTCTTACATGGCTGGAAAGAGAAAAGCGATGAAAATTCAGGGTAAATAAAATGTCTCTGTTAGATGCTGTGCGCTTGCTAAAGCATGCTTCGAACTGTTAGTCAGCAAACAATGCAACGTTGCTTCAAAAAGCTGGGGACAATGTGGGAATGGACCTGATTATGGACTGGGGAAGGGGACGGGAGTACTCTGTAAATAATGTGTTTTTGTAAACTGTGTTATTCTTGTTCAGATCTGTTAGCGTTCTCTGTGTGTTTTGGTGCTTGTGTGACTTAGAGCTGAAAGACTGCCTGTGTGTGAGAGCGTCACTGAGGGGGGTGGGAGCAGGTCTGACACGACCAGCCAGAGATAGGGAGAGTTGGACCAATGAGTGAGGAAGGGGGAGGGACTTGGGAGTGTGTGTGTGTGGAGATGACCGTTTGAAAGAGAGAAGTGGGATCTGGCAGGGGGGGGAGAACTGAGAGAGTTAAGAGAGGTTGCGTTTGTGAGTGAGAGGAGAGGAATGAGAGCCATTGTTCACTAAAAGCTAAACAAATAATAAATACAGTGGTTTCCTACTGCTTTGAACCGCAACTGTTGTCTGTCTCATTATATCCTGGAAACCCCGCAGCTCAGCACTACAATATGTAAATAAATCTTGTTCGCCTGCGGGGCGTATCAACTTCAACCTCCATCTCGATCTCCTGCCTGTCACTCAACAGCGAATGCACGCACCCACATGGCAGACGACTACTCTGTCACAAGCATTAATACCCTGTATCTTTCGAAACAAGGGATTTAGGGGAGCTCCCTAATAAAAGCTGAATCTCAAAACAATAATAATGTAGTACAGTAATTGTTACAGCTGTGTATAATGGTATTTAAACCAGGATTCATGTATCTGCCTTTTTACATATCCGCCCTTACTCTGTCCCACCGCAGTCGGATACGTGGCGGATTACTGTAATTTTTATTGCATTCATAGTTTTTAATACATCTTTTTTATTAGTGTAATGAGTGTCTTAATAAAGATTTTTAACCGCATACACGCTTGTTTGTTTTGTTTACTGTACTGGTGATTGGGGGACATTTTGAATGTCAGGTTATTGTGTGGGAGTTTATACTGTCCATCGCTATCATGGGTGAATCAAGTTAACACAAACGCGCCCGTTCTAAGCAGTGGCGACTGTAATTAAACAAGTCAGCTATGTTCGGCTCCTGTTCCATGCTGTGTCCGAGGATGAGTTTGTAACGTCCCGGTATATCACAGGATATACAGGTTTGGAACACTAATGAAAGGCAAAGAGATTTCACTTGTCAAATGTTAAATATAGCTCATTCAACTTTTCGCCTTTTTAATGCTATTTTGTTCTGTATGACCACAGGCTGTTTGCAGGACGAACGGTTTCTTCTCTCTGAACGTGCCCAGTTGGTTCGCGCTGCGCAAGGCGGTTCAGCCCCTGGTGAAGCGGGTCTGTGATATAGACCGGCTGGTATGCAGCAAGACCTGCCTCAATGCAGCTGACATCGCTTTCATCATTGATGGCTCCAGCAGCGTGGGCACGGGCAACTTCCGTACTGTGCTGCAGTTTGTGGCCAACATCACCAAGGAGTTTGAAATCTCTGATACAGACACGCGTGTGGGAGCCGTGCAGTACACTTATGAGCAGCGACTGGAGTTTGCATTCGGCCAGTACAACAGCAAACCAGAATTGCTCAACGCCATCAAGCGTATTAACTACTGGAGTGGAGGCACCAGCACAGGGGCAGCAATCACCTACACATCTGAGCAGCTCTTCAGCAAATCCAAGCCCAACAAGCGCAAGATCATGATCGTCATCACAGATGGGCGTTCCTATGACGACGTCCAGGCACCAGCATTGGCCGTTCATCGCAACGGTAAGAGATGAAAGTAGTAAACTTGATATGAACTTTTCTCAAAACTATGATTTTGTTCGAAAGCATTTATAGATTTTAATTCAGAAAAAAAGCTGCATTACAACACAGTCTGTTTTGTACTCTACAGAAGTACAGAATACATCTGTAGTTTTTATAAGAACATTGCTTACATTTGCTGTCTCCTGCCATTTCCATGTAATATTTTTTCACATAATCACGATTATTTTTCATTTTTATTCATATACTTTGGGTCATAGATTAACTAGGCAATAAAACCAAACACATTACAATATATTTATATTTCAGCCAATGAGGAAAAATCTTCAGCACAATGTCATTAGTGGGTCCTTTTAGTTAGTAGTTAGTTGAACAAAGCGTAAAATAAGTCAGAATGAAAAAGAATAGGATGTGTGGCTGGTTTCCCTGATTAGCACTTATCTTGGACTACCTAATGTAACCTTAGGTAAGGTAGTCTAGAATTAGTGCCAATCAGGGGCTGTGAAACCAGCCAATAAGGGCTGTAACTAAAGAGTGCATATTTTCCTCCTAGGTGTGATCGCATACTCGATCGGCATTGCCTGGGCTGCCCAGGAGGAGCTGGAATACATTGCTACTGACCCCGATAAAGAACATTCCTTCTTCGTGGATGAGTTTGACAGCCTCTACAAGTTTGTGCCCAAAATCATACACAACATCTGCCAGGAGTTCAATTCACAGCCACGAAACTGAGCAACCCACAGTTGCTACGGTTACCTTATTTTGTTTTATTTTGGTTTCTTTGTCATGTTACAGGAAACAAGTTCTAAATATCACCTGTTAAATTGGAGCTTATAATATAAAATGTGCAAAGGGAATTCTATTCAGAAGCTGGCTAGCGATATGGACTAAGATTAATTCAATTGGATAACTAGCTGTGAAATTTAGAGCAATTTCTATAGACAGGTGCTTAGAAGTATACAGCATTTAAATCTGATGTATTAGAAGTTTACAGTAATGAAGTGGTTTATTTTCCATAAAACACAGATGGCGTGGTTACAGTTCATTTTGCCACAGCTATGATAAAATAATGTTTCTTTATTTTGACTATTGTAAACAACAAACCAATGTGGATAAAGAGTACTGAGATAATGGTTTGATATCCAACTTGGCTGGGAGCTTCCTCGCGCAATAATAACATTTAATTTGTTTTTAACCACGGCAACTTGAAAACTGCAAATTCAATATAGAATTCTAAATGGTTGAACGTGATGTATTTGCAAGTGAGATTTAAAAAAAAAATAATTCATAGATGGAAGTGCACTTTCCTCAAAGAGCATTAGATATACTACAGACCTACTTTTTCCAGTACACTAGTATTTAAGTTAAGAATATTGTTAGTAAAGCATTACCTCAGCTTCCCGAATTTAAAAAGCACTTACTAATATAATTATTAATACCATTTGAAACCCTTGGATTTAGTTTGTAACAAAGTGACAAGGTTTTAAACACTTTTGTAAAATTTCTGAAAGTTAAATGCGACTATGTGACCCCAAACATTTTTAAAAACAGATTTATTGGATATAGAATATTATATGTATAGGGTGCTGCACCATACAAACTGATATGTACACAAAAGGTCACCGCAGGAAAGTCACTCATAGGCTTTATGGACACTCTACCTTTTGAGTGGGGTGAAAATGATCTTGGATATTACAGTACCCAATACTATAACTAGTGTGTATATATATATATATATATATATATATATATATATATATATATATATATATATATATATAGATATATATATATATATAGATAGTAATAATTAAACAGTATATCTTAATGTTACATTATTTGTATATGATACATATTATCTGGGCTTGGAAGGATTCGATTTGTATTGGTAAATGTCGATTTCACTGCACACTAATAAACCAACAAAAAAAATTTCCATCAATAATAATAGAAATTTACAGATAGGCAAAGTAAAGAAAAATGCAGCTTGAGAACTTATTAGAGTCCCACCTTAATGTGTATAAAACGTTTTGCAATGAATGCTGCATAAAGCACATATTTACAGCTCTGCTAAAAAAAAAAACAGTTCAGGTATCTTAAAACCCCTGATACCTTTTCTTACAAATTAACAAATGTTTTTTTTTTCCATTTAGTTTATTTGTAAGAAACGGTATTAGAGGTTTTAAGATTCCTGTTAGGGATTTACTGTTTTTTTCGCTATTACCAACCTGTCATTCCATGTCATTTTTTACGTTTTAAGATTTGTCTTCGGCATTTTAAATGATAAGCTGTCATTCTTTTTTCAATGGGCATTTCTTTCTCCATTGTGCTTTGAGGCAATTCCAATGACACGATACACTACGCATGAACAGTAAATCATAAGTAAAGATTATACCACTTACTGAAACACATTCTCGTACACTAAAAGTCTTGCGGTCATTAAAATGCTACATCTTCTACTTGCAGAGTTTTTGGTCATATTCATGGTGTCCTCTTGAATTGGCCACTTTATATGAAGCAGGACAAACCGAAAACTAAAATATAAAAGTAGTAATGACACAGCACTGACAACCCAATAAATTATTTACTTCAGCATGTTAAGGGTCAATTAAATAATTTAGGATCTGGTTAGCATATATATATTAATATATACTGTATGAGCATTTTAAATAAATAGCAGTATGCAGTTGAATATACTGTCAAAGTGCTTAAGTATTCAGAGTATGTGTTTCAGTAGGTGCATTTGCCTTCTCAATCTGCAATTTGAGTTTCAGTACATAAAAAATAGCTTTTAACAATAGGGTGTATGCCTGAGAAAGTGTATGCATTCTAGCTACTATAGTTATGTAGTTCATGAATTTCAGTGTGTAATGCATGCGTTTCCCTATATAATGATCTCAGTCAGTATATGTTGTACATTTGTCAAACATGTATTTTAGTACATTATGTATATGGCTATACTGTATGATGTACTGTATGTGATTAGCAGAACTAATGATAATGATAATGAATGTGTTAGGGGAGAAATGCTATTGCAAAACTCTTTACAGATTTGAAATATGTGTGTCTGCACATACCATTAGGGTAAAGCTAAAGGCAAGCAAACCGTATTTTAAGTTACTTTAAAGCAACCAGTTGAATCAACTTTATGGAAAATGTAACGCTTGAGAATGTATCCCTTTTGTCTTCTGACACAAGTGGTACACACAGTACAGTTCTATGCACTCTATTTGACTAAACAATACGTGATGGTTCTATTATCAACTATTATCAAATGTTAGCAGGTCCAAGGGACACAGCTTCTGTTTCAAGTGCCATCCCCATTCATTAAATGCAGGTACTTTTGCATCTGTATATTCCTGTTTGCTATGTAAGGCTGTAACCATTAATCATTTTCACTGCAGGCTACCAAAGCATATAGATCCCTTTGTAAGGGGGAAGGGGGCATGTTTCCTATGCATAACCCAGCTTCCTTTTAAGGGCAACGGAATTTATGTGTATATCATTTTGCCAAATAAATGTCAATAATCCTTTCATTTTTCTACTTGTATATTTGTTAATATTGGAAAAAAGCCTCCTATGTACCATTTATGTATTTTTGTGCTATTTACGTTCTAAAAGGCTACAAACTTTTGCAATAAAATGCCAAAAGGTTAATAAAAGTGTGGTATTTTCTTCCATATCATGAACTTAAAACAAAACAAAAAAATGATGTCCTGTACTATTTTATTGGATTTGTAATCATTCTGAGAAGTTATTTTGCTCCATTATTGAGTTATCATTTCTCTCTAAATGTACATTCACCTAGTTTGACCTTGCCTAGAAAAAACAAAGTGCTGGAACTAACTGCCTTCCTAACTGCAATCCATTCAAATCATGTGGCAATGTGAGCTGTAACTCGCTCAGCCCCACCTACACTACTACTGTATATACAGGTAGGCAGAAAGGGGAGATTAGGAAACTTCACTGTAAATGTTCAGATCTTACTTTTGCTGGGCACCATTTTGGGTCATGCTTTTCTGTATATATTGATTGAACTGTGAGTGTGTGAGTAAGCAAACAATACCTTCCGGACATGTTGTAATAAAAGCAGGCTTGTCTGAAATACAACTTTTTTTTATTTGTGTTATTGTTATTGATAAATATGTCACTCCCCCTTATGGGAAAAAGAATACATCATGGAAAAGAATAAACTATAATAAGGTCTGTACAAGAAAATTAGCATATTTATCAAATACACATAATCTTTAAGAACTCTCACTATACAATTGTACTTAAAAGAGCAATGACACAAGTTTACAGGCAGGCCTGGCATATCCCAGGACTTCCTTTGGATGCAACACTCAGCAAATTGCGTACAACATTTGAGCAGGAAGCTTATCTAAACAGACATGGTTTTTGGAATATTTCTTATATTACACATGCTTCCTCACAGATACTCCGTACTTTTTTGGTGCTACCACATTCAATTAGATTGGCTGTCCCACAAGCCAGTAAAAATTTCAACTGGAACATCCCAAAAGGTACCTTAAGACACTCGGCTCTCTTAAAAGTGTTACCCCTTGACTTTCATAAAAGTCATACTACGACTACATACTACTCTCTGTGTATCATGTATTGTTACGAATTTCATTTTAAACAATCAAGATTAAATGTTTCTATATATATATATATATATATATATATATATATATATATATATATATATATATATATATATATATTTATTTATTTATTTCTCCTGAATCATTAAGGGTAAATTCTCAGGAAAAATCTGCAATCTTATGTCTAAACGGCCTTGGAACTTTTTTTCACCACCACTATTCATGAATACAAGAAAACAGTAAGAAAGTATTTATTTAATGTGTTTTATTATTGCACTTCCAGTTCAAGCCAGATAGGAACAGGTGCATTCAATGCGGGAGCAGCATAGGAAACAAGCTTTGCTAGTCAGGTAGAACACACCAGGCTAAGACATCACTTCCTTTTATTCACTCCTCCCCCTCTAGATACGACTGTTTCCCCAAGCTATGACCTAAGATCAGTGTGCAGTACATGCATGAAACAACATTTTACAGCATAAATCCTGTAGAAATAATATATACCATTTTCAACTCCACGGCCCTGGATTAGGAAATAATATGAACTGTGGATCAAGGATTCTAAACTATAATTGCAATGTTTAAGCACATTGCAAACCAGAATTCAGTAAAGTGCCCTTGCTGCTACTCTACGACTGCTGGAATCTCTGGATCGTCATATTTCTGAGCCTACATACAGGAACTGTCCACAAGGTGGGATTAACGTCATGCATCATACAAGAAAGCAAGCACTTGAGTGCAGGAGATACTCTATATAAACCAGTTCTGTTGTTGGCAGACCTCAATCCTCTAATGCCAGTGGTTAAGGAAATCCTACAGGAGTGTAGTATATTTAGCCATGGATGGTTGTGTGCACAGACATTAACTATTTTGTCACTGCATACAGGTCTAGGAAAGAACTTCTGTCAAACCTGCAGACCACTCTAGTAGTACAGGAAAGAAAATGCCACTCCTCATGTATATTTATGTACTTTTTTGTACTTATTTTAAAGATTGAAACCCTTTTGTTATTCTAGGGTAGTCTTTCCATAATGTTACTTAGTCCAGAAATATTTAAGTGTTCCCAGAGAAAATAGTCTAAGATCCAGTGACATCGGTGGTCCTTCAGTGGACCTCTTTTATGATCGATATGCAAGTAACCTGTATTGTTGATTTATAATCCAACCAGTGAAACCCAGGTTGTGAAAACCTCTGTCTTTTTTGTTGCAATACATAATCCATTTTCATGAATGGTTTATGTCAGTCCTGTCATTTAAAATAAATATGTATGTATGTATGTATGTATGTACACTACCGGTCAAAAGTTTTAGAACACCCCATTTTCCAGTTTTTATTGAAATTTAAGCAGTTCAAGTCCAGTGAATAACCTGAAATGGTACAAAGGTAAGCGGTAAACTGCCAGAGGTTAAAAAAAAGGTTTAGGTTACCAAAAACTGGAAAATAATGTACATTTCAGAGTTATACAAAAAGGCCTTTTTCAGGGAACAAGTAATGGGTTAACAACTTACAGCTGTTCTGCAGCAATGGAAGTAAATTAAGCCTTGAAAGTTGATGCTAACAATTCCTACAGGTGTCCCAACTTTTGTTGATTACTTACAAACCCTCTGTCTGTATAAAAGCAGTGTTGGAACAGACTGTGTTACTACACCCTCTTAAGCATTATTTGGACAGTATTGTACTGCAGGAAGTAGTATATTGCTATCATAATGGTGAGAAAAAGGCAATTAACAAAGGAAGACAGACAGACCATTATAACCCTTAAAAGTGTAGGTCTTTCCTTTAGAGAAATTGCAAAGAAAGCCAAGGTGTCAGTGAGTACAGTTTCCTACACCATCAAAAGGCACTTGGAAACTGGAGGAAACTCTGACAGGAAGAGGTCTGGCAGACCCAAAGCCACAACAGAATCAGAAGACAAGTTTCTGAGAGTCAACAGCTTGCGTGATAGGCAGCTCACAGGACAACAGCTTCAAGCACAGCTTAACACTGGTCGAAGTAAGCAAGTCTCAGTTTCAACTGTGAAGAGAAGACTTCGAGCTGCAGGTTTGACAGGTCGAGTGGCAGTAAGAAAGCCATTGCTAAGATGGCAAAATAAGAAAAAGAGGCTTGCCTGGGCCATGAAGCACCGCCAGTGGACTACTGAAGACTGGAAGAATGTCTTATGGACCGATGAATCAAAATTTGAAATCTTCGGTTCATCACGCAGGGTTTTTGTACGCCGTCGAGTAGGCAAAAGGATGGTTCCTCGGTGTGTGACACCAACTGTCAAACATGGAGGAGGAAGCGTGATGGTCTGGGGCTCTTTTGCTGGATCCAGAGTCGGCGACTTGCACATAGTGAGTGGCACCCTGAACCAAAACGGCTACCACAGCATTTTGCAGCGCCATGCAATACCCTCTGGTATACGCCTAGTTGGTCAGGTGTTCATCCTACAGCAAGTTAATGACCCAAAACATACCTCCAGGTTATGTCAGAACTACCTTAGAAGAAAAGAACAAGACGGTAGGCTTCAAATCATGGAATGGCCAGCACAGTCTCCAGACTTAAACCCCATCGAGCTGGTTTGGGATGAACTGGACAGAAGGGTGAAAGCAAAGCAACCTACAAGTGCAACACATTTGTGGGAACTTCTGCAACAGTGTTGGGAAGAACTTTCCGAACAATATTTGATTTCCATTGTAGAAAGAATGCCACGAGTGTGTTCGGCTGTTATATCTGCAAAAGGTGGCTACTTTGATGAGTCAAAAATTTAGATTAAATTTTGTTAAACAAAACAATTCCATGATTTCTTTTTTATCTCCAATTGTTTATTTGTTCTATGCTTTAATTTCAGAGTACATTGAGACATTAAACTGCGTAAATTTCAATAAAAACTGGAAAAATGGAGGTGTTCTTAAACTTTTGACCGGTAGTGTATGTATGTATGCATGTATGTATGTATGTATGTATGTATGTATGTTACGGGCCGATGCTGAAATCGGGCAGTTGCAGAAATGCCCAGGCAGTTCGTGAAGTGCCCAGCTGTGGTGGGCAGATGCCGAATTAGCATCGAATTTTATGTAATTTCATTAACTGCCCACAGCCACCCGGGCTGAGGGTGAAGAAAGATTTTTAACAGATACAGTATACTACTAATAGAGAGTGAATTCCCTCTGGCAAAAGCGCACTGTTTAAATACTTTCTGACAACGCAGTTTAGACCAACGGAACTCAACAAAATATCAATCCACAGGTTATATCATGGATTAGATACGGGGTGGGGGGGGGGGGGGTCAGAATAAAATGCAGCAATGTTTTTTGTATTCTTATTGCAGTAATGCATACAGATCTCAGTGCAGACTTGCTTTGTTTGAATGAGAGATCATAAAACAGGCAAAGATATGGAAGCTCAGTTATGTAAAAAGGAGTTCATATCTACCACATCATGCTTTTAAATTTTAATTTCCACAAAGCTGCATCCTGGTCAAACTTCACTGGCGACATCTTTCATTCATTCGTGCAGCACTTCCTCTCTATTCCAGTTGTATTCCCAAAATACGATTAATATTGCTATGATAAATGAGTTGTTTGGCACTGCGTTCTTCCTGAGTTTCAGGTAACTATATTTAACTGGGTGGCTTTTACATGTTTAAACAGTGATTATTAGTCTCTTGCTGATATTGAATGATCTCTCATTCAAAGGAACTCTGCACAGAGATCTATATTGCATTACTGCAATAAGAATACCTCTATATCTAACGCAGGATGAAAATAACCTTGTGCATTGATATTTTGTTGAGTACCATTGCTCTAAACTAGCGTTGTCAGAAAGTATTTAAGTTATTTAAATAAACATGGCAATGGGTGGCTCGATGGTGGTGCACTTTTGCACTTAAAGGCAACAGAGGTAATTCACTCTCTATTAGTAGTATACTGTATCTGTTAAAAATCGTTCTTTGCCATCAGCCCGGGTGGCTGTGGGCAGTTGACGAATATATATATATATATATATATATATATATATATATATATATATATATATATATATATATATATATATATATATACAGTACTGTGCAAAAGTTTTAGGCAGGTGTGAAAAAATGCTGTAAAGTAAGAATGCTTTCAAAAATAGACATGTTTATAGATTATATTTATCAATTAACTAAATGCAAAGTGAGTGAACAGAAGAAAAATCTACATCAAATCCATATTTGGTGTGACCACCCTTTACCTTCAAAACAGCATCAAGCAACAATTCTTCTAGGTACACTTGCACACAGTTTTTGAAGGAACTCGGCAGGTAGGTTGGCCCAAACATCTTGGAGAACTAACCACAGTTCTTCTGTGGATTTAGGCAGCCTCAGTTGCTTCTCTCTCTTCATGTAATCCCAGACAGACTCGATGATGTAGAGATCAGGGCTCTGTGGGGGCCATACCATCACTTCCAGGACTCCTTGTTCTTCTTTACACTGAAGATAGTTCTTAATGACTTTCGCTGTATGTTTGGGGTCGTTGTCATGCTGCAGAATAAATTTGGGGCCAATCAGATGCCTCCTTGATGGTATTGCATGATGGATAAGTATCTGCCTGTACTCAGCATTGAGGAGACCATTAATTCTGACCAAATCCCCAACTCCATTTGCAGAAATGCAGCCCCAAACCTGCAAGGAACCTCCACCATGCTTCACTGTTGCCTGCAGACACTCATTCGTGTACGCTCTCCAGCCCTTCGGCGAACAAACTGCCTTCTGCTACAGCCAAATATTTCAAATTTTGACTCATCAGTCCAGAGCACCTGCTGCCATTTTTCTGCACCCCAGTTCCTGTGTTTTCGTGCATAGTTGAGTCGCTTGGCCTTGTTTCCACGCCGGAGGTATGGCTTTTGGCGCAAGTCTTCCATGAAGGCCACTTCTGACCAGACTTCTCCGACAGTAGATGGGTGTACCAGGGTCCCACTGTTTTCTGCCAGTTCTGAGCTGATGGCACTGCTGGACATCTTCCGATTGCGAAGGGAAGTAAGCATGATGTGTCTTTCATCTGCTGCAGTAAGTTTCCTTGGCCGACCACTGCGTCTACGGTCCTCAGCGTTGCCCGTTTCTTTGTGCTTCTTCAAAAGAGCTTGGACAGCACATCTGGAAACCCCTGTCTGCCTTGAAATTTCTGCCTGGGAGAGACCTTGCTGATGTAGTATAACTACCTTGTGTCTTGTTGCTGTGCTCAGTCTTGCCATGGTGTATGACTTTTGACAGTAAACTGTCTTCAGCAACCTCACCTTGTTAGCTGAGTTTGGCTGATCCTCACCCAGTTTTATTCCTCCTACACAGCCGTTTCTGTTTCAGTTAATGATTGTGTTTCAACCTACATATTGAATTGATGATCATTAGCACCTGTTTGGTATAATTGTTTAATCATACACCTGACTATATGCCTACAAAATCCCTGACTTTGTGCAAGTGTACCTAGAAGAATTGATACTGTTTTGAAGGCAAAGGGTTGTCACACCAAATATGGATTTGATTTAGATTTTTCTTCTGTTCACTCACTTTGCATTTAGTTAATTGATAAATATAATCTATTAACATGTCTATTTTTGAAAGCATTCTTACCTTACAGCATCTTTTCACACCTGTCTAAAACTTTTGCACAGTACTGTATATAGTTCAAATATTGAAATCTGATAGGATTCATTTGAAAGACATCCAAACAGAAGCAGAATAATTTAACTAATTAAAATAGACAGGAATTCTGGAATAAGAACAGTACAAGTCAGACACATGGATGGCAATATTCGTCAAAGCGGACTAGTACTGCATAAAACAGTAGCTTGTTTGGTGGAAATTTAATTGAGGGACCATTGTTATTCCTGCAGACTTTTTTGAGGCATGACCACTCATACAAAACGTCATGGTTGTATCTACAGGGAATGCTTCTTTTAATTCTGATTCTGTGGTATAACACGTTTGACAGAAACCTATTTCTTTTCTGTAGTATATAATACATTTTACCGCCCTTAAGGCCCAAAGCCAAGGCTGAGCTTAGGTCTCAAGATTTTTAAGGCAGAAGTTCTAAGCTGTTTTCATTCAGTCTTTCATCTCTTGTTTTTGCTATTCATCTTTTACAACTGATACAGGGATACTATTCACTCTGCACTGGTAATACTGTATATTACTGAACAAGATACAATACATGAGTACCACAAAAAAGCATACTGAACTTTTCAGCTTCACATGTCACTTGATGTGTTTTCATTCCTTAAAAAAAAAATCAAAAAAACACAGATTTTTATTTTTATTTTTATTATTGTCATTTATTTTTTGGTTATTGATCCACCAAACAATTGCAAATATTTTAATATGCGAGCAGTAAAGTCCCAACTCCCGTTTTTAAAAAGACTGATGACATCTAACACACACTTGCCTGTGACATTAGCTACTATTACACTCAACAGCAAAATGTTGTTGTTTTTATTTTTATTCCAGGTCTACTGCAAGCACTAAATGACCTGGAAGTGAGTCTTTTGTTGTTGTTTTCTTTTTTTTTTTTTGTCTTTTGAAGGCATATTGCCTTTTACTTAAAGACAGACCTTCACAGAAATATTTTTGAATTGAATATTGACAGCAAACACCTCAAAAACGTCCTTTTTTCAAGTAAAACACAGAAAATTATAAAAGCAACTCAAATGGTAATAACTGTAGTTAAATAGAGCAACACTTTATTTAATACCCACACCCTAGTCCTCTGTGCACACGAACTCACTGACATTGTTAATACAAAAATAAAGTTAGTAAAAGGTAGCTGGAAAATGTTCCCATGCTACAAAGGTACTGGAACACTGAACAGAATGTTTACAATAGATATAGTTTTTAAAAAACTCTAAATATATTTTTGCAGAGAAACCAGACATTCAAAATATGGATGTTAATGGGCCAAAGACCCACATATTAAGACAATGATATATAAACCTAGTATTGCAAATAAAATGTCAGTGTATATTTAAGTGCCTAACACATATCTAACTGTATAAATACACACAGCTCCAAATACAGGAGGTGTGTGTAAATAAAGTTTTACACGTTCAGCATAAACAGTTACTTATTCATGAATGTAGGTCCTATTTATATATGAATTCCCTTGTTAATCAGGCACTGCAAACGTCCCAATTATAGTGGGAACATGTAAGGTGAACTTTGTTTCTCTTAAAACATTCAGATTGCACTGTAGATATTTTATTCTAAATCATGTTGGCATAATTATATGTAAAGTATAATGCAAAAACAAAACAAAAATACACCTTTCATCACTGCAAACCACTCTTAATGCAGCTTGTCGTGGGATCTAGGACATGTTACTTGTGATCCCACTCCCACCCCCAGCTCAAAAGAGGACGTTACTTCCCCTATGTTTCACTGTAGTCCAGAAAGCAGATGTAAAGATGTTTAATCCTGCCCATGAAATCAGGTTGCCAATAACATGCATCACCAAATTGAGGCAAACTCAGGTACTGCTACTCTCTCACTACTGAATAAACAGGGTATAGGGTTTACTAGTGAAAGACTGAACATCTCCAAAACACCTTAATGAGTTTAGTAGATCGACGATGAAATGAGGAAACAGATTCTAAATTAAAACCTCAACTGTTATGAGACTAAATCAAATAAACAAAAGGATAAAAACACATCACACACACACATTGAAACCATTTGTGTTGTCTAAAAAAAAATCCTGCACTTTCTCATGCTTTCAAAAACTGAACAGTGTAACATTTTTAGAAATATGATCAACATTACGTGAACAATCAATCAGTTTTAGGAGAAAAAACTATGGGGGTGACAGCAGAATTTCAGTGAATTTTCAAATGCAAAATATCAATTTTTTTTCAAAAATACAGTACACTTCCTTTTCATAAGCTTTTTATAAGTGTGTTCTTATTATCAATCTAGTTGAGATATGAATTAGATGATGTTGCATTGCTACCTTTCTTTAATACCATATATATATATATATATATATATATATATATATATATATATATATATATATATATGGTATTAAAGAAAGGTAGCAATGCAAAATCATCTAATTCATATCTCATTATATATATATATATATATATATATATATATATATATATATATATAAAAAAAATGGATCTTATATGCCCTTTTCCAACCTGTTATTTCTGGCTTTTTTGTGTTGCTAGTCACTAAGCATTTGTTTATTATGCAAGGTTTCACATAAGCTGGATTCTCAGTTAACAGACTTAAGCAGTCCAAAGCAAATTAAATTGATATAGATTTTTTTTCCCCTCACAGGGAATCTGGAATAAAAAAATACAGAAGGAAAAACAAAACCTGAATTCAGATTTTAACCCAGTTTAAGGATTTCATAAATGATATATGATTTTATTGTTATTATTAATATTAATATATATTTTTGATTTTACATACCCCATATTGTCACCAGAATTACTAAAATCTCCAAAAGGAGGAAACTTTGTGATACTTTTGTACACACCATAGGTCTCTCAATATCAAAAAGAGAACATCCCTTCCTCAACCCCTCCCCATTTTCTTATGCGAAACCCTGAAGGTAAAATCTCCCATTGCCCCTTGGTTTATGCAACTACTGTTCTATTCATCCCTAACATCTCAATAAAGTTCACATGATTCACACAAGCCCAGTATCACCCAGGCCTGCCTGGATGGATGAAGAGCACAGCTCCATAGTTAGCTGTGTTTTATTACAGACAATCTAAACTACATGGCCCTTGAGCTGGAATTAAACAGGGCAAATCTGGAGAAGTCCACCAGCAGAGCCAACAATGAGCTACAAGGTGCAGAGCTGATTGGTCAGGGAGATACCAAACCCCCACCCTTAAGCCCCACCCCCCTCCCCTTCTTTGTTGGTTCCATTTGCCTAATCTAGCTAGTACAGAGGGCCAGAAGGGTTGAGCGGCAGGCTGTGTCATACAAAGACTTTGGCCAGGGCATCGGCTCCTGCGCTGGCAATGTAACACTTGGACGGGTGGAACGCCACGTCATGGATAGACTCGTCGAATTTCTTGCGGTGAGCCGTGAACTCCTGGATGCACGTCTTGCTGTCTAGGTTCCACAAGCGGATAGAGCAGTCGTGACCTGGAGAGAGAAAGCAACAGGCATTTTGAATTTGTTTTTCCGAGGATACCTGTACGCAAGCTTTTTGAGATGTTTTATTAATAAAATAATGACTTGGATCGCATTATTGAGGAGTTTGGTGATAAAAAGAGTGATCAGGAGATGATTTACCAGTATGCACTACGATGAAGAGGTATGTGAAAAACACAGCAAACAAGGGGTGGGGCGGGGCTGGAGATGCAGTACTGAGTGTCCTGTTGATATGCAGAGCCTTTTAAACCCGTTTTACTATGTATAAAATTACTTCTAAACAGCGCGTGTAAAATAAACAACACGTGTGAAAATAAATTGGATTGGACGCGTCTGAGAGGCGCTGAATAAATGGACCGCAAAGGGTTAAGGAAATGACCGAAAGGACCTGTGTTGTATCATACGTGAGTGTTTTGTTTGTTTTGTCTTGTCACTAACTGTTGATTGTTATTTAGTAGACGGCTAAACACGTCCGGAGCTGTCGTCAGAAGCCAGCACAAACCTGGACTTCACTTCACTTGTTGGCACGATAAACTGTATTTGCACAAAGAGCACTACAGCACGCACCTAGGACTGGTGACCGTGTTTGTATATTGTGTTATTGAAAACTGACTGTGTTTGGAAATGCCATTCCTTTATTTAGAACAGTGCAATACCCATTGCTGGGTATTGCCTGAGAAATACTGTTTATGGTCACCAGACCAGGATTATAAATAAAACCACTTGCACTTGGATTACTGTTGTCTGCCTTTCAGTTAATCACAGCATTACTTCTGTACACTGCAAGCCACTTTGCCACACACATCCACCTTTTCTTTTGGCCAGGATGGTAACTGTTTAGTACAGAAGGGCCTTGGCCAAGTCATGTGGTTTTCCTGTGCCTCAGTCCCAATTTGAAGCAAGACTGAGTGTGAACCTGGTGCTCACTGGAAAGAAAAAGTTCTGCATGTGCTGAACTATGCTGGTGAAAATAATACAACTTCTCATACTAATAATGATAAAAGCGATACTACTAGTTCAGTATAAATTATGCTAATCATCTTGTGGTTGTTTTTATTTTGATGATTTCCCATTAAATCACCTCATTCACTTGGCCTACAGTGACCTCTGTTGTTAGAGACTTGGACTGTAGTCGTCACACATTTCAATGCAGCACTGAGTGCCCAGATCAGCAGTGTGAGGCTACCCACTGAGGCCTGAAACTCTGGCAGATTAGCAGCAGTAAATTAAGCATTTGACCACTGGGTGGCGGTAGCATGTGATGAGCAGGGCCCGGATGTTCTCGCATTTCCCTTAAAGCAATTTCATTTCAAGAAAGGTGGATTGATTGCATTTTTTTGTTTTGCTTTTTTTTTTACTACTAAACACATGAAAATATGTTTAAATTAAGTCTATACAAAACACATTCTGTATTGTCAAAACAACTATGTAAATAAAAGCAAATTTCATACGGTACAAAAGTATTAATTAACTAAGAGCAGGAGAGGGAAAAAATAAGTCATTGGCCTTTAAGCATCTCTGCACACTGATCCTTAAGTTTATGAACACAACACAGTCATAAATACATATGAAAATGCAGCGATAACTATCAATTCAGTTTATTTGTTCATTATACTTTTAGTTCAGCGAGGTTTATAGGCTTCAGGCTGTGTCTCAACTGAGAATGCACAACTCCGTACACCGAAAAACTTATTTCCACATTGCAAGTACTGCAGGGTACGGCTAGACACTGTACAGCCATTTGATGTAGGTGAGGGGAAACGATCCTTCATTGAAGACCAAAGGATCAATGAACTGGTGTCCTGGGGTACTTCCAAAGCTGCAGCTCGATCTCTTCCAATTTCTATAGCAGCGTCCTCTGCATACCAGGTAAGGAATCCTCCCATTTATATAGCAGCATCCTCTGCATACCCAGGTAAGGAATCCTCCCATTTCTCAAGCAGCATCCTCTGCATACCCAGGTAAGGAATCCACCCATTTCTCTCACAGCATCCTCTGCATACCCAGGTAAGCAATCCTCCCATTTCTCTCACAGCATCCTCTGCATACCCAGGTAAGCAATCCTCCCATTTCTCTCACAGCATCCTCTGCATACCCAGGTAAGGAATCCACCCATTTCTCTCACAGCATCCTCTGCATACCCAGGTAAGGAATCCTCCCATTTCTCTCACAGCATCCTCTGCAAACCCAGGTAAGGAATCCTCCCATTTTTCTCACAGCATCCTCTGCATACCCAGGTAAGGAATCCTCCCATTTATATAGCAGCATCCTCTGCATACCCAGGTAAGGAATCCTCCCATTTCTATAGCAGCATCCTCTGCATACCCAGGTAAGGAATCCAAATGTGAGTCGTTTCTGTCCAGTAAGTTGACAAAGTTCGGGTTCGAAAGTCTGACTGCTTTTAAAAATCCTGCAGCGGGCAGCAATATAGCAGATTTCACACTGAACAGATTTGGCTTTTAATAATTTCTATGTATGTCGTGGAAGCAGAATTTTCCATTTCCATTTCTAGGAATGCAGTTAAATGCTCCATGTTTTCCTTGTTGTATTGGACAGCATCAAACCATGTTTTCCAGTGGGTTACTGGTGGCTCTGGGGGTCCTGGTACTTTTTCCAAGTGGCTTTCCTGTTTTTTCTGACACATTTTCAGAAAACGTAACTTGCGTGCAGCTGATCGTTTGAAAGTTTGGTTGGCAAAGGTGAACTTGGTCTGCCAAATGTTTCTGATAAGTGCATACAAATGCACTATACAAGGGACATTAATAGAGTTCACAGGCATGCCTTTGATAACAGATAACCGATAAAATGTCTTCAGATTTGCGGCATTATCAGAAACAAATGCAGCGATTCATTCCCATTCAATACTGAATCGAGTTTTCTCTAGGAACACAGATTGTAACAGTTCGACTGCTGGAGTTATTCTTGTGGTCGATTTTGTTAACTAATATATTCACTACAAAGCGATTTCGTTGTCTGTCATTTCATCAACCATTATAGACAGTCATCTATCTTTAACAAACTAAAAAATGTCACCTCTTTGGGCTTGTCAGCTGATGGTACGACTCCCATACAAAAAAACTAAATGCATCCAGAAACAATCTTCAGAGAAGTGAGCATTATTTCAGAAGACTAAATGTGAAATTATTACATAATAAAGTTGTTTTTTTTTGCTATACCTTCCCAAAAAATGTACATTTCACATTTTGGTGTGTTTTTTTTCTTTGTCGCGATAGAATCGTGGCCCTAATGATGGGGCCTGGCACAATTCTAATGCAGCTGTCCCACTATGTATTAAATCCTGACCTTTCTTTTTACTACCACTAGAGGACAGGGTTGACACATACTGGCTAATTGGACAGTGCAGGAAACATTGCACTGAAATAACCCAGGGCCAAATCAGATCTGTCTTGAGAAACAGAGGACTTAGACAACACATTTACCCTAGAAAAACTATAAAAAGTGGCAATGATAGCAGGAAATATGTTTATACTGAGAAAAATAAAATGTACTTACTGCCAGACATCAGGTACAAGCCATTGGGATCAACAGCTAAACTTGTTACTGCATCTAAGTGAGCCACCATCGAATGGATCAGTTTTCCTTAAAATTGGAAAATGAAAATAAAACTGAAAGTTTATTTAAAAAAAAAAAAAAGAAAAAAAAAGACAAGTTTTTACACAAAATAAACTGAGCCCTATTTGGAAGCAAGTGGAAAGGCAAAGGCATTTAACAACTGTAATGGATACATACAGCAAACAACTTCGCTGCTGGAAGGGGCAGTTAAATTGTGGTTCTGTGTAGTTTCTTGTCTTTTGATAATTTCAGCAATTTTATTTCTATTTAAAAAAAATGTTTTTTCCCCTTGCTTCAAAATAGGGCCCATTGACAAACTACTTTTATTACTACATTTATTTTAACACCACTAGGTATTTGATGCAGGGATACAGTGGATAAGGCAGATGTGAGGGGTCTAACTTACATATGTACTGTATTAATTTTTTCTCTATTGAGGCTGTGAAGCTGACATTTTTATGGAGTCGATCTCATTTAATCTCGCTTCGTACAGAGAAAGCCATGAAACAACAGCTTCAATGTAGAATTTAATTATCAGCTGAACAGATTCACTCCTGCTGCAGGCTGTTAATACTGCCCATAAAGTCTAGAAATACAAATTACAGCCAGTCTGTTTACCTCCTCTCTAATGTAATTTTTCAAGAGGGCCACCTTTGGCACTGGGATCCACACATGCATCCCTGAATGGTTAAAGCATTAGGTACCTGTGTTGTTGTCAAAGAACTTGATGTGCCTGTCTTCCTGTGCTGTGATTGTGATGGGGAGAGTTGGGTGGCTCAACACTTTGTTGATCTTACAAGGTGTACCTGCAAACAAAGAGTCATATTTGAATTTTAAAAACATGAAATACTTCTTAAATAAATACTCACTGAGATAACCACATTAAGATGTCATATTAAGAAAAATAAAGAAAAAAAACACCCCTGGAGAGTTTTATATTATTTTTTAAACTTTTTTAAAACATTTTTTTTTTTTATATCCCCAAAAGAGCACTTCATGCTAGAAACGACTGATTAATTGAATACATTTCCTGACATGTGACAGTCGGGTATATGACCTGCGGAACCTGCTCTTATGCTTACAATCCTATCATAATCAATAAGCCAATTATCTAAGCCAGGCCTTTGGACATTTTAGCATCTGCATACCAAACATCTGACATTCTGTAAGCCTAAAGAAAAGCAAACATTAGTCAAATAGGAGCATGCTGGTGATGCAAGCAGCACGATGTGCTACTGCTTACCTGTTAAGCTTAAAATCTATTAAAACAACTTACCAGTGTCTGTATTGGACTCCAGGCTGAGAACCAGCTGCCGTGTCTCCATGTTGAAGATTCCAGTCTGCCCCATGTTGAATGAGGACACCATGTGCGCTGGGTCACTGCACACCAGGTCCACGGAAGAAGGGATCCCTAGCTCTGAAAAGTGAACAGTTTGAATTGTGGGTGCTCATTTCTGCAATGCAAACTCTCACTTCTTAAAAACACAGAAAAAAAGCACTATTCTGAAACATTTTATTAAATACTAAAAACTGTTACTTTTTTAAATTTTAATATTTCCAAAAAAGATTAAGAATTACACCTACAAAAGAAACATGTGAAAGGTGAATGTTGACAGTTAACCAGGGCCAATGGCCCTCCAAAAATAAACTGCAGCATTTTTGTTTGGTTGTTTTTTTAAAAGAACTCAACCTTCCCATTGTTGAAATAGTACATGTTTTATATATACTAAAAAGACCATGTTGTAGATAATTACCCCTGTTTTCATTAAATATGGTGAGGGCTGGTAAAGTTTCGGCAGCGTTCCATAGCCGCACGGTACCGCTCATGGAACAGGAGAGTAACCGCTGATGGGCCCCGCTGTACACCAACCCACACACAGCATCAGTGTGGCCTAAGAGGGCTCCTCGCAGCACTGAGGGGTCTGCAATCAATCAGGAATTTACAATTAATGGACTACAATAGTGGACTCATCCAGGACCAAGAGTATCCCGTTGTGCACTAACAGTTCACTCATGGAGTAGTCTATACATACACTAGTCACTTGAATTTTTTAAAAAACGTGTAAACATTATACTAACTGCAGCAAACAAAACAGTATGGTTCAAATTTAGACACTTTACTGATTAAGCAAACTCACACGTAGTAAATCTAGCAACTAGCATTTAGAAGTTGTGTAATTAAACACGATGGGGCAGATATAGCAGTATTTAGGCCAAAATGCAATTTGCACTTCAACAAAACTTACAAAAAAATGTTTATAAATGAAGTGAAAAAACACCTCTTAATAAGTGAGGCCCAATTACTAAGATCTAAAATATACTAAAAGTACTCCAAGTAACAACAATCCAAATTATGAACCAATGAAATGCATTTAGTGGCTGATATTTTTGGGGTATAGTTTAAAAAGTATTTCGTCCCGTCCCCGTCCCCCCCCCCGTACCAATACAATTTTATGATGTTCGCATTTGTTTTTTATTAATTTTTTAAATTCTGTTTTAAGGTGCTGTCACATGAATTCGTGATCTGCTCTTCCCTTCTAGTTACCTGTGACAGATACAGCGGTATCTCATAAGTTAGGTCAGCTCATGCATCTTGCACTTTGGATCAAGTTTCTTTTTGTTTTACTGGCATTGCATTGCACTGCTCTGCACTAGATGGTCATGGGGTTTACTAACAGAAAGACACTTTGCTGATAGCTCTATAGCATTGCTCTATAGCAGGCAATGAGAACAAAAGAGCATGTCCTGAACTCATAGTCAAAACACCTAAATTATATATATATATAGTGCCTTGCAAAAGTATTCAGACCCCTGACCAATTCTCTCATATTACTGAATTACAAATGGTACGTTGAAATTCCATTCTGTTTGATATTTTATTTTAAAACACTGAAACTCCAAATCAATTATTGTAAGGTGAGATTGGTTTTATGTTGGGAAATATTTTTAAGAAAAATAAAAAACTGAAATATCTTGCTTGCATAAGTATTCAACCCCCACACATTAATATTTGGTAAAGCCACCTTTCGCTGCAATAACAGCTTTAAGTCTTTTGGGGTAAGTATGTACCAGCTTTGCACACGGTGTCGGAGTGATTTTGGCCCATTCTTCTTGGCAGATTTGCTCCAGGTTGTTCAGGTTGGTTGGACGACGCTTGTGGACTGCAATTTTCAAATAGTGCCACAGATTCTCAGTGGGATTGAGATCAGTACTTTGACTGGGCCACTGTAGGACATTCACCTTTTTGTTCTTGAGCCACTCCAATGTTGCTTTGGCCTTGAGCTTGGGATCATTGTCCTGCTGAAAGGTGAATTTCCTCCCAAGCTTCAGTTTTTTAGCAGACTGAAGCAGGTTCTCTTCCAGTATTTCCCTGTATTTTGCTCCATCCATTCTTCCTTCAATTTTAACAAGATGCCCAGTCCCTGCTGATGAGAAGCATCCCCACAGCATGATGCTGCCACCACCATACTTCACTGTAGGGATGGTGTGTCTTGAGGCATGGGCAGTGTTAGGTTTGCGCCACACATAGCGCTTTGAGTTTTGGCCAAAAACCTCTATCTTGGTCTCATCTGACCACAAAACCTTTTCCCACATCGCAGCTGGGTCACTCTCATGCTTTCAGGCAAACTCCAGATGTGCTTTCAGATGGTACTTTTTGAGTAACGGCTTCTTTCTTGCCACCCTCCCATACAGGCCAGTGTTATGCAGAGCTCTTGATATGGGACAGCCTTTTCTTGGCAGTGCCTGGGTGGTGTGATGCAGCTTCCACTTCCTGATTATTGATCCAACTGTGCTCACTGGGATATCCAAACACTTGGATATTATTTTGTACCCTTTCCCTAATCTATGCATTTGTATTACTTTATCTCTAACTTCTGTAGAAAGCTCTTCATTGGTCTTCATTTTCCTTCAGATTCACAGCCTGACCAATGATCCTTCAACAGTGGGGTTTTTATCCAGAAAATGTGACAGCAACTTTAATGATTCACAGGTGGAGGCCAATGGTAAGGAAATTGTGTCCTCGTTAGGGCAATTTCTTTCATCGGTGTAAACTGGGAGCTTCCATAGCACAGGGGTTGAATACTTATGCAAGCAAGATATTTCAGTTTTTTATTTTTCTTAAAAATATTTCCCAACATAAAACCAATGTCACCTTACAATAATTGATTTTGAGTTTCAGTGTTTTAAAATAAAATATCAAACAGAACGAAATTTCAATGTACCATTTGTAATTCAGTAATATGAGAGAATTGGTCAGGGTCTGAATACTTTTTGCAAGGCACTGTAATATATATATATATATATATATATATATATATATATATATATATATATATATATATATATATATATATAGTACTTGAGCAATTACTCAGAATGATTGCAATCATCATAACAATACATACATCTATGATTACATTATAAACTCCAATTAGAAATACAAACCATAGGAGTCATAGGGATCAATATTAGGGTTTGGAGTATTCCAGCTCTGGATTGTCCCATCAATACCACCGCTAAAACACTGCTCTCCATTGGTGCTCATTACTACACAGAGCACCGAGCCTCTGGAAACAGCAAAAAGAAAAAAACACCAATCAGTAAAAAAAAAATTGTAACAGAACTCTAATAACATATCTTAAAATGAGTAGCAGCAGATTAACTTGAGCCTCTCTACAGTGGTACAGCGGTACCTCACATCCTTTTACCTTCTCAGTTTGCTTGCCTTTCTTTCAGGTACCCTTACTATTTCACCTCAGCAGGTTCAAAGCACGTCACTCATAAGGGGAGCTTAATGACAGGCAATAAAGCACTGAAGGGGTGGGGCCAATTTCACTCCCCAGGTCCAAGACTACCAGAAATAAAGCTTTGCAAACTTTCTTTTAACCTATCAATAAAGAACATACTTTATTTTTGAAATGAAAAAAAAACATGTTTAAATGTAACATTTCGTTCATAACTTCACATTTAAAATTGTATAGGGAATGTAAGTGCACCAGAAAGCATTATTTTAAAATGATATATTCAAAAAATAAAATAATCAGCCCCTTTGAATATACAATATAACTTATCTATGAATTAATTTACTACATACCTATGAGCCCTGAATGTATAAATAGGTTCCACATCTAGAGAGGCACTCCTGAGGAAGAAGGCAGGATGACATTTTTTTTTTTTTTTTTAAATACATTTCTCAGTAATAGCACAAAGATGTAGTGGTGCCAGGACATGCACAAGACCTGTGCAAATTAAAATGAATTACACAACATTGTAACATACCTCTGCATTTTATTTCAATATTATCTCCACTATATACAGTATAATGAAGTTGAATAAAGTACATATATATTTCCAAGCTTTGTATTCTGCATTACTTAATACATAGTGTCAGAATTCACAATTTTATTGGGAGATTCAAATCACAGAAATATTTATTTTATTAATTTTATATTTATTTTAATATAAATATAATACTCTCAAGTAATGTCTGATTTGTTGCCAAGAACAGCCTCTTACTTTTTCGTGGGGGCGGTTTTCTGCAAGTTCCACATCTTGAGCGTGTGATCTTCTGATGCTGTTATTAAGACTGGTTCAATAGGGTGGAAGGCGAGACCCCGAATTCCATCAAAGTGACTCCGTAATGTGAACTTGGGGTTCCACGTCTTCCTCAGTGCATCTTTATTGTTGCTGATCTAGAAACAAACATCACTCATTTTTATGCAACTCTGTCAAAAGGTAGTATTAGAATCTTCTTGTTTACTGTACAATGACTTCCAGGTTTCATTGCCCTTTGCTGAATATTTTCTTTCCCCACTCAAGGTCAAAGTGGCCAAGTGGGTTTATATAAATTTTTTTTTTTAAAACTACCTGTACGTGCACTAATGGTCTTGTCAAAATGTTTGTGAAAGAATTGTACTAGTTTCTTTTAGTTTAAAAAAGAGAGAATAACCACAAAGAAAGTGATTTCTATAATTTCTAATTGTTTGACAAAAGTATTTGGGCACCCTTACATTAGTATTTTCTGTGCCCACCGTCTTCTCTTCCTTCAAACATATTGTTGCTTTCTTGGTCAAAATATTTCGGATTCACCTAACCATAAAAATGTGGTTGAAGAAATCATCAGGCTTCTTCAAGTATTCAATGGAAAACTCCAATCGCTTTCTTTTGTGTATTTATTTATTTATTTATTTTTAAACAGGGTTTGCATCTTGGTTTTCGCCCCATGGACATTCATCTTGTTAAGGTATCACTGAATTGTTTGCTCGTGAATTTCTTGACCATCTTCTCTCAATTCTCGTGTCAAATCTTTTGCAGTAAATCTGAGGATTTTACAGGGCTGCTCAAATGATTCTTCTTTCCAGATTTTGTAGAAATCTTTCTTGGTCTTCCACACCTGGAGCTAGTTGCAGTAGTTCCTGTTCTCCTGTGTTTGTCAATAGCAGCCCACAAACGTCTTTCTTCTATTTGTCTGGTAGTTTCTCCTTTTTTCATTTAGTTGTATCACTGCCATTTTGAGATCGTTGCTGTACTCTTTAGTTTTAACCATTTGTTTTTTAATCACAAACTTCCAATTTATTTTTTAGCACTTGATTATGTATTGATGTATTCTACAATTATCACCATGTGTTGCTTTTCAATCATGATAATTGTCAACAATTAGCAACGAATGGGTTTCATACGAAATATGTTGATTGCCAAAATACTTTTGTCAAAGTATGAAATTTGTTTTTGCATGTTATTTTTCATTTTATGCATGTTATGTAATCATTTGTTGTTTTATTATAAAAGATGAATCTCTACTTGAATTTATATCTTTCAATAGAATAACTAGAAATGATATAATCACTTTCTTTGTGGTTTCTCTTTTTTTTTCTTTTTTTAACTGCCCAAATACATTTGTCTGCAACTGTATATATAAGCTTTTTTTTAGATGTACACAAAAGGTTTAAATGATTAAAAAATATTTTATTTAAGGATGTTTCAGACAAAAGTCCTTCAGCTGTGTACAAAAAAAAGTAAACACAGTGCAGAAAACCTGTTTACTTTACTCCAATTGCTTTATTACAGTATTTTGTGTGTTCCTTAGAAATTAACAACGGCAAAGAAGGACCCTAAGTGTACTGCATGATTCAGAACACTGTATGACTCATTCTGCATACCCACACAGTAATATTGTTACATGACTGTTGCAATCAATGCAGCAGCCACTGAGTGCACACTTGATGGCCTGAAATACTGAACATAGGGTCTTAAATAGGTATTCAGTTAAACTTTGTTTTGCATTTTTGTATCGGCTGTGTAGGGAGTACTGTTTGACAAGTGGAGTGTGGGGGTCAACAGATGTCAGCAATAAGCAGATCTGCTACATCCCCAGACTGAATGCAAATCCCTGCTGTGCTCACAAAGGCTGGAATATGTCTCTCCTGCAATTACCATCCATCTACTCTGCGTCACACCACTGGATTTCAATACATTCTGACATTTCTGTTAACTGTTTGTTTATAGGCTTATCCGAGACATGTTTGTTAAAACCATAGCAAACAAGTAGATCACGTTTTGGCTAATACCGTCATTAGCCTACATTGTCTATTTGACTTGGTTTTACTTTAGCACAATGATGTAATGCCCACTACACTGTTGAACCAAAGTGCTTGAGGCATGGGGTATTGACACTCGCACATTATGCACACACTTCTTAGCTACTTACATCGTAGGTGAGTGAATCTGCCTCATTGGCGACTGTAAGGCCTGCAAGTTCACCCAGCCCCAGCTCACTCTCCATAGCCTCATCTGTGCCCATGATAAAAGAGTTCCCTGACGTTGGAGGAAATGTCAAGGCCTCCACTGCAGAAAATACACAATAAAACATATTTTCACAAAAAATGGTTACACTACTGTGCACTAAACAGTTACATAAAAATACACTAGAGAGTACATTTGGTAAAACACATCCTTCAGCTGGATCACTATACAGAGTTGTCATAAGTAAATAGACACCCCATCTTATTAATTTGTGACAAATCAAACTGAACACTCAAGCTATTTTTTTTACCAGTGTATTCTGCAAAAATGTTGTACCCTATATGTATATTGTAAAATTCTTCTTTACGAGACAAAGAGATAAAACACTAAGCAGGCACAAAGTAAGTCACAAATCCATGACTGATGAGGAGAATGCTTTGCCTGAGAACTCAGTTACTTTCAGGTCCTGTTTTTTTCAGATTTTCTATAGCACTACCACTGGTAATGTCTGTAGACACAGGCAGCAGGGCATAATGGGTATTCTTTGGGATTCCATGGTGTTGACATACAGTTTTCCATACTGTATGTGTCACAGCCTGTGGTAAATCTAATTTGTGTTGGGCAGCAGTACGCTAAAACATCTGACAGTTCATATTTAAGAGAAACGGTAGTAACCTACTGGCACTAAAGACATTTGACTATTGACTATTGACTATTAGTAACAACCTGGCACAACCATCTACGTACCTGGTGCAAGAGCAACATTTCATACAATAAATACAGATTTTCTCATAAAAATGACTGTTGTATTCACAAAGAATTAGTGTACAGATAAATGGCCTCTATTAACCAAGAAATAAAAATGATGGAAGGCAGCATAATTGACCAACTGTCATTATAATGTCATTGAAACATCAATAACTTTAAACACTCATTCATAAACTCTGAGGTAAAAGTCAAGTAAACAACGTTGTTTTGGCTACTGCCTTCATCAATTACATTGATAATGATGATGTCAGCAGTCAAACTCACAGTCATATGTAGTATATTGTACCCATCCAAATGTTGCCCCTGGTAACAGCGTGATGAAGTATCTCACAAACAGCACACATTCCCTGCTGTCGGCAAAGAAGCCTACCTTCGTCCGTCCTGTTTGTTTCATGTTCACTGAGCCGTGCCACGCTAGGTCGAGATGGGGGGGTCACTGAGGGCTGCACTGAGGGAAGGTCTTCTGCGTCTCTCAGGTTCGCCAGCATGTCTTGCAGCTTTGACCTGTTGGGCCCTATTCATGGAGGTGGGAGACAGTGCATACATTACTTTGCAACAATTTTTTTTTTTGTAAAATACAATATGAGACAAAAAATGGTTCAGTACACCTGACATAAAAGGAAAAAAAAAGAAGAAAAATGGTAGTCACATTTAAGGCCTACGTGGAGTAGTAATGCTATTTGGTGGTCTCAGGTTAGTACTACACAATTTTGCACAATTGGTCCTGAGCACCTTTGCAAGCAAATAGGAAACAGGATTTGGACTGCTCTCTCATCTATAAGAAGTGGCTATTTCCTCAACAGGCTTAAATAGTAAGTAGCAGGGTCCCGGAAAATAAAACGTTATATGTCCCCACGTGTTGCTACAACTGTTTAAATAATGTACCTGTATTTTTTCTTTTCATTGTTAACATCCTGACAACTTTTTACACTATTTCAAAGCTTTTTTTTCAAAATGGCCACTCTAGTGCACTGGGGTTTGAGATCTGTCCTCTAAATCACTGCAGGAAGAGCCGTGGTCTGGATTTTCAGTTCTGTACCACATCATGGATTGTTATTGCTGTGTTACTGGTTAACAATTTAGTCAATAATCCTTACACTATTAGTGCACTAGAGTGGCCATTTTGAAAAGAGCTTTGAAACAGACTTTAAAGTTTTAGTGCAAAAAGTTGTCAGGATGTTAACAATGAAAAGAAATTACAGGTACGTTATTTAAACAGTTGTAGCAACATCGGGGACGGTACCTCTATTTTTTTCGGAACCCCACTACTTAACTCTTTATGGCATGCTATCTGGACAAAAAAGAGAAGTTCTGATTGATACTGTCTGTGCTATCCCTGCTCTATGGGCAAATAGAGAGCATTCAGTTCAGTACTGCCAATTCATTAACACCAAAAAGCCCAGAATTATGTTGGAAGAAATCATTTTAAAAAATTTAAAAAATAAATAAATAAATAAAGGCAATTTGGCTGAGAAATCGAGTGTTCTAGTAAAGAAGCATGTGGGAAAAGAAAAGATTAAAATACACAATGGAAACAAGGAAAAACAAGGAAATATACAGATCTAGGAAATGACATTGGTAAAATATGGTAAGAATGGAAATCAAGAGAACAAGCTATTACTGCAATACACGACACAGTACATATAAGACAGATAGACACATTTACAGACAAGATATTGTGGGACAAAAACCCATACGAAAAGCCAACTAGAAAATGACACAGCAATGTTACTGTCTGATCCCGTGACCAATATCAGACAGGTTGCTAAATAAAGGAAATGAGCCAGTGAGAGAAGATAAAGTTGTAAGAACGCAGGAGTGTGGTAAAAGATCACGACAGACTAAAATAAGGAAATTGAAATTGTGATTGGGGAGGGTGAGAGAGGTGTCGAAGGAGCAGTAAAAGAGGAGATGGGAAGGACGGAGGTAGTGCTTGATTTTTTTTTAATTTTTTTTTTAGCAGTGCCACCCTTCTTGACTTACTCTTCACCCCCTTTTTCCCCTTGCGTTCCTTTTTGTACTGCTCCTTGAGTTTGGTTATTAAACCTTGATCCACATCCCAGCCTTCAGGTATGGGACACTGGTCATCCTTCTCTAAACAGGGAGACAAATCAAAAGCAGCCTTTTCAGTACACATCCTCCTTTCACATTATGAGGGTTTAGAGAGAGAATGACACTTATTGCCACATAGCCGCATGTGTAACCAAACCCATTTCATTTTCTGTGGTACCAATTAGGACTTTAATTTCAGGGTTGAAAAATCGAGTATCAGTCAACTACAGTTTTCAAGTTGTTTTTTTTTTGTGAGCCCAGACACTATGCAGAATTTGCTTGAAGACAGTAGAAAATTACACCTGTGAAATGTTTATTATGCAAATAGAACCTGACACATTTTCTGTAATATATAAATGCTCCATCTCCCTGTTGCAAGTAAGTTTCAGAAATATATCTGGCTGACAGAGGGTTCATAGTGTGATTGTAGGAGCGAGGTTGACAGGCACTTATGAATCCAAAACTAAACCACATTTTTCATGATGATAAGGTTATAGCCTGTAGAGTTTTTCATGAGTATCAATAATGAACATTCCAGTCTGTACATTATCTGTGATCTGAGTAAAACAAGTGAAGGACCCTCAATCCCAATCTAAGTTCAAATCAGCAATAATATAAACCCGAGTGGTCTTTATTGCTTAAAGGAGAGACTACCAAAATCTATTCTCGTATTTCTTAGCGAGATAAACCACAAGTCAAGTACAACATACAAAAAAAAAAATGCTGTTCCTAATACCTAATCTCTTCTTGTTTAGCAGGGACCACGGTTTGACTGCAGATAAACCATTTGAGCAAAAATGTACCTATACAGCACTGGAAACAGCAGCAGCTTTTAATCTATTGTGCTGTACTTCGAAATATCCTCCTCATATCTTTAATTATGTATAAAAACAACAAAGAACCAAAAGAAAAGAGTGCTATTGATAGTGAAAATGAAGAAAATCTAGATGTGTAGCAGTATTCTAAAATATAGTTCACATTGTAGACAAACAGCAGTAATCATCGCCTCTAATAACTTATAGTCATCACCTAACTGACATTATTAGAATGATTGTTTAAATAATCAAGTGCAAAAATGCAGATATTGTATATTGACACCTTAGTTGATGCCACAAATCCTATAGCATTTTCTTGGGTTTATTCAGCCGATAGCTCTTTACTATTCTATAACAAACTTATGCAGGAGTTTCCTACAAAGGAATGGTTTAACTTGAAGGCCATTCTGTACATGGTCTACTGATCAGGCTTAACCTTCTGGTGAGCAAACATCCGATAAGGTTCACCTCGTCAGACATGACCTGACTTACCCAATCAAGTATCTCTTGGAGAAATTAATGCAGAATAATACTGAATAGATGTTCACTCTTGTTTTGTATTTGAATGAAGATTTTTTTTTTTTTATCAGGTTTTCAGTTTTTGTATAAAAATGCTTCCTGGGACTGAATCACCAGAAACGAGGACGCAATTAATAAAGTGCGTTTCAGTTTAAAAAAAAAAAAAAAAGTAAATTCACATTAACTGGAGCATAACTGCGAAATTGAGGCATATGCAATTTCTTAGAATTGGGTTAAAGAATACAAAAATATTTGTCTAAACCATTTTAGTTGGAGTTGGCTCATTTTTAATTGCTATAGAAAAGCAACTTGCAACTCACAGGAATTGCCCTTTTGTCCCAACTTTGGAAATAAATGGTTTTGTCACTAGTGATAGAATAGGGCAGAAAAAAAATCTGCAAGAGAACGAGTGAAGCTGGCTGAACATTTCCATTAAAAGCTAATTTAAACAGAAATAATTAGGGGGCATAATGTTGAACTTGTCTATTAAATTGAAGTTAATGATAAACGTTTTGTAACAACCAAATGCCAGAGAAAAGGGCATGTACGGCGTAATTTGGGGGTTGGAGGGTTTTAACTTCAGGGGTCTAAAAACAGTAGCTCAGATGTCAATCATTTACATAGGTATAAAGATACAGTAAATTTGACAGTTATGTATAAAGACAAGATGCTTTTGTACAAGGTTAAATAGTACTGGATCTAAGCTATCCCATACCCCATTCTGTCCCATCTCCTGCGCTTCTCGATTCTCCAGACCCGTCCGCTTCATCTGTGGTCACCAAGAAATCAAACTCCTTCAGGGCCTCTTCTGTGTCGTGATCATCGCTGGCTTCTGATGACAGCGACTGGGATGGCGAAGGAGACGAGGACACCTTCCTTCTTACAATCTGTCAGCCAAAGAGCAAGGATTTCATTGTGAAAATAAGAAAACAGATTTGAGAGGAGAAAAGTCAACTAAAAAAAATATACTCGGACTAGAATCCTAAAAACGTGTTGTTTTTTTTGCAGTTTCTACCTTTCTAGTGATGTTTAGAAAACTTGTAGTGGGTTTTGGTGCCGGCAGGTCCCTAGTCGTTTTTCTCCGAAAAAGCCGAGAAAAGCTTTCAATGGCCGAGTGAGACCGATAGAAGCCGAAAAAAAAATCTGAGTATATCTGGATATCGGATCTGAGCAATAAGCATAGTCCCTTCACCACAGACATAAACAAACAAGTTTATTCTGCATCCAGTGCTCAAAGAACATCGCAGACATTTGCCAAGCTTCTTGAGATGTTATAGTAATAAAATAATGACTTGGATAGCATTATTGAGGAGTTTGGTGATAAAACGAGTGATCAGGAGATGATTTATCAGTATGCATTACTATGACGAGATAAATACAGCGAACAAGGATTGGGGCAGGGCTGGAGATGCAGTACTGAGTGTCCTGTTGATATGCAGTGCCTTTTAAACCTGTTTTACTGTGAATAAAATTACTTTTAAACAGCGCGTGTAAAATAAACAGCTTGTATGAAAATACATTGGACCTGATGCGTCCGACAGGCGCTGAATAAATGGACCGCAAAGGGTTAATGTAATTCTGTTTAGTTTTTTTATTACATAATTATTCTTTCATTAGATTTATGCAACATTCTTCTTCCTGAGCAGGACTGCAAGTTGTCAGATGAATTAAAAACAAAGAAGGGCACTGATCACAAACAATCGCAGTAGAATTTAAGGCAGGAAGTGTTAACATTTGTCTGCTGCCTTCAGTTTGGAAAATATCATTAAGAAACATTCAGTGATGAGGGTTATCCTCACCTTCTGGGTTGCTTAGCAACCTATATTCCTATTTATAGTTTTATAGCACAAAGTTGGTTTAGTGGAAGGAATTATTTAAATGTATAATGTGTAACTCACTTTGGCAGCTGTTCCATGTTTTCTGATGAATAAATGGTATTTCAAAGTAGCTATCCTACTCTGTTATTCCTTCACTATCAAAACAAATGGTGCAACTGCAGAAAGCTGTTAACATACAAAACAAAATGTGAATGTTTCTTAAGAATGAAATCTTTAATTGCTTCTATGCCTATTTTCAAATATACCACGTACCTCTGACAATTGTTGGTATACTGATAAGGTCTCCATTTTTATTTAACTGTCTGAAGGCTCTCCTGAGACACATATAATGACAAAAAATGCCTCTTTACTCACTGTTGCAGAATCTATGATGGTCTTCTCTTTCCCATCGCTGTCATCGTCTTCATCTTCATCACTAAACTCTGCAGCTGCGTTCTCCAGAAAGTTAAAGGTGTCCAAGACAGATGCAGAGTCTGTCAAATCTGGTTTCCTACAAGTGGAAAAAATAACACTCAACACAGAATACATACTGCTCTCCATTTTCTGTTACTAGGAATGTAAATACCTGTCAGACACCAAACTGGAAACGTTAGCATTGAAATACAGTGAGGAACAATAGGATATAGGTTGATGGTAATTAACCAAAGATATAATGAAGCTATTTTATAATATTAAATGAAACAATAGGCATTCTAGGCTAGTGACAGACAGTGCATAACATGATACAGGTATTTGTACAATGGCAAAAGCACTATACCAGTCCAATAAGGGTGGCATATCATGTCATAATGCATACGTTAAATAATAACTAAGCAATCACTGCTCTGTGTATGATATGCAGAGTAAGAATGGTTTGATGACGTGAATGTGCAACCACAAGCATTTCAACTCGTCATAGGATTCCAGTTATAAGAAGCAAGGGCATCTTGTGTAACAATGTGAACAGTGTGAATATCTGTGTAGAAATACTGCAGTAACTGTCTATTTTCAAAGACTGTTCAATGTAAATATAAATAATAACGAAAATAAGGACTACTTTGTTCTGAAAATATGTGGTACCTTACAAAAAGTACCACAAGTACGTCACAACGTACAAATCAAATAATGTGTGATAATGACTAAACTTTGCTTGGATACTTATCTGAAGATAGAGCATTTATTAGCCATATCCAGCGCTCCAGATAAGCTGCGTATTGGGTGTTTTACGCATTGAAAAAATATTAATTATGTATGAGTCAGCATGCTTTATAGTGCTATAGCAAGGAGATCAATAAAGAATACAGTATCATCGTTTCATTACTGCAGTATTGCTACAGTAATACCGCATCTCTTTTACTCTTTATAAATCCTTCCAGGTTTTCCACATGGTTGATGGGTGATTTATTGACCCACTTATTAACACTGCAATGTATAATAAAAATACAGTAAAAACAGGTCCACAAAAAACAAGGCTTATACAACTTTATTCAGATTCACCACTGTTTAGATCATGAAAACAGCCCCTTTGACTTTGATTTTGATACCCTCACTTTTTCTAAGGACTATCCATACCAAGTTTTATCACCACATATCAGGGTTCATATACTTTTTCAATCAAAATTCCATAGTTTTTCCAGACTTCCTTTTCTTTTTCCCAGACTGTTTTAGTTAGTTTCTACTAGTCTACTAGTTTTTCGATAGCTATCCACATAGACGGGCAGCCGCAGAGCATTATAGCTTTTTGATCCAGAGCAGAAGTTGTTCCTGGTTTTCTAAAAGTATTTGTGCATATCTAGCAAGAGACAATGCAGGTATGCAAAAGAGAAGGAAGATACAATCTAAGAAATGTCCAATGTTTGAGAACTGCATTGCACTATTTACAAAGAGAATATAAAAAGTTGCATACTGCAAGCATATACTGTTCTAAAGATATATGCACAAATGTATGACACACAGCAGGCCTCTCCACTACACTATATTCTTATCACCGGAGACAGAAAAGAATGCTGGTGTCATTTGCCACAAGCACAAACACTATTCTTTAACATAACATACAGCTTGTACCTTTCTCTGTGGTTCAGGATAATTTACCAGGACTCTCGAGACAAGGGGACACTACAGCTATAATGTTACTGTGTTTCTGCTTCCAGAAGGCAATGGAAAACATTTAAAAATCGCCAAAAGAAACAATTAAAACAGTCAAAAAGCTACACTACTGGAAACCATGCAATTAAAACACATACATTAGTAATAGCAAAATGTCAAAACATTAATCCATTAGTACGTTTCACAGACAAACACAGAACTATTGTTAATGCAGTGTAATGACAATTTCAAGACTGAACACACAGTCAATGAACTGAAATTTCTGTGGACTCCATACTAACAATGTCTTTTTCTTTAATTACTAACTAGACTCCTTACTAACAAGCCAATATTTCTTGGAAGTATTTTATTATAATTTTTTATTTATTTATTTATTTTTTTATATAAATGTAGTCATTGGCAATGGTTTTTACCCCGGTTTTCTTGGAATGCCCAATTATTGTTTTTATCCCGTTTCACCGCTGCAACCCCCCGGCGACTCGGGAAACGGAGGCTGAAACACGTGTCCTCCGAAACATGTTCCTGCCAATCTGTCATTTTTCACACTGCGGATCCACAGCGAAGCCTCCACACCTATAGTGCTGGAAGACAACACAGATCTGTATGGCTCCACTGCAGACCCGCAGGCGCCCTATCAGCCACGGGGTCGCTGGTGCGCAGTGAACAGTGGATTGCCCTGCTGACCTAATCCCGCCAATTGTGCGCGCCTCCTATGAACCCCGGTTACGGGTCGGCAATGACATAGCCTGGATTCGAACCTGCGATCTCCAGGCTATAGGGCGCATCTGGCACTCCACGCGGAGGAATCATTTTCTGATATTCATAGCAGTGGTGCCTCACTGCTAAGGCACATTTCCTTTGGGTATTTTAATAGCTTTGATCGTATATCTCAACAGCAGATTTCCTAATATACTGACATTAGTACCAGGAATATAAATATTTTACAGCTTTAAAATCGCTCATTAATCTGATAGCTCAGTGGTCAAGGTTGAAGATTAAAAACCAATACAGTCATCTTAAATTGCAATACAGCTTTGATAGCAAAAGTGGTTGTACAGATTATAATAACATAATGTGCAATATGATAAAGTAATTAGACAGATAACTTTAAGAGAGAAAGTAGCTTCAAATGTCATTTGATTGTTTTTTGACATTCACATACTATTGTATGATGTTTGCAATCACTCTGCTATATGTGGTTCTGGGATCTGTTGCTCCGATACTGAACTATGTAACAGTCGGGCTCGAAACACAGTGGCCAATCTACACTTAGTTCACAATACTGAAATAAAAGATTATTGAGAACAGTCTTAACCAAACCCACCAACAGTAAAACAAGGCACAGATCCAGTACCCACAATCTACCCTTTATTACACACCAGTGCATGGAAAAGTGCAATTTTAGAAAAGAGGGTATGAGAGAAGATAAAGGTAAGACAAACACATATACAATAAGGACTGATGGGCCTTGTAAAAAGTCTAGTCACAAAAAACAAATTAAAAAAATAACAGCGTTCCAAAACAAAAAGTAATCTAAAACGACAAAAAATACAAATGGCACAAAATAATCCAAAAAAATATCCACAAATCGCAATCCAGCACAAAAACGAATAAAAAGGTTCAGTCACACCCAGTCCTTGGCCTTTTCGTGGCTGAGGCGATCTTTTTTCAACTTCTCAGCATCATGCAGCCTATAGAGGGTGTCCATAGACCGGGAAACAACAGGAGCTGTAGCCAGGTGACCCCATGAAGACTGGATCTTCATCAAAGATGGACTGCATTTTCTCACCTTCTGTAGGCCAGGGCACTTGCAAGACTGCAGTGGCCCTCTTGATCAGTGGTAGAAGCTCTGCCAACAAGGGAGAGCTTTAATGCAGGGGATGTGCTGTCTGACGTCCTCAGACGGGAACGCCAGCTCCTGTTTGCCCACCTCCTCAGAGGCAGCGAGGGAGAGCACGTCATTCTGTTGCCAATCTGTGCTCGTAGCCCCCTGGAACCCCAAGGGGACAGGCGACAGTGAACGTTCATGCAGTAACTCTGCGAGCACCGTACCTTGGTGGGAGACTGCTGCCCAAAGCTTCTCCACCTGCTCCGAGTACGACGGTGGCAGAGGAGGATGAGGAAGACCATGAAGACGGCTTCCTGCATGGGCTACTTTCTCGGGTGCGTCATGGATGTAAACTCAGGATGAACTGGAGGTCAGAAGGCAATCTCAGCGTTTAGCACTGCCGACAATCATTTGTCATGTGTTGCCTATTTTTTCCCCTATCTGATTCTACCTCTCTCAGACCGTCAAAGAGATGCCAGGTTTGTGGGTTAGAACAGGTCAGATAGAGAGGTTGCTATTGCTTAGATTTAATCATGCACTTGCAAATCCACTAGTCTGTGTTGCACGCAATTTGAAATCCACGTCAAAAAATGTAAATAGATCCTCTTGTTCTATTCAGTTATTATAAACCTCATAACCATGTCTTAGGGCGGACAACACAAAATGATCCCAGAGCTAGGGTAGAATTTTTTTTTTAGAAACTATACTTTGCTTATTATTATATATCGCATATTTAATTGATACAATTACTGCATCCATCTTATTCAAGTGTAGTGATATTATTATTATTATTATTATTATTATTATTATTATTATTATTATTAAAAAAAAAAAAAACCCTTGCATAAAAAACCCTGTATTATTATTTCTGGATTCATATTGTTGGTCCCTGTAACAGGGGAGACCTGTGCTGACTGTCTGGCGCATGAGTGGTTCTGCAGAAACAGGGCAGCAGCCCCGTAAGATCTGCCTGTTAGTCATGACGATGACACGGAGAGGTAGGGAAGAGGTTGTGTTGGCTTTCCCTCTCTCTGAGTGACTGAGAGATGGGCCCTGGGGGGGTTGCTTGGCCCACAAGAACTGCGCTTGGCTATGCATTCGGATGGCCTAACAGGGGATACCCCGTGAAGCTGGCGGAAGCTGCTAGTGTAAATAAAGGCCAGGCAGGAACGTCAGCGGTTGAAGAGAGGACGAAACAGGCAAGCACGGCTGAGGAAGACAGCCCGCCTTAAACAAATAAAACAAGAATTAAAATAAATTATTACGTACCCGAGGGGACGTGTGTAGATATACAGGGAACTCTGGCCACCCCAGTGTATAGAGAACAGCCAGGCATAGGACGGAGACCCAAGCTGACCAGTATAGCAGTAGTGGGGGCACTGCGTAAGGAGCACTTTTGCTTTATAGTTTTATTACTGTGTTTTGTTTTCCCTTTTCATTTCGCCTTTGGTTTTCATTATTTTTTTAAGGGCACCTGTGAGTGCGCCTGTGTATGCCTGTGTTGGTAACCCTGTGTTCCTGATTACCGTTGCTGGTATCCAGGCCACAGACAACAGCCCTCTGGGCTAAAATAAATTAAAAAAAGGAAATAAATAAAACTGGGCACCTGTGCGGTGTTCTCAAATACCGTCTTCTGTCTCCCGTGTCAGTGAATACCCCCAACCCTTCCACAGTCCCCCTTTATAGTTTTATATTTATTTACACGGCACTACATAGAAAAACTGGTGCATTTGTTTTAAATTGTTTGAACCAACAGCTAAATCACAATGGAGTCAGTTTATTACTCTCCTTACTTACTCCTTCAAATTAAACTGTATCTTTATCGGGTTTCCTTTAAAAGTATCCATTAATCATAAATTGCTGTTTTTCAATGCCGTAAAAAAATAAAAAAATAAATACCAAATCAATTTAGAATTTTCTTTTATTAATAACTTGAAATTGTCTAAATGAAACAAAGCATTCACAGGTAACGGTTATATCCTCCTTAATACATTTGGTTAGTGAAATAACATTTAAGTAGTTAAGCACTTCTATAGGGCATGAACTGGTCATTGTGAAGAGTCATCATATCCAAATTAAAAATGAATATTGGTATTCTTTACTTAGCTGTACACGCAATGACAGTCCAGTTTGTTTGTTTTCAGGAGATAATGCTGCTCGCTTCTTATTTACAATCTGACCAGAAAGAGAGAAAAGTAATTTGCATGGCACCAGTGTAGCTGGTGTTCACATTTTAAAAACACATTAATAATAGTGTAATAAAGTAATAAACCACTGAAGCATGAGTTTAGAGTTTAGAACTGTTTAGAACAAAGTTTAGAACTGTCTGTAGTCTGTAAACAGTTAGCCGTTCATTAAAATCAGTAAAAGGATAATTTAATTTGTGAACACCTAATACACACCGGTTAGTAATTGTTATGCACATCTCTCTCTGTGATTTATTTGTGTATTAGGGGCAACTGAATGAAATAATTCCAGTATATATTTTTGCTGACCAAAAAAAATAAAATAAAATTAACGCTTAAAAAAAATATGAAGTTAATTATTTATTTAGAATTGGTTACTTTTTTTGATGCGTAGGTATTTGGTTCGTTTAGCAATGTGTGTTTAAATTGTATCAAACTGGTGTTTTTATTTTGTGTTTTTTTAATGAACATTAATATTATATTAAGGCCTAATCTGCAATAGGACATGATGCAAACATGTACTGTGCTTACAAAAAAGACAGGATGTCCTGTTTTATCCTGTTTCAGTTTACTATATATAATCACCCAGTGCATTTACTTATGTATTTAAAGCAAAAGAAAGGATTGCGTCTGCTAAAAGCAGTAAACCTAATTTTGTCGATCATGCGACACACGCTCTCGTCTTAATTTCTCCATTTTAAAACATTCGATCAAGCTCTGCTCCAACTCAATCAGATTTTGAGCCAAAACTGAGCTCAGGATCAGCGCTGATCTGTTTAGTACAACCCAATACATCACCGCTCCCAGCACAGCCGGCTCAAGAAACAGGTGCAGTCCTCTCACTAACAACCACCCCTTCAGTTAGTTGTTTTCTAAGTAAAGTACTTTATTTCATCATTAGTCAAGTAAAGGTGGGTCGCAATTTTTTTTTTTTACATTTAAGGGTGGGTTGTCAGGTGGAAAAGGTTGAAAACCACTGCTCTAGAGGAAAATATACTTAAACTTTGACCCATTCGACTCCTCGAGACCATCACTTTCAATTCAAACACAAAATGTCTTGTTTTCAACCACTCGACAACACCCGCAGTACAGAAATGTTCATTAATGATCAACAAAATGAGAATATGATAAAAAATAATGATGTAAAGCTGGTACATTTGTATCTCAGAGAAACTGGAGAAGAACGGGAAATGAAAACAAGGTAAAAGCAATCATCCAAATAAAGCTGAAGCACTAATGGATAATGACATAGAACATCTGTAAAGCACTGAACACTCAGTTTAAAAAAAAACAAAAAACTGTACTGCTGAACCTCGTCTTCTTTAATATTAGCATCACAAGGGTATCCATGTATTATAAAAAATAATAGCTGGGCCTCTTCAGTGAGTTACAGGAAAACAATTCCATCTCGGGTTTCTGTGACAGTTTATAAATTACTCGACCTTCAGTCTCATAATTTATGACGTCACAGAAACCCTAGATGGAATTATTTTCCTGTACCTCACTGAAGTCCATCTATTATATACAGTGTATATATATATATATATAGACACACACACACTTGATATATAGCGGGTGTCGGGGTCCAGTACAAATCCGCTATATATCAAGGGCTGCAATATAGCGAGAGACCCATAGAAAAACAAATAGGCTAATAACAAATACTGTACAATCACTCCCTTGTTTTATCGGGGGCGTCACGGTGCAATATAAATCCTCATAACCCGCTTTTTCTCATTTTAGTATAAAAAGCAGCACACCGTTTTAATTTGTACTGTGGAGGGTAATTGGTTCTCATCAACTTTAGTCTCCAATTAATTTCATGAATATTCCTCTCCTTTCTCAAATTCCCAAACCCGCTGCATTGAAAGAATCCATTCACAACACAGGAGGCTTGTTGCTACGGAGCTGACGTCACTGCCATGTGACTTTTGCTAGTGCATTGCTTTAAAAAACGCTTCAGCAAGTAGATATTTAATTTGCTTTGTGCTATTGTGCAATGCATGTGTATATGAGAACAGTACAGTACTAATGTTTTGTTTTTAATTGTTCTGTATATTTTTGTTTGTGGTGTTCAGTACAAAATAAAACAAACAGTAATTCTAAGTGAAATTGTCTATGTATAGTGCAGCTAAGGCATGCGCAGTTAGACTGTAAAAATGGGGAGCCAACTCCAGGAAAACATACTTCTAAGCAAACTGTTTTATTGTAAGCTCTTTCTAGCACTTCATAAATATATAAATGCTGCATACAAAAATGACAATAGCATGGGATACATGCTTACCCAATCATTACGGTTTCCTTTAAAGGCGGCTCTGTGCCATTCAACATGGGCTCAGGGTTATTGTCCGAAGGTCTCTCTACAGCGTCACCAGCCAAACCAAGCAGAGCTTTCACTCGCTGAGACTTCACATCCAGGATTGTGTCCGTGTAGCCAACCTCCTGCAGGTACCTGCAAACACAAAGCAACCTAGCATTAAAAAAGGCTGCCAGTGAACCATCTGCTTTCCAGATAAGCTGCCATAGCAGTGTTGAAGCGCTGTGCCACTTTCACCAAAGTAACATTGACATGGCACACAGAAACTACAGCAAACCAAACTAGCATTTCCCATTCATTCATGTGCTGTGAAAAACATCTCATCCTTCATCTGAGTTGTACAGTTAACAAGGTAACATATTTCACAATCTATTCTCTCTAACACAAACAAAGTTTCAGTCATACATTTCCACATACGAAGATGAAAGTTTTGGGACAATCATGTTTTTTGAATATGCAGTAAAATAGCAGAAAGCTGCAGCAACATTTTTGAAGAATTGCCTTATGTCTGCTGTAACACATTATCTTTACTCCGAGACACCTAAATTAGGTGAAGATTCCTGCTTTCTTTTGTCACTTGACTGCATTAACCGAAAGCAAGTTAGTTCCCTCTTTTGTTGCACAAGAAATCAATCGAGCCTCCAGAAGCTTTGTTACCTTCAATTAGTAAATTATTACGCAATGAAAATACACTGATCCCACATTTTCCCCTATAGTTGGAAATGTACATTTACAGATAATGATCATGCTGCTGTGATGATCTAGGATCTTGCTCCAGCCATAATAATGTAACTGAACCTGCTTCCTGGACTGGATTAGACTTGGAGTATAGTACAGTCCCACTGTCCTACAGTAGATGTTGCAAGAACATATTTCAGATCTGAACAGCAATTTTTCTTTTTTTTGTTAAGTGTTTAATGGTTATAGCTTTAACTGTGAAATATTGCCAAACTAAGATATTCTTTCTCTGCCAGATGCTGAGAGACTGATGCATGCTTTTATAACATCTAGGATTGATTATTCCAACGCTCTTTTCTCTGGTATTTCAAGCCATGTTCTCAATTGCAGCTTGTGCAAAATGCTGCTACAAGAGTTTTAACAAAAACAAAAAACATGAACACATTAACCCTGTGTTAGCAGCCTTACATTAGCTTCCTGTACGGTTCAGGACTGACTGATTTGCTGACCTAGTGGCTCTCTTAGATCACAGTATGAAGGTTTGCTGATGTAGTGGCTCTCTTAGATCACAGTATGAAGGTTTGCTAACCTAGCTGCTCTCTTAGATCACAGTATGAAGATTTGCTGACCTAGTGGCTCTCTTAGATCTCAGTATGAAGGTTTGCTGACCTAGTGGCTCTCTTAGATCACAGTATGAAGGTTTGCTGACGTAGTGGCTCTCTTAGATCTCAGTATGAAGGTTTGCTGATGTAGTGGCTCTCTTAGATCTCAGTATGAAGGTTTGCTGACCTAGTGGCTCTCTTAGATCACAGTATGAAGGTTTGCTGACCTAGTGGCTCTCTTAGATCTCAGTATGAAGGTTTGCTGACGTAGTGGCTCTCTTAGATCACAGTATAAAGATTTGCTCAGTATTCCATTGATACAGAGAGAGAAGATGGTAGAGCATTCAGCTTTCGAGCCTCTAAATTGTGGAATGATCTGCCACAATTTGTAAGGGAGGCACCAGCTCTTTGTTGTTTTTAAAGTAAGTCTAAATACACATTTTTTATCATTTGGCATCTGTATTTTAAAGGGAAAATTGATCATCCTGTTTTATACCATTTCTTTTTTTTTTATAGACGATTTACTTTTTGTCAACGTTTTTTAAAGTAAGATTAAGAACATTTTGTAATCATTTTAATGTAATTTAAAGGGGTAATTTCTTATCTCATCTTTTACTGTTTCTCAGAATTGTTTTTTATACTATTCATTTTTAAAGTTTTTATCTGTAAAGTGCTTTGAGGTGATTCATCACTATATAAGAAATGAAGCTTGATTGACTGATTGATGATTCAAAACAATACAAATCTATCGATACTGAAGCATAAACACATTTTAGAATTGATCCACTATATTTAAACTTTGAAACTACTAGGTAAATACAATGCCAGTTGCATTACATTACTCATATACTGTACCTTAATTTGAAACAACGAATAATAAATTAATAGGCTACATTCCAAAAAATGAAAGAAATGAAAATGAAAAAAGTCTAGCTATTTAAACAGACTTTGATGTCTAGTATTTGACTTGAAGACTTACATAATGGTCCAAATACAAGGTGCAGTACTCCTCCTTCAAATTTAAACAGAAAAGGCTTTCAAATTACACTGTTGAACATTACTGAATAACCTACCAAATCAAAATGGGTTCAATTCTAAATCAAAAAACACTTTAGAAAACAGGAGCTACATACCTTTCTGTAATATTTAAGAACACGCATCAACCCCCTTTGTCCTAGAGAGTGTCGGAGTCAGTGCGGTGCTGTGCTAGGACAGTTGCTAGACTACCATCTTGTACCAGTTTAAAAGAAAGGGTTCGTTTCTCCCTGTACCAGCCTCTACAGTCACTGAGGGACTGAGTGAACTTGCACAATTACCTATTCATTCTCCTCTGTCTCCAAAACAAGAATTCTTTCAATAGGCAGCTCTTGATTAAAAAAATTGTCATTACCGTTACACATATGTGCTTATCCTGGTAACGAAACAAACGCTTTATAGCTTGTGCTATTTCATTATTAAATGCAGGGGGCTCAGTTCTATTTCATTATTACATGCAGGGGGCTCAGTTCTATTTCATTATTACATGCAGGGGGCTCAGTTCTATTTCATTATTACATGCAGGGGGCTCAGTTCTAGAGAATCCAAAGGTAATATTTATGTACTGAAACCAGAGCATGCATGGTTCACAACATACTGTACAAGACAAAATGTGTTCAATTAAATACACAGAGCTAAAGCTTCTTCAGCGGAAAATGTTACGTCTTTGATAATTCACTTTACACTAATTAATTTTAATTACTGCAATGTGTCCTTTTTTCACAGGCATACTAAAGATATGTCATCTAGAGCTGTATTTATTTTCAGAAGTCATTTATTTACTTGCTTTTTTTGCATGATGACATCTTTTTGACAACAGAATTGATTTTTGCCTTCAAATACATATTTGTTTGTACATCTGCCCCAAAATGTAAGTGATCAGTTTCTATACATTTTAAAAACTGCTAATTTTGATGAAACTGGGTGCTTAGCTTCAGTTCTTGAGGATTTCATCTAGATTACTGTGACCTATTTTTGCACGAGTTCTGGCTTCTAATTGGATGGCTAAAAAAGGCATCAAACTGCTTTTTGATAAACATTTGTTGGAATTTTGCATTTACTGCAAGAAAGGATTTGATATACCATGATGTTGGCCGAGGAATGTTAGAAAACATGAGTCCAGTGTTAGTTATGTGCTGTAGGCATTAGCCAAAACATTTGTTCGGTTTACTTCTTATGCTGAATTTCTTCTTTTTTAGTAATTTAAGAAAATGCACACAATGTTTTTTTTTTTTTTTTCTAAAGCTAAAGTGTTACAAACATAGCTAATCTGCCCAGAAAAGAAGTCATTATGCATAAATGCCATTATGTATAAATATCGCGTGTGAGGAAGCCAAACGAAGATGTACACACCATTTGGCGAACTTAAAAAAAGTCTACAGCTTTACAACGATGCACAAGCTAAGACTGAACAGCACAACCCCCATGGTCTCTGCACTGTACACTAAGTACATTGGAGTTACAGCGCACCAAGGAATCGTAGTTTTATGTATGGTACAGCTGTACAGTATTTTGTTTGACTATATTTTTGTAAATAAGTTTAGAATTGTTTTATTTTTGCTTTTTTGTTCTTTATATTAATACAATAAAGTCAAGGATGAGAAATCTGGTAGAATTGTGTGTTTCTGAGTGTGAGTTAAGTGTACCACACCCCCAGCTTATGTCCATTTGCTTCAAATCGTCAGAAATTCGGGAATAAACATTCTCATTTCTGGACGCACGACTCCAGATCTTCCTGAAGTATAGGGGGCTGTGTGGTCCAGTGGTTAAAGAAAAGGGCTTGGAACCAGGAGGTCCCCGTTTCAAATCGCACCTCAGCCACTGACTCATTGTGTGACCCTGACCAAGTCACTTCACCTCCTTGTGCTCCGTCTTTCGGGTGAGACGTAATTGTAAGTGACTCTGCAGCTGATGCACAGTTCACACACCCTAGTCTCTGTAAGTCGCCTTGGATAAAGGCATCTGCTAAATAAACAAATATAACATTTCTATCTGCCCACAGAGAAACTAGAGCCTGCACTTACTCAGTGTCCCAAGGCTGTACTTTTCTCTCATCACACTTCATGTCTGCCATGTTGGTTGTTTTTCTTACTGACTAATGCAACGTAAGGACAAAAATCCTTAACCTCGCTCCTGGCTCGGCTTGGATCGCAGCCAGATTCAGATGTCTTGTGAGGCCGGAATTTCATGGTTTGGTTCTTACTCAGCTCGATAAATAGCCAGTGGAGAACAACCCATACCTGTACCATACCGAGCCCTCACGGGTTGGACTTGCCAGTGGAGAAGGAGTATAAGTTGGCATAGTCATGTAGGCAAGAATGGAAAAGAGGAAAAAATGCACACAAATAAGTACAAATAAAGAACATAAAAGATGTTAGAATTAGAAAAGTTGGTAAAAGAGGGAAATACAATTAAAATATGAGAAAAGCGGGGGTGGGTGGAGCGAGTTGTAGACAGTGTGAGGTCTTAAAGAGTAAGTAGCAGGGTTCTGAAAAATAGCGTTACACGTCACAACGTGTTGCTACAGCTGTTTAAATAACATACCTGTAAGTTTTCTTGTCATTACTAACATACTGACAACTTTTTACACTTATCACTTTAAAGTATGCTTCAAAGCTCTTTTCAAAATGGTCACTCTAGTGCAGGGGTCTCCAACCCTGATCCTGGAGAGCCCCTATCCAGCAGGTTTTATAGGTGTCTTAACATCATCAGTGAAGATCTGGAACACTTGTTAATCTTGACTAATTAAGCCAATAATTGGTTCAACTAAGTAACAGAGATTGGTTGAAATGAAAACCAGCAGCCACAGTAGCTCTCCAGGACCAGGGTTTGAGACCCCTGCTCTAGTACACTGGTGTTTGAGCTCCTCTAAATCAGTGGTTTTCAACCCCGGTCCTGGGGACACACTGCGTCTGCTGGTTTCCATTCCAACTGAGCTCTCAATTACTTACTTAGACCCTTAAATGAAATGATAATTTGCTTAATTAGACCTTTTTAATTGTTTTCAGCTCTTAAAACAGTTGCAGAGTTCAAGTTACTTATAAAATGTTATAGCTAACTTGAACTCTGCAATTGATTAAGAACTGAACACAATTAAAAAGGTATAATTAAGCAAATTATCATATCAATTAAGGGTCTAGTTCGGTAATTGAGAGCACAGTTGGAATGAAATCTAGCAGACACAGTGGGTCCCCAGGACCAGGGTTGAAAACCACTGCTCTAAATCACTGCAGGAAGAGCAATTAAAAAAAAAAAAAAAAAAAAAAAAAGTGCTCTGGCTTCTCTGTTCTGTACCACATCATGGATCATTACTGCTGTGTTAACTGTTTGACAGTGTGGTGAATAATCCTTACACTATCAGTGAACTAGAGTGGCCATTTAGCTTTCAAATACACGTTAAAGTTATAAGTGTAAAAAGTTGTCAGGATGTTAATGAAAAGAAAAATTACAGGTCTTTAAACAGAACATTACAGGTTATTTAAACAGTTGTAGCAACATGCAGGGACATGTAACGCTGTATTTTTCGGAACCCCGCAACTTACTCTTTAAGTGAGGAATATTTTTGTGGTGTTATTTTGTTAATTCCAAACAGGCTCTCTCTTATTAGTTGTGCTAATGCTTGATACTCTTGTATTTAGATCCTCTACTCTTTAGATCATTAACAGACCCCTCAAAGGGTTTTTACTTGCAGTTGTCCAAATACATTTGCGAAGGGTCATTCCATTATATTTGCCTGTTTTCAGAATTCTACAAGGCTGCTCAAACTCATTTTAAAAACCCACATAGGATCAGCAAACCCCCAGGTGACTACATTTAAAAGGCCCAGCACATTTAATAGAAGGATTCCCATGCTTGCTTTTCTGTTTTAAACTGAATGTCTATCGCTCTACGAAGGGAATCATTTCTGGGAAGAGGAAAGCGAGAAGAGATTGGATTTTGGAAAGCTTGATGTGCTGTCAGCAGCTATGCTGTGAAAAACCATATTTTATCTGATTTGGCATGACACTCTCAACAGGCCACGTCAAAGAACACTAGAATCATGTCTTAAGAAATCCTTCTAATTTAATTTCAGACGACATGGCTCGTTGTCTGTGGGCCACACAAGAGCTATTACCTTACATTTTATTCGGTTGACACATGCTGTTTGAGTGAAACAGCATACAATTCAAACCTTGTTTAAATGTGTTTATTTTAATGTCAGTTCTTGGAAAGTCTAAAGAAGAAAGTATATTGGTTATAAGTATATAACGTATCAAGTTCTTCAAATTAAATACACAACATGCTCTATTTTTGTGGAGGGACATCAGTTTCGTTCAATAGCTTTTCATAACTCACTGGCTGGGCTTGAATATGACTCAAGTCTCAAATGAAATGAGTTTGGTGGTCTCCACTTTGCCCAACACACAATATGGCCCTGACGTGAATGGCATTGTGTGTTCAGTTCAGGATTAAGGTGCTTAACCTACTATAACTATAAAACAAACAGTCATAGTAAAATGTACCAATACTAAAATAAACTAGAAGTCTTTCTTAATGTCTTCATAGACTTCTGTCATAATGTTTGTCAAATAATCTGTCAAATAGAGCTGGAAAGAGAAGCTCTCAAGGTGCCTGCTCCTTCCATGTGTTGCTGTAGTCACTGTCATTGTCACTTCACAAAATATTAAAAATAATAAATGTACTTGGATGTTGCCACTGTACACACTATTTTGAGATGAAAGCTAAATAATCTGTGAATATGAATATATGGTAATAAGCAAATTGAACAATGCATATAAAAAAAAAACATAACAAAACATAAGATAGCTTTAGATGCCGTCATATGAAAACTTCATGAAAAGCATAACCTTCATTTTGAAAAATTCTTAGTAATCATTGTCAAATGGATGCCTGCAGGCTACGTCAATGCACAGCAGAGAACAAGTGACAGGCAGCATTGCTCACATCAGACTGCTTACCATACTGCCGCTTCATCAACTCACAGAGACGGCTTAATATTATTTAGAAACTTGTAATATTGTCAGAGGACCAGGGTTTTTAGTTTATTTTAGCTCAGTAGCATGTCTTGCAGGCAAAGGCAATACTCAGTGTGATGACTCCCTATCTTCACAGTCTTCATTTTAATTCAGGTGGCCATACAACTTCCCTGGTAATTATGAATAGAACTATGAGATCAACCTCATATAAACCTGCAATTACCACTTTTGTACAAACAGGTCTAAAATCCAGTTTATGAGATTGCATTGTAAACAAACTTCATAAAATCTTAAATTTCCATTCATGAGTAGATACTGTAACGTAGCAATACTGTCTAGCTATAAACAGTTGAAGTACAGGATATTAAAATCAAATGAAAATGTACATAATTAGAAATGGATTTCAGGCTTTAATTTAACAGTACATTTTACACAAATCATTTGTGGATACAGAATGTCAGCAGGATATTAAAAAAATAAAAATAATTAGAAATGGATTTCCCATTTGTGGCAGCGATCACTGAACAGTAGAGTATTATAACAATGTATTGGAATCTGTGCATTTGATAGATTCTGTAACACATGTAAGCTGTGTTTTTTTTATTATTATTATAATTGGTTCTGTTTTGTTCTTTGAATATAATACAATGAAAAAAAAAAAAAAAATAAGTTTAGTTTATTCACTTTGTGTCTACAGGGCCAGTACATCTCAATAGTGCAGCACAAATACAAAGAGAGACATTTACTAAGATAAAAATAATACAAATACTTTTAAAAAGACCAAAGATGATATTGATGTTTTGGTATTACTATGCAAGACAGCCGCTAAAAGATCGTTACCTTTATTAAAAATGTGCACGGATGAATCTACCAGTTAATCAACTAATGCCCATAAATTAACCGATCAAAAATTTGTGACAGCCCTAATTTCAATAGATACTTTGATGTGTGTTTTTTTTTATTTTTTTTTTTTTTTTATTTACTTTGTAGTTAAGTCTGCGATGTTAACATGTTATTTGCTTATTTAGGGTTTCTTTGCTTAGAAAATACTAACCAGGTCTGTCAGTACACATTGTAATGTAATATAAAGAGTGTGTGTGTATGTAGATATGGTTTAAACACGGACACCTGCATAGCATTTAAATGTTCATGAAAATGTACCATGAACACATCCCTAATTTATAGTTGATGAAATAAATCTATCTGCTCTTGCATTTCTATTCACTTTGTATGTCTCACAAATTCAGTTTTAAAAGAAACACATATGTATTGCAAACAGGTGTTTTCATTTTACAAAAAAGTTTATGTAGTAGTAAGTGAAAGATGGAGAGTGAAATTGTCCCCATCCTTTCAATACTTTCCTGCCATTAACCAACCAGATGCTTCTCCCAATGACTGACACTTAGTACCAAACCTCTAAGCAGTTTACTATTATTACATTTTTTTCTGGAATACACAATGTAAAAGAGTGGAGCGCTATGAAAAAAAGTGTGCTGTGTGGTAGAGCACTTACTGTCTTAATAGTTGGCGCCCCTGTTTCCATGTTAGCTGGCTGTTCTGTGGGGCTTGAACCTCATTCTCATTCCCCTCGTCTGGAAGACAAACACAAGATTACTAGTGAGGCTAGACACGACTGTGGTGATGACCTCCCTTCTGATGATGTGCCCAGAGCTACGCCTAAGCACACGTGAGCAAGCTGTGTCCACGAGGAAAGCAGCTCCAGACAGTGCTGAGACACTGTCAGCAGGCGGCACACATGTACCGGTAAGGTAACCTTGATCACTGTTCGGTACGTATGCCGGGTCAGGAACAGTTACCAGAGAAGCAATACATAGGGATGCCCACCTATATAGCTTCTGGCTAGCCAACACAGCCCTAAGCCCTGACAGCCTTCGCAATGGCACTGTAAGCAGAAACCAGAGCGGCAATGAAACACTGCGGGATGGACTGCGAACCGTCAAACCCGAAGCAGAGCTAAGCCCAGCAACTGCTAGTGAATCGGAAAAAGGTAACCTTGTTCACTGTACAGGAGCAGGTCTGGACCTACAGTTACCACGGGAGCGATCTATAGGGATGCCCACCTACAGTCCTCTTGGCTAACCCAACAGTCGGAAAACTGAGGAAGCCTACTGTTAGAGCCCTAACAGTCTTCACAATAAGCAGAACTAATGTGGCAACAAGACACTGTGGGAGAAACTGCAAGCAGTTTAACCCAAAGCATGCGTCTCGGTCAAACGTAGGACTGCTGAGCCCAGCAGCTGCATTCGTATTTCTGTGAAGAAAAACAGAAAAACATACACAGAGAAACAAATTCTCTCACAAAAAACAGTAACAACTCGATTACTGTTACTTTTCGTAACAAAAAACAAAATTCAATTCTTAAACTTCAAATGAAGCTAGCAGCCTGAGAGACAGCACAAGTAGACTTAAGGTTGTTTGATCCCAGGGAAGGGTCGACGGAGAAGCCGGCTTTGCACGGGGCACAAGGCTGCTGCGGGACCAACAAAAACCATGGCTGAGTCACAATACGTGTAAGTAGTAAATATTATACGCACATAACAATAAATCCCATTAATTAGTGTCATTACACAACAGGCAGATATGAGTAACCTGACACTTATGTGTTTGTAGTCTCTCCCGCTCAGGTTGGATGAAAGGAAAAATGTCTGCAGTCCTTTTATGTCCTCGGGGGCGGGGGCGGGTGCGACTGCGTCACAGGCTATGACGTGTAGCTTTGATATATCTTATTCAGGTTATCAGGGTAAATAGGATAAATACCCATTAGATAATGGTTACATTTCATACTTGATAGGGAATTGTCTAATAGATTAATCAATCTGCTATTTTGAATGCTACTGGAGTTTTACAGTCAGTTGGGAACTTTTCAGTGCTGAAAAAACAAGGTGGTGTGTATCTCCATAAGAAACCCTATAAAAACTGTAGCCCTGAACTGTTGAGGTAAAAGTCAAGTAAAAGTTGTGTCCAATGTCTGTAGAACACCTGTCTAAAACCTACCCTATTCAGATTACCTAAATAATGCTTGATCTACACATTGTGAATTACATTATTTATGTAAAGGACCTACCACCGTGTTGCCTATTATTTGGTGTCTCCATCTGTCATTTATTTATTTATTTTGGAAAATAGCAAAGTTGACTTTTGACATTAGAACACAGTATTATATTCAACCAATACCAAATAATAATAATAATAATAATAATAATAATAATAATAATAATAATAATAATAATAATAATAATAATAATAATACTTTCTTTTTTCTGTTTCTATGGCCTAATGAATTTGGACCAATAATAATTCTGAGTACAGGCTAATGCAACTACATTTCATGATAAGACATTAAGATATTTTATATTACAAATACAGCAACACAATTTAGAATCAAGCACATTTTTTACTAACTTGCATGAACATTACTATCTTGTCAAACTCAATACTAGATCAGAGTGATGCAAGTACTGCCCAAAGCACAGACGGGTTATTTTATATTGAAGGAGCTGTGAAATACCCTCCAAGGTTGTAGAGGCTACACAATTACTCAATCAAAATATTTTTGAATGTGCTTAAATGTAATTTCTGTTGTGGCTTTTACTAGAGATTGAGACAGTAAAAATGTAAAATCAACATAAAGATGGATAGACAGATAGATTGAAGTTTATATTTAAATAAATAAATACCTAAAGGCTTACCTGAGTCATAGCTTGGTGGTTTCATATCACCTTGATTTAACTCTGTTCCATATTTTAATTTATGGTATTTTGATCTGGAAAAGATGAGAAAAACAAACAAATGAATATTAAGAATAAAACAGTTTTATGTAACACTTCATTGTAATAGATCATATAAATACAACACATAATGCATGCTAAAATAACCAAACACTGTTTATGAAAGGGTTTTGAATATATAATAGTGTGTCACACGGTTACTTTTTTCCAAAATAAACCTGTAAAATATAGTATTGTGAAAAAGTAGATCACCGTGACCTATTTTTGCTGTATGAACACACACTAAGTTAAATTGTAAGTGTGAAGTATTGATGTACATACTGTTCCTCTATACTGTATATCCCATGGCAATGAAGCTCTCAATCATTTCTGCTACTGAATGTCATAAAATGACAGAATAGCGCATTAATGGTTTAAGGATCTCAATCATACAGTAGGGTGGACAAACTTGAATGACGCTTTCTCTGTCTATCTCTGCACCAATTATGTGAAATACTAACAACTGAATGGATTGGCATCCCTCAAGACATGTTTTAGCCTATTGTAGAGTCTATGCCTTGCTCTGTCGAGCCTGTAATCAGGGTGCCTCCATTATCTTGTGGAGTCTATGCCAAGCAGTTTTGAGCCTGTAATCAGGGGGCCTCCATTATCTTGGGGAGTCTATGCCATGCTGTGTCGAGCCTGTAATCAGGGTGCCTCCATTATCTTGGGGAGTCTATGCCATGCAGTGTCGAGCCTGTAATCAGGGTGCCTCCATTATCTTGTGGAGTCTATGCCATGCAGTGTCGAGCCTGTAATCAGGGTGCCTCCATTATCTTGTGGAGTCTATGCCATGAGCCTGTAATCAGGGTGCCTCCATTATCTTGGGGAGTCTATGCCATGCAGTATCGAGCCTGTAATCAGGGTGCCTCCATTATCTTGGAGAGTCTATGCCTTGCTCTGTCGAGACTGTAATCAGGGTGCCTCCATTATCTTGGGGAGTCTATGCCTTGCTCTGTCGAGCCTGTAATCAGGGTGCCTCCATTATCTTGGTCAGCGGAAAAGCATGCTTAAAAAAGGTATTCAAATAATAAATGGGAAAACAGTGACACACACAGATTTAAATGTATTAAACTGACTGTTAAAGAAATTTCCAAATGACTAATCAAAAAAATGCAATAGTAATTGTTTCATTGGTTTGTTGGAGCAAGAGGAATTGGCAGCTTATCGCCTGAATCTATAATTAAAATGATTTATAGCAATCCTGAAATAAAATAATATGTCCAGCCCACATCTACATAATCTCTTTCTGCTTGAAAACACCAAACAATAAGCATCAAATAATACATTGCTGTCTTGATGTGGGAATCCAACAGACTTTGGCTCAAGCGCTGGTTCTTTTTAAATGTTCCAAATACAATTGCCAAGTTACAGAAGTCATCAGTAGACATCCTGAAGGTTAAGCAATGTCGTTTAGCACTTCATCTTGTATAAAGTCTCACAGACAAAGGCTGTTTCTGCCAACTAAACAATCCAACATCACTTCTATCAGTATGTCTTTAGCAAACAGGGGAGCATGACTCATCATGAACCTTCCCAGATAGGTAACATAGCCCACTTTCATTATACCTTACTGTCAGGTCAGTGAGGTAATCACTTTTTAAAACAGAGGTTCCCAAACTGTGGGCTGCGACAGTCCCCAGTCCTAGCTTTGGTAGAGAGCACAGTGTGATATTATGATATGCAAAAATGAAGTTGCTCAAAGTAAATCAGTCTGCATCCAGTTGTATGATTTCTATAACTTATCATTCAGATCTGAGACTAGCTGATGTTGCAGAGAGCAAACGCTATTCTCAAAAAATTGTAAACTTTATTTGCTATACTAACTTTAAATAGGTACTGTAGATTGAATGTACAGGACAGCGAGGGCATGTACTGGAATGAAGATGTTCATTCATCAAGCAGAAAAAAGATATATTAGATCAATGAACCCTGTATTTACATATTTTCCTGCAGATTGATTTGGAACAGAAATTAAACATAGTTTGAAAGATAACATTCAAGGTCCTTTATCAGAGATTAAGGACCTCAATCAGGTTAAAGGAATCATTGATCCATGTTCTAATATAAATTTAAAGTGGCCAATATTTTACCCATTTGTCCCCGACGGCTCAGGTCATTGGGCATCTTCCAATCCCATGACCAAGCCTATTGTCTTTTTATACCCAAGAGCTCTACAGAGGATGACCCCTAGAGGTCAAAGACCAACACTGCAGTGTTTGGGCATCTGGCCAGAAGAATCCGGTGTGGCGTTGTGAGAAACTGACCTATTTAATTTTGCCTCCCTAAGCCATGAGAGCACCAGAGACAATGCAACACTCCCTGTAGAACCACCAGCAGAGATAGGCAACTTGGCAAAGCCAGGAGGCGAACCTGCTCTCCCCTGACTATCTGTAGGACTCTATGCCTTAACCTGGTGAGTCAATGCAGTGTAATATTTTGTACAATATTTAGCTTAATGAAACTGAAGGAATAGATGTTTTTCACAGATTTCAAAAGAAAATTAGAACATGAAAAATGCACCCCAACACATCTGTATTTTTACACAGTGGTTCTGAAAACTAATACATACTGTAGCATATTGTACAGTGGTTGGTGGTTTTTTCCCAAAATTCAAAGTAGTGACAACTGGAGATTGCAACTCAGTTAAATGAAGTGACAACTGGCAACTATAATTACAATATTTTCAAAGAATGGTAACTTGGGACTGAAATCAATAGGGTAATTTCCTGCACTAACAATATAAGCGGATTCAAAAGACAATTTGCAAACCCCACACTAAAGACTGCTTTCTGTGGCTAATGATGCACTTGCATTCATATTACAGGCATGATCCCCTCATCATGGTTTCTGCTAAAATACCTGCTGGCAGAAGCAAAGAAGTACTGGGAACTGGAATGGTATTTAGGAATAATGGCACTACAATAATTAAATTCACCTGCCAGCTTTGAATACTAATGCCCATTTAGCCCCATTTTCTTTTCCCTGAGAAAGATGATTGTAGTAACTCTGTTGCAGGCTGACTAGGAAATCCTTTTAGGAGGAAGAAACATATGCTGGTCCCTTAGTACAGTAGAAAAATCTCAGAAGGAAAATGAAACCTGGTATCATTATAAACAATTTAGAGAAACACTTCTCATAGTCTGTTTATTGTATTTTAGATGTAATTATACAAGACATGAAAAATGTACACAAAAATGGTTTGCACAGCAACTGTATAAATTACATAGGATGTGCATAAAATGTGAATACAGCCAAGGCAAAGCCTGTTTGAATTTTGTCTCAGGTGTAATAAATCACAAAGAGATATAATTTGTATGGTTGGGTCAGGCCCCCACAGCTGTCTAAAGTATCAGTTTCAGCTGTCTACATACAATGGGAATTTGGGAGACGTTTAAAAAAAAAAAACTTGGTATTTTACATGTAAAAGAAGCCTTGTACACTTATAGTCACCTATGACAATTAATCATAGAGGCCAAAGCCGTCTTTTGTAACTTTACAAACAGCTGTGAACCATTCCTGGGTTAATGCAGAACTGATCTCTGCCCATTCATATTACTCTTTCGAATATTCTGCTTAAGTCCATCTGAGCCAAATTCCAAATTATTCTCAGTTTAGACAGAGCAGATGTATCAACTTTTTAAACCTCAACAACAGGTTTTACTGACCCCAATCTTACTAATTGTACGAATCTTGATTAACGTAACATTAGGTAGACCATGATTAGTGCCAATTGGAATGGTTTGAAAACACTGAAAAAGACTTCTAGTCAAAACGTTTAACATTTAATTTATTAAGTTTCTTTTAGTATTTCTAAAGAGTTTCATGCTCAGTTTTTTTTTTTTTCTCATTTCTGACGAGGGCATATTCAGATACAAAAAAATATACTGCTAATTTATGGTACCTAAATCCTTTTAAGAAGGAAAAATGTAATTGTTTTTGTCTGTCTCCTTTTTCTTCTCGTTGAAATGAGTTATTAAAAGAGCTGGCTCAAGAACAGGTTAATGGAATGGAATGTGCTTTTGCATATGGGCTTTTCCTCACATTGATGTCCTATACATCGAACGGTTTGTGGGGTGATGGCCCCAGGTGAAGTTCAATGTGGGGTTGTTGCTGCAGAAGTGTGCCAGTGCTCTATTTGAATACACCATGCAAAGACAGAGAAACTACTGCTTGCTATGACTACAGTGATATATGTGGTAAACCGGAAACTCGACAGAAGGATAAGCATCACAAGAAACAAAATCTAATTTTCTAGATTAATGTGTTTTTCGATAGATGTCTGGTTTGTTGCTAACTAACATAATACACTGAGATTTGTTCATGCTTTTATATTTCAAAAACAACAACTTCCTTGGGTAGGCAGTTAAAAAAAATTAGAAGTAGTAATGTTATTCGACTCCCTATTTTTTTAGGTCAATAGTCTAGTGTCTTGCCTACTCAAAATCGTTACAGTCCCTTCTCCTTGCTGTAGCTCCTACACTATCTACAAAATGAAACTTGACTGCTATACTGCACATGTGAGGCTTGCAGTATTTACACTTTAGTACACCCATTTGATCTACTGTAATGGATGGAGTTGGGGTAAGATTTTGAGATGGTCATCATTTTGTTTGATTTTGGAAGAACTTCTTGTTAACTCAGGCCAACAAGATAAGGTCACACATACAGCATAAATTACCTTAATTTAGAATTAATTTCACCCGAAACCTAGCGATTGTTGTAAAGTTTCCTAGAACCCTGAACTCCCAGCAGCCTTTACACTCTATTAATGTTTATATCCCATGACAATAAAAAAACAGACAAGGCACATGGACAAGCTAGTGAGGTTCTGTGTGTTTTTTTTTTCATAGCAAATGGCTCATAAGCAAAGTTGGTGTATTGTACCTAAACTTGACTTGCATAAAAAATGAAAGAAAAAAAAAAAAAAAACTACAACATGGAAACCACTGACTATCTCATTGATAGTGTAATAGCTGAGTGCATTGAGTAACATCATCCCAAGGGTTTCAGATGATATCCTAACCACCCTCCTAAATCAGATGAGCCATGTATTACTACCTTAGAAGAAAAGAACAAGGCGGTGAGCTTCAAATCATGGAATGGCCAGCACAGTCTCCAGACTTAAACCCCATCGAGCTGGTTTGGGATGAACTGGACAGAAGGGTGAAAGCAAAGCAACCTACAAGTGCAACACATTTGTGGGAACTTCTGCAACAGTGTTGGGAAGAACTTTCCGAACAATATTTGATTTCCATTGTAGAAAGAATGCCACGAGTGTGTTCGGCTGTACAATAAACCATTTGAAGACGGTGAGGTCGATAAGGAAGCTATGCTATTACTTCAAAAACTATTCTGAAATTATGTCTGCCATTAAAGATGTCCAGCTCTCTGCAAACTCGGTAACATGGAGAATGGAAGCAATGTCAAAAAATGTCACCTGCATGCTAAAACATGATTTGATGCGCTGCAAATTTTTCAGCCTACAAGTAGACGAATCATCAGATGTACGCGAGACAGCTCAGTTGTGCATTTTTCTCAGGGCAGTTTGAGGATTGTACTGTGAAAGACAGGCTGGCAGTTGTACCACTGACTGGCAAAACACGCGGTGAAGACATTTATCAGACTTTTAGCATTTTTTACAGGAGATGCCCCTCTGCAAAAAAAATGTGTCAATAACAACTGACAGTGCACCTGCAATGGTAGGAAAGAAGATTGGCTTCATTGTTATGTGCAAAAATGACCATGACTTCCCCGATTTTCTTAACTATCACTGCATCATCCATCTGCAGGCTTTGTGTGCAAAACTGCTCAATTTTCAGCATGTCATGAGCGTGGTTGTGAAGATTGTCAATTCAGTCCGAGCCAGGGCACTGCAACACAGGCAGTTCAAAGAGAAAGGTTTTGGAATGTTTCCAGGAACTCCTTCCAGAAATAAAACAGATCAACACTACCAAGAACTCAGTGATGAACAATGGCTCATGGATTTGGTGTTTCTTACTAATTTGATTTCTAAACTGAACACTGTGAACCTTAAACTTCAAGGGAAGGTCAAAACTTTGACACAGCTGACTGGATCAGTGAATGCATTCCAAAACAAGCTGAGAGTGTGGAGTGCTCAAATCAAGAAGGGGGTTTTCACTCACTTTCCAGGCCTAGAGAAGAAGCAGGAAGAACATGCACCCTTCGACAGGGAAATTTATGCTGAACACATTGAAAAAATTGAAGAAGACTTTGAAAGATGATTTGATGACTTCAAACACATGGAACCCATAGCCATTTACCTTCAAAACCCTTTCACTGACACCGATACCAGTGAAACCGCATCTAGGATAGCATATGTGGCGAAAGGTGACAATGCCAACCTAGAGATGGAAATAATCACTCTTCAGAATGATTTAGAACCCAATCGTCTGACAAGGGGTTTTGGACACTTGTGGAGAAACAGAAGTACCCCCTTTGATTTCGCATGAGTGCTTTTTTCGGATCCACATACTTGTGGAAGACTGTGTTTTCTGCAATGAAATACCTGAAGTCAAAGTATAGATCACGCTTGACTGATACTCATCTCCATGACTGCATGAAGCTGGCCATAACACAGTACACACCAGACTTTGGGAAGCTAGCAGAGGATAAGCAGTATCGGGTATCACACTACAGGTGAGTATTCAACATAACTTTAATGTACAATACATCTGTTTTACTAAAGTAGCGTCTTATCCTCTTATAGGGATTGTTTAGTTAAAAGCGCTAGTTTCGTTGCTCATCATTACCAACTAACAGTTTGTACATCATGCAAACACTTACTTACACTATTTGTTTTAGTAATTCAGTATATTAATCATAGCTAAAATATGTATTTATCTTGCTCTTAATTGTATTATTACTTGTACTGTGATTCTTGAAATGTGTTTTTGTTTATGACTGTAAGTCGCCCTGGACAAGGGCGTACGCTAAGAAATAAATAATAATAATAAAATAAACAATACCGTTAAATGACGTTTTTATGCTCGGCGGTTTACATCTTTTGTTAGGTACTACAATGCTCACAATCTTATATGTCTGATTAGGAGACAATATCTGTACAATACATGCATTGTTATCATATGTTCTACAAATGTCACATGTTCTACAAATTAATTAATTGGGTGATTAAAACTTAAAGGTTACCTGGTTTTCGAGTGCTTGTGCCAACATTTAATAAATATTTTGAGGTATCTAAATCTGATTGAACAATCCAACATATCTTTCAGTTGCTGTACTGGCCGATTCAAGGTACGCAAGTGGCAAAGTCACATTATACATATGTACAGTGCTTACAGGAAGTATTCATATGTCCTGTATTTGGCATTCTATAGATGATTCTTCAAGAGGTCAGGTTGAGCAATGAAGACGTTGCCTGCAGCATGTTACTTTTTCAGTATTATTGCCCATGGGGCAGTAAAGGTTGGGGACCACTGACATAGGGTGATGCACAATGTTTGGCCATAGCTGTATACCCCACCAGGATAAGCTACAGCTTTTATTTAAACACTGTAAATCACCACAGATTGCATCAACCACCTATTTTTAGGTGTAATCCTGGGATAACCACAGAGATGCAATTTAGTCATAGGTTATCCCGGCAGGGTAAAGGTTAATTAAACTGATCTCTAAAGAGGGCTTGGCAATGGCTTTGCATAGAAGGAGGACATTATGTACAAGGTTTAACAGCAGGTAATAGTGTCCTCTGTGTAGGATGCCCATCAGGTACTTTCCTCAGTCAAAGCGACAGCCCACAACCTAAGTGACAGTCACAATTCAAACCGGTTTTCAACTCCTCTTTGCAGATTGAGACATAGCAGAATTGTGACAGATACAGATCCCTCCACTACCTCTCTGTCAATGGAAAGATAGATTTCTGTGGGGAATAATTAGTAAATGAACTGAACGGATGTTTTAATTATTGCTATTCCATAATATTTGTTTCAGCTGTTCAGAATGGGGCTTCTTTTATCCCGCCCGGTATGTGATACAAAACATGTTGATGTTTTATGTTGCACTGCCATTGTGTGTGCTACTGTGAGTCAAAAGACTGCCTTAGGTAAAAAGAGCTTTTGTTGTGTTGTTGATTGAATGATGCAACGAGTGGGCGAGGAATAATTTGCAGCTCTGCAGTAATATTAAGACGTCTGTATATGTTTGCAATTCTTAGCAGAACAATTTGGAGGACATATTCTGAGGAAGAAGCCTATTTTCTATGTTAAGAGAAAAGGAATCCCCTAGTTTATAGCTTGAAATACTTCCAGAGTAAGAAATGACACACCAAAGATAATAATTTGTGTTTGTTCAAAAAGCACCTATATAATTTAATGAGCACCAGAGTATAGAAACATTTAAAAAAAGGGGGTATTTGGGTAAATTACACAAATTAAATACAATAGATTTTTCTGCATCCAATAAGTGCATTTTGCCACAACAGAATACACCTTGTCAATGCCCAATAGAGCCATAAAATAATATGATGCCATCACTGTAGATCATTTTAAATACAAATCATGTATGGGGACAGTATACTCTCGCTATTCCTAACCAGAACAGTGAATCTGCGCCATAACAAAAATGCTGATGTACTTTTTTAAATTATTAAATACAGAGAGTTGTAAATAATTTACTTTCAAATGATGAGTGAACTGCACTTTACTAAATCGGTCATTTTTTGCAGATTGGTGACGGTGAGTGTGTGGTTTGTAGACTATAAAAAGAATGAGGGCTGTGAAAAAAGTGTATCCATTAGTTGGAAATAGAGCATTTTCCTATTGACTATACTAAACAACAGTTGTGAGGGTCATTTAAATCAAAGAAGAGCCTCAAACCTCTCCTGTTTTAGAGCATATTCCAGCATCTTGATCCTCCGCACCAGGTCCTTCTTTAGGTTTTCCTGTCCCTTCCGCTCGCCCTGCAGAAAGGCAATCTGCGCCTGGAGCACAAACACAAGAACAAGATCAACCTGTTAGACTTGCTACCAGCATTCCCCTCTAAGATTTTTATATACTGAGAAACTTGCTGTTTTGACTGAGAAAGAGTAAATTATCAGTGAGAAACTTTCAACCTCGCATCAACTGTTTAAATTTATTATTTTTGTTGCCTTAAACAATTTTGAAACAATATTCCAAAACAAGCATCTCAACAATTTAAAAATGTGCTTTACATTTAAACATACACAAGGCATTTATTCTGGCTCGGTCTCTGATTCTCAATCATCATCTGATTATGTGTAATAAATATATCATTTTTATGAAGTATATGTTTACCTTTTATATTGAAGCCTGTCTGAGATCTTATCATAACTGCATCATAGATATAGACTCCATGCTTAACTGGTGGTCTGTATAGCATTGCTTTATACTATTGTATAAACACTGGCACCTGCACTGCCTTCAACCATCTTGAGACACAGCCTTAAGTTCTAGCCTTAAGTTCAATAAAACCACACATAACCACATAACAACCCCACACAGGCTACCCATATTATTTATTACTAGCTTTTCAGTTTACACACGATTGTATTAAAAGTATGGCCTAACTGAAATACCAGAATGTATGTATATACATGTCGTAGTAAGGAAATCCGATTTGTCAGGCGCTACATTACCATCCTTCTGTGCATAAGATTTTTATATTTACTAGCGAGTTGCTGCTGCCATATTGTTCATTCTTAATATAGTATATATTTTTTCAATTAATAAATCATGTAAACTAACTTGTGACAGATATTTTATGAAAAGCAGCAGCTGCTTCTCTGTTGCTATGTCTGTCTGTGTCTTGGTCTAAAATCAAAATATGGAACCTCGACTCGCAAAGCAATCACAATTTCTGACTCAACTGGTTCATTTAACGCATCCACAAACTGTCAGGCGTTTTTTCTTATATGATCTGCACCCATTCATACCGCATGCTTATTGAAAAAAAGGCAGATACAGTTTTCACACGATGAACAAGTGTTTAATTAATGTTACTATTGTAAAATAAACAAGCAAACAAATAATAAAAATAAACACATTCCTGCATTTGCAGATGTGTGGCTTTGGAGATGCCATAGCCTCAAATACAGTAGAAAAAAAGACCCTATTAAAACGTGAACAACATTTAAAGTAGTAATAATAATAATAATAATAATAATAATAATAATAATAATAATAATAATAATAAGAGAGAGCAATTCTTGTCTACAGAAGCATTTGTGTTGCTCGTTGTCGTTGTGTGGTCCAGTGGTTAAAGAAAAGGGCTTGTAACCAGGAGGTCCCCGGTTCAAATCCCACCTCAGCTACTGACTCATTGTGTGACCCTGAGCAAGTCACTTCACCTCCTTGTGCTCCGTCTTTCGGGTGAGACGTAGTTGTAAGTGAATCTGCAGCTGATGGATAGTTCACACACCCTAGTCTCTGTAAGTCGCCTTGGATAAAGGCGTCTGCTAAATAAACAAATAATAATAATTACAACTCCAAAAGCCTTGGATCAGACCGTTTACAGAAAAGTATCCCAGAGCGCACTTCAGGTTGTTTACCTTTTATGCTTGATTTTAACTCGGTAGATGGAGCGATATTTGTGGAAGGAGGGTTGTCAGATGTTTTATTATTAACACTTTTAAAACATTCTTTGCTAGCAACAGCAGGTGCAGCATCGCTACTATTTTCACTACAATCCTGCAATGCTGTTGCATCTGCTATTAATACACTCACGAGTGCAACAAAAAGTACTATTACTACCAATAATAATAATACTAATAATAATTACCTCATCTGCCTTGGTTTCAGGTTTGCGAGAAAATAAAAAAAACTGGCAATGGAAAGCTGAGCCATTGCAACAGGTGGATATAAAAGGCTATGCGGACTGGGAACTTATAGGCCGATCTACACGGCTGACAGCGAGCTCTACATGAATGTGAACTACATGTAATAAGGACAAAAATGGAGGAATAACAACATTATAGGAGACAACCAACATGATTTTAGGAAGGGTAGATCTTGTTTAACTAATTTTGCTAGATTTCTTTCAGGAGGTGACTACTAGAGTTTATAAGGATAGTGCATATGACATAATCTTCTTAGATTTTCAAAAAGCATTTGACAAAGTACTGCAGAAAAGGCTATATCTAAAGATTAAATCAGTAGGAATAAATGGTAAAGTAGCAGCATGGATTCATAACTGATTACAAGATAGAAAGCAGAGAGTTATAATTAGAGGCCAGGCATCAAACTGGAGTAACATAATAAGTAGGGTAACACAGGGATCAGTATTGGGACCATTGCTATTCTTAACCTATATAAATGACTTGGACCAAGACATAAATCAGTAAACTATGTAAATTTGCAGACAACACAAAACTGGCAGGGGTAGCCAGTTTTCGGGAACTTCAATAATACAAAGATTTAGACAAGATTCAAGCTTGGGTTGACACATGACAGATGCAATTTAATGTGAATAAATGCAATGTCTTGCACATAGGGCGCAAAAATATTACAGGTAAGTACAGCATGAATAGTAACAAAATAGAGGAGGCTATGTATGAAAATGACTTGGGGGTCGTAGTGGATGAATCACTTAAGCCATCTAGACAGTGCGGAGAAGCTATAAAAAAAAAAGCAAATAGAATGCTAGGTTATATAGCCAAGACAGCTGAATTCAAATCAAGTTATATTAATTATACAATGAACTGGTACAACCATACCTAGAATAGTGTGTCCAGTTCTGGTCCCCTTATCATAAGAAAGACATTGAGGCATTGGAGAAAGTACAGAGGACAGCAACACGATTCATTCCAGGATTGAAGGGTATGTCATATGAAGATAGACTGAAAGAGCTGAATATGTACAGCCTAGAAAGTAGGAGAGCCAGAGGCGACTTAATAGAGGTATTTAAAACATTGCCAAGGGGTTTAACAAAGTAACTGCTGAGAATTATTTTTCACTGGCCAGAGAACAGAATCAGGCGCCACAGGTGGAAGCTGAAGAAGGGCATATTCAGAACCGAGAGGAAAAGGAGCTTTTTCAAGGAAAGGGTGGTGAACCACTGGAACAGGCTGCCGGACAGAGATGCTGAAGCAGAGACTATTGGATCCTTCAAGAATAGACTGGATGCTGTCATGAACCATACTGTATAACCTAGGGGTGAGACGATACACAAGCCACGATACGATTCGTATCATGATACTTATGAAAAACTAATCTCTGCTTGACAGACTTGAAAATATTTCAGCTCTATAAACAGATTCAGTTGAAAATCAATTATATGTATTTACCACTAAGTAGTATCTTGCTTGAGTTTAAAGACAAAGTAGTATGTCAGCTAGAGTTTCTGGGATATCAGATTTAACTTAATTAACCACATCTCCTTACCACATTTCTGAGAAAGGAAAAAAATACTAAGCGATGTGTTTGATAACTATTAAAAAGTACAAAATTTGTTCATGGGTTTCTTTAGAAAAATCTAAATATCAAGTCTTTCAGCATTAAGTTGTGATGTTCATTTTTTATAAATGTACATCAGCATTTTTGATTGCATCATGCTTAACTTTAACTCAACAGATTATTATTATTATTATTATTATTATTATTATTATTATTATTATTATTATTATTATACCATACATTTTATCACCAAGTATTTGTATTTCTCAGGTTAAGGTCGAGTATATAAATTTATTTTGTATACTATTCTATACTGTGCTGTTTTTAAAGGTGGTTAGAAATAATATAAATTATTAGATTTAAATTAATGATAAAATTAGTGTTAAATAAGTCATTTTCATCAAGAGTAACACATTTCTTTAAAGAAAGTAACATATTCAACCAAATCAAAGTTTAAGGATCTTTCAACCAAATAAAAACATTATTAGGGCGCACTGAAAGGTGAACAAATATCAAATAAAACTAAGAAATGTAAAAATGCGATATGTTTTGTCATCTATAATATTTTCCGCAAAAAAAAGTCAAGTCAGAATCACTTCAAAAGTCTCACAAATGACAGACTTTCCGTGTGTGTGTGTATGTGTATATATATATATATATATATATATATATATATATATATATATATATATATATATATATATATCATCTACACCGGATTATGATAAGAAAACATTAAAAGGAGACCAATACTTTAAAACTGGAAAACAAAAAAGAACAAACATATAGCTATCTATTTATATGACATAAAATGCTCTCTCAGAAAAGGAGACAAATAAATATATAGCATTTGAATACAAAAAATAGCAACTTTAGTAAAATTAGCCATAGCAGCAAGTTTTTAGAGACACTGCTCGCTTCCTCATTCCTCTCTATCCACAACAATTAAGGCAAGCCTCCTCTATACTCCCATTGGCCAGAATCACAGCTATCTCAACTCCCATTGGCCAGGCAGCGTTTCAGCAGCCTGTTCAGTATTCCCTGCTTGCTAGCAATGGAATACAGAAAAAAACATTCTTTCCTGTACTCCCGTGGAGTTTACGTTCAGACAACCAAGACATTTTCTTTCATCATTTACAGTTTAATAAATGTGGCATATTAGCTACTCATTTCAAGCTTTTATCACAATACATGAAGGTGTATCGTATTGTGTTGTAAAGTATCGTGATGCATCGATACACGATGAATCGTCTCACCCCTACTATAACCCTCTCTGTGACCATAATAAGACCTTTAGCTAGCCGTCTGGAGGAAGGGTGGTCTGTTTAGCCATGGATTCCCAGAGGTTTCATTTCCCCAACTAACTTGTTTAGGGTTTTTTTGTTTTTCCTCTCCTGGGTGCTAACGTACCACGCTTTTATCAAAGCGAGCAAGCATAGTTGGGCCACGGCCTTTTCTTTTACCAGAATGAATTATGTTCTTAACGCTTTGCAAGAATGCTATTTACCTCAAGATGTTGGAGTCTCGATTGAGGTTGATATTTCTGATAATAAACTTGCAAAAGCTAGTAAACGGAGTGCGAAAGCTGTTGTCAGCTATTATGAAAAATGTATACATTTTAGCCTTAGAGGGAACGCTGTTTGCTACTAAGAAAATATTTCATATATGGTTTATTATTTAAAGTGATACATCATCATAATTTCCAGACCTGTGAGGCAGCTGCATGATTTTGTTTCTGCATGAGGTAAAAGTGTGCTGTATAGGCTAATAGATCACAAGTAAATAAATAATTAGGAAATACATAGTTGTAAACTATGTCTCAGCCTTTTCCCCTTTGGATAAAAAAAATAAATTAAAAAAGCCACGATAATTTTCTTTTTTATTTTAATTACGTGAGGCTGTGTGGTCCAGTGGTTAAAGAAAAGGGCTTGGAACCAGGAGGTCCCTGGTTCAAATCCCACCTCAGCCACTGACTCATAGTGTGACCCTGAGCAAGTCACTTAATCTCCTTGTGCTCCGCCTTTCGGGTGAGACGTAGTTGTAAGTGACTCTGCAGCTGATGCATAGTTCACACACCCTAGTCTCTGTAAGTCGCCTTGGATAAAGGCATCTGCTGAATAAACAAATAATAAAATAATAATAATTTAACCCAGTAGCAACAGTTAGCTCATTGCCACATAAAAAATTTAAAAAAATGTGAGATTGATAAAAGGAGGAGGGGAGAGGACAAGTACATTTTTCTATCATTTCATCCTTTAAAAAGTAGTTTTTTTCAAAAATTCCTTTTCTATGCCAAAAAACATTTGATAATAGACACTGTACTGAGAGAGAATGTGTGTCAAGTAGATAGTTTCTTAAGCATTAATATTGAACGCAACGATTATTACCTGCTAAGTAAATATTTAATAATTGGCAATTAGCTGCGGCCATTATCTAGCATGTAAATGACCACGGTGGAAGATATTATACTATTAAAAAGCAATCAAATGTTTTTGTGTATGAGGAGGTTACACTTAAGACTGTGTCACTTAGGCTGCTTGAAATTTATGTTGCAATTTAAAGAGAGATTCACCTACTATAGAATAATAATCTCTACTGAGAACCTGATTGGCTGATACTATCCACAAGGTCAAAAGTAACTAGATACACACCCACATTTAAATAAAACACCAAGAAACAAAGAAAACATATGTGCAGAAAGAATACAAATTATTAATAATTAATTGTTAATGAATCACATAATTAAATCACATAATTAATCAAAAGCTACATTTTTCCATCTGCCACCTGCTTCCTGTCATGCGCTTCCCCAAGCAATTCAACATCATTACACAAGTACTACTGTAGCGGAGATTGTATTCTCTTAAGGCTTCTTAGTTCCTTGTGCTCTGCTGCATAGAGCTGGAACCAGTGTAGAGGACAAGGAATTTTATTTTAGCCTTAATAATCAGAATTCCACAAAACAAAACTTACCACCTCACTTGAGGCTCACCAAAGAATGACCATATTACAGATAGCTGTCTAAGCTAACACTGGCAGAAAGAAAACTTACCCAATATATGCACCTGACCTTAAATCAGGTGCATACTATTTTTTGTGCCAATTACCATTTCACTATCATCGTCATGGTGTTTTTTATGATGTGGACCAGAAATCAATTTAAATGCACTTTATCCATCTGCACTACTGTATGAACCAGTATGTAAAATCCTCATCTTGTTCCAATATAGGCAGCAGTGTGTAGTAGTGGTTTAGGGCTCTGGATTCTTGACTGGAGGGTCGTGGGTTCAATCCCAGGTGGGGGACACTGCTGCTGTACCCTTGAGCAAGGTACTTTACCTAGATTGCTCCAGTAAAAACCCAGCTGTATAGGTAATCTGTGCATAATTCCCTGGGGTGTAATCTTTCTCAATTTCAGAAGTAATGAGCGGTTTATTTAATTTTCTTTATATAATTCAATTTACATTTTCAAATACACGCTGTACACTAGTCTTCGACAAAGGATTACATTTTAAATCTGGTGTCGCACGCCTTATAGCAGCTTTTAAAAAGTATCAACAAAAAAAAATATTTGCACAAAGATAACAGATGATGAAATGTAAAATAAATTCAACAAATGTATCAGTTTTTATTTGAAACTAAAAGCCTCAATAAGGACAGTATTATCAATTAAAAAGCAAATACTGTAGTTTTAAATTTCACACACACATATTTTATATATATATATATATATATATATATATATATATATATATATATATATATATATATATATATATATATATATATATTATATATATATATATATATATATTTTTTTTTTTACTGTACCCTCACCCTTTTATGATTTGCAATCATTCTGAGTACAGCTACCCTTCAGTTCTAGTTGCCTAGCATATATACTGTACAAATTAGGCTAGATGAGCACAAATGTCTTTGTAGAAGAAGGAGCCAGCACCATCAAAAGACCTGCCAGTTTGTTTTACTGACAGTACACAGCAGTGCTTCACATGGTGCTGGCACATGCTAATATAAAGACACTTTGGTTGATCTAGCGCATGTTACAGTATGTCAGTGACAGGCCATTAGAACTGAATAGCAGCTCCTTAACTCAGGCAAAGCACCTTAATACAGACTTAAAATAAAACCAATATGTGAGTAACTGCAATAAGAATCACTGTAAATATAAAAATGCAATTTAAAGCCATTTATTTATTAAAAGGTAGGATAAATTAAATATCTTTGTGAGGAGTTTTAAAATCATCAGGCTAAAGAAAACATACTGGGGTCTATTCACAGTGGTTTTTCTCCAATTCCAATAAAGTTGGTTTTTAAAAAAAAACAAAAAAACATTTGAATGAGTACACAGCGACGACTGCTGACCAACCCAGATGTTCTTGTAATTCTGTTTAGATTTTTCTTGCAATGTTATTGGTTGAACGAATAGTGGAAAAACAAGTTGTCGTGTTTACTAGCATGTAAGATACCGCATGCGGAATATATGCTGAGTCAGGGTTTGACCATCCCCATCCAAAATCCAACATACAAACAGAATTCCAAAAAACAACCAGCAATTTGGGTATATAAATAACTCTGTTACAGTACTGTCCCAAATAAAAATGAACTCGAATGAGTTTTCTTTTTAAAATCAAAAAGAAAGCTTTCTCCTGTAATCATTCCAGGTGCCATTAGAGACAAAGCTGAAGATTCCAGAAGGCCTGTCATAGCAAGCAGGGAGGAGAGCTTGCTAACATTGGTCATGGACGTGGTGCCATTAGAGACAAAGCTGAAGATTCCAGAAGGCCTGTCATAGCAAGCAGGGAGGAGAGCTTGCTAACATTGGTCATGGACGTGGTGCCATTAGAGACAAAGCTGAAGATTCCAGAAGGCCTGTCATAGCAAGCAGGGAGGAGAGCTTGCTAACATTGGTCATGGACGTTCTCTGCAGAAAGCGGGGTGAATGTAAGGTTTTGAATGCAAATTGAACCACAGCTGGTGTATGTTTTGTTCTGTCAGCTATACTGTATGGAATTCAAGATGCTGCATTTCTATAAATAGCATTATTTTTTTTTTTTTTGTTCCCTTACCTTATTATGATTAAGGCCCTGTGTAAATCGCGATTTCATGGGCTGAGCGAAAATCATGAAATTAGCCCAATACCACGATTTTTACAGTATTCTTAAGAAATAAAAATAAATTTCATAATTATTATTTGTATTTCACACACACACACAAAAAAATCATTAACGAAACTGTACAGCTCTGCTGTGTGCCTGCATGTAATATTCGCCATGCACAGGGAACTGTGCAGTGATTATGTCATGTGACTATATGCAATCTAGGCGAGAAATTAAAATACTACACACTGTAAACAAGAAAAGGCTAAAAATGTGTCTGCAGCAGATCACGTAAAGCAGTATCCAGCAGCAGTTTTACACAGCGATGGAGGTAAGCTCTTCAGTACATCCTGCAACGTTATTGTAGATCACTACAGAGAATCGGCTGTTGACAGGCATTTAGTTTCAAGTATTCACCGAAAGAGAAAGGCGGAAATCCAGAGCAGTACTGCGACTGCTTTACTTGCAAAGAAACAAAAAACGGTGACTTCCATGTTTCAAAAGTCCACTGAAAACAGTGAAGCACAAAATACATTACATTTAGACCTGACAGAGGCATTTGTTTGCGCAAATATCCCTCTTGAAAAATTGGACATCCAAAAGTTACGTAAATTCTTCAGACTGAGTGTAGCAAATGGTGGAGCGATTCCTTCATCAGCCCAGCTGAGACATGAATACTTACCTAAAGTTGCAGAGTATCACAAGCAGGAGATTATGGTCTGGTTGCTTGTCAGTGGTCACCGACGAGTCAACTGATGCCCAAGATCAGTATGGGTTACACATTGCATTTGTTTTGCAAGACCTAAATGGTGAACATTCATCTGACGTACTAGAACTGAAAGCTGTCCTTGCAGATACACTTTACCTTACAGCACAGTTTCACAAGCTATAGTAAAGTGCTTGAGTAACTTGGACGTTGATTTTGATGATGTCAGTGCATTTATCTCTATATTTGATGTTTAAAAAAAAAAAAAAAAATCAGTACAAAATTTCTAAAATAGTTCCGTGCACATTCTGCGAAATGCGATACTTTACCCATGACACTGCCATAAATTTTAAAGAATTTCCACGATTTTCACAGGGCCTTAATTATGATGTGTGTACTCATTCTTAGTAGTTTGTTTTGCAGTTACTTCAGTATTATGTTTGTTTTAGTTTTTGCTAAGTTTGTGTTAAGGTGCTTTAGCTATGAGTTAGCTGCTCTTCTGTTTCAGTTGCCTGATATATACATATTTAATACAGGTGGATCAGCCCGTGTCTTTAGATCAGAGGTCACACTAGCTTTTCTGTTCATGCGTTCCTGAAATGCACATGTGGCAAACACGGTAAATCGATAATGTACATTTAAAAGAAGAAAACAAATTGCTGTATAAAAGCTGAGCAGTGAGCTTTGCTCAGGAGGCTCGCTAGAGGTCAATACGGGTGCTATATGGAGGTTGGCTGTTCCTGTTCCTGTCTGTCATGCAGTCGACGATGGAAGGCATTGTGTGACATCACCAGGAAGATTGGAGCTGAGGGCTGTGAGAGTGATGGTGGAGTGTTGGTGTGTTCGAACGAAAACAAAAAACCTTTTCTGTATCATCAGAGGATGCATGAGAAAAACATTAACTAAACCACTCACATAGTATTCGGAACAAAGTACGTGCCGGAGGCCGGATGAACAAACTTGCTGGATTAACTAACCTGTTTGTTCCAGCGGAACAGGTCGTACAGCTTTGAATATTGCTGGCTTGTTAAAGGAAAACAGACTTTTGTGTGATTCTGGTTAAATATCCAATAACAACTCGAACACAATTGACTCGCAGCATACTAAATGAACACTACTCTGTCTATCAACGTTAGACTTATTTTTTGCCGAAAACTATTCCTTTATTTCTCTAATTGCTACAGTATTGCTGCCAATCTTGTGTATTACAGACATGTGTGTTTTTTTTTTACTTTATTAATTTTCTCCAATTCACTTATTTCTTTTGTTTTGACCAGTATATAATTTTAAACACTGCTTTATGGTATACTGGCATTTTTTTCCTGTATTTTATTTTAGTAATTGTTCATTTCCTTTTGTTTTGTTGATTAATTGTTGGGTATGCATATTGCGTTGCATATATATATATATACAGTACTGTGCAAAAGTTTTAGGCAGGTGTGAAAAAATGCTGTAAAGTAAGAATGCTTTCAAAAATAGACATGTAAGTAGATTATATTTATCAATTAACTAAATGCAAAGTGAGTGAACAGAAGAAAAATCTAAATCAAATCCATATTTGGTGTGACAACCCTTTGCCTTCAAAACAGCATCAATTCTTCTAGGTACACTTGCACAAAGTCAGGGATTTTGTAGGCATATAGTCAGGTGTATGATTAAACAATTATACCAAACAAGTGCTAATGATCATCAATTCAATATGTAGGTTGAAACACAATCATTAACTGAAACAGAAACAGCTGTGTAGAAGGAATAAAACTGGGTGAGGAACAGCCAAACTCAGCTAACAAGGTGAGGTTGCTGAAGACAGTTTACTGTCAAAAGTCATACACCATGGCAAGACTGAGCACAACAACAAGACACAAGGTAGTTATACTGCATCAGCAAGGTCTCTCCCAGGCAGAAATTTCAAGGCAGACAGGGGTTTCCAGATGTGCTGTCCAAGCTCTTTTGAAGAAGCACAAAGAAACGGGCAACGTTGAGGACCGTAGACGCAGTGGTCGGCCAAGGAAACTTACTGCAGCAGATGAAAGACACATCATGCTTACTTCCCTTCGCAATCGAAGATGTCCAGCAGTGCCATCAGCTCAGAACTGGCAGAAAACAGTGGGACCCTGGTACACCCATCTACTGTCCGGAGAAGTCTGGTCAGAAGTGGCCTTCATGGAAGACTTGCGGCCAAAAAGCCATACCTCTGGCGTGGAAACAAGGCCGCGACTCAACTATGCATGAAAACACAGGAAATGGGGTGCAGAAAAATGGCAGCAGGTGCTCTGGACTGATGAGTCAAAATTTGAAATATTTGGCTGTAGCAGAAGGCAGTTTGTTCGCGAAGGGCTGGACAGCGTACACAAATGAGTGTCTGCAGGCAACAGTGAAGCATGGTGGAGGTTCCTTGCAAGTTTGGGGCTGCATTTCTGCAAATGGAGTTGGGGATTTGGTCAGAATTAATGGTCTCCTCAATGCTGAGAAGTACAGGCAGATACTTATCCATCATGCAATACCATCAGGGAGGCATCTGATTGGCCCCAAATTTATTCTGCAGCATGACAACGACCCCAAACATACAGCAAAAGTCATTAAGAACTATCTTCAGCGTAAAGAAGAACAAGGAGTGATGGAAGTGATGGTATGGCCCCACAGAGCCCTGATCTCAACATCATCGAGTCTGTCTGGGATTACATGAAGAGAGAGAAGCAACTGAGGCTGCCTAAATCCACAGAAGAACTGTGGTTAGTTCTCCAAAATGTTTGGGCCAACCTACCTGCCGAAGTTCCTTCAAAAACTGTGTGCAAGTGTACCTAGAAGAATTGATGCTTGATGCTGTTTTGAAGGCAAAGGGTGGTCACACCAAATATGGATTTGATTTAGATTTTTCTTCTGTTCACTCACTTTGCATTTAGTTAATTGATAAATATAATCTATTAACATGTCTATTTTTGAAAGCATTCTTACTTTACAGCATTTTTTCACACCTGCCTAAAACTTTTGCACAGTACTGTATATATATATATATATATATATATATATATATATATATATATATATATATATATATATATATATATGTGTGTTTGCTGCGACTATTGAAACCCGGCTTGCAGTTTAATAGTGTAAATTGTCTCGTGAGGGTATATTCCCGCAACCACTGGTGTTGATTACTAAAGAAGTGTCTTTGGTAAAACAATGGTAAAGTTAGTCTGTCTATTGGAAGGACCACATTTAAAGCAGGTTTCCAATAGGGGATGAAAAGCTTTTCATTGTCTTGTACTGCATGTTAATGCCATAGCAATTAATTGTTTATTTAATTTTATTTTGGTTAATTAACATTTTCTTCATTTTGTAACACACCTCATAAGCAAATGGTTGGGTATTCAGTTAATGAATAGTCCCCTCTTACGCTGGTTACCTGTACAGGACTTGAATAGGATGATGGTTCTGGTCCTGGTAATGCGGTTAAGTTAAATCATTTGATAGGACATTACTATATGGCACTCCAGAGCTTGACACTGTTATTATTATTATTATTATTATTATTATTATTATTATTATTATTATTTATTTCTTAGCAGACGCCCTTATCCAGGGTGACTTACAATTGTTACAAGATATCACATTATTTTTACATACAATTACATTATTTATTTATTTTTACACATTATTTTTACATACAATTACCCATTTATACAGTTGGGTTTTTACTGGAGCAACCTAGGTAAAGTACCTTGCTCAAGGGTACAGCAGCAGTGTCACTCACCAGGGATTGAACCCACAACCCTCCGGTCAAGAGTCCAGAGCCCTAACTTTTGCGTCCCATCCATGAATACATTTTAACACAAAGGCTAAGAAACTCCAGGGATGTGCATTTTGGTACATTTTTATGAATGTTTAAACTCTATGGCATTTAGTAGTTTAAAAAATATCTATCTGTGTATAGATACACATATAAACACAGACACACCGTTCGCATGACAACAAGACGGGATTCTAAGCACTGTTGGTTGCCTTCATCTATGTGTGTTTTTAATATTTTTCTGCATTCCAATAACAGCAACAGCATTGCAACAGCAACAGCATTCAGCAACAGCAACAGCATTCGTCTTTTAAACGAAGATTCTTGAAAAATTGTACATCTGTGCATATCTGTCACAGGTGGCAGTGACATAGCCTGGATTCGAACCTGCGATCTCCAGGCTATAGGGCACATCCTGCACTCCAGGCGGAGAGCCTTTACTGGATGCACCACTCGGGAGCCCCCTAGGTATTCATTTTTATGCTTAAAAAAAATCTGTAAGGACATCCCTGTTAAACTAGTAAGGAAAATAACAAAAGCACAACATTAAATTAGGCGACTGCAAAAATGAAATGTGAGTTAAAAGTAGGATCGGGGGTGAACAATTCATGTAATTTGTCAGCTCTGTTTGAAATAAAATTAAAAGGGATCAGAATTAGGCTCAGGCAAAATATGAAGGTAAAAGCAAAGATTTTTTTGCAATTAACAGCTTTTTCTGAGTTTAATTATTAAACAAAATCAGCGAAATTTGTCACCTGATTAAAAATAAAACCTGAAAACTTCAAGCCCTACTTGTGTGCGTGTGTGTTCGCATTTACTTTTTCCAAAATACTTGTTTTATTTCTTAATAATATGGACCTCTGTTAATATAGGGCATAACACATTATTTTAAAATAAAATACAGTGCATGGTGGGATACTATCGTATTAATTTCCAATGTTCATTGCGCTGTTAGGAACTGTAACCGAACTACTGTAATAGCATTAGTGTGTGTACGCAGTACGCACGACTAAACATGAAACGGTATTTCAGTGAAGACGCTAAAATCTGAGCTGGATTAATTCAAACGTTTTTGAGTATGTTTCTCGAGATCGGTTATGTAGTGTGGACAGGGCCTAAAAGTAAATATCCTTAATACTGTTGGCAAAGCAAATATGAAGCTTATTGCTGCCACCTACAGTACCTTGGCGTGTACCTTAATCAATGCTGTTCGATTGCAGAACAGTTTTTTTAAACAAGCAAGTATTTTACAGTCATTGCTGCAGTGTAATAGATTACCACGAATATGCAAGTCTACGTCCCTTTCCATTCTGTGCGTCCTGTGAACGCAAGACAAAATATTTTTCCATCCAATGGTCTTTTTGTGTCTAGGACGCAAAATCTTGCATTAACGCAACCTCTTACATTATTAGTAAGCGCCACCTCCATCTAATACACAGCACTGTATTGCCAAAAAAACCAAAGGAAATGTGTTTCCAAGGTCGCAGATCACAAGATGGCGCTAGTTCTTACTTCATTTGGACTGATTGAGCCTACAGAAGGTTACATAAATTAACAAAATAAAAACAGTATTTGATTAACCACAATTGGAAATTCTCTGAATATTTGCAATCATCATAAAAAGTAATCATGCTAAAAGTATTTGAAACATTTCATCTTAACCTTCAAAATGTGATTTAGGCAGCTGATACAGAAGGCACTCACTTGTCAGATGCTTTGGTATCCAAGACTGCACAAATGACTAATATTTCATAAAGAACAGTGCCAAAACTGACAACTCTATAGGCCATTCTGGAGACATTAAATTAAATTTATTCCCATAACTTCTCTGAAGGAAAGGAGGCATTAATGTTTAACTCTTTCTGCACTTACCAACTATAACAAGAACCCTACTATACATAATTAAATAGTTTGTGTCTTATATGCAAACAAATATATAAGGGCAGTTAGACTCAGTTGTTATTTTGTGTTGAATGGAATTTATAAAAATAAAGTTTTGTATTCATGAAACTTTCCAAGACAGTTAGAAACGAAATTCTAGAGCAGTTTCATCAATATCAAGATACTGTATTGAATTTGACATTCACAAAGCTTGGTAAATACTTAACCATTATCATAATACAAATGGATAACCAAAATGGCTGCAGCAAGTGTAAATTTGCATTTAAAAAGTTTGACATCCTTAAAGTGTAGACTATGGTTAAGAACCACTTGCAGACACATATGGAGCTCAATGACTGGTATTGCTATTTTAACCGAGTTATCCAAATTGGATACAGTGGATGTTGGGTTAGTGGCAAGCCTGCTGCTGCAGGGTACCCATCTCGCTGCCGGCATTGTCCTGTAACCACGAGCTGATTAGCTCCCTGAACGATGAGGTCGAAAGCCCCACCCTTTCAACTGAAATTACTCTCTTGTGTCACAAGTCCCCATTCCTACAACAATCACTGCTTGGTTCGCAGAGCTCCAGCAAAAACACCCACATGGGAGACAGATTGCTGTGTGATTGCTGTACCAATAAAACTATTTTCAAGTTCAATCATATATTTTGGGCCACAGTTGGTTTTCAAATGTTATTGTTGGTGTAAGCTGGGCAATGTAAGATGACTGGTAAAACAAGTCTGGTAGCCCCAAGCATAATGGAGGTCTATGAACACACTCTCGGCTCCTCAGTCAAAACAATTTGTTACGGAAGCACCTACAGTCAGCGCTCTGTGTGCTACAAACAGCTTGTGTTTCTATTTTCTTGTCAAAACACTGTTTGGAAAACAAGCAGTGCTGTCCTTGAAGAAAGTTAAAACCTATGTATCCTCTGTTGATAGTAACCCTGTGACAGGATAGCGTCACGGCCCAAGGTGTTACCGGCAAGAATTTGAGACTCAGACACAGAAGCTGCAGTTCAAAGCATACATTTATTAAACAAAATGACACAAAGAAAAAAAGCACAAGGTTTACACCAAACAATATAGGCTGGGCATATCCCTTCACTATAAAAGTTCACTAATATATACACACCTAATATGTTCAAAAACACTCACCTAACTCCCTCTAACAAACAAAGGATTTCTGGCTCCTTTTATACATGTGGCCACCCCAATTAGCACCAATTACCTAACTGGGGAATGGCCACATCTGTGCTTGCTGGCAGGGACAGATTTAACCCCATCCCTGCCAACCTTACATTCCTACACACACTATTTACAGCAGCAGGGCTTCTGCCCTGCCACACTCCCCTTTACCTGACTGCTAACAAATTGACCATAGATCAGTTATGAAAAATTCTGGTAGGAACACATCATGTTCAGGGTGCAACCCCTTGAATCAAGAACAGCCCTAAAATAAATAAATATAATACACAATATATATTTTTATTTAAAAAAAAAAAAAACACTGACAAATACTGCAAACGTATTCCACAGTTAATAGAAACCTGTTGGAAAGTCCTTCTGCCATTTCATGAGTCATCGTTGTCCTTTAATAGAATGTTTTTTTTTTTTTTAATAACACGAACTCCCCCATTTGCATAATTAGTCTGAAACAGGCTCACCGCCCACCTCTATACTTATGAGTCGAAGTTCCTACCTACACACATCAGTGAGAGTCTACGATTACAGGACTCAACCGGTATTTAAAGCCAAGCTTAAGAGCGATTGCAACCACCACCCCTTAAAATGACAAGTGCATTTGATAAAAGTACATTATGAAACATTTAGAAAAGGGATTCCTTACAATACTGAATTAGATAAAAGCAATTGTGGTGTACTTTGAGTCCGCTATTGAAATTATAAAACAAATGTCAAAACTGCTTATTGCAATTTAGTGTACTTTTCTTTCTTTCTTTTTTAATAGAAATGGTGATATTAAAAGTGACTTTTAGGGCCAAACTATATCACTGAATTGATTTTTTCCAGTGTTCTTGTAAATAAATTGATTCCCTGGGACTACAGCAGATAGCAAATTGGTCCTAATAATCGGGGTTGAAGACAATTTCTGGAATATATCTATCTACCGTTGTTGTTATTGTTGAATAATTTCTCGAACAAATTAATCGCTTATCTTAAGTGTGTTAATCTGGGCCCTGTTTATCAATATAAAATGTCATAACATTAAACTTCATGCTCTTTTTCAGGACAATAGTTCATATTTAACATTTTTGATCATTAAATTAATTATCAGCATTACAAATGGATGTTACGCTAACAGAAAAGGGTCTATACTTCCCATTTTCAAAACAGTGTTGCATGACCTCAGATTCTACAAAACAAGCATACTTCCTTAAAAGCGAGTCATGCCAGAAGGTCATGGGTAAAAAAAAAAAATAAAAAAAAAGTGGTTTTACTCAAGCTGGCTGAATGGCAGCCATTTAAAAAATGTTGTCAGAAACGGCAGATTTTACATTTCTAAAGAAGAACATTAACTTAAAATACCTTAATGAACTAGTTGAACATTTCTTCTGGTATCAATGTTCGCTTTTTTACTTCATTGGAAATGAACAAAAATGCAATTTTTTCAAAACAGCCCCCAATGGATTTTGTTCAAATTCACAGGGTAGTTAAGTTATGACCCAGTGGTGAATCTCTGAAAGTACTTATTGGTCACTTTGTTTCTGGCAATTCTTAGGCAAGCTCAATTGACCATTGGGAACCAACAAAGTACAAGAAGCTTGATAACATGTGAAGTCAAACTGTGCAAAAAAATTGCTATGTATATTCTTTACCCATTAAACTTAAATATCATACGAAATTCATATGTTTTCAAATGTGTAAAACACCCAGTACGCAGCTTATCTGGAGTGCTGAATATATATTTATGAAATATTTATACAAATCGGGAAGTGCAGTAGAATTATTACATACATTGATCAACCAATATATGAATTAATTTGAAATAAATGTTGCAACATTTTAGCGTGGATTTGTACATATTTGTGTGCTCAACAGACCCAAAATGTATTTTTCAAAAAAGGTTTGACTTATTTAAGTAATAACACACACTGTTGACAGTCTGCCCACATAAAACAAACCACAGGAGCTGTAGTAGGTGGAGCCACTGACCAATTGACTAACCCACTGCAATCAGTTTCCCCCCTTGAGCTTCCTTTGAATCTAAACTCCAACACAATCATTAACACTACAGCGGGGTTCCCCTCTGTATCATAGCTAGGAGCACGTCTGCTGTTCTCATTGTAACCACTACATGGCATCACTCACAGCCTCTTCAACTGTTGAGCAGGATTCATAAAGTAACATGATTCTCCAAATCCTAGGCAATGCAATACAATTTCACAAATATGGCATGGTGAATACATTCTGGATCTTGCAGTTCAATTTCAACTCTTACAATATCATTGACAATTTGATTCCAGTCTCTTATCTGTTTGTCTTACCTCCTACCCTATTAAAAAAGCAGTGAATGTTCTCACTTAAAAATTTTCTGTTAATAAGCCTTTTACAAAACAAAGATACATTAATAATCTATAAGAATCTGGGTGGGTGAAGACTGCTTAATAATTTATCAGACTAATAATGTATACTGGATTCCCTCGCGCAAATGCCCCTTAAATTCGATCCAAACTGGGAAGGGGAAAATATGGATGGTTACATCCATAAAGTCAAATGTTCAATAATTATTGCTGAGCTAAAAAATATATGATAACAAAATTAAGCAGAGAAATGTTAATACAGATGAAGGCATTAGACAAAACATTACAGGGTTTAAATTAAAACGCTGGCTTTGACAACAGTGCCTTCAGTCTGAATCGGATTACAGATTCTCAAATGAAAGGATACTGTGCATGGCCTTTTACTTGACAGACAGGTGACCGATGTAGAAGGGGAATTCCAGTAGTTGTGTTTGACTCTAAATACTAGGATCAGTTTGTTCCTAGGCCACAGAATCAATGTACTTACATACAAGCACCTGTTACATTATTGGGGGTTATTTTAAATGCAACACTACCATCAATAGGTCAAGTCGTATTTTGTAATCTTATTTACCCAATGCCTGCGCCAACATTATGCACCGTTATTCAACAAAAGGATGTGATTGTAAAGAGAATTTTACATTTTTATACTCATTACTGTTGAGTCAGTCAGGATTGCTAATGTGCCCAATGTCATGGTTTGATATTAATTTGTGTATATATATATATATATATATATATATATATATATATATATATATATATATATATATATATATATATATATATATATATACAGTACTGTGCAAAAGTTTTAGGCAGGTGTGAAAAAATGCTGTAAAGTAAGAATGCTTTCAAAAATAGATATGTTAATAGATTATATTTATCAATTAACTAACGATTTTACTTCTGTTCACTCACTATGCAAAGTGAGTGAACAGAAGTAAAATCTAAATCAAATCCATATTTGGTGTGACCACCCTTTGCCTTCAAAACAGCATCAATTCTTCTAGGTGCACTTGCACAAAGTCAGGGATTTTGTAGGCATATAGTCAGGTGTATGATTAAACAATTATACCAAACAGGTGCTAATGATCATCAATTCAATATGTAGGTTGAAACACAATCATTAACTGAAACAGAAACAGCTGTGTAGGAAGAATAAAACTGGGTGAGGAACAGCCAAACTCAGCTAACAAGGTGAGGTTGCTGAAGACAGTTTACTGTCAAAAGTCATACACCATGGCAAGACTGAGCACAGCACCAAGACACAAGGTAGTTATACTGCATCAGCAAGGTCTCTCCCAGGCAGAAATTTCAAGGCAGACAGGGGTTTCCAGATGTGCTGTCCAAGCTCTTTTGAAGAAGCACAAAGAAACGGGCAGCGTTGAGGACCGTGAGCGAGTGGTCGGCCAAGGAAACTTACTGCAGCAGATGAAAGACACATCATGCTTACTTCCCTTCGCAAATCGGAAGATGTCCAGCAGTGCCATCAGCTCAGAATTGGCAGAAAACAGTGGGACCCTGGTACACCCATCTACTGTCCAGAGAAGTCTGGTCAGAAGTGGCCTTCATGGAAGACTGCGGCCAAAAAGCCATACCTGCGACGTGGAAACAAGGCCAGCGACTCAACTATGCCGAAAACACAGGAACTGGGGTGCAGAAAAATGGCAGCAGGTGCTCTGGACTGATGAGTCAAAATTTGAAATATTTGGCTGTAGCAGAAGGCAGTTTGTTCGCCGAAGGGCTGGACAGCTGTACACGAATGAGTGTCTGCAGGCAACAGTGAAGCATGGTGGAGGTTCCTTGCAAGTTTGGGGCTGCATTTCTGCAAATGGAGTTGGGGATTTGGTCAGAATTAATGGTCTCCTCAATGCTGAGAAGTACAGGCAGATACTTATCTATCATGCAATACCATCAGGGAGGCATCTGATTGGCCCCAAATTTATTCTGCAGCATGACAACGACCCCAAACATACAGCGAAAGTCATTAAGAACTATCTTCAGCGTAAAGAAGAACAAGGAGTCCTGGAAGTGATGGTATGGCCCCCACAGAGCCCTGATCTCAACATCATCGAGTCTGTCTGAGATTACATGAAGAGAGAGAAGCAACTGAGGCTGCCTAAATCCACAGAAGAACTGTGGTTAGTTCTCCAAGATGTTTGGGCCAACCTACCTGCCGAGTTCCTTCAAAAACTGTGTGTACCTAGAAGAATTGATGCTGTTTTGAAGGCAAAGGGTGGTCACACCAAATATTGATTTGATGTAGATTTTTCTTCTGTTCACTCACTTTGCATTTTGTTAATTGATAAATATAAACTATTAACATGTCTATTTTTGAAAGCATTCTTACTTTACAGCATTTTTCACACCTGCCTAAAACTTTTGCACAGTACTGTATATATATATATATATATATATATATATATATATATATATATATATATATATATATATATACTGTATTCCTTCGAATTTAAGATTTAAGACCATTTTTTACTTCTCAAACAAAGCCTCCGTCTTCAAGTACAGTATAGTAATGTGTGTATTAAAATCACCAACAAGTACAGGAGTACACAAACAGCAACGTGACTGACTGCCGAGAAATGATAAACCAAAACGCTACTGCCCGATCTCGAATCACCCATGACATACAGGCAGCCACTTTCAAAGAAGAGTCATTAGCTTAATGAGGAATTCAAAGAGAAGCTTTTACAAGTTCAGCGTTTCTAACAAACAGTTCCAGCTTGGACAGATCGGACCCCTGTATTTTTTGACATGCCAAGCAATACCACAATTCATAAAATGGGAGAGAAATAGGTGTGAATAAATCACAAGCAGCACATAACTATAATGTTCTGTGTGGGATAGCCGCAAACTACCTCCATATGCATAACTGAGGTTGTATCTTTGTAAATGCATATTTTAGATTTTTTATTTTTTCCCCGAATTGCGGGTGGGAAATTTGGTTTGCGTCATAAATTCGAGGGCTTCTTAAATTCAAAGGAATACAGTAATCACTTGAGGTTCCCCAGAGGCTTAGCTGGTAAAGCAGTACTGTATGTGTAGGGAATGTCATACCACTGGCAGCACGTAGGATCAAATCCTGCAAGTATCTATCCAATTCCCCAGAATCTATTCAATCTTATTGTCAGCTTAAACCCACCCCCTTATTTATTGAACACCAACCTGCTTTGGAACCATTTTCAGAACACATCTTTCCTAACACGAACAGCTCACATTCCAATACAGAAGCCCCAAACACACAAACAAACACAGGCGCAGACAGAATTAAGCTGACTGAGGGCAGTAATTGTGTCAGGAAGCAATTTAAGGAATGGTGCGCAGGGAGGGAGGGGAGGAGTGGTATTACAGGCTGGTTAAGCTCAGAATCTCTCTCCCACACTTCGTAACCTGCAAATTTAAAAAAGATAACTCACCAACAGGGTCACCCTGCTTCATTTGACATACTGGTAATAATTGTTTAAGAAGTTTTTATTATTTTTTATTTGGGCATTAGCCATTAGTTTGGTACTTAATATGGAAGGCATTTAAAAATTGTTCCACTACATTAACACAACCTTGTGCATGGGACCTCAGGACTAATTCACAACCTGCTTGCTTCATAACCCGGACAAGCTTGGCTGAGGTGGGGTTTGCTTTATCTCACCTCAGCCATAATTACTCTCTACTCATTAAAACACAACCCACACAGTATCCCCCTTAGAACAGGGAAACTAGTACAAGCCAAAAGAAACCCTGCCATCTGAAGCATCCACTTTTGTGAAAAGAGCTGCCCCTGTGATTCATTCATTATGCAAAGGGAATTCACAAAATGTTCAAATAAAATCTCCCAGTTTCATATCAGTTCCAATCACCACAAGATAGACAGCAGATATAGCATACCTTGGTGCTACTGGCAAGCGCTTCCTTATCCCTGACTGCCTAAATTAGTGATTTCAACATTTTATGGAACAAGCTACAAAACTACAGATTTAGACCCCATTTTCACTGAAGGAATCTGAGGTGGTCTCCTACTCTATCCATCCAGAACAATAACAAAAAAAAGCCTTAGAATCTCAACACATGCCACTCTGGCTACCCTAACTGACAGTGTTATGGCAGATATTTATAATTCTTCTCCAACACAACAGTATGTAGTGAATCTGTTTGGAGAGATTTCTCTTCTGACAGCAGGAGCTATGTTAAAGTGAAGAAGGAATTCAAGTTAATGACACATGTTCCCCAATGTCCTTTTCATATTGTACAGCTTTTGCTCCTTTTTCCCGTTCTGTATCACAGCTTCCATTGTTAACACCTTTTGAACACTGTTGCCAAGTACAAATCAACAGCTGCTGGGCGACGAGAGACTGGGGCAGATATCAGATTCCCTGCAGCCTGTGTTAGGCTCAATGAGTTCACAAACATCACGATCATGCAGTGCAGGGTTAGAAACTAACGCTCACCCGAGGCGAATAAAACTGATGAAGACTAGTTGATGTCTGTCTCAGTAGTCCTGTAGGGGAGTGCTTAAAAAGTGCAGGAAAAGTCAATTGTGATGACCAAACATTCATAATGCTTACAAAAAGGTCACTCAGAACTGAAACCTCCCTTAATTTTGAGATATGCGATGTGTCAGCATTTTATTGAATTTTGTCCCTGTGATTACTTATGCTATTAATTTAGGTCATTTCCTCACATTACGTTTCATTTTTCAAGTATGTACTTTTCTGAAAAAGTCGGATTGCTTGAACACAGCACACTTATTTGGCAGTTTGATCTTTAAATCAGTGTCAAATAGTAAAGTATTTAACTATACAGATTTAAAGGATGACTGCTTAACTATGTCTTACTAAAGTATTCGTATTACAAGATTTAGTGTAAAATATGATAATAATTTCATATGGTACGTTTCAAAGAAACGTAATGAGGAAATGGCTATTTTGAGTTTTTATACTGTTTTGATGTCTAAAAAGTAGATTTAGTTTTCAATACCACGCCAATGAATACATTAATAGCGTATTGCATTTTTGAAGGCAGCGTACTTTTCGTCTTTTACAATTTGACTACGCCTTCAGAAAATAAGATGTACTGCAAGGTTTGTGTACAGTATGACAAAAGCCAGTGACATTGTGACTGGGTCATCTACCTTTAAGATAGAGTCGATTTTAAAGCGCATGAAAATCCTAAACTGTGTGAAACTGATGAAGGCAAAGACTGCCAAACAAGGCTCATCAAATGCGTAACAATTACTACACACCATAAACACCTCTGTGATTTTAAAGCTAAAAGTGCTTTTTAGAACCGCTCACGCCCTTGCAAAGCATGCACAAGCGTATTCTGATTCTGAATGGAGGTGTGACCTGGATGAGGCAAAAGGATTAAATGTGGGGAAAACCTATAGAAATTGTAAACAGGCACAGGAGTGTATACACGCTATTGCAAGGACCCAGCGTCTTGTAATGTTAACCAGAATGGCAACTGCTAAATATCTGTCTGTTCTACAGATAGTTCCATTACTGAATCAGTGATAGGCTACATGAAGTATGCTGTCAGCAGTGATTAATGGTCCACACAGACTTTTTATTGGTGTTCGGACTGTGGGAAAGGCAGATACAGAAACCCAATCAATGTATTTGGGAATGAGCATTAATGTTTATTGTATCTGTTGTTTTTTTTGTAATTATTATTACAATAAAAAAATTCTAAAATGTATAAGTGTTTATTTTTTAAGAAAAACCAAAATTAAGCCTAATATTTTAGGGACCCCAACAGCTGTTGCTGATTCTGACTCAGGAACTTCACATAAGGACTAGTAAGTTTACATAGGGACCAGCAAGTTTTTGTGTTAGTTTCTAACTCTGTACAGTGAATCTGGCAATATCACTTACAGTACAGACCAATATGAAATATAAATACAAAAACTGCAAACAAGTTATTAGACATATAACAAAATAAACCTTACGTAATAATAGAGCAAAACAATTCTGGTAGGCCTGACCCCAATAAATTACCATCAATGCGTAGGTCTCACGTATTCCTTTATGAAGATGGTATTATAAATGTAAATTACTTGATTTTGAATGTTATTTTCAAACTGTCAAAGGGGAGCACAGTAATGTTGTGCCCAGACAAACTTGCCATCTGGGTTGAAAGGAGATAACAAAATGTGTGAGTGTGTTTTTTTATATATATTTTTTTATGTGGTAACAAGGTGCATCACTGTGCAAAAGGTTACAGGTTTACTACTTGCTGAAAATAAATGGTTTTCAGCTGATATAGATTCTGGGAGCTTACTGTAGCCATGGTATTTTTTTATTTTCAGGCTGAAAAACACTACAGCTGAAACATCAGTTTTATTTTTTAGTTTTGGTGTGTGACCACATGTCCACTAACAACTGAGCAGAGACCATCATTTACTTCACCATACCCCAAACACGTCGACAACCAAGAAGTGAAAGATACAGAATCACAAGTTGCCCAGCATTTCATGAACAGCTGTCTTTCAAAACCTTCAAAAAGGGGTGCCTTCTATTATTGCAGATACAGAAATACATGTATACATCAAGAATTAAGAATTATTAAGAATTGGCTGAGTTCACCGGGCGGGCAGGGTTTAGGTCGGCCAGGGTGTCCTTGGCTCACCGCGCAACAGTGACCCCTGTAGTCTGGCCGGACGCCTGCGGGCTTGCCTGTAAGCTGCGTTGTCCTCCAACGCTGTAGCTCCGAGGTGGCTGCATGGCGAGTCTGCAGTTTGTAAAGAAGCGGTCGGCTGACGGCACACACTTCCGACGACAGAGTGTCTTCGTCTTCACAGGGGTGGTAGCGGTGAGCCGAGCTTAAAAAATAATTGGATATTCTAAACTAGGAGAAAATAATAAATAATTGACGACTACTACATTTAAAAAAATAAATACATAAATAAAAATGCCCTCTACATGTGATGTAGCAGCACATATCACACACATTCCTCACACTACAGGAAGTACAAGGCCAAAACATGGTACGACTTAAAAGGGTGGGTAAATTGCCTACTGATGCAAAAAAGCAGCGCAAATTGACCAAAAACATTTTTTTGCATGGAAACAAGTCAGAAAGCCGTACCTTAGGTTCACAAGACTTCAACAGTGAAGATCCCGTTTGTGACATAACCTTGCGCAACATTCTACTATAAAGGCCGGAACACACATACGCGGCGCGGCACTGCTGGGCATTTTTGCAGTGCGATACTGCTTAGTCCCCAATCGGACACACATGAGCGGTATGCACTACACGACTGCTACAGTATTGTAAAAATTGAGTTGTCACTACCACACAGTAGGCTATGTACTAAAGCATAAATGTACAGCTATGGCCAATTATGCTGAGATGGGAAGTAATTGGGAACGTGATAAACATCTACAGTGTAAACAATTTTGTAGTATTTATAATTCTGTGGATACTGAATATCAAAGAAATCGAATATGAGTGTTTCCAAAGAGATTTCCCAAATACTGTCTTCTAATTATGTGTATCCAAAGACATGTAATTAAAAGTTGTAAGAATTAAGCTTACTATTTGGTATTCTGTCCTAAACCAGCAGTTGGTCAGTCCCAAACTGTTGTGATGCAAATTACAATATTAAATAAACTGCAAAAAATGTAATGTGTTTATCAAATTATTCTGCCTTTCATTGCAACTGTGGTACCATTCAGTAGAGCGAAAATTGTAAAGTGGTACTTGAGCTGAAACCTCCAGACAAGGGGCACAGTTTCAAAACAAAGGTTGAAAACCCCTCCTCTAGAGGATAGGAGATTATCCATTTGAAAGGAGGACCAGAGAATGCAAACAGAAATATATTCCAAATATTAATACGGATATGTTTCATCAAGGAAGTTTGATTTTTCTTTTTTTCTGACATTTTTATCTCCTTCGTAAAGCAAAGCTAATTTTCTTTTTGTATTTCTTTGGAAATGAACAATTATGCAGGAAACAAACTTTTAATGCTAAGCTTCTAATCCTTGAAATACAGGCCTGTACTTTTAGAACTTGAATTCAAGAAGATTGGTCTATGGTGATTGGCCAAGGTTAATAGAACAAAGTTAGTTACAAACCACCCAGCTTATTTTGGATAACAACTGGTTATAAGAGTCTGGGGAAGACACTGTTTTTACTCTAGAACCAGTCTTTGTGACAGCAGCTACAGTATCTTAAAGCCAGACTTACAGAGAAAACAAGAATGCATTTGCCTGCATGTCTGAGATATTACACGAAGACACTTTGTTCCACAACAGCTATCTTACTGAAGTATCACAAACAAGACAGGATTCCAAGACAATAAGTTAGGATGTGACGGAATGATAAAATCAACAGAATGCATTCCATACGTTCCATGGCAATGCTGCAACACAGAGCCTTTCAAAACTTATTTAATGCTGTAGTTCAAACGAAAATTTAAAAATCCTCTTTTATGAAATGCTTTATTTTACTTTCTTCAGAAAGTCTTTTTCAGTATCTTGCCTTTGTGAATCTCACACCCAGAGACTGTATTGCCACTCAACTTATATCTATAAGATGGAAGAAGTTTGTCTCAATTGAACCAAACAATTCCACCCCATGTCATACAAAAGTCAAACAAAGTTCAAGAGAAGCCTACTTGTTAGTTTGCTCCTATATTTAGCACAGTCACACTCCTCGCTCACAAGTGTGGTCGATAGTGCTGAAAATTCCAAAGGGTTTAATGCTAATTAGGTGACAAATGACTGCTCTGCTCAACATCACGTCAGGTTCACCTCATGCATCTGTAGAGGTCGATTAGAACTGGGCAGTGGCATACATTTCTTCCCCTCGAGCAAGCCAGAATAATGTAGCACTACTATTCCAACCCTGGTACTCCCATTGGAGAGAGGCAAAGTGGACTGTCGATAAACACTTTGTATAGTAGGATATAAAATCATTCATTAATTTCTAGAATTTTTTTTTATTTTGTAACACTTTATGCAATACAAGTTGTAAGCATTTTAGTGACAGGAATGCAGCCTGAAAAAAAACAGTTTGATGATCTATTTGGGTTAAAGGCTAGTCTAAAGGCTGACATATGAACCTAACAAAAATAAATAAATCTAACTACATCTTGTTCATGTTTTAATTCATTTGACTCCATCTGCTTTAGTGTAATAGCTTGTGTTTGCACTTTAATAAAAACTTGAAAAAAATATGTGCATAGAAAAAACACATTCCAACAGGCATACATACCCTTAAGCTCTTGCTCAGTTGATCCACAATTAAGACTTTATAATCAGTTTTTGGGTACCTACGTTCCTGGTAGCCGCTCGCCACAAGCAATATGTTTTCCTGTGTGGCTAAATTAATTTTGACCAAGTTCGCCACAGTAGCGAAAGCTTTGAAAAATGTGCTTGTGTAAGACTATGCCAGCATGAATACTTTGAACATGTGCTGGTAGATTAATCAATACAGACGGTTTGGTTTCATTTAATTTCACCCAATGAAAGCCATTTAGCTTGATTACGTAACATACACACCAACTTTGTGTTTGGCGGGACAGAGGTTCTAATTAGAAACAAAAATATGACCATGATACTCACATTCGCTGTTAGTGGACGCTGAAAAAATGTGTCCGGCATTTTGTGTTTTAAAAGTAAATATCCAACAAAACATGTGCTCTTTACGCACTGCCTCTGAACTCTGCAAGTCCTCTGCCTGTAACTTTTTTTATTTGGCAACATATGACGTCGGGTTAGGTGTCATTAGTCGAATAGCGCACCTGGTAAAGGCACTCCGCGTGGAGTACAGGATGCTCCCTATAGCCTGGAGGTCGCCGGTTCGAGTCCAGGCTATTCTATTGCCGACCGTAGACAGGAGTTCCCAGGGGGCAGTGCACAATTGGCCGAGCGCCGCCCTGGCTAAACTACAGACAAGCCCGCAGTCTAGCCAGGCGCCGGCGGGCTTGCCTGTAAGCTGCCCAGAGTTGCGTTGTCCTCCGACGCTGTAGCTCTGAGGTGGCTGCATGGTGAGTCTACAGTGTGAAAAAAAGCGGTCGGCTGACGGCACAGCGTGTGTTCTTCTTCGCCTCTCCCGAGTCAGCGGGGCGTGATAGTGGTGAGCTGAGCCTAAAAATAACTGTATATGCCAAATTGGGAGAAAATAATAAAATAATTGGTGATTACTAAATTTAAAAAAAAAAAAAACTAGCCTCAAGCTGTCGATTTCCGGTGTTCGTACGCGAAGGCAGCAGCTGCCGTCAAAATAGAAAAGGGAGGAGTGTAAAGATGGAGTGGTGAAAAGGAAGTTGTGTCGAATACATGAGAAATAAAAACAAAAAAAAAACAGTTTAGTTTAAGAACAGGTACGTTAATGTATTTTTTATTATTGCCACTTTTTACTTTGTGAAGTGAGTTCAAAAAGTTGCTTTATAAATATCAGAGAATTGACAGTTTTCTGAAGAAAAGTGTTGGAAATGGGAGTAATGAAGAGGAATCGAGTGGCACGGCAGCAATTGAAGTGCCAACAACAATGACGATCAGCAGTGAAAAAAAGAAAAAAACAACCAGACAAGCTTGTGCTAAATGACTTGCTTTGCATGCTGATATTGCTTTGGCAGATATTTTTGATCGCTTCAATATTCTTAACACATCACTACAAGGACGAGATAAATTTATCTTTTCTCTCGCTCACAAAATCGAAAGCTGGATCAAGAAGCTGTCCTTGTGGTACGATTGCGTAAACCGTGGCAGCCCAGAAGCATTTGTAACATTTATTTTTACTTTTTTTTTAATATAAATTAAGATGTTTTAGTTCAGTAGTTGTGGGCACAGTTTGCTAAAGTTGCAGTTTATCTGTGGTCATTTCAAGCAACGAAAAAAAGCTTGTCTTATGTACAGTGTGGATAAAAAACGCCAAGTTACTTTAGTCACAGTAGCTGACTAAATTAAAGTCTTAAAGGGAACGTAGGGTACCCTTAATCAAAATGTTACAATCCTCATCTTGACACTGTAAACCAACCCATTTCCATCACTTTACTAAAATTCTAGGCAATTACATTTTAAAACAAAAATACCCCCTATTCAGCTCTTCTAAAAACATTAACAAACAGTGGAACTCATTACACTGAAGGCAGCAGTTCTTTCCCAACACATTTAAAGCTTTGCTCAGCTCTGAAGTATCAGCTGCCTACCCACTAACCCACCTCAGGGCAGGAATAAACTGCAATCCTTGCCACCACTGAACCCCAGTCCCCAGGAGAACTGTACTGTAGATGATATCTATAATGGGCCTGCGGTAGTGTGTAGCAGTGCAAAACCATACAAAGCTCTTACACATTCACAGCTACAAGAATACTTCATCCCACTCTTTCAGCTCCGGAGGTGGGTTGATAGTGCACTTACATAAAAATGTCCAAAGTGCTATCGAACGTACTCATCTATCCAAACAAATGAAAGTACTTTTTATGCACAAATACATTTGTACCACCACATTGGGTTCTGATCCCGCTAGACTTCAGAGGCAAAGGAAGGGTACAACCTCCCACAATATTCTGATTTAATTATTTTGTTTGGTTTTAGTTTTACAACATTAAAAAATGGCACAAAACTGGATTCAAAGACAAGCCAAGAATATAGGGGGTATACTGTAGGGCAAACAGGGAGAAAATCATGGTATGATGAAAAGTACTGCCTGTTACAATAATAAAGGGGTATTACGGCCACTATTGTGCTTTGTTGAACCTTTTTTGTATAATTTGTTCATAGCACTTTTTTTTTTATAACATCAACCCTTTTTTTAGGATATCTTGAAACAAAACTCTCTCTTTACAGCAGTTACAGCATAGTGTAATATTTCTTAATGATTGTCATTTAACATTTAACTTAAGTGTTATATTACAGTACATGGCTGAGTGATACATGCAGAGGGCACAAAACATTCAGTATTTTCAGCTTCCTTGTTTACGGTGAATTGGACATAATTTATCAGTTATTTTTTATTTTGTATATATAAAAAAGTATTGTGTACCGACATCTGTACATTTTAGAAGTATCCATTTTAGAAGTATTTATTAATATTTATAATATTAATATATTTATTATGGAGTGCAAGGAAGACTTAATCTGACTTCATGATGACAGTGAAACAATGTCAGTTTCCCAGACTTGCAGATAAAACAGCAGCTTTTTTATATGGAATTCAACATTTAGTTGACCTCATACCCAGTCTCACAGTAATAGTTTGCAAGATAGCAGGTGACTGCTGCTGTGAAGATGCACCAATGAATTTTCTTTAATTTACAGATGCCTTAGCAACTCTGAAGCCAAAAATAACAGTATACAAAATAACACAATAATAGTTTAAAAATTAAAATAAGGTTAATGTACTGCAGATGATAACTCTTTATTTTATTTTATAGCAGCTGTCCTGCATAGTAATACTCAAAAAAATCAATAGAATATTTTTTTTTTTTAAATGCCCAATGGGGATTTGGTCTTTTTATAAAGCATTTATTATTATTTTTATTTTAGTAAATGTAACACACTTTCACAGAACCGTTCTTTTGGGCCACTATCAGTCACATACCTGAAAACACAAGACAGATGAGCGGCATTTCCATCGTCAGTTATTTAATCTAATCTACCATTACAGATACATACTTGGCTTTCTGTACTTCTGCTTTTATTGCTTCTAGCAGAACCTGAGACACCGAAGAGATTAAGTCGTTCTAAATCTTGTTAGAGGTGCCCGAGAATACTGTGGCTATTGACAAGTGATCGCTTAACATGCTATCATAGTCTGAAATCAGAGAAAGTATTTCCACAAAATTACCTTTATTTGAGGAATTGGTACCTTACTTACCAAGGTAAACAACAAAATCAATCAAGCGTTTAAGAACCTCACGAATGTTTCTTACTTGCTCATTGTTAAGTATTGTATCCCTACGCTTCTGCTCATCCAGGTGAACATCAATCCATGTTTGTCCAAAATTTTTGAGTGCAACAGTGGCTCGCAAGTGACTTTAGGAACGCTCATGTTTTTGTGCTCACTTCATTAGACATCCTGGATTGCTGGAGCCAGCGCTGTTCCATATCTTAGCCTTTTCTGTACTTAACAAAAGACAATTCTAGCAATATTATTATTTTTTAATTGACAGCTACTGGTAAGCCACGGACACCTTTAATAATCTGAATTTTGGAAGTGTGTCAGTTCGGGTATTGGTGGTGTATACCTCCCCTTTTTAACAAAAGGAGAAGTAGGAACAAGGCTATCGCCACCAAAAGCTAAAAGCTAAATATTTTCATTTAATTATGGTTTACTTATTTAATTACCCAGAGATTGGCTTCTGTGCATAATCCATCTACTGCATCCATTGTTACCGTCTACCGAGCGAATGTAAACAACACAAAGCAATAGTCCAAACAGTAGCCCAAAGCTAACATAAAAGTATTACAAGTTATAAGTTAATACTACAGGGTAATATTAAATTACTGTCACATTTTTAACTGGTAAAGTAAGATACATTACAACAGTACAGCTCTCCCACAGGGGAAATTAAAAAAGGGCAGCAATAGTCATAGGTAATTCGATCATTAGGAATATAGATAGTCAGGTGCGCAGCCGTGATCCTGAGTTGGGTGCATGATATCACCGGTGGACAGGTTCTTGGCCTGGGCCGGGGAGGATCCAGTTGTCGTTTTCCACATAGGAACAAACAACATAGGTAAACAGAGTCAGGAGGCTCTGCAAAATACATTTATAGAGTTAGGGCAAAGGATTAAAAGCAGAGCCTCTACGGTAGTTTTCTCAGAAATATTGGCAGTGCCACGCGCAGGTGTAGGCAAGAGGGGCACTGGTTTATGGGGCACTGGGGAACCTTCGACAGGGCATGGCCTGTACAGGTGGGACGGGCTGCATCTGAACAGGAGGGGATCCAGTGCACTGTGGGAGACAGTTAACAGAGTAATCAGGCAGAGTTTAAACTAGGGAACTGGGGGGGCAGGGAGGGCAGGGAGGACAGAGCCAGGGGGAGCCACACAATAAACTACACAGCACACAACAAAGTGCAACCAAATTGTTGCCGATATTCATAAAATGAAATGCCTATATTTAAATATAATAAAGTATAAGAAATTCATTTTTAGAATTAGAAGCTGTAGTCAATGTGTATATCTATGATATTATAGGGATAACAGAATCCTGGATAACTCAAAACGATGGAGACAAGTTTAACATGGAAGGATATAGATTTGTTAAGAAAAAAGAGGGGGAGGGGTTGCAATATACATTAAAAACAACTTAGAATAGGAAATACTGTAAAATAATGGTAACAACAATGAATCAATATGGATTCAATTAAATGAAATCAAATCTAAAGGTTTAACAGTGGGTCTGTTATCTGATGAATCACTAAACAAAAACTTATATGCAAGCATTAAAAAAATAAGGAAGGAAGGGGACACCCTAATTATGGGAGACTTTCCAAACATAAACTGGGACCACATGACTTCAGACAACAATTCAGACATGGGAATGATAGAGTTAGTGCAAGATTGTTTCTTATCACAAATGGTGAATGCCCCAACTAGATACAATTCATTGGTATTAACAAACAATGAAGCAAGGATACACAACTTGCAGGTAATAGAACCACTAGGAGTAAGTGACCATAATATGATAAAGTTCGTGGCAAATAAATCAAGGCCAGTACATAAATCAAATTCAATGGTATACAATTTCAGGAGAGCAGATTACAAAAGGAATGCAACAGGAGCTTACAAACATAGACTGGGATAGATATACTAATAGATAATGAAGTTGATAATGAAGCTACATTTAGGGATATAATGTTAGAAATGCAGGACAAACTTATCCCAAAAATTAGAAAAATAAACCACGATGGGTAAATCGATCTATTAAGCTAGGTATTAAAAAGAAAAGAAAATTATATCTTTCTATTAAATCAAAAGGAGCAGCCTTAAAAAGAGCAAAAGGGGAATTAGAGAAACAAGTAGCGGCAGATAGTAAACTTAATCCAAAAAGGGCTTTTTCAATATGTTAATGCTAAAAGGAAACTAATGAAGTCAGTAGTTTATGTGACAGCAGTGGTAATTTAGTGACTAAAGACTACCAAAATCGCAGATGTACTTAATCAATACTTTGTACAAGTATTTACAAAGGAGGATTCAATATACCAAAGTTAACAGAATGTACACAAACATCATTACCAGAGTGTGTTGTAAAAGAGAATGAAGTACTAAGGAAGCTAAACAAATCCTCAGTGCCTGATGAAAGTCCAGGAGTCCTCAGGGAAACTAGAGAACAGATTTTTAAAGCAAATATGTTATATATTCAATACGTCTATAAATAAAGGAGCCATTCTACTGGATGGGAAAATTGGCAAATGTTGTTCCTATATTTAAAAAGGGAGATAAATCTGACCCTGGGAACTACAGGCTTAACATAAATCATATGTAAAATCATGGAAACTATAATAAGGACCAAAATGGAGGAATACTGATATTGTAACAACATTAGAGTAGACAGCCAACATGGCTTTAGGAAGGGTAGATCTTGTTTTCAGGAGGGGACTACTAGAGTGTACAAGGATAGCGCGTATGACATCATCTACTTAGATTTTCATAAAGCATTTGACAAAGTACTGCAGAAAAGGCTATATCTAAAGATTAAATCAGTATGAATGGCAAAGTAGCAGCATGGATTCATAACTGGTTACAAGATAGAAAGCAGGGAGTTATAATTAGAGGCCAGGCCTCAAACTGGAGTAAAGTGGGGTACACAGGGATCAGTATTTGGACCATTGCTTTTCTTAATCTATATAAATGACTTGGACAAAGACATAATCAGTAAACTATGCAAATTTGCAGACGACACAACACTAGAAGGGGATGCCAATCAGCAACTTTACTATTACAAAGAGATTTATATAAGATTCAAGCTTGGGCTGACACATGGCAGATGAAATGTAATGTGAACAAATGCTTAAGATTTTGTGCACTTTGAAACAATTCATGTCAGATTGATTTTGAATAAAAGTTTAAATTTGGGATTTTTTATTTTTATACTGCGTTTTAATTCTTTAACGAATAGGATAATGCAAAGGCAGAATACTGCATACATGAGAAAAACCGGCACATGTAATTCTACTTGTATTCACAATCTGATCTCATTAACTTACTCCAACAGTTTATAGTTCATTTTGATTGTCTATAACGAACCCCTGGATATAATGAACAAAAGGCTTGGACCCCAACAGGTTAGTTATAGCGAGGGTGTACTGTATATATAAGGGCTGTGTTCAAAGTTTTGTTAGTTACTCAGGAATTCAAACGTAGTTTTAAACATTCGAAGGTTTGTCTTTCATGCACTGTGTTTTCTTTCTCTGTTAACAGAAACCATTTGACAATGTGTGAATACTATAAATCACACATTAAATGTCACTCACATGCACAAATTTGATTTTTTGATTTGTATAATGCATATAACATAAACAAAAGTTGTTGCATTAAAATCCAACCAAATCATTATATGTAGCAACTCTACATGGTGCCTCTGCCGTGTATGTGGCAGGGTATAGTATCCAAAACTGGGGGGTACCTATAGTGTTTGTAGTGCTTCAGTAAAATATGTACTGAATACCTGGTGTACAAGACAGTGTAAGAGAAGTGCTATGGTAGAATATGTTTGAAACATACAAAATATACGCTAAAACTAATAATTGTAATTTTGAAAACTGAGCACCGTCCGCCCCTCTCCACTCCAGCGCGGACGTCATTCACCATCGACAGCATAGCGTAAGCTGTATTGAAAGAAATGTCTCAAAACCCGTCTACTGTTTGGGATTTTTTTGTTAAATGCCCAGGCGACCAAAAAGAAAGTTGAATGCAAACTGTGCAAGCGACTGTTGATGTATCATGGAGGCACAACCAATCTCCGGGGTCACTTGACAAGCGTAAGTTCATATTATTATTAATATTTTTAGTAGTAGTGAAATGTGACTGATAACCTGCTTTATTTACACTTAATCAATTAAGTGTAAATAAAAAATGTGTATTTTTATTGAAATTATAAAAACATGATTACTCTTCTATATAGTGTATTTTTAAACTACATGTGAAGGTTTTATTCCATTTATATTATATATTGGTACAAGTATATAGATCCTACATGCAGGAGTGAAAATAAGGACTACTTGGCATTACGTGTAAGACAGAGCTTACCAGAGAGATGGCCTAAATAGATTGCTGGTTCTGAGTGTACGATCTCCAGTCTGCAAACGTAAATGGGGCTGGCAGCGATGTTTGTAAGTTTGCCTAAAGTTGTATGGAACTGTATAAAGGTGGGGGGTTATTCTATTGACCAGGACAGCAACAAACAGCGAGTATTTTTTAGTACTAGGATTGTCACACAAATAAATAATCAAAAATAAAGTCAATGATGAAGTAGTTTTATTCAATGTATTTGAAAAAAAATACAAAAATAAATCTAAATCCTGAAGTAAAAGCAGCGAAACCATCAATCCTAGGTAGGACAATCTTGGCTAGCTCTCTTACCTTTAAATTATACGTGTATAAGTGAAGTCTTCTAAATTGTTATGATATCACCATCAATTTGGCAGCATAATACAAATTGGATTTATTTTTATCCTCTTTCTAAAATCTCTATAATTATGGTATAATAATCGGCTCTGAAAAGGACTTACAAATTTTCAAATTAGCAAATTACCGTCAGGGATCCAAAAAGAACTGCTGGCACCAATCCAGCAGATCAGCTGGCAGACATGGAGTCAAACCGCCCAAGACCAACATTATTTGTCTTTTTAGACAAATCAATTTGCAAAACAGTTATTTTTTCTCTCCAGCCTGTTCTGAGGAGACAATTTGCAGAGAACTGAAAATAAGATCAACAAAACTACTAAAACTAAGAAATTATTGATAACACCAGGAAATATTATGGAGATTTACATCTCAATGTGTGTGTTTGAAGCCGCCTGCACTATTACAATCACACTATGACAAGGTTATCCATGCTATTAATAACGTGACATTTTACAAGGTTGCATTGTTTATTACAAGTCCCCACTGGCCCCTATCTGTATCTCATACACCTACAAAACTATCGTCTCCTGCGGAATAATACAAATTCTAAACCATACAAGTCCATATTGTACTGATAACATAAATGGCAAAGAGAAAATGTAAACAGCTAACCAAGCTTAAAAAAGGTAGACTGTAAAAATGTTAGAAAAAAATATTTAAATCAAATTTACCATTGGTTTAATAGTTTTGTATTCCTTTGTAGCAACATGGCTTATATTATCTTTATATGTGTTGCTAGGCTACCTCTTCTGTCTCTTAGCATTCTTTGTAGAACCTCCACTCTGTACATACAAAGAATGCACTTGAACACCACTCTGAAAATAAATAAATAAAAAACAAGATGCAGCCCTGCAACAGGTACATTTAGGGCTATCTTTTGGGCTGGGTGATTTTTATACTGGTTTGTGTGAAGTTCCTTATACAATGAGACTGCAATATATGATTTGAGTCCCAAACTTCCAGTCCCAGAAAGCACTTCATGTTTGTAGTGCTATGGAACACACAGATCTTTGTAAACCTCATTTGAAAGAAATTATTGATGACAGCTTGAGTTGCACAATTGCGGTAACTTGTCGTGACGACATTTACCATATGTGTTGACATATAGTGCAATGAAAACAGAGAATTAAGTCAGTGGTAGGTGTACAGTAAATGTTTCAAATATGACATCACTTGTCTGGAAAGTGGTCAGCGTCCATGTTGCTGTTCCCTGGAGGCCCATACCAGTGGTGCTGGGCAAAACAGAATAGCAAGGTACGGTAAACAACATGTTACTGATGAGCAGGAATAAAAGGAGACATTTAAATAAAATGGAAGGCTAATGGTTCTACACAGACCCTTGAATTTAGAATGTTCCTATTTTTACAGTTAGGGTGGGAAAAATTAGTTACAGTACTCTATTTAATAAACAAGTTATGTAAGAGATAACAAAAATGTAGGCCAATTCAAACATTTTGGAGCAGGAACAGTTCAGTTCAGAGATACTGTACTAGGCCCACACCAATCTATAAAAGCCTAAATCTAATATTAAGAGAGGTAAAATCTCAGTTTTAAACAGGGTGAGTCAAATAAGCCACATCTGTGCTTAAATTAAAGCGGTGGCATTCTTAACAGCTCTTACCTACTGCATAAGAGCAGCACTGGCAGCTTACAATTGGACCTTAATCCAGAAGCTGTCAGGAGCTCCAATTATTGCTTGCCAATTGTCAAAAATGTACTCCTTAAAATGAGCATGTGGTACTATTTTAAAAGCCATCTTCTTGCCCTCACCCTTTGTTGAGGAGCTGAATTTTCACGTTTAGTCCCTGGTTCAGGCCACAACACTTTTCCACACTAGAAGAGTCTGGAAACACGGCAAGTAGGCAAGGTATAGGGAGCCGGCAGTCTATCTGTCTGTTCCACTGTTTATCTTTCGTGGTTACAATTCTGTTGCGGCACAGATTTACTTTTCACTGAAAAAGGTCTTTTTTTTTTTTACTGTAAATGTTATCACTGGTAAGGGTACTACAGTAACAATATTCTTGTTGTAGAATAATGACAAATCAATAGGCATCACCATTTCTATCCAAATATCTAATAAATAATATCTTTACAAATAGTGTACACTCTACAAAAGTAGTACAACTACTGTACACACTAGTATTTAGCTTTCTCTTTAATCCAAGTCCATTCAATAAATCAGTTCTTTGATAGTTTACAATGTTGAAGAGTAAGTAGCGGTGTTCCGAAAAATATAGCGTTACACATCCCTCGTGTTGCTACAACTGTTTAAGCAACAGACCTGTAATTCTTTTTGTTATTAACATCCCAGTATGTTTTTACACTTATAAATTGACACTCTCTCTCAAAGGTATTTTCAAGATGTCTGTTTGGTGGACTTAGGTCTGAGATCAAAGGTGTGTCCTCTGACGGGAGACATTTTTTTTTTTCCTACCCGTATTAGGCCTCACCTTTATTTCATGGAAATTAGTCTTTAAAAGGACGGCCGTATTGTAGGCTATACTAAAAGACATTCTGAACAACAAGCAAGCAAGCTGTGTCTGTCTGAAGGCGAGTCAAGCAGAACTACAAAACTACATTAATAAAATTATGGAAACATTTCTTCTGCGGAACCCCTGCTTAATAAAAGTCTTTTAAATGATCTCCAAATAGGCTAGATGTTGACTGTCATGCAGAGATGTTGCTTCCAACCACTTATTTCAGCAAGTCGTTTTTAAAAATAACCCACAAAATTGTAGGCCTTTCTTCATTTCCTTGGAGTGGTAATTGGCGTATATGATTTCAACAAAAAAAAAAAAAATCCAAAAGCATTTTCCTTTTTAAAAAAAAAACAAACAGCACACCACATTAAAATGAACTCCTCAAACCAAATGGCTACTGCCTACCTGTTTCTGACTTGTGCTTCGGCAATTTCCCTAAATAAAACATCTGAAAAAATATCCCTGAGAATGGTTTCTCCCCTTTACCCCAAAAAGAAGAAAAAAAAGCCAGCAAAATATCCTGAACAGGAAAAAAGCCACCAGCTACTTCAGACACTGCCTAACAAATTTATGCCACTAGCCCCATTATTTTCTGTATTCTGTATGTTGTCTTTGAAACTACTGCATTTAAAAGATCATATCCAATTTTACCGGTAGAGTATTTAATTTCTTGGTGACTGCATGCTTAATTTCCCATAGTCCTGTATGTGCTCTACTGAAAGTGGTCTTTACGATAATTCAGTTTGTTTATACCCTGATCAGTAATTTTAGCCCTAGGGACACAGATTCTTCAGCCCTGTTTGCCAAATAGACTTGAGGATGAAAAGTGAAATGCTCAAGCTCTGTTACACAGCTCAGGAAACACCTCTGGTATAACTTGACATGTACTTGACAAAATGTTCAGTAAGACTATGGCTTTAAACCTACATGGGACACCTTTAAAATAATTACAAACATTGGATATTCGAAACACTGGCAAACGGGTATCAGTTTATCTGGCAATGCTATACTAGCTTGTTATCGTTTCCCTAATGATACTCACTGGTATAATTTCTCTGCTGCATCTTTTTGTCACAGCAGTTCACAATTACCCTCAGAGTATGTTGCACATCACAGGGTGAGAGACCTAAAATAACTGCAGTGAAGGGACAGCGTTGCATCCAAGCTCATGTTGTTATCTTGGTATGAGAGGATTGCTCTGCTATATTCTGAGATACACTGCATCTCTGTGCCGAGCTGGCATTTAGTTTACAATCAACACAATCAAAAGAACACACACAGGCTTAACAGTTTTTTTTTTCTTTTCTTTTTTAAACAAACATTTACAGGGTATAGACAAAACAATGGAAATATATAAAGTAAAACACAAATCACTGGACTTCCATAACTTAAGGGTTGTTGAATGTACTTAATTATATTTTTTCAATAAAGTGTAGCCCTTTATATTGCATTTCTCTTTATTCTCCATGTATTCCAATTCATTTTTGTTAATTATGCAAAGCACTAATCACATCAGTGGCTGTGGTTATAATTCATACTGTATACTTTCTCTGAAGGTGGACTAGAAGCTTTGCAGGTAAGAGGCAGAGCTACATAATTGCTTCCCCAGTGAAACACTACCCTGTGCTAAATAAGTTCCACACAATAAGCAAGAACAATCTTTCACAGATGCCACGTTCTAGTTGAACCCAATCATGCCAGCCCAAAAAAACAATGGCATTTGGGCTTTGGTGTGCCATTATTAATATCCAGGAACAAAAGTAAAGCAGATTAAACCCATCAGCATAGGGTAAATCTGGAACTGTGCCAAGAATCACTCATATGAATCCAGTCACATGTTCTTCTGATTTACCTCTCAAACTATTACGCACTACATGGCCTCGTCCACAGACAGTTTTAACATCACCAAGCAGACGTGACAAAAAGGATCAAACAAGCGGCAATGCAAACCGAGAACACTGCTTAGTCAGCTGACTCCTCCCTAATCGCCTCCTGCTTCAGTGCTGGAAATACCAGTACATTTACCTTCTAAAACATTATTTTCGAAAGGGTTACAGACGAGTACGCTGAAAGGACAGAAAACGTTTTTGGCGATTCTGACCCACAAATTACATTTTTTGAACCGCAAACTTTCCAGCAAGTTTTGTGAACCGACAGAGACAATTCCTTTCAATACAGACATTGCCTTATATTGGTCAGCACTTCTGTTTAAACTTAAGCATTGCATGAATGGGTTCTCGTTTTTCTCAAGATAACGATAGAGAGTTAGATAAAAAAAATAGATAAATCACAAAACAGGTTGCTTACCCACAAAGACTTCACTATTCTGGCTCATCCAGGAAGGCAAGAAAGTGACCACACAAAAGGCGAACTTGCAAGAAGTAAATTTCATTTTGTACAAAATACAATTTACTTATTGGAAGTTTGCCTTTTGAGTGCTTTCTTGCCTTCCCAGAGGAGTTTGAATAGTGAAGTCTTTGTGAGTAAGCAACCTGTTTTGATGTATTGTCCTTCTTGATTGAGCACCTGTGATAATTGTAGTCTACCTGCTGATGCGGAGGCACACTTGATAATAAATAAATACATTTTTCCAGCAAACTTGTAGCCTCTAAAAGACAAAGTATAGGAACTATATCAAGCATCAAAAGAAATTATTACTATTATAACACATTTTAAAAAAAAATAAAAAAAACGGTATATAAATGATGGACGTTGACAAAATGCTTTTGGTTTCTTTTTAATCACTCATCCCTGATCATGACACGCTTGAGTGACTATGACTGAAGCATACGCACTTAATCACCTAATTAGTGAGAGAGTTGATTGGACACTGGATATGGAGTGATTTCAGCTGTTAGTTGCAAGCCTGAATAAAAGCAAAAGAAAATCACAGAAAAAAAAAAACAATATGCCTGTCAAGAGAGCAGCGCCTTCTTGCAATCGGCAGGCTGGACTAGGGCAGCGTACTGTAGCTCGCCATCTTGGGTGCTCACAGCCAGCAATTTCAAACCTGGCGAGACGGTATAATCAGACACACTCTGTCAATGACAGGCCACGAACTGGGAGACCAAGAATCACAACACCTGTCCAAGATTGACAGATCATTTTGCAGCATCTTTGTGATGTCAATTGTTAAATCAGCACAATGAAAAGTCACTGCACCTGCTCTAAAACAGTTTGTCATTTTTCGATCACATCTAGTGAATTTTATCTAAATATAAGTGATACGTTTCTTTTGATGCGCAGTATATTTTGCACTGGCAGAAAGATACATTACATAAAACTTAAATTTAAAATTAAATGTTACTGTTTTTTGTTTTCTTTTTATTAAAAGAAACAAAGCCATTTTAAAAATGCTCTAGCCCACTCCAAGGTGTGCGGTAAGACATAGCTAGGCTTGCTATTATTCGATTTTTATTTTTTTGCCAGATTAATATCAACGTTTATTTTTTAAAGAATTTACAGTTTTTGTTCTATCTATTTTTCAATTCACGCAGAGCATGGGTGAAATCGACCTTTATGCTTAAAAAAATAAATACTTTATGCCATTGAGAAACGTCTCATTTAGAGAAACCCCTGTATCATATTCAACATGCAACAAAACCATGGTTACCAACATTCTAATTGAAATAGCGAAGCTATATCTTGTATAGATAAAGATCCTACACAAATTTGAAAAAAATGTCTCAAATAAACCATAGAAAACGCAGCATATAAAGTGTATTACACAGACTTTTGTAGCATACATTTACAAGTAAAAACAATATGCACAGACAAAACATTAGATAGTTAAACGGAACTAACTTGCACTTATTCCGAGCTCCGCCCCTCTCCTTAAGCACAGCTGGACTCACTGGAGGCAAGGCAGACTGGCCCGCTTCATCCTGCCGCGGAGACTTCTTCCGTGGATCAGGGTATTAATACTCATTAAGTGTTTTCCTCATGTGCCCCATTTTCAAATTAAACTAATAACTGTCACCGTATATATCTATAATAGCAAATGCTTACCTACACCTTAACCCACTCATTTCAAAGTAGGTGTTTTGAATGACAGGCGCTGTAGCTGGCAAATGAAAGTGCACAGTTGGTCTGATGATTGACAGTTATTTATACGAATGAGAGCATTCTAGCGCTGCTTCAGCCAACGAGATCTTTCAGGACAGGATGAAATGACTGATGGTGAAACTACACTAGCCTATTCAGGAAACACTGACTTGATTTACAGCGACCCCTAGTCATTCAGAGCAGAACGGAGGCGGAACAGACAGCAAGAAAAAAAATTACACAGGCGACATGATTTCTTAAATTATTATTTTTGGTAAGAAAATAAAAAATAGCGAGTGGTTTTTACTGACGTTTATCATATAAATTTATTTGTCGAATTCATATTTTTTGGGAATTCGACGTTTAATGAGCTTTACCAATTACAATCGAAAAAGTAGCAAGCCTACATACATCTTACTGCACTTCTGGGTAGTTAAAGGCCTCACAATGCACCCAGGCTTGCGTAAAACATTGCTGACTTAACTGTGACTTACTTTTTCTTATTTATTAATACTCATTAACACTACTCTTAACTGAAAAAAATAAGTAATTGCTGCAGAATTTGACAGGTTCTTTGCAGAAAATGTATTTTTCTCTTTGAAGATTTTATGAAATTGTACTGCAGATTTCCGCTGGGACTAATTATGGTAGCATTATCAAGGTCTGTACTCCATTTTTTGTGACGGCAAAATCAGTATGTTCAATTCATTTTCTAAACCACTGCCAATATGGTAGTGGTAGATAAGCAAACCATTTTGATACCAGCAGACAGGAACACAGAAAAGGAGGCGAGGAGCAGTAACTCAGGCATTTGAGAAATCCATTTAATTCAAGGAGGGGTTAAGGAAAGAACTCAAAACATTCTGAAGGAAATTACAGAATGACTACACATGCGTGTATACAGAAGATGCATTTATTTCAGTTAATAAAAGAGCATTTTATAGTAACTGCTTACTTAAATCTAAGGTAAGTGCACCATTTGCAAGTGAATTATGGATTCAGGGAAAAAAGGCTGCTTCAAAAAAGTAAGTTTAATGATCAAAACAATATGTCTGAACCATATTCAGACATTAGTCAGCATTTTAAAATCTTAAATGAATGTATTTGATGAAATTGATGAAGCATGAGGTTGAATGAGGAATAAGACACCACCCTGTACCCCGGGTAGCACTGTAACCTTGTCTCTCTCATTCATTTTAAGCCACGAGAATATTCCTCATGGCTCCCACATGCACACAGGTGCAGTCCAATAAAAGCTACACTAATACAACATTGTATTGTGTTACTCATAGCTCTAGTAAATGTAATCCAGTCAGAATTTTAATTTAATGTAAACAGATTACTGTATGTCTTGATAAATGACAAACTATTGTAGCAGGATAGCCTACTTATTCTTAAGTGGTTTTGTTTTTAGAAATTATTTTCAGTTTTCAAACTGTTTTAGGTAAGTGAAGAATTCTTTGTAAAAAAAAAAAAAATAATATATATATATATATATATATATATATATATATATATATATATATATATATATATATATATATATAGATGCGTAATAATCATCTCTAACAACACTGGAAGCTTACTTGTGCAATGCTATGTGAGATGTAGACATTAATCCAACAACACACATCTCAGTGTTTAAATATATTTTGAATGGCTTTGCTATACAGCGCCTTGCATAAGTATTCACCCCCCTTGGACTTTTCCACATTTTGTAGTGTTACAACCTGGAATTAAAATGGATTTAATTGGGATTTTTACCATTTGATTTACACAACATACTTAACACTTTGAAGGTGCAAAATATTTTTTATTGTGACACAAAAGTTAATTAAACAAACAAACAAAAAAGACGTGTTGGTTGCATAAGTATTCACCCCCGAGTCAATACTTGGTAGAAGCACCTTTGGCAGCAATTACAGCTGTGAGTCTTTTTGGGTAAGTCTCTACCAGCTTTGCACATCTGGATCCTGCAATTTTTGCCCATTCTTCTTGGCAAAATTACTCAAGCTCTGTCAAGTTGGATGAGGACCGTTGGTGAATAGCAATTTTCAAGTCTTGCCACAGATTCTCAATCGGATTGAGGTCTGGGCTTTGACTGGGCCATTCTAAGACATTCAGGTTCTTGTTTTTAAACCACTCCAGTGTAGCTTTGGCTGTGTGTTTAGGGTCATTGTCCTGCTGGAAGGTGAACCTCCGCCCCAGTCCCAGGTCTCTTGCAGACTGAAACAGGTTTTCCTCTAGAATTTCCCTGTATTTGGCTCCATCCATCTTGCCCTCAATCCTGACCAGTTTCCCAGTCCCTGCCGATAAAAAGCATCCCCATAACATGATGCTGCCACCACCATGCTTCACCGTGGGGATGGTGTTCTCAGGGTGATGAGCAGTGTTGGCTTTGCGCCACACATAGCGTTTTGCGAAGGCAAAAATATTTTGGTCTCATCAGACCAGAGAACCTTGTTCCACATGTTTGCTGTGTCTCCCACATGCCTTTTCACAAAATTCAAACAGGATTTGATATGGTTTTTTTTCAGCAATGGCTTTCTTCTCGCCACTCTTCCATAAAGCCCAGCTTTGTGAAGCGTCCAGGTTATAGTTGTCCCATGGACGGTTTCTCCCATCTCAGCTGTGGATCTCTCCAGCTCCTTCAGAGTTACCATTGGCCTCTTGGTTGCTTCTCTGACTATTGCCCTCCTTACCTGGTCACTGAGTTTTGGTGGACGGCCTTCTCTAGGCAGAGTCGCGGTTGTGCCATATTCTTTCCATTTTTAATAATGGATTTAACGGTGCTCCGGGGGATGTTCAAAGTTTGGGATATTTTTTTATAACCCAACCCTGATTGGTGCTTCTCCAGAACTTTATCCCGGACTTGTTTTGATAGCTCCTTGGTCTTTATGATGCTGTTTGTTTAGATATGCTCTCTAACAAACTCTGGGGCCTTCCAGAAACAGGTGTATTTAATCTGAGATCATGTGACACTTCTGCACACAGGTGGACTCCATTCAACTAATTATGTGACTTCTGAAGGCAATTCGTTGCACCAGAGCTTATTTAGGAGTGTCACAGCAAAAGGGGTGAATACTTATGCAATCAAGACTTTTCAGTTTTTTATTTGTAAATAATTTAGGAAAATATGTAGATTTTTTTCCCCACTTCGACACTATGGACTATTTTGTGTAGATCAGTGACAAAAAATCCTAATTAAATCCATTTTAATTCCAGGTTGTAACACTACAAAATGTGGAAAAGTTCAAGGGGGGTGAATACTTATGCAAGGCACTGTATTTATTTTTGGCATGTGACCGAAATACATAAATACACATGTACATTTGGCAACCAGGAAGTTCTAAATGATATATCATTGGGTTGGATCACTGTGCATGCTAGAGCAGGAGTAGGCAATTCCAGCTTTAGGACCTTGACAGGGGTTTCATTTATGTAATTTATTAAGATGGACCAGTACTGGAAGTGCCAAATGTTGACTAACCCTGCAATGGACCATACAAACCCATGCTATTGCATAATCTGGGAGTCCACACAAAAGTGTTAAAAAATATATATATATTTGATTTGCCATCTTTAGTGTGTTTATATCCATTTAAAACTCCACCTTTATTTTTCTGCTTTGTGAGTAGCCAGGGTTTATAATACAGAGGGTCTTTTCATTGTTCTGGGATAAAGGGATTTTTCACTTGAATAAAAATAAGTAAACCAAAAAACCACTGAAACTTAACATAAATAAATCCTTTTCCATTCAAGGATCTCTGTAAACATATTGCAGGAACGAAATACACCTGGGTTTCACAAATGTTACTATCACACACATCAAAGTGCATCTCTGTTAATAAAGTTTAGCAAAAATAAAAGAATCACATTTTACGCATTGGCCTATTTACTGAAACATCACTTAGCTGTGCAAACCAGAATGTACACTTAAGTTACAATAAAATACTAAAGCAAATCACATTCATGTCACACTTATTGAAAGCATTAGCCAGGCCAGAGTACCCAACTGAACCAATACATTTGTTTTTGTTTACTACAGTTCATATAGGCCTTCCTTGATTCAAGAAATATATGCTATACAACTGAAAGCTTTTTTTGTGTGTGGAAGTGCCAAGAAGATGTGTCCTACTATTAAAATACTGTGGCATAGTTTCTTTAAAAAGGGGATTTTGTAGGAAATTCTGCTTTGTTTACAAATAGTCAATTCTCATAAAGATGCACTTGGATTAAAATATTTCCTAATATTATGAGTTTAACAGTCGCTTAGTGTAAATTCCTTCTTATAATACAAATTCACTTAACACAATAAAATAAACTGCCCTAGTTCAAACAGCCGAGTGTAAAGGATATTGGGAAATTGCATCCAGGTTAGCGTCTGTACTGTATTTTGGTGCTGTTTTGAGTCTATAGATGAATATACATGAATGCGAAAGATGTTACTGCAGATTTCAACTTACCTGTGAACACTTTGTCATTATGAAGAACAAGGATACAATAATACAGGCAGGGTTGGCGATTTTTTTTATTTTAAAATCGATTTTTTATTTTTATTTTCAAATTCTGGAAACATTTTAATAGTGCTGTAGTTGTAGATCTCCCTCTAATTACTGTACATTTAACGTTCTTAGGATGTTGCAAATGGTGGTTGTGAATAGTTACATACCAAACTACTAAAAATCTTAAATGAATACATAAATAAAGCACATTATTTATCATTGGGACATCCTCTAAATGTGATCTATAATATGTTTTGCCTTCTAAAAAGGCTTTCTGGAGTTTCATCACAGGTATTATTATTACATCATTCACATCATTATTGCATCAAGCATTGTCATGTTAAAATCCCCTTTCACTTAACTAGGTATTGCAGCAGCACAGTCTTGTCTTTACACTCTTACATTCCGTAGGACACATCCTTTATCAGTCTTTCAGTGTCAAGTTGTCAATGATATACAGTGCTCCCTCGCTATAACGCGGGTCTCGGGGGACACACAATATGAGCGTTATAACCGAAGAGTGTTATAAATGGAGCGCGGGGGGGGCACCAAGGGACACATAACAACACACATCTGACTAAAATGCAAAATAAAATAACTCCCTCTCTATAATGCATATATAGTGAAGCAAAAGTGTAACTTTCCGTGAATTAACCATTCATAAAGCACCATGTAATCAAAAAAGTAACATTCCCACTCATGGATAATTTTAATTAGCAGTTTTTAAACTATAAATAGCCTGGCTAAACAGCAGTCAGGAGTTCAGTTCGAAGTGACAGACAAGCAAACCAAGTGTGAGAAGGAGAGCGGGTGGGGCGACGGAAAGAGGGAATGGGCTCGCCCCAGGTTCGGCTGCCGGAGCGGGGCTGAAGCGTCTCGTCTCTCAGAGAAAGCCACAGCTCCTCTCGCAGCAAAAAGGTAACTACATTAGGATAGATAACCATGTAATAGGCCTAATATTTACTTAGTTATAAACGAATGCTGAATAAGATGTCTGTGTTATAAAGTGCCAGTGCAGCTTTTCTTCAGTTCAGATACTGTATCAAAAGGGAGAGACAGAAATGGAAGTTAGAATGAGAAGTTGTTTACAGTTTGAACAACACCGGTACTGTATTTACTGTAGAAATATTGCATGAATCACTAGTATAGGGAATTGGGGGATATGCTGCAGGAGCGTTATAACCGAGAGCCTTATAGCGAGAGAGCAGTGTGTTGGGGCTGACAGCAGTTTAAGAGGATTTTCAAATATTCCCCCTGGTATCACTTAAAACGGGGAGGTACCGATTAAAAATGTGTAATTACAAGATCAGTTGTTTTCAGTACCAATCACTGATAATGCGAAAAGTGTCTGCCGATACGAAATATTTAACTTTAAACTTTATTTAACTTGCGTTTTAAGGACGCTAATTGCTGGCCAGGGCTGCAGTCAGTTTGCTCTATATTAAACAAGCGATGTGATTAATTTAATCTCCATTATTATGTAATGCGGCATGTATGTTTATATGCAAAATATTAGAAAGTACTAAACTCAGTATTTAATTAGATCATAAAGTTATGTCAATTTTATAACACAAAAGTTGGAGGATAGTGCAGAATTTTAAGTATAACTATAACTATGGTACATTATAAGAGAGAGTCAGTTAACATCAAAGTTTATTTTCTGTTTTTAAGTAAATAGGTTCCAGAAAGCTCCTTAGCAGACAGGGGTAACATACAAAACTGGACAATGTGTACTTTCATTATTTGATAAGAGAACTACAAGTGCTTAATAATTTAAATTAAATTAGGCCTTAATATAAACTTCGGTGCACATTTTAGTTAATGGACAGTAAGTTTAAGATGTTGTTTGTTTGTTTGTTTGTTTGTTAATAAAAGTTTTTTTTAAAACATGTTTTTCATGCCTTGTCCTTGAGGAACTATATAAAATAGGTACTAAAAGAAAAAATGATTTTGGTGATTTAAATCAGCCAACCCTGAATACAGGCCTATGAACAGCAAAACTGTGAATGCAATTCATCAGCATTTCCGATTTGCTCAATACCCTGATGTTGAGGACGCCTTGCTTTTGTGGTTTAAAAATGCCTGTGATCAGAATGGGACATGCAGGTTTCAAATTGCAATTAAGAATGACTTACAACAGCTTTTTTTTTGCTGGTCTCTTGAAATTCATATTAGAGTTGACTGTATTTGAAGGTCTAGTCAAATTCTATTATCCTCAAACGCCACTCCCCTCTGAAGACAAATACTTCCAGTGCATTAAAATGCACCAGTTTGTTTGTGCTTGTACATCACATGAGGTTTCTACAATGTATGTCACATATGCGTAAGTAACCGACTCATTTTTGTATCATTCAGTAGCTTTGTTATACTTCAAAAGATTAAGCAGCACCGCTATACTGTATGAAATGTAACACTTTTATAATCAAGATTTTAAGAGGAATGCAAAAATCAATTTAAAAAATAATCAAAATGACTGTTGGTGAAATAACTGTGAACACAAATAAAGTCATTAGTTGTGTTTCTTTTTCTGACTGTCTTTTTGAAGATATAGATGTGATACTGTACATTCAAGATGGAATTGCTTCTTCAGCATATTGCTTTCAGTTTCTCCTTGAAATAATAATAATAACAAATAGACTTCAAATAGTTTCTCTGAATTAATTTAAATGTGTTAGTGACAACTATACAATACATGCACAGGACATTTTTTGAGACAAACAAAATCTGTTTAAATAGGGCTTTTTGTTGTCAGTGTTTATTTTTGAGGAATGCACAAAATGTAACAATCACCTTTGGAGTAAATTTTTTGTCTTGAGTCAACTCGGGTTCTTCATTCAATACAGTGAAACCTATAAAAATTGTCAGGTTTCATAACTTCCTTAATGCAGACATATCCCTGACTGAACAGCTCCAAATTGCTTTTTGCTAGTTTTATACCATTACAATTGCATTGGCCCAGTGTTTACTAGTTTTACCTCAGAATTCTCTTATTGACAGTAGTAGTTATAGACACTTTTACTGTTTCAGGTAATGCTATGCATACTACATGTACAGTGTAGTTCCACGTATGTGCAATATTTTTATCTTGTGGATGTGTTTGACAATGCTTATGTACCATGGAAGTAAGCCTTCTTGGCCAGGCGTTCCCTGTAAGAGATGCACAATGCTGCAAGAGAACTTTCTGGGTAAATAACAATTAATACATACAATCTCACTCAAACCATTTCAGAACACCATGGAGACATTTCTGTTCAGATAAAAATTCCTTAGCTCATCAAAGCTAATTGGTATAAGCAGGTTAGAAGGAGATAACAGGTTAATCTTCTGAACAAATTACTTGCTATAGATCATTTGTTAAATCATTCACACTCAAGCATATTGGTACTGTAATTCTCAACAAATGTTTTTGAATTGATGACATTGGAAAGCCATTTAACAACTATAAGCAGTGATGCAAGCAAGCATGAACTATACACCCTCCAACATACAGCAACAGCTGAGGCTTTTTAATTATCATGATTATTTGCAGCGTTGCTAAGACGACTGCAGCAGCTTAAAAGGATGGATTTGAAGACACTGTTGCTGTGCTGTGTGTCCCTAATGTCATTTTCAGGGGCTGAGCGATTTCAAAGACACAGCAATTAAAAAGACTTACTGGTTTTACTTGCATACCATTACAGTAAGCAACCAAATGATTTATTAAAAGCATTTTCTTTTAACCAACTATTAATCATATCCACTATTAATTATATATATGTTTTATATATAAATGTATATACACACACACACACACAGGACTAATCTATCTGCTCAACTGTGGCTAGTAAAATTACTGAATTTCCTTGAACCTAATCACTTATCTCTTGTTTTACCATACGGGTCACACTTGTTGTTGAACTAGTTTGTAATATTGTAGTTAAGTTATTGTAATATTTTCTTATAGGGTCATTGTAAAGTAGGCCACTTCAGCATCGAAGAACAGCAAATGCTTTGATCACAACTTACGTGGATTGGGAAATCTCATAGGGGCCCATATGATCTTTAAGGGATGCCCTCAACACACCACATGGTTAGAGTGGTGTACCGTATTTCAAATCTCACTTCGCTAGCCAGAAACACATGCTTGCCTTGCTCGATACTTGACTAAAGCTTGTCCTCCTCTATTTGTTTCAGATGAGAAATGTCAGAACCTAAAAAATAAAAAAGGATGTCTTCCTGTTTTTGAATATTCATAGTTAAATAGATTTCTCAATGCATATATTAAATATGCATAATCCACACGTATGCTGTCAGTATTAATTGAAGGCTTTTGTGAAGAACCATTTTGTTTTCCAGTTTTTGAATTTAAAAAATGGTATGAATGCATCTACTATTGTCATTTATTAAGATGTTTGACGAATTGCATCTCTATCGAATTGCCCTACTTTATAATTACCTTTAGTGAAACAAAAAACAGCACTTGCATTAGCTGCATGATCCATGACACTCAGTACTCATGTAAAATATTCCAGAAACAAGTGCACAGTATTAAATGATGTACTGTATACAGAAAATATGCAGAAAAAACGGTCTTTACCAGAAATGTTAAATGTAGTTTTTAGTATACAAATACCATTTTAACAGAAGCACCAATACACCTAATATTTCCAACGGTGGTTTACACTAAGGCAGGGGTCTCCAAGCCTGGACCTGGAGAGCCCCAAATCCTCAGGTTTTATAGGTGTCTGTCATCAATGGCAACAGATCTGGAACACCTGTTAATCTTGACTAATTAGTCCAATAATTGGTGCAATTAAGTAATTGAGAGCTCGGTTGAAACAAAATCCAGAAGACCCAGTAGCTCTACAGGATTAGGGTTGGAGACCCCTGCACGAAGGTAACAACCATCAAGTAATTTTTAAAAAAAAAACTAGGTACGGCAGCAGCAGCGGGCTTGCAAACTCATACATGCTCCCCTTTCTGGGCGCAACACCTTTTAAGTGGGGAGTGCCAAGAACTGAAGCTGATGGTACTGTATTATCTCCTCTCTGCTCCCCCAACCCATACCCCCAGCCTCCAACTACAGTGCACCAGATTACAGAATGGCTTGTGCTAAACATCATTGCAGAGACAGCGAGAGAGAGAGACACCCACTGCAAGAGCCAACTGCCACCAACACACTTCGTACAGCCCACACTGCTAACCAAATTAACTGTTTCCTGTACATTCTTTGCGAGAAAGAAATACAGCTGCTTATGTATGCTGAGTAACTCCAGCCTCTTTCTTTCTTACTGTTTTACCCATGCACAGCAAAAATGGGAACAGCTAATATGCACAACAATTTGCTCCCTGCACGACACACAATTGTTTTTCTTCACTGAAAACCTGCCAGAGCTTATATCACAGAGAATCCATCTCCCTGTTACTTGCAGTGCTGCAGGCTCACTAATCATACAGAATGCCACGCATTTACATAGGCTTCCACCCACAGGAAGCAAACTACATTATGAGAGAAAAAAAAACAGAGCTTTCTTTGGAGAGAATCTTTTCATCAGGGCGCTTTACCAATAAGGAAAAGAATCCCCCTTTAAAATCGAGCTTTCAAACAGGTTCTAATCTAAGGTCAACAGCAATGTTCTGCAGAAAGTAACAGCATTGTTATACAGCTCAATGTGCTGTTACTATTACTAACCGGAACTCTTTTTTGCAATTCTTCTCCCCTTGTGGGTTCAAAAACCCACAGTAGAGATAAAAAAAAAAAAAAAACACAACAACGGAAGGCGGCAAACGCATCCACCAATCAGATCAATGGCAAAGAACTAACCCAGGTTACTCACTCAAAACTGCAACCACTATTGTACGGTAGTATATAACAGGTAACAACTTCAGAACAGCAGACCAGTCGTGTGCACAGTATTCCCATATAAGGGTTCAAAGTCTAATAGTTTAATTTAAGTTTAAATTAAATCAGCCACTAACATCATTTAATTGCTTTTTGTTACAGTTTATTTAAGTATATTCTGTATTACACACGATTTCTGAATGCTTACTTTTTTCTTGCTAGTTAGATCCTAAATTGTGCTTCTTTGTGAATTTGGCACAATGAATAATGCCCCGTTTCCAGTGCCTGGCGCTCCCAGCTACAGCTGCCTATGGCAGCAGAACAGGGTGTTTCCAATCCATTGCTTGCCGAAGCAGCTGGTCAGGTTTTGCATCTCATACCTGATATAGCCAAACTAGCTACAAAAGAAATGTGTCCTCACGTAGCCAGGAGGTGTTTAAGCTCTTTGTTTACGACCGTGATGAAACATAGCTGCATAGGTTATTAAGGCATTTCTTTACAATGTATCATTGTTTTACATTTAGCAGTGTGAAGCCTTCATTTTTAAAACACAAAAAAAAAGCTAAAAGAAAAAAAAAAGAAATCAGTGTCACTATCTGTTGATGAAGAACAATCAGATTCACTTTCCATCCCTCTTCTTTTGAAAAGTTTATTCAATTGGGTCGAGAAGGTCGCCTAAAATCATATTAGTGCCATAATGAAAATAGCAATGAACGTTCTTTCAGTTTCAGCTTCCATTGTTGGGACTGCTTTGTTCTAAAAGCAGTACCACCTGTGACAGGACAGAAGCTGCAGTGAAGCGCTGTTGCGCACATTAATTAACCAAAACAAACACAGGAACAAATCAAGTGGCACGAGGGTCAAAATAAAAGGTTTAAAACAAAACACCGGAACAAGCACCAAACAAAGACTCTTAGGCCGAGCAAAATCACAGTACACAAACAATTACACTCACCTACTATAACTCCCAGCCAAAATATTTTGTCTTCCTTATATACAGTTGGCCATTCTCCAATTAGCACTACTTAATTCGGGAATAGCCACACCTGGGATTGTTGGCAGGGACAGATTTAACCCCACCACTGTCAACCCTACACTTATTTACATAAGCAAGGCTTTATCCTGCCACCATATTCTTTAAAACAAAACACAATACGATCCCACATTCCCCCACTGACTTTTGATGCACGGCAAAATTTGGCTAGGTTTGGAAAAAAGCACTAAAACGCTCTTTTTATTTCGACAGCTGGTCGTGGGCAGCCGAAGCCTGTAGCGCCAAACAGTGGAAGCGAGGCAAGAATATTTATTGAGTCCTGCAACTCAGTTGTTGTGAGGAAATTAGCTCATAAGTTTTACAAAATCTAGAATTAAAAAAAAAAAAAACCCTGGCAGCCATTGTTATAGTCTAGTAAAAATGGAAACAAGAAAGCAAATAAGCGCAATGACCAGAGGAGGGATTCTTTGTCTGAAAGCAATGGTATCTCAGGCCGTTTACATTAGGTAATAATATTGTGCTGCTTTCTTCCACTTTCCAACAACTGTTTTATTCTGAAAGTGTGCCGACAAGTCTTTGTTTTCAGTTAGAAGATCCTCAAGTTAGTCTACTATAAGGAATAAGGTCAAACCATGAAATTCTGAATAAATAAATCATGGAGCTTACTGTCAAAAGTGAAAACATTCTGGATCCATTATAGAAAAACAATCAATTTCTAAATTCTCTCTCTCATCCAGGTCTCACTGGAGAATGGTGAGTGCATTTATGAGGTAGTGGTGATGGGGATTAATAGGAGCCTAACATAATGGACCATTTTGTACACTTAAAAACAATGTATTACTGCACATTATAGTACTATCGTGCATCACTACACAGCATTGTAAACTAAATACTACATTTATGGTACATCAAACTATAAGATTACCATTCTGTAAACACTTTGAAACTTTCTTGTTTTGAATTCTTATCTAACTAATCCAACTATCGTGAAATACTGAGGGAAAGAAACGAAAGACGGGTGCTTTATGTTATAATTAACTATCAACTGCAAACCAAATTTGTGAATTATTTTAATTGTGTAATGACAAGGGTGTGCTGTATTTAAAAATAAGTTTAGCCTATTTGTATTCATGAATAAAAATTGTGACAGATTATTGATTTTCACAAACATGGGTTTGGGGTTTTATTTAACCTCCAAACCCGCCCACACAGAACTTGCCAATGTTTGCTTTCCTGTATGACCTCTTATGATGTGGAACCAGGAAGGACAATGGAAATCCCATTTATGGCCTCAGCAATCCTACATAAGATATTACAGTAATAACTTTGGACTGCTATGACTAGGAAGGGAAACATTTCCTGAATGTATTTGCTCTTGGACACCAGTCGTTGAACTTCAACAGAAAAAGATTCTTTTTAATTTTGAATAAATGGACATGTGCCCGTTTTATTGATACCACAAGCTACATGAATGCCTAAAATCTGATAAGTATGCAAAATCATTGTGACAAACTCCTGCACTAATCTACCATTCATGTTGCTTAATGTACTGGATGTAACTGTACCAGTCATATGGCAAAGTGATGCAGTTTGTGTCATTTAAGGACCTGGACAAAAACACGCTTAAGCTATTATACATTTTAGACCTAAAGTAAAAACATTATTAAAGAGACTCAGTACCAAGCAACAAGATATCATGTGTAACAGTAAGGGTAAAAAACAAAAGGCCATTAAGCACTGCAACGGAAATAGCAGAAGTAATGCTTGGAAGCTTTTACATAATTTTATGAGAAATTATATATTGTTCATAGCATATGCATGGAAAGCATTTTATGTACTGTGCCATTTTCAACTCAATAAACTTTATAGATTTTAAAATGTACTTTGGTATCCTTAATGCAAACCCTATGAATGCCCATTATTTTATATAATACATGTTTCCACTACACTCAGCTCTAAACGGTTATGGAAGTATGCCTGCAATACGTCTTTTGGCATATGAAACCTTCAATTCATCCTCTAAGTAAGCATCTTAGCCTCTGTATACAAGGATTGATCCCTTAGGATGAGTGTTCGGTATTTTCTTTCACCTTCAGGGTTCAGCTGCATCTATCACTTTTACATACATGTCAGAAACGTGTGTCGTCCAAAGTTCTCACCGAAACATTAGCAACAGTAACAGTAGTATGCATATGGTCAGTCCGCATCTCCGTTCCCCCACAATTACTTATGTAATACATTTGTTTTCTAAACAACATTCAGCTCGTCAGATAACACTTTTCCCTTTTCATAAAACACTCAAATAGTGCTAAATTTAGAAATCTTCACTTTACTAAGTTTCTTTTAGTATTTCTAAATTTCTGTTACCTGTACTGTTAAATTTAACAAGACTTCAATGTATTGAGTCTACTTTTTTCCCAGAAGACCTCTGAAGTGCCCTAGCTGGCTTCCTGCCTTACCACCACTCCCAGAACACTATTCTGGGCAATGGATGTGTTGGAAACCATCTGGACCTAATTATATTGAAACAAAACTACAAGAAAATCATGTAAAAAAAAAAAATAGGAAAACATTTTGGCAAATGTTTGACAGAGTAATGAACCTTTGTCTGGCTTAAGTTTTTTTTTTTTTTTTTTTTAATTTTAATTTGATTGAGTATTTAAAAAAGTTATAGATGTTCTACTGTACAACACTATATAGTCTCAAACTGCTTATTTGCCATTCAAAACCATTAACTATTTCCCTAAAACCTCTACAAACAGAGATGTGTCACTGGTTTCCTTTGACTATTTTTGGTGCTTTTGCTACTGCAATAACAAATGAGGACTCTTCAGTACAAAAGAAACAAACATCATCCCACATTTGATCCAAAATGATAAGCTATCTCTACTAGAATCATGGCATTCCATCTATTCATTCTAGTAAATATAGTTTATACGAATTGCTCAAGACAGTGACAGAACCCTGTAATGTACTCTTGAATTAGGCCACAGGTCTCCAACCCTGGTCCCGGAGAGCCCCAAATCCTCAGGTTTTATAGGTGTCTATGTCATCAATGGCTAAACATCTGGAATTAATTAGTTAATTAATCTTGACTAATTAAGCCAATAATTAGTGCAATTAGCTCGGTTGAAACGAAAACCAGAAGACCCAGTAGCTCTCCAGGGCCAGGATTGGAGACCCTCGATTTAGGCTGTTCAAGCACAGATCAGGGCTGCAGGGTAGTTTCGCAGAAGGATTTGGTCGGGACCCAAACATTTTTGGGAGCCAACAGAACATTCTCATGTCAGCATCAGCTGCGGCCAGATATCCCCTTCTTAGCAATTTTTTGCACAGCTAATTGAATCCTTATCAGATTCCAAGTGAAATAGAAATATTAAGCCTAGCCTATAACATTTGGTCTTTAAATGTATAATTATTTAGTTCCTGGGGACCAAAGTGTGCCCCCTCTCTAAGTTATTGCTGTAACATCATCAGTGGTAATGGATGTGCCCACTCAACTGTGGTTCAATCTGACTTTTATTGAAGTAACACTATCTGAGGTAACAAACAGATAACACAGTGATGACAATTAGGCTCATAACAGAGCAGTTGACTTTTTTTTTTATAGATCAGAGGTTTCCCAAGTTTTAAGGGATTAAGACATTATTTTGTATAAAGTAAATTTTTATATTATATAACAAATCAGGTAACAATAGAATACAATTGGTTTCTTCACTCAAAAGCTCAGTTTGCAATTTGTTCAACTTGATTCATTCTGTCACCACTTCTTTTTAAAGCAAATAAGCCTGGACCTGTTCTGATTACGGATGTACCGATAATCGGTAGCATATCGGAATCGGCACCAACATAAGGTAAAATGACACAATCGGCCATCAGCTGTTTTTGTTGTTTTAGCCGAGACTAAAATCTCTGAAACCAACAGGGCAGTTCATTGCAAGTTGTGTGCAGCTATAATTTCATGTGGAGGTGCCACTTCTAAAGACTATAATACAACAAGTTTAATACATCACCTCAGAATGCGGCACCATGCTGAACATGATGATTCTTTAAGGACGATCAGTGAAAAGAAACAGTGAGGATCGGGAAAAATGAACAATCTCAGACAAAGCAGCTGACTTTAGCTCCAGCACCAAACCATTCAAAGCAATTTGTCATGAAGATCCCAAGGCAAAAAAGTAGAATAGAATTTATAGCTCTGGGTGATCAGCCGTTTGATTGTGGAAGACACTGGATTTTGCCGTCTCGTTCAACGTCTGGAGCCTCGTTTCAAGCTGCCCAGCAGAAAGTTTATGTCTGCACTGCCAGAACTGTACAATGCGGTTTTAAAACGCATACAAATGCTCATTGAAAGTGATGATGTATCAAATATCTGTTCATTTTTGTCACCTGTAATTATAAAACATATGCCTTGTAGTGCAATTAAAATACATGCACTAATGTATCCAGCGTTCCCTCTAAGCTTTTTAGATGCTGAGAAACTTGCCGTTTTGACTGTGAGGGTAAATTATCAGCGAGAAACCTTCGGCCACGCATTAACGCTTTTAATACATTTTTGTTGCATTATACAATTTTGAAACAATATTCCAACACAAGTATCTCAACAATTTTACAATTTACTTAAACAAGTCGTTTATTGTGGCTCTGCCTCGGATTTTGAATCATCCTCTGATCCTATGCAGCCCTGTCAGTTGTTATCATAGACATAGCCTACATATAATTGCTTTACACTACTGCATAAAACACTGGTGTCTGCACTGCCTTTAATTGTAACCATCTTTAGGGCTACTAATTGTTCCATTCTTGGGAATACCAAATTCCTTTTTTCAAACATGGACAATTCCATTTGTTCCCACTTTTTATCAATGTATTAATAATTAAATATGGCATTTGAACACAAATATAATGTTGGTAGTTAAAATAAGTAAATTTAATAAATATGACCACAATTCATTCTCTTTTTTTGCAATCAGACTCTTGTTGCTGTAATAGTAAGTGAAGCACCTGAATACACTTTAGACCTGTCATAATGTTTATAGACATCACTTGGCTCATTGCTGGCATTAAAATACGCAGGAAAACCTAAGAATTATATTACAACAGCTCAGAAAACCAAATGTTAAATAAATGTGTTTTGAAAAGACCTATTTAGCTTATTGCTGCCATTTACAATAACAGTAAAAAATATGAAACAGTTTAGTAACAGTCCAGCAATGTCATGTGAGAGTAATCCTATGTATAGGACTCCACAAATTAAGTTTAGCGTTTTACTAGCATTATAATAACCAGGATAAAATATGAAACACTGATAAAGGTGTGTTGACTGACTCGTTGCTCTAAAACAGGTTCACTGCTATGTATTACCTGATTGTAATTTAAATATCGCCCCTTTTAATGTAAACACATAATTAATCCTCTCAATTGTTTCTTTCCTAACTGTGCAGTGTTATTTGCAAGATTTAAAAAGAGGAATGCCTCCAGACAGAATGTCTTTATGAAACCAACAGTGTGTAGTGTAGTGACTACATCCTTTACACAGTAAAGTGATCAATTTCCTGTAAGGATTGTACAGCTAGAAAAATTGTTTTTAGCTAATTTCTTCGTCGTCAGAAAATAAATTCAATTAAGAAACGGCCATGGTTTAAAATTACTAATTATATCTTTATTAAAGGCAGGTAGCGTGGAAAGAAATAAACTAAACAATAATGAAATACGCAATTAATTTAGCTTACTTACTTCAAGAAAGCTCCGACTTGAGTGCAGTACCTTAGCTCTTAGTTTTTCAGCATAGAAGAATGCAGTGCTTTGACATTGTTGCTGTCTTAATTGCTTTCTTATTCTCTGTGTCTACGACTGGCATTATGATATTTAATGGTATTGACTCGTACATGATCACGCGAATTACAGCAAAACTTTAAGAACACTATCACACCATCCTCATATAGATAATCAGATTTCTTAGTCTTACTGAAACATAATGTGACCTGCATTTTTACAGAGGGGAATCAGCTGCAAGACAGACACAAATATGCTTATGTTAATGCTTTGTGAGAATGGTCTCAAAATAATAGCATAATAGCATCAGAATAGCTAGCAGCCAAGAAAATCTTAATCAGTGCACCCCTAGATGTGCTTGTTATCTTATTTCCATGAGGTAGGAATAAAAAAAAAAACTATTGATGATCTGCAGTGAGTTCATTAGCACAGGAGAAATCTCTCTCCATATCAGTTCTTGTCTCTGTTGTGTTTGATTTCATTTCATAAAGCCCTGCTGCACTAATATTTTGTCAGGTTCTATACAAAAAAAAACAACATCATGCTGAACACACCTTTAACTAGACCAAGCCAGAATTAAAACCTCATAACTGGCAGATGGCAAGCACAACTACACTATCAATTGATTAAAGAAATTTACACAACAATGTTCTTTTCATAATAACTATGGAACAAAAACAAAGCAGGTCTGTTAACAGCACCCGCCCTTCATATGGAAAAGAACATGTCCTGACCTCCCACCCTCCTGTAGACCAGTAAAACCAGTCCAACCAAATACAGGCTCTGAATCACCTAGACACAACAACCCGCATTAAATAGCAGAAGAAAAACTGTATTTCACCTCTGTGAGTTGCAGTAAAAAGCCTATTACTTTATAAGTGGAAAGGCAATAAACAGGTGTTCAACTATTAAATAATGTTCCTTCACAGCTACAGGATCTGACTGGGATTTTCCAGCCTTTGAGCAGTTTGCTCCTCAGAGAAACACCAAATTTACACCCCAGACAGGTACCATACCGGTAATGTGTCCCCCAATCAAGTTCGATTTAACATCAAATTGAATTGCTGGTGTCCATTTACTATGTTATTTCATAGTTTTGTCTTCTGACGATGCTTTCATAAAGCTGTCCTTTTGATTATCTTAATTTCCAAATTGTTTTAAATACATACATAATACAGGAGACACAAAGGGTTCCCAGTCATAAGCCACAGTCTCTAGAGACAGGTGCACCATAATGTGTTTGGTGGGGGGCACTTCACTTTAAATGGTGAATATAAATTTAATTCTTCCACTATGCTATACAACAAACACATGCTTTTCATGTCAAGGGACTGTAATGCTGTAACAGCTGAACAATAAAAGTTATTAAAGTGTGTTCCCTGACATCATAAATCTTAATAAAACAGTCTACTAAGCCATGTCTTACTGACATATTCTTATTGAACAAACTGAACATGTAGCCCAAATGCTGCCTGTGTCCCAATAGAATTCCAGACAGACAGCATTATTCATTATCTGTTTAATGCTCAGTCTCAATAGATGCTCAGTTGTTTGTCTCAGGTCATGATGCCAAGCTTGCCGATAGCGTCCCCCGCCACAATCAAGTGGGATAGTACTATTAAGACATCATCTGAGCAAAGGTTGCTTTGCCAGCAGCGCTTTCCCAAGGATTGTACCAACCCCTGGAATACATACCGTGTGATGTCAGATAATCTGGACATTTGCCAGCACAAGACTTCACTAATAGAAACTGTACAGTGGAGTACCGATTACTATGAAATGCCATTACTTAGGCACTATTTCTACAACTAAATTCTTCTCAGTGGCACAGCTGGTTAATTCAATAGCCTTTCTGCCTTCCACCTCTGGAGTGCTGGGTTTGAATCTGGCTCAGATTACTCTGAGTGAAATGTGTTCGGTGATCTCAACATTAGAGAATTCACCAGTCACAAAATCAACCGCTAAACCAAACTTCTTCTCAAATCCAATCTCATCTGATGAACAAGACAATCTAAAATCTTGTTCTCATTTTGTACTGGTGCAAAAAAATAGCCTTGTCATATCTATAAAAAATAATTACTCTTTCTGTATAAATAATAAAAAAAAAACAAGACCCTTCATCACTTAAATAGATCAGACAAATATAATTAGCACTTAACATTACTGGTTTGTTTGCTTAATTACTGCTATTGCTTATTTACTTGAACTGCAATAAGTAACCTGTAAATTCAAATCAAATACTAATCTAATGTTTTATCTCAGTTATAAGCTATAGAAGTTTATTACTTAGCTACCAAAGCAATTAAGTAAGAAGAAAAAAAAGGCAATCCAGACACGTGGTTCCAGGCCTGAAAAAGCACTTTTTGGTTTTATTCAGCTTTAAAGATTTAAAATGCTGCCCAATAAATTCCAGTTTTCATACCTACAATTCTGTTCTCATGAATTATCCAGCATCTCTCTGCATGACAGGTGGCATCAGAGGAGGCTGTGCGGTCCAGTGGTTAAAGAAAAGGGCTTGTAAGCAGGAGGTCCCCGGTTCAAATCCCAGCTCACTCACTGACTCTGTGTTACCTTCAGCAAGTCACTTAACCTCCTTGTGCTCCGTCTTTCGGGTGAGACATTGTTGTAAGTGACTGCAGCTGATGCACAGTTCACACACCCTAGTCTCTGTAAATTGCCTTGGATAAAGGCGTCCGCTAAATAAACAAACAATAATAATCTACATCTTATCTGGAGGCAACAGATGGCCATTGTAGGCACAAACAGGTAGGCTACTGTAAAAACTTTTAATAAGAAGAACTTCAGAGGTTTAAAGTTACGATAGGCCCCCCTAGAATGGAATTAAAAAAAAAACACAAAATATTTTTGTGATAGTCTCTTGGTGGTTTGATGAGGGGATTACTAGCAAGAGATAAATAATGATGAGGTCCTTTTTGATAGTATTCAAATTTAGATAATGTATTATGCATCCTGAAAAGATTATGTATCATATCTGCACTGTTTAACAGCATGTTGGATTCCAGGAACAGGCAAATTCAGTCAAACAGACCTTTTGTACATAAAAGCTACCAGCCTTTAGCTATGTATTTCATGCATGTCTGGCTCTGATATGTTACAAAAACTTGTACAGGCAGCTGCCCTGGCATGGTCTACTGGCCAAACAGTTTTCCACTACAGGGTGCTTTGTGAAGTAATTAAAGCTGGTTTATGGTACGTTTTTACTTTTTAAAAAGGAGCTACTGTACAACATTCCTCACTGACAGCCCCGAAATAGCAGATTACCAGGCATTTTGTTCCCCAGGGTGGGGCTGGCACAGTACTGTGTACAATTATTCTAAAGTTCCAAGCAGGATTCTACTATAAATGATGTAATGCAAAACTGTTGTGCCTGTTTTGCCAATGAAGTTCCTGCACTAGACTAAGTTGTTTTTTTTTGCACAGGAAACAGAAGAAAGTCTTCCACTTCTAAAACCCACCACAGCTGATAATTAAACTACAGTACTTTTTCAGCACATCAAAAAGGGCACACATGCAAAGACCAGGGGTCAAGTTTCAATACATGTCTTCACTGCTGGCTTAATACATGACGAACTGTATCTTGCCAGTGGTTTGCGACATGGTCTTAGCTTTAGGCACTGTGTGTATGTCTAATTCACTATACTATATGCGTCTAAATCCCTGGCCATGCTGCAAAACGCATTTCAAATACTAGTTTATAACATCACTAAATAACATTGTTGGCACCAATACACAAGACTAGTTATGAACCAATGCTTGTTTTATAAAATAAATCACCACAAACAGTAGCACACAGGCCCAATGTCAACTGTGCATACATTTTGACATTTCTCTGCTTGGTTTATACCTCCCACCCACTCGCATAAACAGCTTCCTCGCAAATGAACATTTCAAATATACAAAAGGTACACCGCACCAGGTCTGATTTGGATACGCTGCCACATGAGTGAAAATAAAAGTTTTTTTCCTTAAGTCAATCTTATAACCATTTTTTAAAACAAGTTTTTCATTCGAACATCTAGCTAAGTCGGTTCAGAGTCCCTTTTTATTTCATTAACTTGTTCTGACGCAATCCAATAATGACAAATGCTATACGACCGTTTCATACTGTTGAAAACAACGTATTTGAGAGATTTTACCTAGGAATTCGGCAACACCCCGAACGAGCTTGCGTTTCAAATTTCGAAAGTTAAACACCCAACCCTGGATGTATTTCATAAGACACTCTATGTCAGACTGTGCGAAAAGGCTGAGGAACTGTCCTCTGTCGATTTTGTACAGTTCTTGAAAAACCTGATCATGTTCATGTTCTCGAGAGTGCAATACAGTCGAGGTGACTCCCCGAGTTTGTTTACCTGCAATTCGGCCCGCTCCACATCCCACTGCGCCCTCTCCACCTCAAATCGGGCCCATTCGTGCTGCAGGAAGTGCAAGATCCCCGGAATACTGTACTGAGCCCTGGCCGCTTCCCCTCCGCCTCCTTCAGGCTGCGGCCCCGGTCCCTTCCCGCTGCCGGACAACACCGAGTTATTGTTATTGTTAAAAAAGACTCCGGGACCCGCCTGTTCATCCATGGCCAAGCTAGGTAAGAAAGCTCGGATCGTGGATGGTTGGCACAGCTGTGTGTCGGGGGCTCCTCGGCTGCTAACTCTGATCTCCGCCGCTACACGAATATAAAAATAAACATAAACTACTAACAGCTCTCTCTGCTGGGGAGAGATCTCGCCTCTGACAGCCAGCTTCACTCAATGATGTAAAACCAGGAGCCCACGCCCACACCATACTTTTTAGGGGCAGGACCCACGTTCTCTACAGCATTCTGGGATTTGTAGTTTTTGCTGCTTCTGTCAAACGGTAAGGATAGGCAGTTGGAACAACAACTCGACTTACCCATTTGTTTATCACCCTTTCATAAGCAAATTTTAGAGATATGATGTCAAGCAAGAACCAATAATACTTATTTATGGCAAACTATAATTTGGAATAATAAAGAAAATCGTAAATAAGAGAACATCTATTTTCCTTGATAATTGTTTAATTCAGGTATCAAATACATCACTGACATTTTGGATATTGATGGGAACTTCCTTGCATATAACAGCCTAATAGAAAAGACCAAAGCCATATTACATCAAAGAGAATATGAAATGATTAAGAAACCTATTCCAACCAGTTTGCTTTGTAAAAAATGAAATATGCTATAATGCTAACTATAACATGGAAATTGAACCTAAAATAGATGGAGCAACATTGCAATATGTTAAATGCAACAATCATTTTGTAAGAAAATACTTAAACATAATATCAGAAACAAATAATATGGCAAAGTGGCAGAACATCTTGGATACCAGAGGACATATGATCTACCCAACCAACCTAAGAGAAGCCAATTATTTCTAAATGTTTTTCCTCAGTGCAGTTTTTGTAACGGTTCTGAGGAATCTATTGAACATTTGTTTTACCAATGTGATATAACCTGTCAATTCTGGAAAGATATTTCAAGCTATCTGTTTGACAAGCTTTCGATTCAACTAACAATTCATGTTCATGATGTGATCTTCCACTTCCCTTTTTTTCCAAAATCATTTGGATTTCTTGATCATTTTTTTGTATATATTATATTACAGGCTAAGCATCATATCCACAAATGTAAACATAAAGCAATAAAACCAAATATCATATCTTTTACTAAAGAAGTGGAATATCACAGTAGCTTTATATACCTGTACAAACATGAAACTTTGTAAAACTGTTGAATTTTAACTAGACTTGAAAAGCATGCTAATAGTCCCAGAGTTACCAAGTAAGAGAGTCTGCTTTTGGTAAGGGTTAATGGTTATTAAATACAGGAATTCACAATGCATTTTAATGTATTGTTTTTATGTAGACCAGACTTGCTAAATGTGGTTAAAAGTAAGATACCGAACAATATTAAACCTGTTATGTCTCACAATCATGCTCAAATTTACACAATGTTATAAACCATTACAAAAGTACATGGTTACATGCAATGTACTTTATCAGAATGCATAGTACAATATTTAACTGTGGATACCAAGGGTCTCCCCTCCCATTAAACCTTCTTGCCACTAAGGAGGCTGTGTGGTCCAGTGGTTAAAGAAAAGGGCTTGTAACCAGGAGGTCCCCGGTTCAAATCCCACCTCAGCCACTGAATCATTGTGTGACCCTGAGCAAGTCACTTAACCTCCTTGTGCTCCGTCTTTCGGGTGAGACGTAATTGTAAGTGACTCTGCAGCTGATACATAGTTCACACACACCCTAGTCTCTGTAAGTCGCCTTGGATAAAGGCGTCGGCTAAATAAACAAATACTAATGTCAAATTGTGAGGCTAGTAGGCAAGCTCTGACTACTATTTACAGTACAATTTGGTAAATTGCTCTATAATAATATCTACAAGGTGTTCATAGTATTATAGACAGTACTGTAGCAGTCTACTATCCTGCTTGAAAGTAAACACTTCCTAACCATCTTTGTTGTTAATTTGTATAGGGGTTGGCTTGATTTGGATGCTGCCACTCCATAACCCTAGTGGTCAGAGTTGTTACTTCACATTCAATTAATACACAAGACACAAATTACAAAACAATAATATTAGTGCCAGCATTCAAATAAATCACATTCCTAGTTGGACTAATTAAGTCATGAAACATTTCATGGAATAAATGTAAAAGTTGTTTTGCTCAACTCATTACATATGTCAGTATGATTTAAAAAAAAAATAAAACACTGGCCACAACAGTCTACATCCATATCATGTAGCATCTCATCTCAACAAATACTCATGTAGTTCATTCAAAGTCTTAAAAATAGTTCCAAAGATATAGACATGCCTTTGATAGCTGAACTACGTTCCCTCACCACACAACAGCTCAGGAGAACTGAAGGTTAGTGGGTGTCCTCTGACCACTGCCAAGCCAACCATCTCTTTAAAAAGTTGCTGGCAAGCTACGGGCCCCTGAAGAACGAAGGCTTGCCCTGTAGATTTTCATTTGAGCGCAATGTGCACCTGGCCAGTAGGGGCCGCTGTAGCGTTGTGGACCTGTCTGTCGATAATCAGGCTGACTTTCAAAACTTGTTAAATGTATTCTGAGTAAACTAACTCACTTTTATCAATTTCAAAATTATAGATCCTTTTTTTTTACTTTTGCATTTCCACTTAAATGCAATGCTCTGTTTTGCTCAGATACATTTTGTTGAAGTAAATATGCTAAAATTAGATTTTCTTATGGATGGAGATTTACTCAATATGAGTTGCCTTGAAAACCAGACTCTATTATAACAACAATATGACTTGCTCTTACAATGTAAATGTCACAGCAGACTACAATATGCCTATTAGGATTCTAGTGTTTTTTAAAATGTATTTCCTACTCTGCTTCATAAAAATATTCCTTTCAATCATGACCTGACCCTGCAGGAAATTCATACCACCTCCCGTTTTAGCTTGCTTTGTATCCCCGACTGATGTTTATTTTCTAAACCTTTAAGTCTTTTGATGTCACCAGACTGAAGCCACAAAAGTATCTTATACAGCCTGTGAGTCAGCCTGCAACCACTGATTCCAGCAGAACAACAAAGCAGCAGGCACCAGTGGCAGTTACCTGTTAATTACTTTTATTAAAGCTGCAGTGCATCACAATCATGCTCACTTGTATGTGTCCACATTATTATGTGCCCTTTACTTTACCAGAAACCAGATGTTGGCTCCACAGCATTGTTTAGTTCCATCCACAGGCCCACAGCTTCCTCCCTCACAGAAGCATTCTCTTCCACTCTGTCACTCAGGCATGATCCAGCTACTCCCTGAAGCAGCAGGGCGATCATAAATGGCATCTGTAAGCACTGTTGTAGCTCGGGAAGCAAAGCAACATGTTGTTTTTAATATACTGAAATATAATTTTTTTCACAATGGACTTAAAGAGCAACCAGAAATATGTACACATCTTTTTTTGGGGGGGGGGGGATTGTCATTGCTTGCAGTATCTTGACTTCTACCAAGACCAAAGTGCAGTATCTGAATGAAAAATACAGACCAGAAAATATTTGTGCTAAATGGGAATGAGAATGGGGTATTAACTACATTCTTATAATATTTATTATCCTTTATGTGTCTTCTTTATCATTCTCTACTGCTGTTTCTGCACTATTTACCACACTTACCTATTCCAGCAAAAAAGTACCTTATCAATGGCTGGGGCTGCTTCTAAAAAACTGAATTTCTGAGGTTCGACCAGGCAATAACTCTGGTATCCATGGTGATGTGCTTTAAAAATAAGAAGCAGCTGAGACTGATCATGTGTAGGCGAACCGTCCATCTCTCATCATTTGGCATGAGTGGGTGTTTCTTCATTTTCTTTTTTTTTTTTTTTTTTTCAAACCTCACAGGATTTGCCAACAAACTTTTTCAGGGCCAGTCATCCTCATCATACACAACCGAGAAGGACACCACAATCTAACAACTGTACAGGTAGCATTTAGGGGCCTGTTTTCAATTCAGGGATTGAGCATGGTGATTGCACCTGGACCTCCCATTATATTTGCAATCAATAAACATCGACTCACTCAGAGTTCAGAAGTATTTCAAGCCCTTTACGCAAAAAAATAAAAAAGATATGCTCAACATATCACAGTGTTGCTATTTAGGTTATCCTGTGTTCCCTGTTCAGAAATGTTGTGGCCTTGCATGGTAATTGTAAAAACATTACAGCAAATGACCAAAAATGTGTTTTTCTCAAAACAACAAAGACTGGTGTAACTATTACTGAGGTTAAAATGACTTAGGAGTAACAGATTACCTGAATATTAGTCATGGTACAAGATATCTTAAAAAAAGACTTCTCATTTTGTGAACCTGTCCCTATATTCCTTCCTTCCCACATTCCATTCCTTCCAGGTTTCCTGGCACGGCTCTCTCTCCAGACCCCCTTTCTACAGGTGTACCTCAAGGATCTGTCCTAGGACCCCTCCTCTTCTCACTCTACATACGCTCGCTAGGTACTCTCATCTCCTTTTTAGCTTCTCCTATCTCCTTCACTCTAATGATGCCCAGATCTTCCTAATTTCCCTCTTTTGTCTCCCACATATCCTTCCGCATCTCAGAATGCCACTAGGCTATCCCAACTTCAGTACATTCTCACCACCTCAAACTCAACCTCTCTAAATCTGACCTCCTCTCCCTCCTCTGACCTCTTCACCTCAATATGCCTTGACAATCACTTTCTCTATATCTCCTGCTAAAAACCTAGGTGTTACTCTTGACCCCTCCCTCTCCTTCTCTCAACCCATCTCTTCCATGACACACACTTGCCACTTCTTTCTTAGCAAAATCTACTGAATCCATCTAATTACGTATTCCACTCAACTCCTGTTCCAAGCTTTCACACAGATTTGACTACTGTAACTCTCTTCTTGCTAGTCTCCCTGCTTTGGCTATCCACCCCCTTCAGCTCATTCAAAATTCTGCTGCTCGTCTTGTGTTCTCCCAACCTCGCTACTCTCACGCTACCCCTCTGCTTCACAGCCTCCAGTGGCTACTTATCTCTGTCCTCAAGACCCACCTGTTCAGACTGCACTTGTAGATCTCTTGATCTTCCCCTCCTACTATGCACTGGACTTGCCTGACTTATGCACCACGTTACTGGATCCTCAGCTAATGCACTACACTTGCACTGTTGCACTACTAATATTTCATTGCAGATATAACTTGTTGTAAACCTAACTTGTTGCATCCTAGTTCCTAATGTTTTTTAGTAATATTATTTGCACTTACTGTATTTAAATAATATCTTGCACTGTAACCCAGTACTGCCCTGTAACACTTGTAAGTCGCCTGCTAAATAAATAAATAATATTCCCCCGAGTACAAAGAGTGCTTCAGATATATTGGGCTAACAGGGGTTTCAAGGAGGCTATTAAATGGCAAGCTTGTAATCAACATTTGCACATCCCTTTATTAAAATGCTAAAAGAAGCACCTCATCATTCAGGAGACAAAAGCATTTAAACACTTTAATAACGGTACAGGAATTATAATAGACCTACTATCATCACCTTGACAACTAGTTCAATGTTTATCCTTCCCAATCATCACCGTAACATCCTCATTTGAATCATATCCTTTCAATTTCAGGGCTTTTATCCTCTGCCAGCAGTTAGCACGACTGTGGCCTCCACGTCATTATTCCCTGGTACGGGACTTGCCTTTCACTGCCAATTTGTCATACTGACTGCATGTTGATAAAAGGGGCCTTTCCTGTAAAGAATTGTTGCCTCACCTGCTGAATAAATCAGGTGACCCAGAAAAGACAACAACAGTGTGTACAGTAATGTATGCCTCAATAAAATAACCATTATGAGGTGAAGCAAGCATGGCATTAGCTAAATGAAAGACAATAAAGATATAATGAGAAATGGGTTGCACTTATATCATGAAGGTAAAACTATAATAAACTAAGTCAAGTAGACAAAGGTCATCAAAATGATGGGACCTGTTTACATATAACTCTCACAGGGAGAGGCCACCCCTTCCTAACAGATATAAAAAATACCACTACATACTGTACAGTTCTTAATCAGTACACAAAAGAAGGCACAAGCTGAAAGTTTTGCCTGCTTGACTTAGATTCTTATAATTTTACCTAAGTGCATACTCTGCCATACAAATTCACAAAAATAATCAAATTCCTTTGTATGTCTCATATTTTTTCAAACATTTTTAGAAGCAACTTAAGGACCACTATTTGAGACCTTTGAAGTATTTCCTACTGGGAAGCCATATACTACTTGTGCTTCCTTGGTGGACAGTAGGTCAATTACTAACATCTGCATTTTTCAGTGAAAAAATAAACCAGTCTGCCCTTGGACCTTCTGATTATTTCTTTGTTATTTGCCAGCCAACTATAGCCCCGAAACCGCATGGTTAAAAGACAATCATTAAGGTCTTTTGGCACAAGATGGACCACATATTCTGTTTGAACTCTGATCATAACAATTATGAAATTTACCTCAGGAAGAACAAAAAAAATAGTTTCTCCATGAGAAATTCTCCATGACAATGAAAAACAAAAAATATAATGAAACTAGAGTTTAAAAACACATTCAAGTTGGGTCACAATTTTCCATTATTTTTCACAGCATGGCCCACTGGATATTAAGACTTCAGTTTGTGTCAGCTTCTGTTTCCAGTTTTTAAAAAGGAACAAAATGGCCTCCTAACAGTTACAGTGTTTTTGAGGAGATGTGTCCTGATATATGTCAAAGCATGCACCTGAAAAGAAGAATTTACAGTCCGCGGTCACATGCTGTATTCTTTTTTAGGTCTTAGTCATCCTTGCTACCTCTACTTAGGTTATTCACTGCATTTCAGCTCTTTATTGAAATCACTGCTTCTTCAAAGCCAAGTAGGATTTTAAGGAGCTTGAATATTTCCTAAGATAATACTGTAATGCAGTGATTTTGCTCTACAGAACTGCTTTCCCCCGACTAGCCCGTTTATAGTGTATTTTCTGCTTAAATTATTTAAATAATGTGAAGTGAACAACGCATTAATTGGTATGTCTTAAAACAAAAATGTTTGCTTTAAAACATAAATATATATAGTTCTTTATTTATTCCACAAATGAGGATGGGTGAATAGCTGATGAACCCCCAGAAGGTTGCTTAAAGCTATCCTCTTGAGTGAAACAAACACAGCATTCCATATACTTCATTAAGTATTCTGTTTCTATAACAAGTACGGAATGTATGGAAAAGAAAGTTCAGAAAATTACTTTCCTTAGATCAAGCTCTGTATCAGCTTATCAACGCAGCGTCACTGGGAACAGTGTGAGTCGCCCAGTCATTCTGTTGTCAGATTTGAATAAATGCAAGATAGATTCCAAAATTAGGTCTTGTGAAAACATAATTCACTGAAGCATTGAATGAGAAATAGTTATTCAATGCTAAAACTCTCAACATGTGTTTAATAAAATTAAATACATCCTGTTATTAAAAAAATGCAGATTTGCTCCAGATAATCTGTATTGATCTAAACAACATCTAAATACCAACGCTATCTACTGTAGATAATTAAAAAAAAAGGTCCATTTGTGTACCAATGAAATGAAAAGCAACATATCCAACAGTTCATGTAAGCCTCTTTAGTGTATTTTTGTCATGCAAAATATGTAAAGGACCCAATTGTGGTGAGTTAAACACTCCACCAGCATGTCAGTAGATAGAGACTCACAGTTGACTGCATCTATTCCCAGAAGTTCCCTGCCTCTTCTTATGGAGAACCAGTGGGGACAAGTCTCCCTTGAACCTCATGAAAAAAATTCTGGTAAACTGTCTGCAGCTCTAAAACATTGATGTGGAAACCCCGGGGGTTCCACACACCTTGCACACCCCGGCCATTCCACACAGTGCCCCGCCCATGTGTCCAGGCTGTAGGAAGAATTGGGTCTGTGACTGATTGGTCTGTTGTAGTCACTCCAAAAGGGAGGGGGACCGTGCTTATAAACCAGACTGGACACGTGTCCATGGTAACAACCTCCATTCTGGTGACAGTGCCCAGCGCATTGTTTGCTCAATGTCCTAGTTGTCGCGCGTCAAATCACAAAAAATAGGATTCAATCCTATTAATTTTGCGTTGCTCCAGTGTTCGCCTGTGGTGTGAAAGATACTTATCAAAAGTATAGGTTCTATTCATTTTGACGCATCGCGTCTGGTGGGTAGCAACCTTAATAAATAATTAGATATAAAAACTAAATCCAGATGTTTAGAAAAAGGTCTGACAAAGAACAGGGAACATGAAATAGCTTTGAGGTTAAAGCAAAAAACCTGTTTCAGCGCCAGTGTTCCGGAATCGTCTGTAAAAGTATTTTTTTTCAATTCCGAATACCTTAGAAATTTCGTCATGTATCTTAGCTGTCTCCTACAATATTTTCAACATAATCCCATTTGTTTTCATTAATTTTATTCACATCATTAGTGAACTGAGTTATGCTGCAAACAGCACTGACCTATGTTCAAATATGTCTCAAGTTACAATTTAAATGAATTTGGTGGTCTCAGTTTAGCCCCATGTGGAATCCACACCAAAATCAAAGCACAACTGGCAGTCTCTTGAGAAAACCCAGGACTACATTTACAAGGTGTTCTAGTCAGGACTGAGGTGCACTGTAGCCAGTGCCATTATCTTTTATGAGCTTAACATCCCAAGAATCAAAATATAACAGAGCAAAAAATACAAACCTGTGTATAAAGCATCAAAAAATGTATTATGTCGAAAGATGGGGTATTGTGACAGGGAGGACTTTGTCACTGGTTCTTGCGTGGATGTGTGGTGCTGGGATGTGTAACAGGAGACGAGTTGCTAGGCAACCAAGTGAGCTGTTAGGCTCACCCGGTGCTGAACTGATCAGGAGGTCTGGATTGGCTGGGGGGCGTGCCCGGGGAGGCTGCGCACAGCCCGAGGTGACTATCGCCACGCTACATCGAGGAGGAGAACTACTACAGTACTCCTCAACTGCAAGATGGTACCTGGGAAAGCGCCACTCAGCGAGGACCGTCGCAACGACCCAGAGTCGCTGGGAGGCCGCGACTTCAGGAACAACAGCAGTAAGTTAGTTTCGGGATGTTGGTCCCAAATGGTATAGAGAATGTTTCGTAGTGTAGTAGGTTCTTGGAGCGGGATGTCTTTTATAATGATGCTAGTGCTCATTGTGTGTAATAAACTTTTATTTTTTAGCTTTTTTTCTTTTGCTTTCTTTATTAAATATAACACTAGGACTACCATTGCTGGTACCCTAGTGGCAGCACGTGTGTGTGTTTGTTTGTGTTGAATAAATCTGTGCGCCTGTGTGGCGTGTTAACACCCAGTGCTCTGTGTCTGATTATTCAGTGATGACCCACACACATAACACATCCCCGTTATAGGTATGTACAGTACAATGCAGGAGACAGCAATGTTAAGTATACAGTTTCTTCTCTAAAAGCAAGTGGTCATTTTTAAGTGATTTCTTGCCCAGAGCAAAACACCTGTCTATGAATGTGTTGTCCATTACACGACTCATTCATTGTAATCTACAATATATACAAGTTGAATCTCCCTCTCTATTGTTTCAATCAAAATGGGCACATACAAATTTCACAGTAGGGTGATAGCAGGTGTCCGGTAGGCACATTCTTATATATCTAACTGCATGAACTACTGAAGTGGTGGTAATCATTAAGGATCCATCATGTATCTCTCTCCAGAACATTGCTTAAACATCTTGCAGGCTGCCTATGGTGGCCTTACATCCTATTGATTGTAATATGGCAGAAGCTTCAACCTTGTAAGAGATCATGCAATGGCGAAAAAAGGAATTATATTTTCATCTTTCTTAAGCAAAAATGAATGTATTTCTAATGGAAAGTGTATTGGTTTACAATAGGAGAATATTAAGATAAATGTAACTATAACATTTCACCAAGGTGTTTTAAGACTTGCTTTGAAGTATAAGAACTTTAATAACATGTCTACAGTTTCAGGTAAAAAGAAGACCCAATTATTTTGATTATTAACTGAAAATTAATACATAATTACAAAATGCATTACATTTTGTGTAAACATAAGTAATGTAAATGAGACTTAAATTTGCACAAAACAGGACTTGCATTAGAAGTTCAAAGCATACTTTTAGTTTAAAAATAATACAAATTAGTACATTTGATTTAATACCCTTACTCATTGCTAAACTCCTACATAACATTTTGAAAAGCAGGCCCTCAATGCCATAAGCCAGTCAAAAGGATAGGGAAAACATTTCATTTCTGCAACTCCTGTCACAAATCTATACATATGTTTTCAGCAATACATGTATTTAAAAGAATGAAGTAGGTTTTATTTAATAAGCTATTCTTCACACAAATATTATAACAGAAACATACTCGTAGCAATAACTCTAGTAGTAGTAGCCAGCATTTAGTAGCCAGTGTTTATGTAAACCATAAACACATTAAGCCAGAGAAAGAAGAAAAAAAAGAAAAAGCAGCCCTTTAAAAGTAGCCCAGGAATTTCAAAAGGCCAGAAATGGATAGTGTATCTATCCTGGGCACTGTAAGGGTTTAAACAAAACAAAACAAAACAACAACCCACAAACCCACACCACCAGAGGGAAGTCACTCAGTTTATGACTAGTGGCCACAGGGTTATAGGCTATGTCTATGGTTCTCATGTACAGCATAGAGCACTGCAGCCCGCCATGGACTGCCACTTTAGAAGAAGCTTGTTTTGAGTTTGATGGTGGGTGCTGCTTGCACAGTGGTCTGGGCCAGTCTGGCAGCTGCCTTGGCCTTGCTGCTGGCTTGGCTGGCTCGGATTGCAGTCTCCAGCCGGGACTTCAGCTCCGGGGCAGCCCCTATCACTGTCTTGAAGGCGCTGGGGTAGAGAGGCCCGATGCGCATCAGATCCTGCAGTGCAAACTCATGGAGGCCCTTGGAAGCAGGTGGGGCTGAAGTGAAAGCGTTCTCATCCAGAAGATAGGAGATAAGTGTTGTAACCAGGAGAGCGAGGAGCTGGACTCCTATTGAAAGAACAAAGAAAGCAATGTTACTTTAACTAAGAAGTTGCCAATATCATCAACCTAAAACAATGGGTCCTAAACTTTCCATTTTTAACCAAATAAACCTAGCAAGAAACAAAACAACAATTTACAAGCATTTTTTCCCCCTTTCATAAAAAACTCAATGGGCGAAATCAGAATAAAATTACAAAAACAAAACAAATCACACAAGCAGTTTGAAGTTGTTTATTAGTTTTATAATTTTTTTTTTCATTTTTGAAGAAAATGAGCAAAGGATTTGTAGTAAACCGCTTGAATCTAGCCCAATCTCTTATACTGTATATCATGTAGATGCAACAGATGCTACCTCTTGTTTCATCCTTGCTGTGCGTATCGATAGAGAGACATTGATTGTGCCTGGGAAACCATTACATTCAAAATAAATATTGTGAACATGTAAAAAATAATAATAATAATAATAATAATAATAATAATAATAATAATAATAATAATAAAATAAAAGAAGAAGAGAAAACCATCAAAACACCACCAGAAGTGGCTCCTTGTTTGAGTTGTCCATGCTCTACAAGTAGAGGTAATGATAAACCAAGTTACCTCTATCCACACAAGCAGTGCTTTCAACCTATCAGTGGTTTGGTTAACATTGTGGTGACCAATCAAATCACAATATGTAACAAAAACAGGGTACAGAAAGAGACCATTTCAAGACCCAGCTTTGTCCGAGAGACTCAACTGCAAATAGATGCTCATTTCAGTTACATGGTTGTCTCTGATTCTGACTTTGAAATCCTGCATCAGGGAAGGGACATACAGTTCACAAACTGTCACATTGCTGCATTCATTTTAAACTAGGCTTTGTCTTTTTTGGAGCTGGAAATTAAAATGTAAATTTTACTAGTTTAAACGTAGATGTTAAGTTCCCTTGAAATGGACTAATAAACACTAATGAACAGCTGAATCACACGTCTGCTAATAAATAAATAAATAAATAAATAAATAAATAAACAAACAACAACAACAGCAGGTGCTGCCAATGGCTGCCAAATAAACCTTTAATGTTAGGGGGATTTCCCCTCATCAAATAGGTCCTGTAAAAATTGCAGTATAACTGCCATGGGACAATTTGTGGGGTCAAAACCCTTAGGCAGGCACCACGTCTGAAAAACACTCCACTTGTACTCATACTGGCATACTCTGGCATTCTGCAAGGTGTCAATGACCCTATTAGATAACCCAAGACAACTCAAATGTTGCTGTTTAGGGGTCAGACCCAGAGACGCAGGTTTGACGGGTTGGCATGCCACAATGTCCCCCGTGCCTGACTCAGCAGGTTGTGGTTTTTTGGCAAGCTCCACGGCTGGCGCTCAGGAACTGTATCAGAGCTTAAAACTACAGTCTCCTGGGCCAGTAAGGGGCTACCAATAGCACTCTGGCCCAGTCTTGCCTGATCCTTTCCAGGCACAGAGGGAGCATGGCATACAGAAGCTGCTTCGGCCACTGGTGCACCCAGGCATCTTTTGCCAGTGTGTTCACGGCTCCTGTTACAGAGAACCAGAGAGGACAGTGGGTCGATTCCTGGGAGGCAAGGAGGTGTACCTGTGCTCTCCCGAGTTGTTGTCAAATGAGGCGCACCGCCTCTGGGTGAAGCCTCCATTCTGAGGGACTGAGGATTCCCCTTGAGAGGAGGTCCGCCACCCAGTTTGTCACCCCGGGCAGATGTACTGCTCGCAGTGAGAGGAGGTGATCATGCGCCTACAGCTTGCGGGCTACCCAATGGAGACTGGGGGACCTGAGGCCGTCCTGGTGGTTTATATAAGCCACCACGGTAGTGTTGTCCGTCCAGACAAGCACGTGTCTACCTTGAACCTCCTGTAAAAAAATCTTCAAGGTTAGAAATACTGCCTGCAGCTCCAAAATATTTATATGGAGACCCTTCATACCCCTTGCGCTCCCCTACCATTCCACAGAGCACCCAAACCAAGGCTAGACGCTTCCGTGGTGATTACCTTCCCCTTATAGTGATGCTGCCCAGCGCTAAGCCTAAGCGCAGGTGAGCAGGCTGTGTCCACCAGGATATCGTCTGTAGACAGTGCCGAGACACTGTCAGCAGGCGGCCTCGGTTCAATGCAGGCTGAAAAACCCTGCTGTTGAACCAGGCTTGAAGAGGGCGCATATGCAGAAGACCCAAAGGAAGGGCCTGGGAAGCATACTGTGCGCTTTCTGTCGATCTGAAAAAGCTTCAGACAAGCAGCTATTAGGGTGCCACTGTGCTGCAGGCTTACATGGTGGAGGCAGGCTTAGGCAAAAGAAGCACCAGTTCTTTGGTGGACTCCCATGCACGATAGGATATCTGCAGCATGTCGTCCACCGCCGGGCCTAATATGTGACCTGGGGTGACCGGAGAGTCCAGCAGTGCTGTCTTGTCTTCGTCAAGCAGCCACCAGTGCTGCCAGGTTTCTGCCTATCGCCTGTCCACTAAGCTTGGACAGCCAGAGTAGGTTCCTGGACATCAAGCACAGCTCGTCCAGCTGTTGAGATGAGGGCTTGTGAGTCTCAGCAATGGACCCAAGAAGGTGTACCTGGTAAGCCATAAGGATGCTATTATAGCTTCCCAGGCGTGCAGTAAACGCACTAGCTGCATAAGCCTTTTTGAGGATGACCTCCGACCTCTGCTTGTAAGGTGCATGCCACGTCCTTGAACAGCAAGGACAGGTTGGTAGGCTGCACCAGTGCTGCAATAGATGTCTCTACTGGCGGAACATGGGTAAGTTTATGCATGCTTCAAAACACCTTGTATACCACTGAGCGGGAAACAGCTGCGGCTGTAGCTGGGTGTTCCCAGGTGGACTGCATCTCAAATAGGAAGTGGACCGGAGGGGCAATAGTAGCCTACTCATCGTAGATAAAGCACCTCTCCTCCTTCGCCGCAGGCCAGGGCACCTGCAAGACTGCAATAGCCCGCTGCATCAGGGACATAAGCTCTGCCGATAAGGTGAACTGTGTCACCGGGGCACTGTGAGAGTCTGCATCATCAGATGGGAAAGCTATATCCTGCTCATCAGCCTCCTCAGAGGCGACGATAGATAGTGTATCGCCCTCAGGATCACATGCCATTACCTGCACAGGAGCAGGTGGGGCGAGTGGGAGGAAAACCGATGGTGCTGAGTGCTCTTGCAGTAGTTCATTAAGAATAAGCTGGTGGTGTGACACGGCCTCCCAGATCTTACCCATCTGCCCCCTGTCTGCCGAACGTGAACAGCGAGCGTTCTTCTGCCTCCGTTTTGGAGGGGGAGAAGGCAAGGGAGAACTGGGGGAGGAAGATGAAGAGGGAGTCAAGGAGCATGGCTTCTCGACTGGACTCCTTCAAATGTAATGCCTCACTGTCCAGTCCAGTCTCACTGACAGACCGTGGCAATGCTGAGCGCTGAGCAGACATGAGGGAGAGTTCCCTGGAATGACGGGCCACCTAACTCTAAAGTCTTTGCGCCTAACCCATGGGGCAGAAGGGGCACGTGCCCCCCCCCCCCCCACTTTGAATATGGGGAGGGGTCAAACAATATATTTTGCCTCCTCACTTTTTTCGTTCATTCTTTATGTATTATACCTTATTATTTGTTTATTTAGCAGACGCTTTTATCCAAGGCGACTTACAGAGACTAGGGTGTGTGAACTATGCATCAGCTGCAGAGTCACTTACAACTACGTCTCACCCGAAAGACAGAGCACAAGGAGGTTAAGTGAGTCAGTGGCTGAGGTGGGATTTGAACTGGGGACCTCATGGTTATAAGCCCTTTGCTTTAACCACTGGACCACACAGCCTCCTCAGAACCTTGTTCTGTTTGGCACTGATTAGTATTCACAGGATGGGCCACATTTATAAACAATCACAATAAATTCTCCCTGCATGCACAAACAAGTTGGTTTGACTCAAGGTTTGCACTGTGGCTAACGTTAGCTAACACTAAGAAAAAAACATCGTTAAGTGAATGCGAACTTGGCAGGCGGTCAGAGAGACGACTGCACAAAATATTAATACTTAAATACAGGCATATATTTTATATTTCGCAAAAATATCTGAAGGAACAGAGAGTATAAGACCATTATTAAAAGGAAAAAAGGTAAGGAAGAGAGAGTATCAGACTGTTATTAAAAATTAAATAATGTTGGGTTTTAGAATTAAAAATAGGGTAATGCTGCCACGGGGCCATGAACAAGTTCAATTATTATTTTATAGATTAAGCAGTAGTAAATATATCAAAAAGTGGCATTTTACAATCACACATGGCTGATTTTACTTTAGTGAAAACGTTGGCTACAATTGTTTTTTCATTAAAAACATGTAACTTTGCTGATGTAACTTTGTTGTTCTTTGCTGATGTTAATGTTCAGTTTTCATATAGAAACATGTGTACTTAGGAGGGGGCACAAGACCTATCATGTCTGTCCTCTGAAGGCAACTTGGCCTTGCAAGAAACACATGCATGAAACCCTGGCATGGCACAGCAGGGCTCTGTGCTATGTAGCAGTGCACACAGTAATAACAGTAAACAGTGTCAGTACACATAGTAGTGCACACAGTAGACAATACAGACAGTCAGTGCAGACAGCAAACAGTGTCAATTCGCCCAGTATATAGATATATATAGTGGCAGTGTTAGTGCACACAATAGACAGTGTCAGGTACCTGTGCACACAGAAGACAGTGTCAAGGGACACAGTAGACAGTGTCAGTGCCACTCGGTACCGGTACCGGTGTCCTGGGGAATAAGTAGACCGGGGAAAAAGTGGATCGCCATCTAGAATTTAAAGGGGAGGTTCCATTGTTTCTAAGGTTTATGCCTACCAGTACTACGTCTGGGGAATTAGTAGATCGAGCCCAGGGAATAAGTTGATCGGATATATTAACTAAAAATAAATAATTTAAAATCAAGTTTGCAAGTGTCATTTACATGTCTGTTTGTTTAACAAACGTTATAGCAACTCAAGATGTTTTTGTTACATATTTAACATGTAAGCAGTACTGTAAGGATAGGTATGCGAGCGATAATCAAAAAGTTAAAGCACGATTTTCAGTCGTGGACAAAATTGAGCTCCATGCTGCGGTTACTAACTTAGGCCACGATGCACAGCAATCACTGATCCACCTGTATTATTATTATTTATTATGTGCTTTGTTCTTTCATTTATTTTTACAGACAGTACTCATTTTTATTTTCCAACCTAGGTAAATAGGCTACATGGCAAAACGTGTTTACTAATTTAGCTATCATGTTTGATGTCTTTTTTTTGTTTGTTTTTTAACTAGGATGTTAACGTTTCGTTAACTGTGATAGCTAACGCTAGGCCTACTGACAAAATAATAACAGACCTTGCAATACTACAATAATATTGTATGATTGTATGTCATTAGAATATATTACTAAAACATTTTAATTTCGATTAAAGACTGACAACATTTTGACGTGTTAAACCTTTAATATACAGATTGCAATCTTTACGATCACACATCAACTACATCTGATTAACAACAACATTTTTACAGGCAGAAAAAAGCTGACAAGCATTTAACACTAGGCCTAGTATAAAGAGAGACATAAGTTACAGTATAATTGAACACTTTGCATCGCACAATATTTTACAGATCGAAAATAAATAAATAAAAAAGAAAGTGGTGTGTGAACAGATTACCATACGATCTGGCAAATAAAATGACCAGATAGAAAGTGCTGATTCATGTAGTTAACCTCCCCTTTAATCAAACTGCTGCCGCGCCTTCCTTTTGCCTTACTGCGCTTGCGCAATCCACTTTTTCCCGTCTACTAATTCCCTACGACACCGGTACTCGGGGGAACTCGGTACCAACACTTGGCACCGAGACATGGTGTATTCGGTCCCAACACTTGGTATCGAACGGTAACCTCGGTCCCGGTATTGGTACTGGGAGCGACAGTGTCACAGTTATGGTTAGTGGTGTGTTAACAGGGGTGCCCACCTGTAAAAACAGCCACTGGCTAACCTTCCAGTCAGTACAGACACGAGACTGAAAGCAGCCTGCTTGTAAACAAGCCTTTGTAAAGGTGTGCTGATAGCTACACTAATACAGCATCAAGCTACTAAAGTAGGCACGCCCACAGTAGCTGCTCAGTTTCATTTCAATACTTACTGTGTAAGAAAAATAAGAAGCACAATATTAATATATTACAATAATATACAATATAATTACACACAACCGGAGAACGCAGTTTAACATGGTTGAACACATTTTTTTTTAAAACTCTGGCGGAGTAGAAAAACAGAAAGCACAAACCGACTTGCTAAGGTCCCAGGAAGGACAGCACTTGAGCCAAAGGCTTCCCGCAGAGCAATAGGCCGCGGTTGAACTTTACCAGCACTTGGCTGTAATACAAGAAAAGCTAGAAATAAACAATTTTTACTTCAGCGATTCAATATATTAATTTAGCATTTCAAAGCAAAGCTAAAAAATGTGAAAAAAGGTAATTAGAAAGATGATTTATTAACGCTTTCTGATGTATTTCAGGCTCAGCTGAAAAGGAAAATGGCATCACTGTCAGTGTGCGTAGCTCCTATATTGCTCTCAGGGGCGGAGCAGCAGCCGCGTCACACTGCTCTGACAACAGTCTTTGGTATAATGTATTCAGGTTTGGGGGTTAAAGGGGTAACACCCATTTTGTAATGGTTAGTATTCCCTACTTGAAAGGGAACCATACATTTGTGCCAGACAGCGCATGCAGCAATGCTGCTAATGTAACAGGCAATAGCACTGTAATAAAGTTAAATAGGGCGAGTCACCCTGACCAAATCCGCTGGTATTGGACCAGAGATGGTACTGTTTAACATTTGTTACTTTTAATTACCTGCACGGTGCCTGAGCACTAGTACAGCACTGTACGGTATAATTTGTATGGTAGACATGGCACTAAACACGGCATGGTGCGGTGCACGCAGCACAGTGTCAATGATGCAGTACACTTTGTACGGAGCACATGGTGCAATGTAACTAGTACTGTAGACATGGTACGGTACACACAGCATGGTACTCACGGTACAGTAACCTCGTTCACTGCATGGTACGTATACTGGGTTGAGAACAGAGGTAGGTCTGTGACCTACAGTTACCGAAGAAGCAATATATAGGGATGCGCACCTATATAGCTTCTGGCTAGCCAATAGAGCCGTAAGACTGGAGGAAGCCTGCTGTTAGAGCCCTCACAGTCTTCTCAATCATTATGCAAGCAGAACTGATGTGGTAACGAGACACTGTGGGAGAAGCTGCAAGAGAAGCTTTGCGCACATGATTATGATTATGTACAATAATCATATTAATTAGTGTAACTACACAAGCGAATAAGCAGATATAAGTAATGACACTTACCTGTTAGTAGATCTCTCCCGCTTTCAGGTTGGATGAAAGGAAAAATGATGACGATGTCGGTGTCCTTGGGGGCGGGTGCGACTGCGTCACAGGCTATGACGTGTAGCTTTGATATATCTTATTCAGGTTATCAGGGTCTTTAGGTTAAATACCCATTAGATAATGGTTACATTTCGTACTTGATAGGGAACTTTGCTGACATTGCTGTTGGTCAGTAACGAACCAGCATACACTTGAGGAGTTTCCTACAATGAATCTCTTTATTTTAAAACAGACTATTCATTTCAGTGTGTAAAACTAAACAAGAATGCATGCACCTGAACTGTAGTCGCACACATATACACACACCACAAGGGATCAGTGTGGAAAGAATATAGAGAAGGTCAGCATTTCAATTTGAACTTGTATTGAATAATATTAGGGAATCAGAATAGATTTTGTGTTTGTTGAAACCTCACGTTGTTTTTACCTGATAGTGCATTAAACTACTGTAGCTTTACTCTCTCTTACTGGAAACCATTAATTTTATTTTTCATACATTTATTTTAGCCAGTTATTGTATTCTTTAATACATAACTGTTACCTAATAATACTAGTGAGTCATAGTTTGTTAATTGATTGTCAAGTGGTTGTTAGCACTTATAGCTCTTAACATGGATGTATGCAGATATGTGTACTGAGCTACGTGTACAGTACCTGTCTCTTTGGAGGCTGATTTGTCATAAGAAAAACAATACCACATATCAATTACTGGCTCATTCCACAATATTTGTCTGCAACAATGTAATGCTGTGGCATTTAAAATAGAAAGATCACTGATGGAAGAACAGACTTATAATACGCAATGAATCAGTTACATTGGCACAAAAAAAGTTTTTCAACACCACTTCACAACTTCTTTCTTGTCATTAACCAGTCAGCTGTTTACCCTACCTACTGACCTGCTCTGTGCTTGCTGTCAGACATCTCTTAGGATTTATTAGACAGCAAAGGGTGTTGCAGGTGGAACCCTTATACCTGTTGCACAGGGAGTGAATCTGCAGTGTGGTCAAATGTTTTTTTAAGGACGATTAAGTCCATAATAAGAGATTTAATTTTTGGTATATCTGAGAGGTGCCTGAAATACATTTTCCATTGGGTTTTATCCAGAGACTTCAACTGTTCACTGTTGAAATGCTACAGTTCAACTTCGATCTCTGCAAAAAGTCGAACTGCACAGCAGTTATTTTTGCTTATAGACAATGTACACAGTTCTGAGGCTAGGAAAACAAGAAATATCTTTCTGTAAAGACAGTGGCGTCTATTTAATTGATCTGAACAGTGGGGGATCCAAATATTTGCCATTTTACATTTAAAGACAAAAATACACTTAGGAGATTCACTTATGATTTAAACAAGAGTGGTGTTTAGATTTGCCACAGTTCAGATAAATACTACTGACCCCAGTAACTCAAAGTGTGGGTTGGTATGACCAGAAGTTAAAACAAGTGAAAATGGTTAATTTTTAATTGAGAACACCAGTAATGGAACTTAATTGGGGAAATCATAGGATTAAAGTTGTGTACCAAATATACATTCATATAATTTGGTCTCCATAACCCAGAAACATTAATGTCATATGGCCTTAATATGACAGCATACCAGGAGGCCAAAGTGAAGGGTACAAGAGGAGATTTTACACAAGGGTTTTCCCAACCCTGAAAATATGAAGTCGTCGGCATCTAAAGCTTATGAGATTAAGATTAAATTGACATATAAGTTCACCTCATACAGTATGATGCTTAATTACCAGAACGAGGATAACAACAAACCCCTTATTGTATAAAAGAAATGCATAAGGAGATATACATCATTCATTGTCTGGTACTTGCTTTTCTGTTTCTTTTTTTATGTAGTCAATGTTTTACAGATGCAAACCTAACTTACTGTTTTGTTCCTCTCCCATGGCAACCAGTGTTTCGAGGACTTTGATTCCCTCCTGCACAGCTAGCAGCTCAGTATTGCTGTTGGGTTTGCTCCGCTCCACAGCTTTCAGCTTCTCCACTATCAGAGGGGCTAGCGAGTGGATGTACGGAGTCGACAGGGCCCGGTTGGAGTGTTGCAACACAGAAAGTAAAAGCTGGTAACATTTTGCCTGCACCTAAGGAAAAGGACACAAAGATACACAGGAATTTGAGAAAAACCAAACCAAAATATAATAGAAACACAACAGTCAGTGTCAATAGGGTGCAGATTTCTGAGTAGTTTGTTGGGGGGTGGGGGGGGGGATACATGAGCATTGCTCAGTGATTTGCAGTGAAGTTTCACCGAGAGAGAGAGAGAGAGAGAGAGAGAGAGAGAGAGAGAGAGAGAGAGAGAGAGAGAGAGAGAGGGATTAGCAACAGATATATACTGTATATTATAGATAGGGCTTCTGTTTTTCTTTTTTTATTAATTTAATTTTCTGGTGTTTATTTTTTTAGCTATTTTCGAGTTTTATGTAAATGGTTTTTTTTTTTCGGGGCTTTCGCTTTTTATATACAGTATGAAATTATTGTTTTTGGTTACTTTCCAAAATGCTTGGGCATTTTTTTTGTCACAATAGTAGTAACTCGACAGTACTTGCACACCTAGTTGCACCTTCTTTCCTTTGCTGTCATGAAATATGGTCCTTAAGGTCACGGGCACATTCTTCTTGGTTTTTTGTGTCTTTACATTTCACCACAATTGTTTTAAATTCTCACTATCTAACTGTAATATAGCTATAAATCCCATGAACAAGCCTTCTACTGTAATTGTAATCTCGTTTTGAATCACGTAAGCGGAGTCTCCAATAGAAATGTAGAATGTGCTGCCACTCAGTAGTTGGGGTCGGTTTAAAGTATTCAGAATGAATCAATGACAGATACAACTCAGGAAGTTTCCCAACTGCATGGAAAGGTTGTTTATTTTAGTTTTTTTAAATGGGAAAGGGGTGAAGTCAATGTGAACTGAGTTACCATTTCCTGTGCTTTTCCAGTGTTTATTGGCCTGTGATGGGGAGAGAAGGAATCTAAACTGCAGTCCTACCTCCCAACCAGGAAGGACACTTAGTAAGCTTGGCAGTGTGCTTTCCCAAAGATGGCCAAACTTGATGGTGGGGCAAAACCGGACATGGACAGAGTGTGGCTCCGGGCTGATCATGGGGAGGAGTTTGGCTCTACAAAGGGGGTGCATCTACGTAAGCATGGCCCCTTACGCTGGCAGTGACATAATGCACCGGAGTGCTGAGTGTTTATTTACTTTCATTACAGAGGACTGACAGCGGAGCTGCAGCACCAGAGCCAGCACAACCCCTGCACTTTCCTGACAGCACAACACAGCACAGCACATCCAGCACCAGAGCCAGCACAACCCCTGCACTTTCCTGACAGCACAACACCGCACAGCACATCCAGCACCAGAGCCAGCACAACCCCTGCACTTTCCTGACAGCACAACACAGCACAGCACATCCAGCACCAGAGCCAGCACAACCCCTGCACTTTCCTGACAGCACAACACCGCACAGCACATCCAGCACCAGAGCCAGCACCACAGACCCCTTGAACACCACAGTTTCGTGCACGGCGGGAACAGAAGCACAGTTTCGTGCTGGGTTACATGTTGTGTGTCTTTATTTAGTATTTCAGGACTGTACCTCTTTTTCACCCTGATACCACTGATGATAGAGGGGTGAATTATTGTAATTATTATTTCCAGTGTAAATATAAAAAATATGGGTTTTGAAACCACAGTCACTGTTTGGACAGTCACTCTTTCACCCATCACTCACCATCCTTGTCACATGGCTATACACTGATTTCATTGGTTTTTTTGCATCAGGGGTGTTTTAACCGTTTTCAATCAATTAAAACCGAAAATCAGAAGCCCTAATTAAAGAATACCTGACGGGGTCAGCTGCATTGAAAAAATGATCATTCATACAGTATGTACACCTTGTCATGGCTTATTTCTTAAAAGATATATCCTCTTATTTCTTTATATTCAGGAGCACAGTCAGATAAAGGAAATGCCTGTGGTAAAATGTGGTTGCCTACACTTTTATTGTTTTAGCTAAGCACTAGATGAGTAATTGATCAGATACTCTGCTCACTAACTGCTTGCATATATATATATATATATATATATATATATATATATATATATATATATATATATATATATATATATATATATTTAAAGAAAACCTTTAGTTCAATTATTGAGATTCTCTAAAATATACTTGCATATGCTTGCATTTTGCATTTTGTATTTCCAATTTACTAAGTGATAACTTGCGACCATAAAACACATTAAGTCCACTATGTCTAGGTATGTAGAGAATGTGAAATAAACCAGTTTTATCTTATTTCCTTGCAATGCAGCAGTCTAATTTCTCTTGGGAAGTTTCAGTAAATGTTTTATGTGTAGAAAAAATTCCCTACCTTCAGACAAACGTCAAACAAAGACTAGATCACCATTAAGACCCCTGTCTGTCAGTGCCTTTCAGTTAGGTTAGTTTACAATTGGTTTGCTGGAGTGGAACTATCTTTCCAATACATATCTATGCAATAAGGCCCTACAGGGTGTCCACATACAGATGCCTCGGGCGTTGGGCACCATGAAGGGTTTTACTGCATTTATAATCCAAAAAACAATAAATCATATTTAGGGCATTTTTTGTGTGTTTTTTATTAAATATCCTTACACCAATAAAGTAGTCCCATTTATAACTTTGAACTACACACTAAGTTAAACTGAGTAAATTAATTTAACTGAAACATGCAAAAGAAAGTACATCTTTATTTTTTATATTGTGTACATTGCCACTGAAAAGATACACCAGGGGATTGAATTGAGACGGTATTGAGTTATTTTTTTTTTCTTTTCAGTGCAAAACACTGTTTGAGCAGAACAGACAGGAACAGTAAAATTAATTTCAATGATGTCTCAGATTTCAGTAATTTTTAAATTTGTAAATCTATACAGTAAAGTATTAACATCAGTGCGTTTCAGACACTTAAAGAAACAGTCTAGTGCAGTGAACATACCCATGGGTCATTGGAGTTCAAGGCGTTTCTGAACCTGTTCATACAGCCGTTCTGTAAGGGAGTAACACCAACTATCTCTGCACCAGCAGACAGCAAGAAGAGAGTGATCGCCGTCAGCATGCTCACTTCATCCATCTTGGGCTTGGTTTCGTCTGGACAGAAGAAACTGGTTATCAAACTCATTTTATTCAAGCTGAACATACAATTTAAAAATTATTTAAGGATACCAATTATCAACCAAGGTGGTTTAACAAGATCTGGAACAAAAACATTTTGTTATAAAAGTCCACATTCACATACATGTATTGTATTGCTTTGAAACCAATCTCAAAATATAACCTCAGCAAAAGAAAATTGTTTGCAGTTTATTTTATATAAATGTATTTACACAGCACAACTGATTGAGAACTCCCAGTTGGCAAAAGCATATACCGTATTCATTTCAAACTTTTTGAACAATTTTTTGCTTCTCAAAAATAGCCTGCGTCTTAAATTTGAGTACAGTATAGTGATGAATGTATTAAAAATCAGCAAGAAAATACGTGACTACCGAGTACACAAACAGCAATGTGATTTACTGCCGAGAAAAGACGAACCAAACATTACTGCCCGATCTCGAATCATCCATGACATACAGGCAGCCATTTTCAAAGAAGCGTCATTAGCTTCCTGGGGAATTCAAAGAGCTTTTACAATTTCAGCGTTTCTAACAAACAGTACCAGCTTGGACAGATCGGACCCCTGTATTTTTCAACATGCCAAGCAATACCACAGTTCACAAATTGGGAGAAAAACAGGTGTGAGTAATCACAACTGGAAATGAGAAGCAGCACATAACTGTAATGCTCTGTGTGATAGCAGATGGCCGCAAACTGCCACCAAATGCGGAATTGAGGTTGTATCTTTGTAAATGCATATTTATTCTATGTTTTATTTTTTCCTCAAATTGAGGGTGGGAAATTTGGGCTACGTCTTCAATTCTTACATTGGAGAATGTCTCAGGCTCCTTTCATTTTTTAGCTCTGGTGACAAGTTATTGTATGAAAGGGCCACTGACTGAACTCTGTTCTTGCTGCTTAGCGCCCTCACAGGTCGGGAGGGAGATTTACAACCAAGAATCATTGTATTTCTGTCACAGAGACCTAACGTCTTAACCCTTTGCGGTCCATTGTCGGACTGGGTCCGACATTGCAATTATTCCTATCAGGTCCATTGTCGGACCCTGTCCGACATCATCAAAAAAACGCAAAAAACGGGTTTCTAGTCGTTTTTTCTCCGGAAAAAGCCGAGAAAACCATTCAATGGCCGAGTGGGAGAGACAGGAGCCGAGACAAGCCAATAAAAACAAAAAATTAAAAAAAATAGGCGTATCTCATGAATAGTCATACTTGCCCCTGACATCAGATAGGGGCGGTCATAAGGAAACAAGCTGGTTGTTCTGTATCAGCACACAGAGACTATCACAGACATTTGCAGAGCTTTTTCGAGATGTTATAGTAATAAAATAATGACTTGGATTGCATTATTGAGGAGTTTGGTGATAAAACGAGTCATCAGGAGATGATTGATCAGTATGTACGACTATTATTATTATTATTATTTATTTGTTAGCATATGTGAAAGCGATAGCGAACGAAAGGGTGGGCGGGGCTGAAGATGCCTAGTGAGTGCTTTGTTGATATGCAGGGCCATTTAAACCCATTTGACTGTGGAAAAAAAATACTTTTAAACAGCTGCGTCTAAAATTAACTGTGCGTGTTAAAATAAATTGGACCTGGCGAGCCTGACGCACAATTAATAAATGGACTGCAAAGGGTTAAGCTAGTGTGCTGCATAATACCAATCTAAACTAAACAAGACACTTTTACTTTATCCATTTTTCTGGTGAAAAAAAACAAAATAAAACCAAAGCATCCCTGGTAGCAATATAAAAGGGGAATAGAATAATTTGTTAAAATGAAATAAAATGAATACTGTATGTACTCAGACATGTCAACTCCTAAGTGTTCATACAAGTGAGATCCCTGCTGAAAAACCTTGGGATTGATGAAAAACCTTAACCTATCACTAGATTTTGTTTTTTGGGGGGGGTGCTGGTGACGGAACGGATCAGTTTTAGTGTGTGAATAATGTTATTATTATCGGTCAAAATTATTAAAACAGAGAAGTGTCATTTTACAGAAATATGAAACCAGTGTGTGGTGCTCCCAGTCACTTTGACTAAAATTAAGGTGAAATAAAGAGATAGACATACCATAAATTTCCAATTGTTATGCTATTTCTTACCATATGGCAACTTTCTTTTTATTGTCTGACACTGGCATCATAAAGAACATTATATTTTTTAACTTTAATAATTAAATTCTCAATGATCTCCATTTCTCTTATTTCAGTGGTACTTTCTGCGTGAATGAGACAGTGACACCTTCGACTCTGCTTGAGTAATGACGAGTGTGTACAGAAACAAAGAAGGCTCATGAGACAAACCGTCAGTTTGAGACAAGGCAATTCTATCTTTGGAGTAAGGGGGGAGTTTGCGTAGCAGCTACAGGAATATAGACTGGTAATGTACACCTCTTCATGGTGACCCGCCCCCTGCACTCCCCCAAAATGAAACAGTACGCTTGGACAGTTGTATTGGATTTACCTCTGTATCATATATAAAGGGTTTTGCAGCCTCCCAAACAATAGCAAACTTAACATGCACAAATGTGAGAATCCATTGCACGGCCGTGAGACTCAAAGTTGTGAAAAACCAAGTTTCACGGGTAAACCTTGAGACTTGACATCCATGTTTACTGGACATACAGTTGTATAACAAATATTTAAATCCAGTGCTCTATACACCAGAACAGTCATGTGACCTCAAAATGGCAGCCATATAGGTTATACAACCTTCTCATAACCTACACTTTTGGTATAACCAAGCAGTTGGTTTGCCTTTTTAATTGCTTTCCCACACTATGTGGTTGTTGACAGCAATGAGTCTATTTTTCTTGGTGGACCTGTTTTAACATCCATCTTTCTAAATCCTTTCTAGAGTTGCTGAAAATGTGTTGCCCACTACCATCAGCTTTGTGGTGAATGAAAATGATCATCTGACCTAGGTAATTACTGTAGAAAAGAAACCGCAAGGGTCCTTGCACCAATCCCTGCAGCAGTGCATGGCCCAAACTAGAAGTTTCACCTCTTACAAGTACTCTCTGATAACTACCTGGCTGTGAATACTCCAAGACAGAGGCCAGAGTGCTTCGTATGAGAGCCGTCCACTCCTTATGGGTTTTATCCACCTTGGCCAATGGGGAGGTTATTATGGTTTTGATGCCCTGCAGAGCAGCGGAGACGGGAGGGGGGACCTGATTGTCTGCTGTCTTTTCCGCGGTTTCTTTTAGCACGCCAGTGATCAGGAAAAGAATTGTGGGTAGGATGGTCATGCTTCCTGCAGAAACAAACAAAATATTAGATTGAAATGTTCAAACTGAAACCAATAGTAGATATACAGTACCTACAGCTGTAATGGGTTTATAGACTTTTTTTTTTTTTTTTTAATTTAGTCATTGCCAATTATTACAGGCAAGCCCACAGGCGCCCGGCCAGACTACAGGGGTCGCTGGTGCGCGGTGAGCCGAGGACACCCTGGCCGACCTAGCCCTCCCTCCCCCCGGGCGGCGCCGCCCCCTGGAAGCTCACGTCCTCGGTCGGCAAAGGAATAGCCTGGCCTCGAACTTGCGATGTCCAGACTATAGGGAACATCCTGCACTCCACGCGAAGCGCCTTTACTGGATGTGCCACTCGGGAGCAGACTTTTGTTTTTTAAATATAAAAGCAGTGCAATCTCGACACAGAAATCAAAGGAAATTAATCAGAATATGTTTCATATCAATAAATGTCACTAGTTGAAGGAATGGCTAACATCAATATTAAAAGGAGCTATTACAAATGAAACAATGTGGTATGTCTGCAGCTATTTAAAACTTCAACCACTGTATATTATTATTATTTATTTCTTAGCAGACACCCTTATCCAGGGCGACTTACAATTGTTACAAGATTTCACATTATTTTTACATACAATTACATTATTTTTTTACACATTATTTTTACATACAATTACCCATTTATACAGTTGGAGCAAGGTAAAGTACCTTGCTCAAGGGTACAGCAGCAGTGTCCCCCACCTGGGATCGAACCCACGACCCTCCGGTCAAGAGTTCAGAGCCCTAACCACTACTCCACACTGCTGCACACACTGCTATATATGGTGCCTTCTCTTTATTGTATATCCCTTGGATAACACACATTATATATATATATATATACAGTACTGTGCAAAAGTTTTAGGCAGGTGTGAAAAAATGCTGTAAAGTAAGAATGCTTTCAAAAATAGACATGTTAATAGATTATATTTATCAATTAACTAAATGCAAAGTGAGTGAACAGAATTAAAATCTAAATCAAATCCATATTTGGTGTGACCACCCTTTGCCTTCAAAACAGCATCAAGCATCAATTCTCCTAGGTACACTTGCACACAGTTTTTGAAGGAACTCGGCAGGTAGGTTGGCCCAGACATCTTGGAGAACTAACCACAGTTCTTCTGTGGATTTAGGCAGCCTCAGTTGCTTCTCTCTCTTCATGTAATCCCAGACAGACTCGATGATGTTGAGATCAGGGCTCTGTGGGGGCCATACCATCACTTCCAGGACTCCTTGTTCTTCTTTACGCAAAGATAGTTCTTAATGACTTTCGTTGTATGTTTGGGGTCGTTGTCATGCTGCAGAATAAATTTGGGGCCAATCAGATGCCTCCCTGATGGTATTGCATGATGGATAAGTATCTGCCTGTACTTCTCAGCATTGAGGAGACCATTAATTCTGACCAAATCCCCAACTCCATTTGCAGAAATGCAGCCCCAAACTTACAAGGAACCTCCACCATGCTTCACTGTTGCCTGCAGACACTCATTTGTGTACGCTCTCCAGCCCTTCGGCGAACAAACTGCCTTCTGCTACAGCCAAATATTTCAAATTTTGACTCATCAGTCCAGAGCACCTGCTGCCATTTTTCTGCACCCCAGTTCCTGTGTTTTCGTGCATAGTTGAATCGCTTGGCCTTGTTTCCACGTCGGAGGTATGGCTTTTTGGCCGAAGTCTTCCATGAAGGCCACTTCTGACCAGACTTCTCCAGACAGTAGATGGGTGTACCAGGGTCCCACTGTTTTCTGCCAGTTCTGAGCTGATGGCAGTGCTGGACATCTTCCGATTGCGAAGGGAAGTAAGCATGATGTGTCTTTCATCTGCTGCAGTAAGTTTGCTTGGCCGACCACTGCGTCTACGGTCCTCAACGTTGCCCGTTTCTTTGTGCTTCTTCAAAAGAGCTTGACAGCACATCTGGAAACCCCTGTCTGCCTTGAAATTTCTGCCTGGGAGAGACCTTGCTGATGCAGTATAACTACCTTGTGTCTTGTTGCTGTGCTCAGGCTTGCCATGGTGTATGACTTTTGACAGTAAACTGTCTTCAGCAACCTCACCTTGTTAGCTGAGTTTGGCTGTTCCTAACCCAGTTTATTCCTCCTACACAGCTGTTTCTGTTTCAGTTAATGATTGTGTTTCAACCTACATATTGAATTGATGATCATTAGCACCTGTTCGGTATAATTGTTTAATCATACACCTGACTATATGCCTACAAAATCCCTGACTTTGTGCAAGTGTACCTAGAAGAATTGATGCTGTTTTGAAGGCAAAGGGTTGTCACACCAAATATGGATTTGATTTAGATTTTTCTTCTGTTCACTCACTTTGCATTTAGTTAATTGATAAATATAATCTATTAACATGTCTATTTTTGAAAGCATTCTTACTTTACAGCATTTTTTCACACCTGCCTAAAACTTTTGCACAGTACTGTATATATATATATATATATATATATATATATATATAAATTATATCTGCGCTAGACATAGTTAAGGTTTGAACGAAGGTTCTGTTTAAAGTCGATTTTACAACCAGCTCAAAAGGGATTGATCTTATGGCTTCCAGCCAGAAGATTATGTAAGCAAGAATTCTTACTGAACTGGAAAGTTTGAAAGAAGAATGGGTAACAGTGCAAAAATAAAATGAATAATAATACTGTAGAAAATGCAGTGACTCCTTTTGCCATGTGAAACAGTGTAGTTCATACAAGAAAGTCAATGTTGTGGATTCCATTATTTGAGTTTGGAGAAATATGGCTTGTGGAAGGTCACAACTAATTAATTAGCTCTACTGTATTCTGAGTTAATTGGTTTTATTTAGAACACTGGTGAAATAATGACAGCAAAGATTGTGGCAATGCAGTTACTGAACATGTTACCAATCACAATGACTTCCGTATGGCCAGTCTTCGGGGAGAATTTGTCATGTGCTTAGTGATGTCATTGATGATGTCATTGATGATGTCATATGTGATGTCAAGTGTGACAGGAAACATACAAATAAGGGTGCAGAGTTAAGGTTGCGTGGCTACCTTAACTTGCAATTTCCTAACCTTTTGGACATTTCCAAAAAAACCTTAATCTTACTTATAAAAGTTTTTGCCATTGAATATATATATATATATATATATATACAGTACTGTGCAAAAGTTTTAGGCAGGTGTGAAAAAATGCTGTAAAGTAAGAATGCTTTCAAAAATAGACATGTTAATAGTTTATATTTATCAATTAACAAAATGCAAAGTGAGTGAACACAAGAAAAATCTACATCAAATCAATATTTGGTGTGACCACCCTTTGCCTTCAAAACAGCATCAATTCTCCTAGGTACACTTGCACACAGTTTTTGAAGGAACTTGGCACGTAGGTTGGCCCAAACATCTTGGAGAACTAACCACAGTTCTTCTGTGGATTTAGGCAGCCTCAGTTGCTTCTCTCTCTTCATGTAATCCCAGACAGACTCGATGATGTTGAGATCAGGGCTCTGTGGGGGCCATACCATCACTTCCAGGCTCCTTGTTCTTCTTTACGCTGAAGATAGTTCTTAATGACTTTCACTGTATGTTTGGGGTCGTTGTCATGCTGCAGAATACATTTGGGGCCAATCAGATGCCTCCCTGATGGTATTGCATGATGTATAAGTATCTGCCTGTACTTAGCATTAATTCTGACCAAATCCCCAACTCCATTTGCAGAAATGCAGCCCCAAACTTGCAAGGAACCTCCACCATGCTTCACTGTTGCCTGCAAACACTCATTCGTGTACCGCTCTCCAGCCCTTCGGCGAACAAACTGCCTTCAGCTACAGCCAAATATTTCAAATTTTGACTCATCAGTCCAGAGCATCTGCTGCCATTTTTCTGCACCCCAGTTCCTGTGTTTTCGTGCATAGTTGAGTTGCTTGGCCTTGTTTCCATGTCGGAGGTATGGCTTTTTGGCCGCAAGTCTTCCATGAAGGTCACTTCTGACCAGACTTCTCCGGACAGTAGATGGGTGTACCAGGGTCCCACTGTTTTCTGCCAATTCTGAGCTGATGGCACTGCTGGACATCTTCCGATTCATGAGGGAAGTAAGCATGATGTGTCTTTCATCTGCTGCAGTAAGTTTCTTTGGCCGACCACTGCGCTCACGGTCCTCAACGTTGCCTGTTTCTTTGTGCTTCTTCAAAGAGCTTGGACAGCACATTTGGAAACCCCTGTCTGCCTTGAAATTTCTGCCTGGGAGAGACCTTGCTGATGCAGTATAACTACCTTGTGTCTTGTTGCTGTGCTCAGTCTTGCCATGGTGTATGACTTTGACAGTAAACTGTCTTCAGCAACCTCACCTTGTTAGCTGAGTTTGGCTGTTCCTCACCCAGTTTTATTCCTCCTACACAGCTGTTTCTGTTTCAGTTAATGATTGTGTTTCAACCTACATATTGAATTGATGATCATTAGCACCTGTTTGGTATAATTGTTTAATCATACACCTGACTATATGCCTACAAAATCCCTGACTTTGTGCAAGGGTACCTAGAAGAATTGATGCTGTTTTGAAGGCAAAGGGTGGTCACACCAAATATGGATTTGATTTAGATTTTTCTTCTGTTCACTCACTTTGCATTTAGTTAATTGATAAATATAATCTATTAACATGTCTATTTTTGAAAGCATTCTTACTTTACAGCATTTTTTCACACCTGCCTAAAACTTTTGCACAGTACTGTATATATATATATATATATATATATATATATATATATATATATATATATATATATATATATGCACACTACCGTTCAAAGGTTTGGGGTCACTTAGAAATTTCCTTGTTTTCAAAAGAAAAGCAAATTTTTTGTCCATTAAAATAACATCAAATTGATCAGAAATACAGTGTAGACATTGTTAATGTTGTAAATGACTATTGTAGCTGGAAACGGCTGATTTGTAATGGAATATCTACATAGGCGTACAGAGGCCCATTATCAGCAACCATCAGTCCTGTGTTCCAATGGCACGTTGTGTTTGCTAATCCAAGTTTATCATTTTAAAAGGCTAATTGATCATTAGAAAACCCTTTTGCAATTATGTTAGCACAGCTGAAAACTGTTGTGCTGATTAAAGAAGCAATAAAACTGGCCTTCTTTAGACTAGTTGAGTATCTGGAGCATCAGCAATTGTGGGTTCGATTACAGGCTCAAAATGGCCAGAAACAAAGAACTTTCTTCTGAAACTTCGTCAATCTATTCTTGTTCTGAGAAATGAAGGCTATTCCATGCGAGAAATTGCCAAGAAACTGAAGATCTCGTACAATGCTGTGTACTACTCCCTTCACAGAACAGCGCAAACTGGCTCTAACCAGAATAGAAAGAGGAGTGGGAGGCCCCGTGCACAACTGAGCAAGAGGACAAATACATTAGAGTGTCTAGTTTGAGAAACAGGCGCCTCACAGGTCCTCAACTGGCAGCTTCATTAAACAGTACCCATAAAACACCAGTCTCAACGTCAACAGTGAAGAGGCGACTCCGGGATGCTGGCCTTCTAGGCAGAGTTGCAAAGAAAAAGTCATATCTCAGACTGGCCAATAAAAAGAAAATATTAAGATGGGCAAAAGAACACAGACACTGGACAGAGGAAGATTGGAAAAAGTGTTATGGACAGACGAATCTAAGTTTGAGGTGTTGGATCACAAAGAACAACATTAAGTGAGACGCAGACCAAATGAAAAGATGCTGGAGGAGTGCTTGACGCCATCTGTCAAGCATGGTGGAGGCAATGTGATGGTCTGGGGTGCTTTGGTGGTGGTAAAGTGGGAGATTTGTACAGGGTAAAAGGGATCTTGAAGAAGGAAGGCTATCACTCCATTTTGCAACGCCATGCCATACCCTGTGGACGGCGCTTGATTGGAGCCAATTTTCTCCTACAACAGGACAATGACCCAAAGCACAGCTCCAAACTATGCAAGAACTATTTAGGGAAGAAGCAGTCAGCTGGTATTCTGTCTATAATGGAGTGGCCAGCACAGTCACCGGATCTCAACCCTATTGAGCTGTTGTGGGAGCAGCTTGACCGTATGGTACGTAAGAAGTGCCCATCAAGCCAATCCAACTTGTGGGAGGTGCTTCAGGAAGCATGGAGTGAAATCTTTTCAGATTACCTCAACAAATTGACAACTAGAATGCCAAAGGTCTGCAAGGCTGCAAATGGAGGATTCTTTGACGAAAGCAAAGTTTGAAGGACACAATTATTATTTCAATTAAAAATCATTATTTCTAACCTTGTCAATGACTATATTTCCTATTCATTTTGCTATATTTCCTATTCAAACTCATTTCATGTATGTTTTCATGGAAAACAAGGAAATTTCTAAGTGACCCCAAACTTTTGAACGGTAGTGTATATATATATATATATATATATATATATATATATATATATATATATATATATATATATATATAAGAAATCATGCCATTGTGTGTAGGAAATGTTTAATGGAAGCTATATTTTATAATCCAAAATAGCAATCCAGGTTTTAAAAGGGTTCATTATTACAAATTCAAAAAAGCCCAACTTCTCCTTGCTTTGACATGCAGAACTTAAGGCACTGGATTGCATTACATTACCATTTGGGGAGCAGAGCGATGGCAGGTCGGCTAAGATGGTGACAGTTGCTGCCACCAGCCTGGCGCTCTCCTCTGGCAGTCGCTGTGGTTTGTAGGGCATGTGGCTGGGAGAGTCCATGACCTTGGTGTTAAGCTGTGGGAGGTGTCGAACCAGGATGAATACAAGCAGCTCCATGGCAGCGAATACCAGGGACTTCCCAGGAGCAAGGCCTCCAGTATCCCCTCCCTCCCCTAGCATACACACAGCATCCTTCTCACCAGCATCCTCTTTACCTGGGAGAAAGGATGGGAAAAATAGAACATTTCTTCTTACCTTCATGTTGCAAATACAAAAAGATATTGATGGTCACGGTCACAAATGTACGGTAGTACTGAACTACCCCTGCATTTTTTGGTGCTTACGTGTCACCTTACACAAATGAATTGTGTTTAAACTGTTTCATCAATTAAGTACCCAAACTCTCCCTTTGAAATACGCATCTCAAAACTCATATGCATCAATTGGTGTAATTAGGCAATTGACCCCAGTTGTAATAATGAAAACAGCTTCAGGACATATAAGCTGAGGGTCTGGAACACACAGTGGAAAAGCAGGAGTGTTGTAGGAGCATCACCTACAAGTAGTGAGAGGGTCACAGTCAAAAGGGCTGTGACCTGAGAAAAGAGCTAAGAAAAGGAAGGCTGTAAAAAGCCTTAAACATATATGTGTGTTCAGGCTATAGGGCCAATGTCAAGTACTGACAAGAGTATATATAAAAAAAAAAAGAGTCAGACAAGCTTTGCTTGTCACCACTATGAAGCCAATATTTGGGTGAACTGTACTTATTTACTGTTTGAGAAAATGTAAGTGCACGGAAGCCATTGTTGATTTGGCACAAAGAACTGAACAGCTAAACCCAAGATAATCTGGTATTAACAACAGGGAGTATATCTTCTGTTTGCACACATGTAGACTATTCTTTACTCACACTTGGCACGTCTTTGCTCTTGTAGTTGATCCTGTGCAGCTCGTATGGTCTCCCACACAACACCGGTTACCTGAAGCTGCACAGAGGGAGGGTCACGGGTAAGGAGCAAACGGTGAAGCACATTCAGGAGTTCCACACCAAGCAGCTGGGGAAAAAAAAATCATTCACATTTGCTGGTTTACTGTAAAGACATTATTGACTTTTACCTTTAAAGCAATGTTCCAGTTTGCCTATTGCTAGGTTTCATATACTGTATGGTTGAGCATTCTTCTCTGGAGAGGCACTAGAAGGTTGCTTGTCACTACAGACAGAACAACAATATGCATATCATTTATTTTATGAATTTAATACAAACAAAACCAGATGTGTGATGCTCGTATGGATGTGAAAGACAGACAGGCAGCTCCTTTATACTTTCAATAACTTTTGGTAAAGAATGGCTTACCCATGTTAACCAAGAGGTTCTTTAGAATCAGATATATGTAGATCAACAGTTTTAAACTCAGCCAAAATATCAACACTCTTCCCTTATTTATTACTACAACTACAGATCCGGAAAGCCGCCGTACTTTGTTAAGTCTATTATCTGATACCCCCTCTCGGTCTTGTTTGCTTGATTCTGATCACTGTGCCCTGAATTTACCTTAAAGACTGTGGCTTGCACTAAGACTGGAATATAAATACAGTGTGGTCTTTCAGGGGTTTTTGGACTTTAAAATGGGAGGGAACGAAAACAAACACAAAACAAATAAATGATTGAGTAATATATACAGTGATTTGCAGAAGTATTCACCCCCTACCAATAATGTCACATTTTGTTGAATTACAAGTAATTTATGCACAGTTTTTCAAGCAAACTTTTTTTATTCAAAGCTGTAGTCGTTAAACTGAACACTGTTATATGAGGAGGAGGTTAAATGTCAGCAAAACTTGCAAAGAAAATGTGCAAAATGAAATTTACTGGTTGCATAAGTATTCAGCTCCTCGAGTCAGTACTTGGTAGAAGCACCTTTTGCAGCAATTACTGCTATGAGTCTTTTTGGATCGGTCTCTACTAGCTTTGTACAGTAGGATGATGAAATTTTTTCCCATTCTTCATGGGAAAATTGCTCCAGTTCTGATAAGTTTGTTGGGGATCGTCGATGGACTGCAATCTTCAAGACTTGCCATAAATTTGCGAATGGATTCAAGTCAGGACTTTGACTGGGCCACTCAAGAACATTAATTCTCTTCTTGTTCAACCACTCTAGTGTGGCTTTGGCTTTGTGCTTCGGGTCATTGTCCTGCTGAAATGTGAATTTCTTCCCCAGTTTCAGAGTCTTGGCTGACTCAAACAGGTTTTCCTCAAGGATTCACCTGTACTTTGCACCATCCATTCTCCCCTCTATCCTGACAAGCTTCCCAGTCCCTGCTGAAGAGAAGCATTCCCATAACATGATGCTGCTAGGGATGGTGTTTACTGGGTGATGTGCAGTGTTGGGCTTTGCCATACGTAACGCTTGGAATTTAGACCGAAAAATTCAATTTTTGTCTCGTCTCACCACAAAACCTTTTTCCACATGCCTGCAGTATCATCTACATGCTTTTTCGCAAACTCCATACATGCTTTAAGATGAGGCTTTTTGAGTAATGGCTTCTTTCTTGCCACCCGTCCATACAGGCCAGCTTTGTGTAGGGACCGGCTTATTGTTGATGTGTGAACACTGACTCCCATCTCAGACACAGAACTATGCAGATCTCTCAAGGTCATAGCTGGCTTCAGAGTGACATCCCAAACCCATTTTCTGCTTGCCTGGCTGCTCAGTTTGGGAGGGCGATCTGATCTGGGTAGTATGATGCATCTTCCACTTCTTAATGATGGACTTCACTGTGCTGAGAGGGATAATCATGGCCTTTGAAATTTTCTTGTACCCTTCTCCTGCTCTGTGCCTCTCTACCACTTTATCCCTGACTTGTTTCGAAAGCTCCTTGGTCTTCATGGTTGTTTTCTTGGATCACTATGTGAGTTGCAGCTTGAAAGTCTTTATATACCTGAGGGAAATTATCTACAAGTTAAACCACTTTGAGTTCACACAGGCTGAAACCATTTCACTAATTTTGGGACCTTTCAAACAAATTATTTGCACCTGAGCCGATTTAGGGCTGCAGTAGCAAAGGGGTTGAATACTTATGCAACTGAAATTAAACTGTTTTTCTCTGTAAATTTTACTTATTTATATTCTATAAGCATTTTTTAACTTTATCAATCTGGATTAGTGCGTGTAGATTCTACATGTAAAGTCTAATTTGAAAGCGTTGTGGAGTATGCTCAGGTGCCAACAAAATGTGAAAACTTTGCAGGGGGGTGAATACTTCTGCAAACCACTGTATGTACCGGTAGCCGATAAAAAATGTGTTTTTCAAATTTGCATCTCTTGCGAAACCAACCAAAAACACACTAATGTTGCTTGTGTTATCTTCACTCGTATCACACATCTTTGCTTATTATATTTAACTACATAAAACCACAATGTAAAGGATTAATGCAACATGTAACTAGTAGGCATGTAGTAGGTACAAGTTTGTATTAAGGTATTACTGCAAAACTATGATATATACAAAATATATCATCATTAACAATCTGAAAAGTTTGTTTATCTTGAATATCATGCCATAAGACATGAACTACCAATTCTTCAGCTTTTCTATTTATCCTCTCGGTAGCCAAGTCATTTTTTTCCGCTCATATAATTGTAATGAATACAGTAGAACGTATCATAACTGACCCTGTAAGATACAGTCTGCTAAGAAATAAAAACTACAATACCCTCTATTAACCAACTGACTTTTGGCATGTGTCATTTACATTGGAGAATCCTCACCAGTAGCACCACAGCTAACTCATTTAAAATATATTTGCAGCGACAATAATTAACACTTGTTGGGAATAAAAATGGTAAATGACAGAACACTTGCTAAGCCTGACTGTTCTCTTCACTTCTTCCTCAAGACAACAATGTTGTTCCCTGCTGAGTTACTTTTTATTGCCCCAGCTAATACACAAAACCATTACATCTCTCTTGTAGATGATAATCACCATATCTCTAAGGCACACAGGATGGACATATCTCTGACTATCTGTTTGTGTTTGTTCATTTCCATATATTACCATACTATTTATAACTGGTTATTGGAAATATTGTAATGCACCATTTCTGTTTTGCCAATTGATCAGCAGGTAGGGAAAGAAAAGGAGGATACCAAGTCTGAAGGCAACAAGCACTAAAAATCTGTCACAAGATGGAAAAGTGCTTGCTGGTCTCAAGGGTTAGCCATCATTATTTCTCCAGAAGAAATTACAGTGACCATTCGGGGATTGAAGAATTTAATTTCCCTTCAAGAAATCTTTCATAAAGAAGTGCCCATTTAGAGCCTTATTCACATGACCACTGTTGCGGTTAAAGTCCCTGGCTACTTTCATCCGAGGGGTATATAACCCTGCAAATGTAATATGAAGGCTGAATCTCAAATGGGAGGAGCAGAATATATAAATACCACAACAAGAAGAAAGTCTCTGCAGGTGTTAATTTGCCGTACCTGGTCCTCTGCGATGTGGGTTCTGACACAAGGGGAGTCCAGTAAGGTACGAAGGGCCTGCAGACAGGCTGCAACATGTTCAATAGGTTCCTCTGGTCTAGGAAAACACAGGAACTCAATACTGACACCTAAAAGGAAGACAGGTACTATGTGTTAACTGTATAATATTTCCTAAATTATTTTACATGTATTTTGACCTGATCACAAATATAATAAAGTATTAAATACACCTGTGACAACATCACATATCACACAATATTTTGTTATACCACTCATGTGGCTAAATTTCTGTGAGTTATTGTATTTTTATGTTACACCATGAAAAGTTTTAGTGACCAGATGTTTTTTTTTTTTCACTGTGACAGACTGCAGAGCAAATACATTCTATTGCTATTTTTATGATTGAATACACAACTTAATAAACAACTACACTATTAAACTTTACATTAACATGTCACTGGTAACAAATAATGCTTACATAATACCAGAATTCAAGTGATATGTAAAAAAAAAAATAGCACTGCTTTAATAAGCAGCTCTTTATTAACAGGAAGTATAGTAAAAGTGCAATATGTATAAAGCCCAGCGGCAGCATCATTTCAAATAGCAATTAACCTATTAAGGTAACTACCAAATTAATTTCTTTGAAAAAAATCAGGACACAAGCTATATTTATGTAACTTGATTAATTACATTTAGACGTATCTTTTGTGGTAACAAAACTATGTTTTGTATATAATCATAACAATGTAGTTAAAGAGAAAATGTAAATAATAGGTAGATGCCAGTTACAAATCCTCCAAAAATTACAAATTAGCCTGTCATCAAACCAGGACAATGGGACTTAATGGGTTAAAGACAAGACACTAAAGCACAGTTTACACTCAATCAATAAATCTTCACTGCACAGCTATAAAATAAAAATTAATGTTTACATTAAATAACAAATCATATTACATACCTCCCAGTCCTGGTATGTTCTGCTACATGAAGATTTATGTAGTACAGAGTAAATATTAAATCAGCGAATATCAGTGAATATCATGAACTAAAAGAAGTTTAAAATACAAAACATATACTGATATATAGACACACACACACACACACACACACACACAGGCTAGCTTCACTATAATGAACCCTTCTTATAACGATCCCAGGAGCAAGAACTAATTTTTTCAACGCAAATTAGCCCAATTAGAATGATCACATACAGGATCGACCCGGATACAACAATCTCAGTACTGACTGACACTGAACTTTCTCCAGTGTCAAGTGTGTTATTCTCTCGTGAAAACAAAGACCATGGTTGACTAATTCAAAGATAACGCTAATTCAAAAGATGACCTATGGTAGTATGAATCATGCATGACAAATGCAATTGTTGCCTGTCCATCACCTTCCCACAAACTGCAACCAGGCAACTGGCGTGAGGAGCAATCAACGCTGGTTATTTTTTTTTAAAAGAAAGGACATGTAATTACTGTATTCAGTACGTAAGTGTACACTCTTTCCTTTGTCATTTCTTGTTATTATTTTCTTTTAAACATACCTTTAGCAGGGTGATTGCCCTGCACAGGGGGAAATTAGTGTTGGTGTAATTTATATGTGGAAACAGGTTTGTTTTGTGTGCTTTTTCGAGTTGTTATGTTTGACCAAATGATTGTTTACAAAGGGGTGCTCGACTGAGACTTGCTGCCTGCTAGGTTTGGTTGAGAGGAAGGGTAGCGAGTGATTGACTGTGCCAGTCCTCAATCTGCAGGTGGCCGGGTCTCGACTGAGTGTCCATCAGCACAAAAACATCTGGTGGGGATCGTTCTGAGCGACTGCAACGCTATGCTACAGAGGGGCGCTGCGTACACTCAGGAGGAGAGCATCCGCTCTGCAGGAACTACAGCTACGCAACCCTTAAACTGCAACACGGTACTTGTGAAGGCAATGCCTAGCCAAGGCTGTATAAAGAAGCAGGAGTCGTCGTAAGAATATCGGCTCATAAGTAGGTTAGTTTAGGGAATACTGATCCCAAGTAATATATAGTGAGGGTTACGTAGTGTAGCAGGTTCCTGGAGCGGGACGCCTCGTTCAATAAGGCTGCTGCGTCCCGGTTGTCACTCCGGTCGCCCCTGACAAACCGGTGGGGTCCCTCGTCGCAGGTGCGCGGTCCCTACCTGGCTGGGCCGGAACATGGACCAACCCACCCTCAAGTCCGCCCATGGAAGAGGGCGAAAACGGACATTGGTGGACTCGAGGGTGGGTGGTTGTGTTTTAGGGGAGGAGGTGGCCGTCGAATGGCCGGTGTCTTGAAAAGACAAGGGGGGATATGCAAGACAGCAGGAAGGGGGTTAAAGCCTCCCTGAAGAAAAACATGTGCGGAATGCACATTTGTTTAAGTTAATTGTATTTGGTTTATTGTTTGATTGTGTTGCTTTATTGTTTAATGTACTAATTGTTTATTGTTTAATTATCACCCACACCTGGTAACTATTGTAAATTAATGCTAGGTGCGGGGGATTAAAAAGAGAGCAGCCAGACTGTTCATGGCTGCTGAGTTGAAGGAGGCAGAAGAGGTGCTCTGCTTCCGAGCAGTCAAGAGGAGAAACGTAAGCAGTGTAAACCTGTGTGGTTTGTTTGTTATGTTTGGTTGGGTGGGAAACTTGTAGTCAGGGTGTTCCCGAAAGTTTAGTTAGAGCTCGTAAAGAGCTTGGTGTTTATTTTGTGTTTGTTTTATTTTTGTGTTTATTAAAAATAGCGCAACCGCGCATAAAAAAATCCATTCCTGTGTGTGTGGGGTCTGTTTTTAAAGGGGCTACGAACCTGTGTGGCAGCGGTCCTTCCACATAATATATATATTAAACCTGTCCTTCAACACTGCTGATAGTAAATATATCAGTCAATTCAGCTATTACAGCAGGTTCGCCATTCGCTTCTTTCTGGAGTGCATTTGTTGTAGCAAGCAGTAATGGTTGGTTGTGATTTACCAGTACTTTACAGTACTGCTGCTTATGCAAGGCATACTCTCAGTCTTGCAGTTAACAGAGCCTCAGGTTTGCAGCTGGGCCTCTTTCTGCAGCTAGGTGGATCCATGCTGTTTCGTAGGTGGTTTAACACTGTCCCTATTCTCTTCATGCAACTCAGTATTTTATTGCAACGTGTACATTTTACTGTTTTAGTATCTACTTTGTTAAAATGTCCCCAAGCAACTGTTATTTAATTTTTTCAAATCAGACTGGAACTTACGTGGCTGCAATCTTGTTCATGTTCCTTTTGGTATCGCCTTGCTTATTAATATTAACCACTGCGGTTTATATGAATGACTCTAAAATAAATTATAAAATGCCTTTATTTTGTAGTTTCTTGTATTCCAACCACCTCTGCTACACCCACAGCTACAGTATTGGTATCACCCTGCACTTTCAAGAACGCTTGTTTTTTTGTTTTTTTTTATGTCAGGAGCTTGTGTAATTTAGAGCCATAGAAAGAAATAGTGATTTATTTAGTACGTATATAGTAATAGGTTGTGCAGTAGTGGGAGGCTCAGTGATTAATGGGTCTGTTCATACCATTTATATTTGTTGCAATAAAAGATAAATTATATGATTAGTAATTTTCTAAATGATTAACAATTTTCTAAAATCAGTCACACATGCCCACCCCTATTGCATACGATTTAAAACAAAACGCATTTACAAAACGTTGATATTCACAAAATGCCAAATATTAAGACTGAAGGAAACTCTGTAGTATCTACTTCAGCACTACCTTGTAAAAAGTAATAGATTACTGCACAGTACCTTCAAATGAGTTAGGACAGCTACAGGATTCTTACTGATATTTATAGAAAATGTAAATATTCATGGCATAAACGAGATGTCACACAGTATTAATGTCATGGGCAGTGATTGCAGAAGGACAACAAACTCTCAAGTCGTGCACGTCCATGACATAAATACCGTACCTATATGCCATGTCATGACATATCTGCTATTTACAGTCATAGACAAAAGTATTGGCACTTTACACGTAATATAAGATAATTTAAGAAAACATGTTAAATACAAGCATTTAGTGAACATTAGCCACTAATTCATATGACAAAGACCAAAATACATCATTTGGACCACAGTATGTGTGGAGAAAAAAGGGAAAGCCTTCAAATAAAACGGCGTACCTAAGGTTAAACATGAACGTGGTTTGATCATGACTGGGGGTGTTTTAGCAGTTTTGATCAAAGATTGAATTAATGCTGCGATGTATTAAAACATTGTACAATATTCCTAGGTGTCAGTTTATTACAATGGGTGGCTATTCTTCAGGTTCTCTGCCAGTGGCCTCTGGAGTTCCTCAGGGTTTGGTCCTAGCTCCCCTTCTTTTCAGTATTTGCCGATGACACTCAGATTTATTAATGTTTTAATCCTTCTGACAAACATGCTTATTTTGCTCTCTCCCTGGTGTCTCAGTGATATTAAAGCCCTGGAAAAATAAAATCCAGCTAAATTCAGGCAAAACTGAAGTTATGCTGATTGGATCCAGACATCAGTTGAGAAAACACTCTTCTTTTTCACTGTCCTTTGATGACCATTACAAAAACCTCCGACTTTCAGTTCAGGAATATTTCTAGAATTCGACCCATGCTCTCTCAAAAGGAAGCAGAGATCCTGAGTCAAGCTTTTGTCTCTTCCAGGATTGATTATTGTAATTCTGTCTTTATAGGTCTTCCTGATTCTACCATTTCAAGACTTCAGCTTCTCCAAAACTCTGCTGCCCGCCTCCTAACACCAACTAAACTAAAACAGCACATTAGCCTTGTCTTGGCATCCTTACACTGGCTGCCTGTTAAGCAGATAAGTCCTACTTCTGACCTATAAGGCTTGTAGGGAATTTGGCCCTGATTACATCTGTGAGCTGGTGAAGCCATACACTCCGGTCCATTCACTTCGTTCCTCTAACTCAGGTCTATTTCTCTGTTTTTTCTTTCCGCCTTGTCTCTATGGGTGGAAAAGCTTTTTCTACGCTCCCAAACTTTGGAATACACTCCTTAAGAGTATTCACTTGGCTGACTCACTTTCGATTTTTAAAATGTACCTTTTTGATTTGGCTTATTCTTAATTGTTCAGTGCTTTGTGATAACTGTTATGAAAACAATTGTATTGCGTTGCACAAAGTACAAGCATACTATTTGATGTATGAACTCAACCCACTAGAACTTTGGACTGATCTGAAAAAAGCTGTAGCCAAACACTGTGTATCCAATCTGTCTGAGCTGAAGGAAATATACAAGAAGGAATAGGCCCAGATTTCAACTAAGCTTTCACTGGCTAAGAATTATCATAAACATCTGAAAGCTGTAAAAAAGCAAAATCAGGACACACAAAATACTAAAACTGGGGTGCCAACACTTTTGTCATTTTATTTTTTGAGAAAGACTATTTTGTAAATTACTAAAAATTATATTTTACTTTGTGTTTTATTGACGTGTTTAAAGTTGACTAAATCCTTAGTCCTTAAAGTTTCCTTGAATTGTGGTATAAGCGTAGGGTGCCAATACTTTTGTTACCGACTGTATAATGTACATTTTTATTTATTTATTTTTTAATAAATTTAGTCGTTGCCAATTTTTTTATTATTTTCTCCCAATTTGGAATTGCCAATTATTTTTAAGCTCAGCTCACCGCTACCACCCCTGCGCTGACTCGGGAGGGCGAAGACAAACACATGCTGTCCTTTGAAGCGTGTGCCGTCAGCCGACCACTTTTTTTTCACACTGCGGACTCACCATGCAGCCACCCAAGAGCTACAGAGTCGGAGAACAACGCAGCTTACAGGAAAGCCCACAGGTGCCCGGCCAGACTACAGGGGTCGCTGGTGCGCGGTGAGCCGAGGACACCCTGGCTGACCAAACCCTCCCTCCCGGGCAAAGCTCGGCCAATTGTGCGCCACCCCCCTGGGAGCTCCACGCAGAGCGCCTTTAGCAGATGCGCCATTCGGGAGCATATAATGTACATTTTAAATCAAGTCCAGGAGGCAAACCATTTAGAAACTGCAAGGAAAAACCATTAAAACATCTTATATGATGAATTACATTTTAAAAACATTTTCCTGTTGCTGATTGCCTTTATTAAGGTCACCCATACCTAAGAGAAGATGTATTTTGTCCTTGACAACATCTTCCTGGGTTTTGGAAGCTGGAGACGTACTGCTGGAGGGTTGGCTGTGAACAGCAGCTGCCGGACCTCTCTGGAGACTGGTGGCCATGTCTTCGGACGGGTTGTTCAATGCGAAACCTGTGCTGTTGAGCCAGACTGCCACAGCATGGAGTATGGGAGCCCACGAGTTGCGGTAGTGGAGTCTAGCTGTATCAATCGTCTCAGGAGTGTAAAATGCTCCTCCTGTCAAAGGATCGACAGTTAGCAAGAAACAAATCAACTGGGTCAAGCCAGACTCTACTCTTTGACCTAGTATTACTGTCTATTTCTCATGCTTCCATACCTGAGATGCAAGCTCTTATGGACTTAATGTTGATATGTGTACATCAAGCAATTGTTTTTTTGTTTATTTATTTATTTTTATTTAGTCGTTGACAATGTTTTTTTTTAACCCCAGTTTTCTCCCCAATTTCGAATGCCCAATTGTTATTTGTATCCCGGTTCACAGTCATTTTAGTGCATGTAACAACGGATCAAACTGAAATTAATTTAAAATCAACTCATCACTATTGTCTGACAATTATGGACTTAGAGTGTGATGTACACTAAGAAAAGCACATGATATTATAGTAAATTCAGTATACATTTAATTTAGATATTGAAACAAATCTGGTTTTCATTCCTCAACCTTGGTCCTGGGGGCACACTGTGTCTGCTGGTTTTCATTCCTCAACCTTGGTCCTGGGGGCACACTGTGTCTGCTGGTTTTCATTCCAACTGAGCTCTCAATTACTTAACTAGACCCTTAATTGAACTGATAATTTGCTTAATTAGACCTTTTTAATTGTTTTCAGCTCTTAATAGTTGCAAATTTCCAGTTAGTTATAACATTTTACAAGTAACTTGAACTCTACAACTGTTTAACAGCTGAAAACAATTAAAAAGCAAATTTAGCTCAGCGGGAATGAAAACCAGCAGACACAGTGGGCCCCCAGGACCAAGGTTGAGAAACACTGCTATACTGGACCAATTTATTTCAATAATATAACTTTTAACTTTTCAAGTATTGGCTACCTATTGAGTACTAAATAAAAAAGGTTTCCCAAATGATAAAAATCATCTGAAATTAGCCAGTACTATGTGCGTTTGTATACACACCTTGGACGTGTTGTGGCATGATGCTTTCGAGTGCACCACCTCTGTATATTGTAGTAAAAACATACTGCACTTAGTGCCATTATATTTACACACCTGTGGAAAATAAAATGTTCCCTGGTGGACATAAAAGTTACCTACCATCAGAGGGCAGCTGGCTGGCAAACTCAGCTGGCAGGGTGAGGAGAGCGTAGTCCTTGAGCGCAGCGAGCCAGAGGTGGTTGAGAGTAGGCAGCTCGGGCTGAACCAGGGTGATGAGGCTATCAGGAGGAAGCACGTCCGCTGCTCCAAAGTCATCCTCTTCCTCCTCATTGCTTTTCACCGCTCTCTGTGGTTTATTCTCAGCTTCCTTTTTAATCTTCATAGCCACTATATAAACCTGAGGCAAGAAGAATTAGGTACAATATTAGGTTTCCCTGCTTCCAATTTCTGCCTGAATACAATCTTCATTAGAGAAGTGCATGCTTCATATATGTTTTAGATCAGTATACATTAAACTGATAGTCCGCAAGGTCATACCTGTATTTGGCAAACTATCTCTGCATGAGGCAACTGGGATACTTGGTGATTATGCAAACAATAAGGAACAGTACTTTATGGGTATTATGTATTTTTGGTGTTTTGTATACCATACATTCCACAAATGTATGTGTGACGGGGTACACCCCACCCCTGTGCATATTTTGTGTTTTTCTGTTGTTTTATGATTTAAGTGTATGTATGTATTGGTGCACAGGGTGTGGTTTTATTGGTGTTTAAATGTGCTGGTGTTTGAGCGCTGTTTTTGTTATTGTTGTTTTACAGCATGGATGGGGTTAAAATCCCACATCCAGCTAAACTCGTGCGTAATGTGGCCATCTCCCAAATTAATTAAGCAATTACCAATTGGGAGATGGCCAAGTATATAAAAGCAAAGCAGCTGCTCATAAAGGGTTGATGAGAGTGGAGCGTAGAAACGAGAGAGTGGATAGAAAGTGACAGTAAGATAAAGATTTAAAACAATTTCTACGCATGCTGGGTCAAAACCAGCACGGTACTTGTTTGGTTGTCTCTGTTTAATTATTGGCTGTTTATTTTGGTCACTGTGCCATTTTGTGAAGTGTTTCTGCTTTGTTTAAATCATTTATTTCTTTAATAAATAGGCTCACCAGCACTTCACTCACAGTACTGTCTCTCTTTCCTGGTCTGACAAGCCATCCGGGTGACAGTATGTTACAGCACAATATCTATTTACAGTACAGTATTTAAATATAAAGTGATGAGTGCTGACCAATGGCTGTTCAAATTTTAAGATTAAGCTAGTTGTTTTCTGGGTGATTAAATTATTTTACATTAAAATCAGTATACCAAAACTATAACAAATATAAAAATCGCCTTTTTAATTAATTCTCAGGAAACGTGGCTAGGCAACCAGGCTTTCATTGAGCTTTGGGCTGAGATTTGTGTGAAAGAAGCTGCCCTCTTAAATCCATGATATTTTTAACCTTAACCCTAAAATGCTGCCAAAAAATGTATGACTAAGGATGTGTGAATAAAAATATCAAACCAATCTTGATTACATTATTAAACGTATCATCCTCAGACCCCGAGGGTCCTCTGTTCAAGGTCAATTAAATAATTAAAGGTCTGGTTGGAACAAAGTCCTGCAGTGGGATGGATAAGAAGTGCCAAGGTTGCTTACCAGTGATTTAAAGGGATACGTTGGTCATACTTTAGTGTTTCCAAAGGTTAATAAAAACACTGTTTAATACAACATAAACCACACCAGGAGCTTCCATAAAACACTCCATTAAAATGCATTCTAGGTTCCAGCACCTAAAAACCTTCAGTTTATGATTTATACTGAAAATCCAAACATCCATTTAAAAGTATCCAAACTAATTGGGACAGATACTAGTTTGCATAATTGATTTGTATGGATAATCGAACAGGTATTAATAACAATTACTGTACCTTTAATAATGTATAGAATAAAGTTAACATACACAACTACTTAGTACTGTCATGAGTGACCCTAAAACCTGTCAACCCTTGCACAAGGTGTGAGCACCTTTTTGGAGTGAAAGGTGTATGTGATAGAAACAGCTTAATTTATTTGAAGTCTTCTAACTGATGATGAGAATGAGAATGTTGAGATGGGAGCCCAGCTAACAAGATTGAAGTTTCTGCAGGTATCAGGCACCTGTAGTGGCTTTGACAGACTCACTGAGAGCAGAAACTGACCCAAGACTGTCACCGCTACAAATTGAACATTTGTGAAACTGCAACAAATATTGTAAAGACTGTAATTTATTTTAAAGTCTGTAATATAAAGTCAGCAGAAATCTTAAACAAATTGTTAAAACACACTATTTCGATTTTTTTTAATAATGTACTCTGTATTAGTCTATGAGAATATTGTAGGATTCCATATTCCTGTTAATTCTAGTATAACAGTAGAAGAATTATTAATGAATGTGTAAGGTCAGACCGACCTTCTGAAAGTTCCAAACCTCCCTTATCAGGCAAAAGCATCTTGGAACTGAGTCCTGAAACATTCCGATCCAGCGAGAACAGAATGGCAAACTATGGAGCACAGTTAATATGACAAAAATAATTGAACTAAAATAGGTTTGTGGTTCTACTATAGTAAGAGAAAAAAACTAAAGTGTTTAAATAGAAGACTGTGAGATTTTAAAATAAGAAACTTAATATAATAACTTTAGTAAATGCATGAGGATATTAGTCTATATCAAAGTAAAGCAGTCCTAAGTTTTAATATTCAAGGTTGCATTTGCTACCAAGCAGGTGCCTAATTAAAAATTTACCTCTTGCTTTCTGTGCATATCAATGGAGCAAAATAAAATTACAATGTATAAAAGAGACTGCTATATTGAAATACCTGAATTAGAAATACATGTTATAAAATCATTTAAAGTTAAACTGTTATACAAATAAAATTATTATTGTTGAAAGAACATATTCCAATTAAAAATAAGAGAGTTCAGTATTAACTGACAATGTTAAAATATTGTAATAACTGTACTATGACACACACAATTCTGGAAGGGCATTAGAACTTCAAAAGATAAGGCTTAGTCTTTTGCACCTCAAAGCAGGATTTGGTGTTGTCTCTTAAAAGCGGGATTTGTCAACCTTGAACAATAACCAATGGAAGGTGCTTTAAGAAAGACAGGAGTATGTACCTCATTAAAATAAGAAAATAATGAGAGCTGAGTTATAAAAATTAGGATGTAAGCTTTTTTATTATCTGAAAAGATACCGGTCTGAGGCTGTCTTGAATCCAGCCAAAAAATAACTTCATGCAGTGAATTTGGAAAAGTGCTTACAGTAGAGTTTCATAGTAATTAAAAAACTAGCCTTGGCAGGTACACAGGGTGTCTGAAAACTGCTTGCGCAGGGGATTTTTAGAAAAAGAGAGATAATATTAAATGGAGAAAAAACTCTATATAAAAGCTGAGGTAAAACCCCTGTCAAGTGTCACTCAACTTGATCTTACAAGTTGTGTGGTCCATACTCTGAAGATCTCTGAAAAAGCTGGTTGCTGTTTGGTCATATTTAGAAGTCTCAGTTCTTGTTTTTACGTTATATTCTACAACTACACTTCCATATAGTGGAAGGTAAGAACAATTTTGAATTGATATCTCATTTATATTGATGCATTGCTATAAGGTATAGGAATTACAGTTTAGCTTTGGAGAGTGATATATTGGATGTTTTAGGATTTAGCAGTGGGTGCTTTAGCAGTTTGCATGTCTAGCCTAAGGGCTGGGTATGTGATAACCAAACCTGTATTACTGTGTTGAAGTATTAATGCTGTTAAACCTGTAAAGGCACTGGAAACGTCCAGACTGCCTATTCCTTGGGATTTGCTGTGGTCTGCAACCACCCAATCAATTTGTAAGCATTTAATAAACAGAAAGAGCACTATATTCTGATTCGTTAAAACTTCAAATTAAATGAGTCTGTGATTATCTTGATTATTAAAAAGTTGTCTGGATACTTTGCAAGCCCAGTGCATGAACAATCCACTACAGGAGTTTAAAACATCTCTGTCCTCCTTAAACGTCTCCCCTGAGTTTAAGAGTGTGTTCAGAGCAACACAAGAAGTACATGCGAATCTGACAGTACACAAGTACCTACTGATGATATATAACTAGTAACCTATTTTATCACATTAAGCATACACAATTACAAAGCTTTACAAATCATTAAATTAATACAATTTAGTTAAACTTTTAACATCTACAGTTAAGTTAATGAAATACTGTAATTAAACATACCATATATCAAACTTTGAAAATCAAAGAATACAATTCAGTACAACTTTGACAAATTACAGAACTAGTAATCATTAAACTTCAAAAATTCAGTAATATGTTTCTATACTTTGATACTTGCTGTTAAGGCATTGTAATAACATGCAATTGAAATTAATAAAATAAAAGTTCTTCGCTGCTCAATAACAGACAGGATCTCCAGCCCTTACCAACGAAATAGAAGAAAAATCAAGAACGAGGTGACTGTTTTAATTTGCTTAACTGTAACAATTTAAAGAACACAATGCTCCATCTAATGTTTTTGTGGTCTGAATAATTCTGTAACATTTATTTGCCTCAGTCTGCTGGTCCTTTTTTTGGCAGCTAAATCTTGTAGCCGTTTTAGCAGCATAAGCTGTGTGCGTAATACACCACACGTAATTCATCACGTGATTACAGGTGCGTTCAGTTGATTAGACAGTATGGTTGATTAAAGATAATCGGATAATTGACTCTCTACTGTATATATCACAGACACAAAGCTGGTGATTATGTTGGCGTAGTGTTCTGCTTACCTCAGCCCAGGCTTTCAGGACAGCCAGCTTCTCCATGGTGGTGGCGCTCTCACTGTACAGCTGACTGGAGGAGCCCTTCCCAGCTTGCACCTTGTCAAGGGAGGACACCAGCAGGTTGTGAACTCTCCGCAGGTCGTTCAGGTCGCTCACCACTCCGCTGCCGATCCAAGTACTGCACACCTGCAGCCACGGAAACACAGAACTTAATACTAGGGCTGTGCGGGAAAGGGTAAGGGTTTAAAAGATGGAAACTGTGCCTATCTAATCTTACCTCATTTTAATTTTGAATTTTTTTTAATTGGATTTTATTACTGGATCATCTTGGAGTGAACTAAAGCTGTTTATAACTACTACTTGTATTCTTGGGTTGTCAAGTCACACTTTTGGTGCCAATACCAAATGCTTACTCATTTACAAAGTAAAATCATGCCAAATATCCACTGCTACACATCAAGTAAAAATAACACACATTGGCTGCTGGCAAACTGAAATTTGTGCATTGCTACAAGGGTGTTTAAAGTACAATCTGAAGCCGGAAAACCATGAGATTCTGGCTTTATGAATTTAGCAACAAGTTGGATTTTAAAGTGGTTGCTTATTGGGATGGGGTTGTAATTGGATTTGTGATTATAACATACTACATATGCATATTAATCTGTTTTGTATTTACCACTGTGGTAAAGTAATAACAAGAAGAAAACACAGACAATAAATGAGATCCGATACTAGCATGTTTCAAAGCTTTATGGTAAACAAAATGGCTTTATTTTTATTTGCACAGTTCAATATCGTACTCAAACAAAATTATATTTTAATACACTATCAATTGTAATATCATTACAATAATGACAAAAAAGTTAAAGTACAAACAAATATTTTAGAACTACAAAGAATTTAAAGCTTGATACAGAATTAGCCTTTATTTCACCCTATAAAAATGATTAATTGGCAATTGTTGCTTGCCTTATTCCATATTCTCCTGCCATGACTTCCCTGCTTTCTACCACAGTCTCTCCTTTTACAGCATTTCAACTACTTTCTGTTCAGCCTCATGTCTGTAGTATGGCTAAAACCAAACATATAATCTTGTGTAATTGCTGATCTGGCATGACACTGTAATTGAGGGTTTACCCATTAAGAAATGCATCCTGTTTTGGATCTCAACATTTATCACTTTGAGGGTCATGCATTAAGCATTTGCCGGCCTTTTGGCAAGTTAAGGCAGTGTTAGCACCGCCAAAATGCACTCAGTCGCTCATTAGCCATGCATTTTAAGGTGTGTCAATCCTTAATTATATGCATAGGCAAGTCTATGATATTAAAATGAGATTTATGAAGCGTCAGAATAGCTCCGCTGGCTCTAAAAGGGTCCACAAATGATTTCAAATTGGTCTTACTTGGATGCAAAGAAAAAAAGTCAGAAAGCAGCTGATAGGAAGAAGCATTATGGCAGCAGTCAATGTATTTCTTATGATGGAGAGTGCAGGCTCCTAACCTTCCTGAGCAACCCAGGAACAGAGGGAGAGTACTGAGAAGAAGGGAGAGAATGTTTAGGGTCCGCATTACCCTTTTTGATCTCCCGGAGGATGAGATTATAGCGCGATACCAGCTAAGCAGCGGCGTTATTTTTAATTTGTTGGACTAAAATCAGGGCTGACATAGAACCAGGCACAGCTCGCACCTAGGCAGTGCCAGTGTTCTGAAAATCTGAGCCTCCCCCTCCAAATGGGCCTTCCGTAGCACAGATTTTCAGACTAGTCTGATAAATAGTGCCTCCCCTCCAAATGAGCTACCTAAAATCGAGCAATACGAGGAAGCTCATTTGGAGAAGCAGAAATGACCTCCAAATGGGCTGAGTATTTAGGCATTTAAATTGAGCAGCTTATGCCTTGCCTCATTAATTTTGGGCCAGTTAATACATTCAGGATGGGGTAAAATTTGTGCCCCGGCAGAATGCTACTTTACAATCTGCCAATTTGCTGCTGCGTCGGTTGATCTTGATACATGACCCCCTTTTTGTTCTGTACAGTACTTCAAGGATTTCCATATATAGATTTTCCATTCTCTCCAATCATTTTCCATATTACAGGAATATTTAATACCATTTACTATGGTAAGTTTTCAAAGTCATTTTTCAGTTTTTCCATGCTTTTTCCCCTGGTTATACTATGCATTACCATAGTTTATCATGGTTTGCCATGATTTTTTATATGCTTTACCATACCTCTCTGGGATTTACACTGTATACCTATGATTTACCATGCTATGTGCTATTACACTTTTCTATGCTTTTACTTTGGTAAACTTCTAAAAATGCAAGAAAACAGTTATGCAGATGTGGGGGAGGAGTTTATGCACATTATTTGATTTTTGCCTTGATTATGCATAACTATATTTAAGCTATGGCAGTTCCAAAACCTATTGAGAAGGAGAAGTTTGAACTCCAACAATACTGGGAAAGGTCAGAAGACTTGCAAATTTAATAAGATTACCATCGTAACATAAAGTATTTTAATCCCTGGCTTGTTTACAAAGGGATCCTGTACAGAGTCATTCCCACAAATAGTTTCAAATTGTAAGAAATCTGACTTTACTCTAAGCAAGGATTTAGAATGAACTCTTTAGTACATTTCATTAAGCGTGGCCAAAGCTTCCCACAGAAAATGCAGCACAGATTACATACTGTTGTTGGATTTATGGAAGCTAGCCACCATTTAATACGACTCAAGCACTGCTTTTCTGTTTTTACTTTGGTTAATACTAGAGGTCGGCCAGTATTGATTTTGCTGATACCAATACCAGAAAATGTAATAGCCGAAACCAAAACAATGTAAACGATATTAATAAAATTAGACATCTTACTGAACCTAGCAGACAATGTGTACTTGAAATTCCATTAATGGTTCTACATAAATCGATCCCCAACAAACTTATCAGAACTAGAGCAATTTTTCTACCAAGTACTGACTTAAGGGGCCGAATACTTATGCAACCAGTAAATTTCATGTTGTACATTTTCTTGCAAGTTTTGCTGACATCCTCCTCATATAACAGTGTTCAGTTTAACCACTACAGCTTTGAATAAAAAAAAGTTTGTTTGAAAAACTGTGCATAAATTATTTGTAATTCAACAAAACGTGAAAACTTTGCATGGGGGTGAATACTTCTGCAAACCACTGTATATCAAAACACTGCTGAATATCATTTTGCAACAAGTGAAAAACAAAAAAAATCGATATGCAGCCCAACTACATAAAAAATGCTTGTGGAAACACACTTTTATTGCATGGAGGTTTTACTTAACGTATTTACCAGTGTAGTTATGATGGAGCTCTATGGGAACAGTGAAAAAAAAAACTATAGTCTTCTGCAATCAGAACATTTTTGGTGAACCCCGCTCTGACTGCATTGTGTGTCCGATTTCCTGGTAAGTGACGGTTTGTGAACTTTGTGGTCTTATAGGAATTGTAGTTTGGCGCGGTGATGTAGTAGCGCTGTCATGGGCAGTCACTGTAATGGTCGGCGCTGTAATGTCCTTCGCGGTGATGTCGTCACGGTTTTGGACTCGCTGTTATGTCATGTAACCGAGTTAATCAGCTCTAGACGTGTTTGATTAGTTTAATACATCAGGATTTGCATCCTGGATAGATGTTTTGGAGTTAGTTTGGTTAAAAATGTTTTGGTTTTTTAAAGAATAAATTCATAAAAATGAAAATGGGACAGACCATTTTTTTAAGAAGTGGTCTGTGGATTTTGTCATTGTGGGTGAACAGATCAACTATTACACCAATAAAAAAATGTGTTGGCTTGGGCTGCTGGGGTATTTTGCAAGTCTTTATGAAACAGCAGCTACAATACCAGTCTTTTACATTAAGTAGGGTTATTCAAAATGCAATTGACCTCTTAGTATTACTTTTGAGAATTTTAACTACATTGATGATTTTATCTGGACAAACAACTAGGTGGTTAAAGAGTTTATGGTGCGATTTGTTCTGTGTGAAATATTTTCGCTATTTTTTTAATGAACAACCCTTTACCTGAAAATAACGAAATATACTTATTTTGTAACACGCATTAATATGGTAAACTCTTAGCCATTCAAGATACATTTATTTCTGTAATATTAAGCAAATTAGGTTGAGTTCGATTGATATTGAACTGGAGCATATATGTTTTAAATCTCTGATTTCACCTCAACTGCATTACTTGGACTGTTTTCCTTTGTAGCTGCTATGTTTTAAGCTTAGAAGCAAGATCTCTATATCAAATATCAAATTAAATACCACAAAAATTTCTTTTATATGGTTAAGGTATCTGAAAAAAATTATCAGGGAGTTTTCACTGTTGAGAAAGTGAAAAACACTCAGGCTGCCATCAGTAAAATTGCAAATAAATGGTTAAATGCATTCTTTTGTTTTGTGGTATCCATTACTGTACATCCAACCCAATTGAGCATAGGTAAAAGGGCCTCTGTATGGTCATAACTAAATCTGCTTATAAACAGGCCAATGAATCATGAATTCACTGAAATGGAGAGACAAAACACAAGGCAGAAACCTTGGACCTTTAATGGTGAACATCAGAGGGGCAAGTATGAGCACATTATTGTGCATCTCAATTTTGTATTTTTAATTGAAATGTTCTTTTCTTTTTACTTGTAGATTGCTAATCTCCTGTACAATGAATCTCATTAAATCAAACTGTCTTGAACTGTCAGAATTAATAACTCAAATTGACTCGAGCCCGATAGGTGACTCAACGCGACTCGACTAGAGCAAACCCTGTGACTCAACTTGAGCTTGGCATGTCAAAGACTTGACTACAACACTAATAAAAAGTCAACCATCACTTAAGTCAACAGACAGTCTTGGTCCCGAATTTTCTCCATATAAAATATATGCATCCTGCCTCTAAATTTTTTACTCGTAACTTGACACTTATTACCGATAGCGAAGGGATAAACTATTAAAAAAGACTAGTGGATAACACGACAATGTCATTTCATGTGACTGACCACTGAATGGAAACGTATCGTCCATTCATTCATTCGTAACTACCAAGTGCAGCTGGTTACAGTGTTAGTTCAAAATTAGTTCTTGTTCAATTGGCTTTAAAGCTCAGGTATTTAGGATAACAAGCTTGATTTTTGTGTGAAACTGTTAGTTGTTTATTATTGATTTTGTTCACCAAGTTATTTTTGTATAATGTACATTTGTTAACTTTTGCTATTTAAGTCGTCAAATTAGACATTACAAGCCAATACCTAAAAGTGTAGTTAGGGCTTCTGATTTTCGGTTTTAACTGATAAAACACCCCCGATACAAAAAATATATATAATTGGTGGACAGCCAACAAACACTGGAAAAACTGTGGAAATGGTTAACCAATTCACGATGAATTTACCCTATTCCCATTAAAAATAAAACCTACTACAAAAATAATAATAAACACATTTCCCAGTGCTGCTGGGCAATGTCCTGTCTTCCTGACCTGCATCTATCATTGATTCGTTCTGAATACTTTAAACCCGCCCAAACTACTGAGTGACAGCACATTCCTACGTTTCTATTTAAAACGAGATTACTATCAGGATGGAGACTTGTTAGCAGGATTTAAAAGCTGTATTACAGTTAAGATATGGAGGATTTAAAACAGAATTGTAGTAAAATGTACAAAAATGCTATAAAGCTAGGATGTGCTATCCTCATCTTTTTTATGTTTCAGAAACTTCTCTGAAATATATTAAAAAACAATTTCATCTTAAATCTTACCAGCAAAAAACATAAGCCTGGATTAATATGGACTTAAAAAAACAAAAAAATAGAATAATCAAATTATCCAGGAAGATGTACTACCTGGCAGGCCTTTGCTGTGATGTCAGATGGCGTATCCTGGGAAAAGGCTGGTCGCAGGGCTGCTCCAACCTACCAAAGTTAGAGAGACACATTATAGTAAACAACACTAAGATGCATACGTTCTGGTGAATAACACTAAGGACTGGATATGAGTGTTCCCTCATATATTGTACAGGCTACATTTGATTATAATGTATGGGTCATCCATATTCAACTGACTGCTAGACTTAATAAATTAATTTTTAAAAGGTCATACTTTTTAATCATTCTTAGATCTGTCATTAGAGTTTGTCAAGCGAAAAAAAGTACACTGTATATTGAAAAATCAGCTAGAATTATAAAATTAAAGTACTGTGGTTTCTGTGCTGCATTATGAACATATGTACAGTTATGAAACGGGATAATAGAGCATTCATGTGGAAGCTAATACAATTAATTTCCTCTCTAATATCAACCTCTTTGCCACTAATACACACATGACTCCTGTTATTTCTGCTAATAACATTTAAATTTACCATATCATGCAATTTGCATACGTCAGAATTTTCTAAACTGAAACAAAATGGTAGAAATCATATGTAACCGATTACTAATTTCCATCTATTTATTTCACAAAAACTCTCTCTTTGAGGTTTGCAGGTCAGTAAATTTAGGGCCTGGCATTTCAGAAAAACTGTTCAAACCAGTTAAACCTGCAAGTTCAAATCCCTGCATTTGAAGACTGAATATTCAGCAAATACTTTAATATGGCTTCACAGGCCAACTTGGAAAGCAGTGGCACTCCTGGCTGAGGTGTGGTAATGTGAAGTTGGAAAGGAGATTCTTACATTGGCCTGGTACTGCTCCAGTATCACATGTCCTGGGAACTCTGGCTCAGGGACGGCTGCAAACTTCTTGATGATGTCCTCCAGGGCCTGCAGGCCTGCCATCCTCAGCTGGTTGCTGTGATCAGTGGCAGCCATGAAAGCCATGCGGATTAGGTCCGGGAGGTGAAGCACAAGAAGATCATCTGCAGCAGAACCAAACACACTGTTGATGGTTTCTCAAACCCTGGCTAGCACTAATCTTGGACTACCATATAGAATGTAATATGATGCAGTGCAAGATTAGTGCTAATCAGTGTAGTGTATAACCTTATTTTTATAAGCAAAACAGAAAAGCTCTTAAAATATTCACTTCAGTGCTTCAAGTTGGTAACAATTATTTTGTAAAAAGCATGGTTTTTCAACCCAAGCCAGTTATAGTACAGAGAATATGAATACATTATTAACTGGGAGTGGAAAAATAAAATACAATTACTACTGTAAATAAGAATATTGTAATTTCTTGGAGAATTCATATATTAAATGAAATATAAAAGGTTTCCTGGTCCAAGTTTACAGTATTCCTAATCAAGGGTTACATAAATACAACAATCTATACCCTCTCAATATGAATTTCTTACTGCTTACTCATTTTGTTCTCTTTAAATGTTTCATTATGTAAGAGAACATTGTTAGAAAAAAATCGCATTTCTTTTTTTTTTCAGATTTCATGAGTAGCACTCTGCTTTTCTAGTATTGCATTTCATTTACATAAGTTATATAAATAATATTTTTTCAACGTGCAGAGCCTGTCTGTTTAAAATATGTTTGTAATATTATCCTTTCACAAAAGGAGGTTTCTAAAACTGACCTTTTGGGTTCTTGAGTTTAGCTGAACGGGCAGCTGCCAGGTCAAAGTGCACCTTGTCTGCGCTCTCACACAGCAGGATGATGCGGCACAGACAGTCAGCCGCGAACACACGTGTCACCCATCGAGGAGCAACAGAAGGCATGGACTTGTCATCCTCTCCCAGTGCGGTAAACATGATGTCATCATCCATTTCATCCTTCTTCTCCAAGTCTTCCTCCTTCCCAACTTGAAGAGGGACTGCAGCACCGGCCTCTAAAGGAAACAAAACCGTTTTTAAAAAAAAAAAAAAACAGCACCATAAAATTAAAGAAACAGACAACTTTTTGGTCCTTGGAAAAAAGTAAAGTTTATGAAATTAATTAAGTGAATGTAGAGCAATATTTATTTTGATTTAATTACCACAATATATAGCATTTTGTCTGTTATGGTATAAGCTGTACAATGCTGAATACCCTAAAATTCCTAATAAGAAGCACAACCCCAATAAACGAGAGCCACTCCCCAAATAAACACTTGCTCTATGTTTACTATACAGCGGCAGTGAAGCAGGCATCAAATTATTGCTTTATTTACAAACAGGTGAGATAGAGACAGTGATTGCTATTACATTTTTTTTTTTGTATCGGTAGACTGCAAAGAAGGCTACTGTTTAACTGTAATAAATAACTTGGACAAGCAGTTCTCAAGAAATATAGTATATAAAAATATGTGTGACAACATATGGCCATAACCACGCTTCTATTAAATCCCAGTCCACAGAGATTTCCATCCACTATGAGGAATACCAGCTACAACATCTCCAGGACAATATACAAAAGACATTTATTACTGTAATTTATAATAAGAAAAACTTAAATCAAAGTCTAAGTTAGCAGTGTTCTGTGCACTGCAGCCATGATTAATCCACTGTAAATCCACTCTTCCTGTAACTTCTCACCTATAGAGGCAGCTAGGACATCCTTACAGAGTTTCAACCAGTGGGACAGTTTTTCAACAGCCAGGGAGGATAGCATGTGTCCCAAAGTGTCGTGAATGTCAGAGCAGAGTTTCTTGTCCGTCTCCCGATCCAGCATCCCAAACAGGACTCCTTCAAGACCAGTCTCGGTGATATTCAAATCTGCAATTGCAGGTGGGGTTTTAGGCAATACTATTGTATGCACAAGAGATTGCAGCGCACATACTGTTATTATACGTTTTCTTGTATGAATGTTTGTCTATATGAAAGCTTGTGTTTCATTATTTGTGAACAACTTGCTGGATTGATTTAAAAATGTTCGTAATTGTTGTGGAACTAAACACGCACAACTGCAGATTGTAATGTAAAAAGTTCCCCCAAAACACTGAAAACACCCACTGGCTATTCATGGATCAGTAAGCATAATCATTTGCAAGCATTGATTCCCAGTTAGGTAAAGACCTTCTAGTTATAGTATTCATTTCTTCGTAATTATGCTATTTATACATTCAAATTCAGATGCATCCCAGTAAGAAAACATCACTCTAAAGCACAAACTCCAATATAAGTGCTAGAGAGACATCTAAGATTCAGATATACATATAGTTGTGAAGGTAGGCTCTAAATTCACCTAACTGTAGCCAGTGCCTTTGTCCCTCCACTTTCATGTGCTCTAAAGCTGATGTGAGGAGGTGGCCGTATCATTTTTTTCTGATTTAGTTAAGCATTGGCAGAACATTAATAAATGTCCTTTCTTCTTAGAATAAAGAGTCCTTATTGCTTTTGCAGTGGTTAAAAGGCACTATGATTTACCTTTCATCTCATATAAAGGTGTATGAGAGGAAAGATGAATCTGAAGAAATGTAAAATATCAACTTTCAAGTCACTTACTCATTCCAGTGCTGTCCTTGGGGTCGCCTGCTTTTTTCGCCAAGCTCATAGCGTACTCACAAACTTCCGCCGCCTCTCTCTGTGCCAGCTGTCGCAGGCATGCCACTGCAGCACGACGCAGCAGCAGGTGAGAGCTGCATAGGTGGACCTAAAGGGGAGATGCATTCCAAATGCATCATTTAAACAAAAACAGACATTTTGAGTTTGTATAGTACTGTGAAATATCCTGTGTTGATATCTGTTCATTATATCCCTGCAAGGAAACAATTTACGACCACACATTTCTTCTTGTTCTTAACTGAATTTCAAACTTGGTTCCATAGAAAACATATTATTCATGTCTATGTGTACTCTCACCTATGTAGTAAGCCAAATAACAAATGGACTTATGCACAACTTTTCCTTTACATTTTCTAAATTGGTCACCAATTTTAAGCCTCTGATGGCTTATTACATAATAAGGTCATGCAGATGAAATATTCATCCCCATTCAACAAACAGGTTATACTGTAAATCACTGAACCAGATTGATTACTATGCATCTTTCCATCTTGATCCATAGAATATATGTGACGAATATCTAAAATTTAGTCCATAGTAATGACATATTGATCCTTACATAAATATACGCTAAAAACAGCACATCAGCACAGATTTATATATTTTTTAATAAATTAGTTCTCCAGAAACTTAATCTTTCAAAATAAATGTAATTGTCAATTTTCATACTGAACCTTTTTGCATGCAGAAAATCATAATGTGAAGGCAGATTATTTTATAGAAAGACTACAACACATTTCAAACAGACACATGTGATAAACCTATTAAAAGCACCACACTTACACAGAGGCAAGGGACCAGGCTGGACAAGTTAACATGGCGTGGTGCAAACATGTGAAGCTGTTGCAGGCAGGAGATGGCAGCAGCCTGAACAAGGGAATCTGAATGGTCTTGCATGATTGCACAGCCTACCAGGCAAGAGGAGCGGATAGTAGAGATTGTGGCACTATTTCCTGAAAACAAAAATAAGTTTCTTTCAATGACTTTGTCAGGTACTTGGAGTGGAGTTGACTGTATATTTGCTGCAATTAATGGGCAGAGTGCCCTGTGATTCACAGAAGAGCTTTTTTTTTTTTTTTATATCAGTAGTTTTCAGGTTGCCTCAACATAGCGAAACTCCAGAAAAGTACTTTTGGCTAATACTTCCAATTAATTCCTAAAAGGCGAGTTGAAAAGGTTTTTTTGGTATTTCCCAAAATGTCTGTTATTCAGATTTGATGTGTTGATTCAACTGCATGATGTACAATCTGGAAATTGATACAAACCTCTCCTATTGAACTTAAAGCTATTGTTTATGTTGTTTATTACTTAACCCTTGAACACTTAATTTTGTTTCACACTTGTCAATCAGCTACAACATGTGAGAAAGGCATATTTATCATTTCTACAAGTTTCCACTTACAACACAAACATATAAAAAAAAATAACACAGACAGGTTTATTTTAATTAGTAGGCAGATATTTCTGGTCCTTTTTTCCTGGCAAAAAAAAACAAAACAGCAGTTGTGCCTTTCATAACTTTAATCCCCTGTTGCCTTATGTTTCCATTCATTCTCCATTTTATTTATGCAGACCTTTCCGTGCTTTTTGAAAAACATTAGCCATAATACTAAACTCATTGAATATTCACTGTTTGGTTTCATTTGTTTAGAATCACAAAACAAAACAAGGCTGCATTCTGAAACAATGTATTTAACTAAAAACAAAAGCGTGTTCCCTGTATTAATAAAAAGTCATTATCATCTCAGTTTAGAAGCCCTGTATAATATTATGGACACATAGTTAATAATTTTGATGTCGTTCAAAAGGTATTTTAAGCACCAGGTTAATTAATTACCTTGCAGTTCAGGACCAACGGTTGTGATCAAAGCTCCCAAGCAGCGTCCAAGACACTGATGCACTTCTGTATGCGACGGAGGAACTGTCAACAGGAGGGTCAGCACTAAGGACAGGGTGGGCTCCACGTAGCCCCGGTACATCGGCCCACTAGAGTCCACGATCAGGGCCAGGGAGTGAAGAGCCCAGGTCTGAAAAATAGCAAAAAGACACATCAGCGTGACCTCAATATAAAAAATTTTAAAAAATACAAATGGGTGTGTTTTTTTGATCAAAAACAAAGCATCCTCAGGCCAAAATGTAAAGGGGAAGACATCTATCTATAGAGAAGCTTTTACAATTTCAGCGTTTCATTATTAGGCTCTGTTCTAACAAACAGTACCAGCCTGAACAGATCGGAATGGCTGATCAGACAACCGTATTTTTTGACATGCCAAGCAATACCACAGTTCACAAAAAGGGAAAAAAACAGGTGTGAGTAATCACGACTGGAAATGAGAAGCAGCGCATAACTGTAATGCTGTGTGTGATAGCAGACAGCCGCAAACTGCCTCCATACGTCGCTTTGTTATATGCGTAATTGAGGTTGTATCTTTGCAAATGCAGCTTGATTTGATGTTTTATTTTTTCCTCAAACTGAGGGTGGGAAATTTGAGGGGGTCTTAAATTTTAAGGAATACGGTATAAGCCTTGTCATATAAGGTACATTGAGTGGACAGCACTCATAACAAAAAAAATATATATTATAGACTGGAGGTCAAAGAACTTGGTCCATCATTGCCACAAGTAATCTCCCTTTTGAAAATTTTAATTCAACTCAAAGTGTGCCTCAGTGCAGTGACTTTTATTTGCCCAACAACCTGACCTGCGACATTGGGTAGAGGAATTTCAGCCCATTTTTTTTAATGAAATTTTATCTTTAGCAAGAAGGATCAAAATTTTACCTGGACTTCATGGGAGGTTCCGTCCTGAGCGAGAGCCAACAAAATGCTGACACTGGTCTTTAGATGTTGCCCTGAGCCTATTCCCCCAACATACCGATGAAGACATCCTAGAGCAAGGGAGTGCCCAGTACGGGACACAACATCCCGAGCGGATTTCAGTCTGAGAAAAGAGCACAAAGTGAGAACTTAGACCAAGACATGTCTGTGTCTTGCCAGCACGACACTACCGTCCCTTTCACAAGTCCCAATAGCATTATCATTCATAAAGTTTGCAGCTATTAAATTACACAAATACCAATTGAATACTATTAGTTGAGAAAAGCTTGCTAAAAGAAGGCCAACCAATTGCTAAACATCAGCAACAATTGAAACAGGTACATTGGACACAAAATTATTTGTCTGGTTCTCTATATTACGGGAAATAAAGATTTCTATTCAGTAAGGGAGTTTGCCCAGGTCAATTGATAGCCTTCTGGAGAAATAAATATCCTCAACCCTTTTTGCACTTACTTATCAAAGCTGTACTGAGCCATTCTAGCAATAAAAGTGGCCTCTCCCACGACTTGGGCCATCCTGCCCAGAGCTTCCCCAGCAGCACATCTCAGGATAGGATTAGAGTTGTCCAGAGCTCCCATAACCAGCGCCAAGGCAGACTTTCGAACCTCCTCTGGGCCCAGGCTGCTCTTATTCTCTGCTAGACCCTGAAGTCAAAAAGGAATGTCATAAAATTAGGTACATAGAGCATACAGATAATCCTACTACCATGTTTGCATTACCATCATTTTGTAGGACACACACATTATTTTAGTGAAGGCAATTTATTGATTTTGCAAATATACTACACTTCCAGGTCACTGCATTCTACTTCAGAAGGCTGCATGTCAACATTTAAAGTAGAAGTTCAAGATCTTGTAAAGCACAGAATCAAAAGAATAACACGGAATCCAGTGCTGCACGGGGAAAAAAAAAAAAAAACAGGAACAAAATGCATTTAGTAGTAGAGCATTAAGCTTCAAATTACATATTTGAAAGGAAAATATGAAACTTTTGCACAAATGCACGCATTTTGTACAATACAGGGCAGAGAGTTGTAACTACAGTGCTGCGGGGCGGGCATTAACGTTGCTGATCACTTCTAAGAGAAGCAGGATATACAAAGATATTCAATTGCCCCTTTACTTCCTTCACGCTGTGCGCAAAGCATTATGGGATACACAGAGAACTTGGGTGAAATGTTTCTATTGAGTAAATGGAGCTGTGTCAAATTTTTGATTTGCTAAAAAAAATACATCAAACTTTGGAAGTAAATTTCTCTTGGAGAAAATGGCAACACTGGCAAATTATGACACTACGTAATCATTATGAAAATTGCTATTTTCTGCGCACAGTCCCGTATTGTGAGGCATGCACAGAAAAGCAGCACAGATATTCTAGTATTGGCACAGCATTTGGAAGGGTAAACCTGAAGAGATTGGAAGCTGTGTCAAATATATTATATTAATATCTTTGGATATGTGCTTTATTAATTTATAAAATAGACTTTTTTTGTTTTTGTTTTTTATACAGGTTTTCAAGGATAAAACAACCACACAACATAAGCATAGGGATGCCTATTTTACTGACCTGTTTACTTTCGTCCCACTGAATTACATTTTTTAAAACAGAAAAAACCAAATCAGAAAAAAATAAAATCCATAAACACAGAAAAATAAAACAGATTTCATAGGGCCTACATATTAGGTAAGATTTACTGGAATTAATGTGTTAGCTCTATTTACAATACAAAACCTATCTTGTATTTATTTATTTTTAAATGCAGTAGATCTTATTTCATTACCAAACAACAAGCTTCTCCATATTATAGAAGCAGTCTTGGAACAATAGACTAAGGAAACTCTGGGTACAAATACTAGATTAGTCATTCCATTGCAAAGTTTCAGGTGTGACACAAACGTGGTTTTAAGCAAACACATGTTTATGTTTTTTTTTGTAGTTTTTTTAATGTATCTCCTACCTTCAGTGCACTGAGAACTGCAGTAAAAATGTTTAGCTGGACAGCTTGCTGACGAACTCCTTTGGCTTGTTTGATGCATTCAGCAAAGTGATCCAACATCTGCAGCCTGTCACAATGCACACAAAAGCCCCAGTTACCAAAACATTAAAGTGTGTGTTATGGTTGTAGCTAAATCATTTTCACCTCTGCATTGCAAACAGAATAATCAAGGTGAACACTTTTCATTGAAGATCACAGTCCTACCAACCAATGCATCTGACAACCAAGGCCAGTACAGGGTAAGATAACATATTAAAAAAACATGAATGCCTTAACTTTAATTTGACATTCAGTTCTGAAATTGAGAAATAGCTCAATTTAAGTATTCTGTTGCATCTGCAGCTGACATTGACTTTATCTTGTGAAATAGTGTTAGGAAAGTTTATGAAGACAGGATTGTGCTTTATATTGCTTACCTCCTTTCACAATTAAATGGTTCCAAGAGGACCACATTCAATTTACAGCCTTTCACTAAATGAACAGAATTATTTAATACAAAAAATAATATCTGTTTGGTTCTCACCGATGTTTAAAAGAAACATGAGGGAAGACCACACCAAACAAGGCTACAGAGGCATCGATGACTGAAACTCCCAAAGGCAATGGACCAGGTATAGCTTCACCCACTGGGACACATGAAGTAAATGGAGGAGGGGTCATGTTCCAAAGCTCCGCTCCCAGATGCACTGTTCGGCTGCAGCTACGAAACAAGAAAATCATGCTGAATAAGACTATAGAGATTATAAACTGTATTGGTAGAAGCATTACTGTGTTGTACATGAATCTCTTTGAATAAAAGCTCCCTAAAGATTGAGCGAACAAAGGCATACAAAACTTCAGTAAATCAATATGCTTTTACTACACACCACAAAAGGGAGTAACAGATAGAAAAGAAAAATCTGTCATTTTGAAGAAGTAAATAATCTCCAGTATAAAAATCGCCTGATTCGTATATACCGTATATGTATGGGTGTGCATGCAAGCAAGGAACTAAATATAAATCAGAGTACTGAGTTAACCACATTCCATTTCTAACAAGTATGTATAAAGTTAGTCAAGCTACTCTAGTGTTGCCTTCATGCTGGAGGACAAATAAGGTAGAGAAGTTCACCTTCAACTGAATGACTTAATTCCAACCCCAAAGATAGCTTTGACACTGAATCAAATACTTCAAGAGTAAATAATTCTTAATTAGTGTGCAACCCAATAGCTACATTTCACATGCGCAAATCAAATAGGATTAAATGTGTTGTCAAAAAACAATATTTAGTGTGTAAGAATTACTTTTACTGTGCTGGGAGTTCTGGACTAGTTACCTATTGTGACGGTAACAAGGCGTCATAGCAAATTAATTTGTCAAGAAGTAAATATTAAATTAATATGGTGCATTAAAACAAAATATTTCACCTGATCTTCAATAGATTTGTGGTCTGTTTCCTGAAGCCAGGAGCCGAGCAGTACACTGTCGTCGTAGTGGCACAGGGACCTCAGCAGGGATGTGGTGGTGTTTGCAGAGTTATCAGTCAGAGTGAACTCTGTAACCAGCTCGCGAAGGAGTGCATTGAAACTTCCTGTGAAAACATTGTAACACAAGAAGAAAAATAATACACTTAATTCAAATGTTAACTTAAGAATTATGGTACGACAGACAGGCTGTTGTGATATGCTCAAATAACACAACGGCTGTGGGCAAAGTGCCTCTAACTCCAAATCATTGTGATATTTCAGCATCTCGCAACACCCTGGAGTAACATGATTCGATTATAAAATTACATTTATCATCGTTACTAACTAACATACTAATTAGGCACTTACACTGCTGGTAATGATTTTCATTTGTGTGTTCTTCCACTGTTTTAAAAAAGAAGGTTCAGGTGAGCGGCGTTGTGTGTGTGAGGTACTACATTTATTACTTTACAAATAGTAATACTAACTATTGCTCCCATGTGTATTTGTAATATAATTTAATTTTACTGGAGAATATTGGATTGATTATTAATGTTGTGGACAGTGCAGATGTTTTTGTAGAGGGAGGATTAGCCTCTGCTCCACCAACACCGCTCCCCCCTTCACCGGAGTGGACAACAAACATTTGAATTTGATTGGTTTGCTACCACACTGCTTGTAAACATATGGACAAAGTATTTGTTTTCTTCATGGCTTGCTTGCCAGTAGCTTCTGATGGGTGACTTATTTTTTTGTGACCCGTTATGAACATTATTTATGTGATTCTAGCACAGCTTTGGTGAGAATATGAACAGCAGTAACATCAGATCTTACTGAACGATTTCTAAATCTATTTCATAGTCCCGCTTTCCTCTGCTTCGACATCTTTGAACCAAGGTAATTATACCCAACAGCTTTAGTGAGTAGGTGGTGTTGTCAGAGGTGCCAAGGATTTAATTAAAAAGTAGGTGAGTTTTCAGGTAATTATTAATATTTATTTTTAAGAGTGGATTCTTAAAATCATCATACACCATTCTACAATTTCTTTGTTTCAGTGTGGGGTTTATGATTGTTTTTCATCAAATGATAGTGTTGCATATCTTTTTCCTGAATCATCTGTTATTACTGAAAACTGGTCAGGTGTAGTACATGCTTTATTGTACTGGGTGGGGTGCACAGTGTCCCCATTTTCTTCAATTTCTCCATTCTCTTTTTGTTTCTGTTTCAGATTTTGTGATGAGGCTAAAGGCGTGGTGATATTGTGACATTTTTCAATGGGTGGAACATGTGATAGACCAATTGGAGAGCAGTATCTCTACCTGCTATTTTATAATCTTCACAATAAAAAGTAAGTATTACTGTAGTGTACTACAGTGGATTATTTACCTTCATATGTTTTAGGTGGTAACAAAGCCAGAATATCATAGAGTCTCAATCGAACCATTGCAGCACTGGCCTTCAAATGAACTCCATGCGCCTTAATGACAGAAGGGATGCTAGGGAACAGAAAGAGCCAAATTCAGAACAAGGACAAGACCATCTTTTTCTACAACTTCCTACAACATTTTATATTCATCTTGTCTTTGCAAACACTTGGCAAACTATGCTTGCTTCAAATCAGTCATTGTTCACATCTTCTAGTTCTGTTAATCAGATTATCCACTCTGATCCAGACTAAACATTTTCCATTGTTACTACTTTACATTTCAGGTTCATGTTTGGACACCAAAATACTGGTCTTGGCATTCTGATTATTACAATCACTAAATCAGCATCGTACCTCAGCAAGTGATTCATTTTGTGATAATCTTTTTGTCAAGAATCTCACAGTTTTCAGTACTACACTGCTTTCAGTAAAACAAAAAAATGGCAAATTAAAATGCAGGTACTCACTGAGACATCATCGTCATTGCACACTCTATTGGCGTCATTAGTCTCCGGATCACATCTTCTGTAAGCAGCTCAGAGCAATGAGCAACAAAACTCCTCATTGCTGTTGACAGAACAGGCAACAGTGTCACCAACATCTCTGCAACAAAGTGTCTCCTTCTGAAGCAAAACTACACTTTCACTGTTTACTATCCTTATGGAAAGTTGTTCAGGAAACATAAACTTGTCACACTAATAATGTATTTTGATTGGAAATGATGAACACATCATGTTTGAAAATTTGACTGTATCTTCAATCACTTTGTTTCTGGTATATTGCTTGTGTTTTCAATCATCTAATAAATTTTTATTTAATTTTCATTAAAAGTCATGGAAACTATTTAGTTATCTTAGGATAGTCTACTTAGTGCTGAAAGAGCTAATAGGTAAACTTGTGTTAGTATATACATGGGTATATCTAGAAGTTTATTTATCAAGCTAATTAATTACCACAGAGTGCTCCAGCACGGCCTTCCAGAGTGACCTGCCAGGTGAAGGAGTCTCCTCTCGCCTTCTCAGCCTCTAGCTCCTTCTGTGAGCGGGGAAACACGTTTCGCCAGAGAAGCAACATCTTTGGAAGGTGGTAGCGAACAAGAGAAGGGCCTAACACAGAAAAGTAACAAGACCACTTACAAACCACCTCAACCAAGGACAATAGATCTCAATATATCATAATAAGGTAGGTAACCTTGACCTATATAGAACTGCATATCAAACAAAGTCTTCCTTGAATACCATGGAATATTTCTTGTTGAAGTTTCTGTTATAACAGGACAAGCTGATTACCACTTTGCACATCAACGATAAAACATTTAACTGACAATAATTGAAAGAAACATTTTGCAAATTTGGTTCTATAAAGTATTATTTTTGCATTATAAAATCTAAATGTCATGACAAGCACCTGTTGAAATGTATTGCATTGTAATGGAAGCAAGACAGATTAAGACAACATAATTGCCTTATTATGTACGCACCTAAAGTCATGAGTGCACCCAGGAGAAGCCACCCGGCCTGTGTGCGTTGTAGGGACAGACGGCTGTTCTGAGCAGCAGTACGCAGAAGATCTTCAGCAATGCTGACAACCATCTAAGAAAAAAAATTGAAAAAACAAAGAAATGTAAGGTAGCCTTTTGGCCAAAAATAGATCTTGTTCTCTTGAAGTGGTGGGGAAGATACATTTGCTATTATTTGACAACTGCCATTAGATCTGATAGAAACTCTACACCATGCTCAATACTGGTTGTGTTGCCAGACAAAGTATGTCTTTGCTTGGTTCCAATCTGTATTTGAACCACTGTCATGTCAAGAATATGAAGACTACCTGTAATATTGGTTATCTGCCTGATGATGAACTCCACACACAGTGAACTCCCAGTCTCAATGTTGCTTGGGTCAGGAGAACAATTATTGTGATATAATCCTTTTTGGCACTAAAGTTAGTGTCCCTCCTCCATAAAACCACATGTCCAGATCATTGTCCAAATTTTGAAAAGGGAGAAGGTGGATGGGATATAGATGTGTGGAGTTCATCTTCTTACCTCATATGATAAACTCCACACACAAAGCGAACCATACGAAAGGATGTAGACAAGATGGTGGTAGGTTAGATGTTAGTAGTGGAAGCCACAGATAACAGAGAGTTGTCTGAGAGCAAGACACATCCAAGTTATAATGCTAAATAAAGATACTGAAGGAGGTCCAGGTAACAGTGTTGCAGATGTCCTGTACTGGGACAGTTTTTAGTTTTGCCCATGTAGTAGCCACTCCACTTACCGAGTGGGACTTTGTGAAGATTAGGGGGCCTGTTCTAAAGCATAGGAATGGAGTTGAATCTCTTTTTATAGGATGACTCCCTGTGGACCTGACCAGTCCATCAGCATGCAGATTATGCCTATTGTTGGGAAAAATTTTATATTTTGCCAGTTTGCCAGAAAATGAGAAACCCTGCCCCCCTAATGGCAGAGGTGATGGAGGTACAGGCTGGTGGTAGGAATTGTCAGAAGGAAGTAGAGGGCCTCCATAATTCCTTATTATGGCAATGGGAGGATCTATATGGCATGGATACTTGGCCACGCTGAAAATGGGCCTGCCTTCCAAAAGGTGATTGAATCGGTTGATCCCTCAAAGACATCTGTCTGCTGTAAAACCCTTTACTGGAGGATGCACCTCTCCCAGCTGTCAAGCAATATCAGAGAGCCTGTCACCCCTCTTTCAGACCAGTGCCAAAGAGTGAAAGGGTAACTCCACCAGCTTGGCTTGTGTGTCTGCTGTGAGCGTCGATGTCTTCATCTGAAGGCACCTCCTCGCAGCAACAACATTCGCCACAGCCCTGGCGTTGATTGTATCACATGCGGCTTGCAGCTGGATCTTGGCGACATTCTTGCCCTCCTCTGCTAGCTGCACAGTCGGTTCTATATTCTCCAGACTAGGTATCTGTAGGGCGGCAGACAACTGGCACCACAGCTTGTGTTGATATTTAGTGGCGTACACCTGATAGTTATTAATGCACATGCTGCAGGTGGAAGCAGTCTAGCCCTTCTTCAGGAAACATCCTCTTGTCCGCACGATCTGGTGTGGGAGGTTCTGAAGGGTGCACCAGTAGCTGGTGTAGCCAGGATGGTAGCCAGCTTAGGCTGTTTAAAAATGTAATCTTTGTGGGATCCTGCAGAATGTACCTACTCTAGGGAGACATAGTGCAGAGGAGGCAGATTTCTCCCATATAGCCTCAATGGGCCTCCAGACCACCTCATGGAAGGAGAACCCTTCAAAGGCTTTTTTATTCAAAGATGCTGTGTCACAATGGCTTTATGGTGACATCAGATCAGGAATAGAATTGACACACAGGATTGCGAGGTAAGCGCTGCTGAGCGTTTTATTAATAAATAAATAAATAAATAAATAAATAAATAAATAAAAGGTTTGAACAAAACAGAAACAAACTGCACTCAAAATAAAACGGCAACATGACCAAAATAAACTGAACCCTTTTCAGCCAAAGCTGCTTGATTTTATATTGTGGCCGAGGGATTAACTGGCTATCAATTACCTAGTTTATCCCCCGACCACATTCGGCATGGTGTTTCCTCATAAGCGTGGTTAACAGTCAGTTTGTCAATAATCACTCGCTGTTGACCTCACATTCTCACAATTTTATCTGGATGGGGCATTTTAACCCTATCCAGGCTGTAAACAATAATAACAATAAAAACTGTGTGTTTTTAAATACACCAAGCAGTACATTTTAAATAATAATACAACAAATACGAATACAAAATAACATAAATACACACAGGAGCAGGGTGTACACCGTCACAGATGCGAAGGAAATCATCCTCATCTGAGAGTGGATGAAATTCCTTCTCAAAACAGCATCAGCATTGGTTTATTCCAGTTAAGGGTCCTCTGTATACTCTGGAGCGTCATTGTCAGGGGTGGAGTCGATGAAGTCATCGTCCACCAGAGGTCCTCGTCCCTGCTCATCAAGGGCAATGGTGGGTGTTGCGGTACTAGGGACCAGCCCAGGGGCTACATGCTGTGGAGGTCGAGCCCATTTTAGATCTTCAAATTCCTTTAGCCACTGGAAGAACTGATCTTTAGTCATCAGAGGCATCATGACTTGGGAAGGAGGCGGCTAAGCAGTGTAGGCTGCAGTCTCTGCAGTGACTGCAGCTGGTTTCGAAGGTGCATCTCTCTCCCTGCTGCCGCCGGAATGCATAGATGAATGTTCTCAAGGACGATGACTAGCAGGCTTTATCAGGCTTCTACTAAGAACAACAAACAAAAACGCAAAACGCCTAGACTGCGTCTGTACTCAAACAAACGCAGGAGAAATTTGGACAATGGTCTGGAAACTTGGACAGTGACCTGGAAATTACATCTGGTTTTATAGCGCCAAAACAGATTATATCATTATATCTAGTTGCAAGCAACTTTACGGCTTCCAAGCAGTTATCGTGAAATTTAAGCGCATTGGTTATTATAGATGAAACATTATCACAACTGTAACGTATACCCAAGATTCACATCAATCGGCCCAAGGGTTCATGAGGAGTTGTTGTTTAAGCATTTTATGCAAAATCCAACATAGCTGCCATACAATGTGACTGATCCATTTTTCCTGAAGTAGAATCAATCGCGGACAATCGTGAATCAAGTAGAATCAATCGTGGAGCGCACTATGTACAAAATATTTCACAGCTGTACTATTTAACGTTCATGAGAAGAAGACTTTTGAATATTATCCAAAATTTTCATTCAATCCAAGATGGCTGCCACACCATGTGACCAAAGGCCGCCATCTTGACCACGACACAACATCCCATAGTCCTCTACATCCGTGTCAAATTTTGTGTGTTTTGGTGCAGCTGATAAGAAGTTATAGGCAGTTTTATAGCCAGTTGCGTATGTTGATGATGTCATGCATGACGTTTCACCTTTAGGAGAGGTCAGAGGTCACGGGCGATGATATTTTTTCATAGAGCACATATGACTTCCTATACGTGTTCCATTATAATTATGACCCTGTCGGCACGCCCTAGGAGTTAAAATTTCAACGTAAATTCCAATATGGCCGCCGCGCCGTGTGAGCAATCTGTTTCAAACTTCAGCAGTTATTACTTTCCAGTGGTCTTTGCAATTGTGTTGACAATGAAGAGCATAAGTGCAATGGTGTTCTTGTTATGGGTTGCAAAAGTTTTTTTACAATTATCAATATGGCCGCCAAACCATGTGACCAAAATGTGTCATTTTCATATCACCAGTACTTTACGTGAGTCTCTATAGTCATATAAAGTTTCATGACTGTGGTGTATCGCACCTTGGATTTATGCACGAATGTATGAAAATACAGCCATCGTGAAACGGTTATTTGCACGCCGCGGCCATGTTTTTTAGCAAAAACGTGGATTTTACAAACGGTAGAAAGGACCTGGTCATGAACATAGTCATAACTGGTCATAACTCTGCGATGATGTTTGGGAAGAAAAATAATAATAATAATAATAATAATAATAATAATAATAATAATAATAATAATAATAATAATAATAATAATAATAATAATAATAATAATAATAATAATAATAATAGGCTTCCCAGCATTTGGCTTGGAAGCCTAATAAACATAACAATAACAATAGGCTTCCCCAGCCTACTGCTTGGAAGCCTAATGATCTCAGGGTAAGAGGTCAGTTTGTTCTCTTGACACAAGCAACATGGAGACTGGGAGTTCACTTTTTGTGTGGAGTTCATCATATGAGGAAAGAAATACCACATAAATCTATAAAGTCCAGTATTGCCTGTAAAACTCACATTTTGCTATTTTCTGAAATAAAAACATAATTCCACAAGAAAAAGAATCTGAGAACCACTGGTCTACACAAAGTAATTTGGAAACCAAACAGTAACATGAGAGCCTTTTGAAACACTGTGTCTATCTAAAATGGTTTATGATATAAGGTACTAAATGTGCATCAATGGTGGCTTTGTTACTTCAAACGTTACCCACTATTGACAAAGAGAAAACCATATAATACAGCTGTGAAACAAACCTGAACCCAATATTTTAGAGTCTTTTTTTTTTTCTTTAATATGAAGACCCTCACTGACCTTTCCTTTAGCATGAGGAATGCCCAGAGGACATTGGTGTACCCCTCCCAGCAGCGCTGCCATAGCAAAGCTATAACCGCTGACAGCTTCGGGCGAGGTTTTCAGGTTGTTTATGCACTCAGCGCACCGGTCCAGTAAAGGCGTGAGCTGATAGGGCAGCGCTACCGCGACGCAGCGCAGACACCAGGCAGCTGCCAGCCGTGCAGCCATGCTAGGGTGCAAAAGCACTGAGGTCACTGTCTCCAGGAAGCCTGCAAACACAGCAAAGAGGGACAGTGAGCAAATAGGGACAAACTTCACAGTCATTTACAATAAACTAATGCATCCAACATACCATTAATGTGTTCATTTTCATGCACCAGTTGACCCAGGATGTGTGAAAAAACATACCATAATAGTCATTATGTTGAAATAGTTATCACTGCAACACAGGATACAGCAATGGTAAAGTAATTCAGGTTGTTCTGCAGGTTGTGTCACATCATTTCACTGGGGGACAGGCAAATATTTCCACTGAAAGGGGAAGTCCTGCACACAATATTGGAGTGGAAGCTACAGAACAAACACACTGTTCCTCAAAACAGGTAAATTAAAATATGTAGTAGTCTGGAATCAAAAATACAGAAATATTAGGAGGCACCTTCATATATATATGTTGCTCAGAAGCTTCTCTCACAGCTTTACCAAGCAGAGAGGAATGTGTATGTGCTTTTACTCACCAATGGAGGGCTCCTGTATCAGCGGTGATGCAGTGGCACTCAGGCTCCGCACCAGGCTGCCCAATTCTTTGAGGGCGCACACCATTACATGCTGGCTTGCAGAGACGTCTGCTGCACCTGCTTTGTTTTCATTGTTGGCATCATTCACAACAGCTTCTTAAAAAAAAATATAAAAACTGCTTTTTTATATCCTTTAAAACCACTGTTATGTATTATTTGAAATACTGTATCAAAAACAATAATGATAAAAACATCTATCACAGCAATAATGATTCGTTTAACTCAATTAATAGCTACAAATGGCTTGAAGTTCACTATCAGAGAAGAATAAAAAAGACAGGGTTTCTGAGGCAAGGTAGAATGTTGCATTGTTTGGTAACACTTTAGTGGGCACCAAAAAAATACATTTAAGAGCAAGTAGTTTCACATGTAATTTTAGTTTTTAACTTTTCTCTTGCCTTTTTATGATGTTTGCAATTATTTTGAATGTTTATGGGTTCTGTTGATCCTGAATGGAGTTACTGTGATTTTCTCTATACTGTATCTGTCTTCATCTGCAAGCATGTCTGGACTGAACAGACTTTCTCATTCCATTCAAATTATGTGACAAAATGGCCTTTCCTCTTGGCCTGCTCCGTCTACGCACCCTCATTATATGCAGAGTAGGTAGGACCAGCAGAGATGAAAGGCACTATTGTCACATGGTTTGAATGGAATGAGGGAGTCTGTTTAATGCTAGTTGGTTATAATTCTCTCAACAAGCTCAAAGCAAGTTCAAAGCCAGGTAAAGACAGATGTAGAGAAAAATGATAACTTAATATTGAGCATCGGAACCCAGGACCATTCTGAATGACTGTGACATTATAAAAAGACAAGGGCAAGGAACAAAACAAGAAAAAAATATTTGAAGCTATTGCACTTTCTTTGCTGATTAATTCATTTGTAAAATGTAATATTTTTGACAAACTCCTGGAATTCATTGTTTTCCGTAGTATTTAGGAATGAAGATCCTGAAGCGATTCTGGTGGGAAGGTCGATAGTGGTGTGTGCATGGACTCAGAATGAGTAAAAATCGATCTGTTTTAATCTTGTAATTGCAGCAAATAAACTGAATCTGTGCTTAATCACCTGAAACCCTATGTACTGTATTTAGAAGATAGGAAGGAACAGTTGTTGCTTTAAAACACAACCTACGACACCAATTATCCTTCAGATAGCTTTGTTGAAAGTATTCTCAAAGCAAATCACAGATTAAGAATTTGAAATCAGAAGGGTAACCAAAGAAAAAAAAAAAGATTGAAAAAGAAAACAGAACAGTAAACAATGTTATGAATAACAGAAAAGTGAGATTTAATGTATTTTTAGTTCAAGTGTGGGTCAATGGTTCTGAGGCAAATAATGCCACCAGTGGTCATTTAATTGTAATCGATCACTGCTCTAGGGATATCTACAGTCTGCTTCAACCATAGCCAAGTTTATGCATAATTCGATTTGTGCATTAATGATGCTTTGGTTGTATGCTGACACAAGACCTAAAAAATAGTTATCTGCTGATCTCTCTATCCCACAACCCTTTGAGCGCAGCATCACGGATGTCCCCATAGAGAACTGTGGAGTGTGATGTGTGTATTGATATAAACCAGCTTAAATGTGGACAGGTATAATCAGTCTTGTACTGGAGCTGAAAAGTGAGTTAGAATAGAAAGTGTTATCGTATCAGTATATTCTAAACCGAAGGGAATTTCACCAGTATCGTTCTGATACAAGTGTGAACAGGGTATAAGTAAATTGTACAGTATACAAGAAATAAGTACAGTGTAATGGCAGGTAAGTAAGTTAGTTAATTTGTTAATGATTAAGCATTATTATTATTATTATTATTATTATTATTATTATTATTATTTGTTTATTTAGCAGACGCCTTTATCCCAGGCGACTTCCAGAGACTAGGGTCTGTGAACTATGCATCAGCTGCAGAGTCACTTACAATTACGTCTCACCCGAAAGACGGAGCACAAGGAGGTTAAATGACTTGCTCAGGGTCACACAATGAGTCAGTGGCTGAGGTGGGATTTGAACCGGGGACCTCCTGGTTACATGCCCTTTTCTAGCATGCAATTAAAAAACATATGAAGGTGTAATCATTCTGTATTAGTAGAGCCCCGTGTTTTTCGCAAATACAAAAAATATGTTTGTAGTTAAAACATGATGTATACTTTGTTTTTATTTATATCCATCTATTTGAGTTATTTTATTAATGTGTATCTGTAATAAAACAAAATAAAACAACATTTTTAGTGGATAAAATGTAATGTGAAAAATAAAACGAAAAATGATAAAAAAAAAAATAAAAAGAATTTCACAGGGCTTTATGTATTAGTAAGTATGCTAATTAGTAAATAGTTTTAAGAGAACTGTCCTGAGAAGGAAGTCATTAGGATAATACATACCCTCCAACTATACTGATTTAGCCAGTACAATACCTAATTTCTAACTTTGGTATCGAATCCCCACAAATTGATGGTTGTACCGAATTTTGAGCCTTTATTGTTTTAATGCATGGCCCTGCCAGACCACTAGAGGCATGCGAGTGCTGGCGTCACATCCCCATGGTATTGCCTGCTAGAAAAGATAGTAGACAGAAAAGATACTGGTAGACAGTCCATTCAAAGATATTCTGTTACTATAGAATGTGTTTGCTTCATTTCCGAGCAGTAGCAGTAGCACTCAGAACCACGTTTATGGCTTGTTACATTACTGCTTGGAAGAATATGTAAGGTATGAATTCTTAACATTATTACATGCGGTGTTGGGTGCTGAAGATTAAAAACTGAAGAGAAGAAAAATATTTTCTGGGTGTTTTGTGAGGCTGAAACTCTTGCTGGCGCCAGGTGTTGAAACTTCGAGATTTTTTAATCTTAACCCATCTCATTTATCCCTTATCCCAAAGGGAACACATGATTGTAATAATACTAATGAAATTTAAATGTATTTATTTTAAGGCAGTTTAGCCTTTCTCAAGTATTTAGATCCATAACTATCTCAGAGGTCTTTAGTTTTTAAAGTAATTACATTTAATTCCTACACCCTATGACTGGTCAGCCAGAAAAAAAAAATCCACATTAATTAATGTTTTTTTAAGCCCAGATTTTAAATTCATGGAATACTTAAGGTTTTAGAATATGTTTCAAAAGTTGTTTTAAGCTTTTGATGCATTATACATCACAAAACTGATAAAAAAATTTAAAAAAATAATTTAAAAAAGTCTGTATACCAATACATACACTAACATACTAAAATAAAAGTTCAGTTATTTTAACTATAGCCAAATGGCAGTCTGTTATAGAAATAAATATGCTTATTGGAAAATTTAATGGCAGTTGGCAAATCACTATTGGTAATAAAGAGGAATGCAATGAACCAACATCAGAAACTGTGTACCTGTTCTTTGGTTACACGAAGTGAAATTTACATCGCATGCCAACTCTACAGATTAAGGAGCTCTCGTACAAATTGGTAACCTACTCAGTAAACTACCAATTTTCAGTACTGCTGTAGTCCTAACACAATTTACTGTTTCAGGTAACGCTATGCAAACTACATGTACAGTGTAGTTTCAGGTATGTGCAATATTTTTATCTTGTGTATGTGTTTGACAATGCTTATGTACCATGGAGGCTGTGTGGTCCAGTGGTTAAAGAAAAGGGCTTGGAACCAGGAGGGCCCCAGTTCAAATCCCACCTCAGCCACTGACTCATTGTGTGACCCTGAGCAAGTCATTTAACCTCCTTGTGCTCCGTCTTTCGGGTGAGACGTAATTGTAAGTGACTCTGCAGCTGATGCATAGTTCACACACCCTAGTCTCTGTAAGTCGCCTTGGATAAAGGCGTCTGCTAAATAAACAAATAATAATAATAATAATAATAATAATAATAATAATAATAATAATAATAATAATAATTCGCTTTCACACCACGTATCCCAACACAAATGAAATACTGGTATCTGTCATTTCTTCTCTCTATTCAATATGTATTTTGATAAGACTATACAAATGTTTATACAGTATATCATGCAGGCACATAAATGTATATTTCTTATGTAGTATTTGTGCACTTGGGTAAGAGATATAAGTTCTTAAAATTAAAAAAGTATACTTTTGGAGTAAGTCAGTTTATGCCACCTGTTTGAAAGCAAACCATGTGTGGGCCAGGACAGGGCACTGAGCACAGGGAAGGCTCTTCAGCATGATGGAATTTGTTAGTGAGATTTTGTGAGACATAATGAAATATACAGATATTTGTTGTCTCAAAATGTAAAAATGTGCATTCCAGGTTGCAGGAAATTGCACATTTTAAAGTTAACATTTCAAAAATTCTGAGAGGGACATGTCGTCAGACCCCCGTGGAAGCAGGTCCACCACTACCACGCTATGAGCCGCTTGCTCTCTCAATGCCACACAAGTCTACCTATTTTCATCTCTCAAATGTTGGAGGGTACAATTAAAGTGTACTTGTTACTATGTGACAGAATTATGTTCACAGAATGAGGGCTACTTAAATAAATTATACTGTACAAAACCTCAAATTATTATTTTAAACCTTGCATTTACTTACGGGTGCAGAAAACACCAATTATTACAGGGCAGTTGCCTTAATGGGGAAGTATGACAGCACGCAGAAAGTAAAAGGCAAGTATATTTGTGTAAATTGGTAAGAAAATGAGTAATTATTGAAGTTACTAAGGACTTATTCAGAATGTTAATGGAATAAAATCAAAAATAAACAAATTAATAAATAAGTAATGAAATAAACAAATACTTACTCTGTAATGCTTTGAACCTTGTCATTTCCCCCCCATCAACAATCTGTTCCTTACCAACTGCCCTCATCTGCTTGCTGATGGCCTGGCAAATCTCTTTGGCGGCTGCAATTTGAGCTTTCTCCCCCAGTAGGCTGCCCAGGGTGGCCCGGAGCAGGAATGAGACGCAGCGGCGCGAGTACACGGCCTCCACGTGGGTCTGAGTGGCCCGGGGGTGGGACACCAAGTCCAGTACGTGGGACAGGAATGTGGCAAAGTTACGCTCCAGCCACTGGCCACCCAGTGTGGTAACAAAGACAACGTAGGCCTGTGAGAATGTAACAAACAGGAAGTAAAATCTTTTCACTTTCACACAGCTTTTTTAAACCTGAAAATTAACAATTTTATATTCTATATATTCTACATAGATAGTACCCTTAGCACCTTTCCCAGTGCTATCCATTTTCTAGGAATATATTATAAGGTGGTGAGATGTTAATGGCCCATTAACCCCACTGAGACCCTGTGTTTATTAAATATCTTGGTATCTCTGAATAGATAATTATCACCTCTTTAAAAATAAAGAACAGATTTTAATAAGCAAGATGTCTCTGAATTGTACCCATTTACTACATAAGCAGAATAACTGGATGTGAAGTTTATGCAATTATCAAGTCTGCCAATTGCCAAGTCAGATATCGCACTAAATGTTGCATCAGTCTTGATAGTCGTATTTGCAGAGTTATTAGTCTATGCTTAGTGTTGTGGAAAACCAAGTCGTATATCGTTAAAGGAAGTAATTCAGCACTCATCATAAAAAGTGTTCATGATAATTTGCCTGTAATCCATGTATCTTTTACATACTTTACATATAGGGCTTGAAGTTTTTAGTTTTAACCGATAATAACCAAAAAAACATATTTTTTTTTGTTAACCGACAAACGTGGGTTTTGGCAATATATTTCATGTCAATCGTGCACTACTCTTTCTACATAAAGAAAACGGCTTTTTTTGTGGACCTATGTAATAGAATACACTCGTTAGAGTGACTTGTGACTGGTGGGCTGAAAAGAGCTTTGAAACAGACTTTAAAGTTATAAGTGTAAAAAGTTGTCAGGATTTTAACAATGAAAAGAAAAATTACAGGCACGTTATTTACAGTTGTAGCAACACGTAGGGAAGTGTACCACTTTATTTTTCGGAACCAAGCTACTTACTCTTTAAGCTTGCTGTGCAGCATTGTGTTCGTGTTTGCCTTCTAATTGTTTGTATAAAGTTATTTAACGGTATTGTATTCAATAAGCTTTACTGATAAACCAGAAAGTCATTGAGAAGCTGGAAAACAAAGTGTACAACACGTGAGCTGCAATAATAAAACTGTAAGATTGTAATCTGTCTGCATCCAGCTGAATAATGATTTAAGAGGTATTTCTTCACCACATCCAAACCTCAATATTACAGTGTGAGAGATATGCGGGCGGTAATGGGGCATAAAACAAAATCTGTTTCTCATAATTCTAAATTCAAAATGCACCCAGAGTTCTTCATTATCCGAATCCTCAGTGTGGACATTCTCACTTCAAAACAGTGAGTAAACCTATATGTATTAGTGAAACATACATGCAATTTATTATACAAACTGAAAACTGATGCGTTTGAGTGGTGTTTATTTTTAATAACTGATTTTGCTAAATAATAATAAAAACCGAACGGCCCCACCCCCGAACTAAAAAATAAATAGAAATTCAAGCCCTATGTATATACGTATCAAAGTGCAGACTTATATACTGCTGAACACTTTTGTAGCATATGAAAGACAACTCCACTCAAACTGCAGATGAGTTATATGAAAGTGAATCATTTTGTGAAGTCCTTAAAGGGTTTTTGAAACAGCATAACTGGCTTACAATGCAAGTATTTAGAAAAATCACCCTTTTCTCAAGCATGGGTATGGTGTTATTGTTCTGTGCGCACCTCAAATAAAATAAAGAAATAGACTACTTAGTGTCCACAGCTACATTAGTTTACTCTTCCAAACTCTTCCTCACCCGCAAGGAGGTGAATAGATTTAGAGAGGATTGTGTACTGACCTGTGTGACACCAACCCGCACCTCTCTGCTGACGGAGCCGCCTCCCTTCAACATCTCCCCCCCGCTCTTCAGGAAGCCCGACCCCCCACGCAAGAATCCAGTGGACATAAGCTCCAGCACTTCATCCAGCGTGGCCCGCTTCACGTTCTGTCGCATTACTGTGTAGGAAAGGAGAGACAATGACATCATGTCTCTTACAGCAAAAGTAACACTGAAGCAATCAGAATTGCTAGCAGTTCATTCATTTGTGTGACCCACCACTAGCTTTACTTACGGCTAATGGATTAATGTTTATTAAAGCAGAGCCATTCTGTATTGTGCTGTGTTGTCCCACCAGAAAACCCACAGTATCAAATGACATGATAATGGGCAGCTTACCAGCTGCTTGCTTTGGCATCAAAGCAGTGGCCATCACTGTTCCCAAAAGCTTGGATACTGCTACACGTACTCCATAGTTTGACCCTTCCAGAGCTTTGAAACACAAGGTAGCTACATTTTCCAGTTCCGTGGTCCACATGAACACAGCTTCATTCTGGAGTTCAAACAGGCACTGATTTGGATAAAACAAGACAATCATTTTAGCATGCTGTGTTTTATAACTCTGTTGGTTTGATCAATGGTCTCACCACCTTTAATCTATTAATCTGTTTTTAACAAGTTTGTAAAAACAGAACGGATCACTTAGACCAACTAAATACACCCCTGATATCCCCTTAGCAAAATATTTATAATGCATAATCAAGATTAATAACTTGCCAAAGAAGTCAGTGTCTGAAAGTTTGTATGTCTATCATCTGGAAACCCCCCAAAACAATAATAAAAAATTAATAATAAATAAATACATAAAATTATCACAAAACCACAAATGTCACAGGTCAAGTTGAAGGGTCTTTATGTGTGCAATACAGGTATGGAAAGATAAAGCTAGAATTTGTATACTTGTCTAGTTTCTTATTGTTTTGCCTCAACTTATATACCCACCCTGGCTACTGCACATCGAACTGACATGGATCTGTCCGTGAGTAAAGAGCGAGCATTCTTGTAAATGTCCCGGTGGCAGGAAGCAGCAGCACCTCCCAGTCCATTTAACACTTTCTGCAAGCTGAGCAGAATCTCGCCACGGCCCTGAGACTGTGGGACACAACACAAATACAATGGGGATTCAGCACAGCAAATGTTATTGATCTCTTGCTGTATATGAAAAAGAGCTTCTAAAGTTAGAATCTAGAAGGTTGCTAAATCAAGACTTAGCACAAGTCTAGAAGCTCTTCTATCCAATTTCACAAAGGCTCTGCGACTGTCCTGCTAGCTAGTATATTCTAGGTGATGCGAATGATCATTACCATGGTAACTGTAACCGTGTGTGGGACTTCTAAATGAATAAAAGTTCAAGATGGAGTACACTTCACTGAAGGGACAAAAAACAAATACAAATTTTAGAAATGATAAACACTATTCAGAAATCTAGAGTTGACCATCAATGAAATGTACAATTGTTTACTTAAATATTTAAGAAAACTAAGTTATGATAGGATGACTTTCAATCTAGCAAGTACAAATCATACTGAGTTGTCTTGTTTGAAATAATACAAATATAGCCACAATAAATAACATGTATATAAATAAATATGATACTATATTAAGGATACATACAAGCATTGCTTATGCTTAATATATAGATAAAGAGAGAACACACATTATTTTTGAATTAATTTATATTTTGCTTTGAAACAGCCTTTTAATTTATTCCTATCTTAATTTCACTCTTTTTGTTCTCCAGCGATAAAACAATCTTCTTCGTTTTCTACGTATGACCCAATATCATCAAAAGATATGTCAATAAAAAATATCGTCCAGTACTGCTACAGCAACAACCAGCTCACAGACACACGCTGTGGGGAAAAACAAATGGCTCCTTCAAAACTTACTCGGGCACAGAAATCATTAGCCCAAAACATCTTTCAACTGTGCATCGTGCCTTCTCATGATTTCTATTATAAATTCTGTCCGTTGGTGTTACAGGTCTAAGAATTGGTCTCTTGGCAAGGCTGCGGGAAACACAGCCAATAATTCATAAAGCCATTGTCTGACTAATGCCATGTAAATGCCATTTGAAATTCGCCGGACACATAAAATGCCAAAGCTACAGACACCTGTATTTCAGTTGTTACAGCATGTCTTCTCTTTGTTTTGTATTCAAGACCTGGTCTCAAAATGTCAGATGATTCTAGTATTACATTTCTACTCAGGTGTTTATGTTGTTTGAATTCATGCTTGTTAGATTTATGTAGCGGATTTGTTCTATCCTGAAATATTCTGCTTCTTTTTCTGTCAGCTAAAAATAATAGCAAATTCACGAATAAAGGTTTGCTGTCATTGGTCAATATAATATGGTATTAATTCAGAGTTTTGAGGTAAAGGTAGCCATTAGAAGGCCCCTGCTTGACAGCTGGTGGGGAAATCTGTAAATTGAAAATTAGAGCTACAAGCATGGCTGCAGTATGTTTGTGCCCAGGCACACCATGTGCACCGATGTATTTATTCGGGAGCCAATGATCATCTCCCCGTCGTGCTGAATTCTGCCCCTTGCTGAATTTTGCACTACTTTGATATATGCGCATGCGTAACTGTTTCATTGAACTTTGTCCATGTGATTAAATAAGCTATTAATGTATTCATCGACATGATTTACCCAGCTTTTTTCTTCGCAAAACGTTCCATTAAGAGAGACTTAGGGCCATATTTACTGTTATCGGGATGGTGACTATTTGGTTAAATGCGTTATACCATTCTGTATATTCATTCCATCAAAACTGTTCAATTATAAATACAGTATTTTAAACGTATAATTCCCACGAGCTGCTAGTTTATTTATTTGCTGGGAACTAATGGCAATTAATTAGATTCCTGCCTGAAATCTATTCTCAGGTGTCATTTACACAGCACATTTGAGTTACAGTAACTCCCTCCCAGCACACACTCGCATGTGCGAAGATATCCTCTTTACAACCCACTATAATGCTCCCATTGGGATAAATACTAAATCACTTGCTACACAGCTGCTGCTCTGGAGCTGCCTATGTAAACAATGTCACTACTGTCGCTAAACAGCAAGAAGATAACGAATCACCAGAAATGTTTTAAAAAAACATGTACTTCAATTAACTTTACAAGCAAACATTTTTCATCCATTTGTTTCCAAAAATTGTAAACAAATGGATGAAAAATGCAAATCAGGGTGCTATTCATCACCACCTCGTGGTCCTTCTGCAAAGGTTATTTTCTGCAAGATCTTACCTCTGCACTTTTCAAAGCCTTCAGGAGATTATTAATCGTCTCTGGGAAGGAGCTGCCAAGCATTCGGCCCATCTTCTCATAAAAGGCGCCAACGCAAGCTACTGCAGCCCTGTAACAGCAACAGAAGAAGTGGTTATTTTGCAATATCATATTTGATCTTTTAATCCTGGACTGAAACAAAAACACAAATATAGTTGTACTCTGGTTCAAAACTGGTTTCAAAATCGTGTGCAAACACATCGGTTTCAAAATCGTGTGCAAACACATCTGCAATTTAGAAGTTGAATGTCTCACATATTTTATTCATACGATACAGTGGATTTTCCATTCTATTTTATTCAAAGCCATCACAAAATCATGTTTTATAATTCATTGATGACCATTTATTATTTCCTTCAATAGTTTTCCTTCTGCAGACCCTGCTTGAATCTGTCTGTTTAACCTTCAACAGCACTATTTTTTGTAATTATTATCTTCCATGAGGTGTTCTTTTGAAGGTTAAGAGCCCTCCCCATATCAAATAGGATACTAATTGCAGCAGAATGTGCTTGTAAGTAACACTAACAAGCTCTATGGTATTTCGTATTAAATTAGAACATGTGAACAACAGAGTATTCAAGTGATCATATACAACTATGGCAGGGTTCAACATTAACCATGGTCCGGCCGTCCGGGGCCGGTAGAGATCGCAGTTTGGCCGGTAGTTATGAAGCACCACAGGCCCGACTGGGCCGGTTACATTTAACTAGTATAATATATACATAGTGCACATGGCTTCCATTTCATGAATCTAGGAAAATGGCCAGTGTGTCAAAAAGCTGAAAATTAATTTACAAACCATTTTTTAAAAACATAACTACGAACTAATCCTAACTTTCCCGCCGCACGTCATACTTGTTGTACAGTCAGACTCTGAGACTGCGTACCGAAGTGCTGTGCTGGTACTCGTTCAGCGACAATAAGTGCTGGGACTCGACGCCCAAAAGAGTCGACTCCCGATTCTGAAGATAACATTTTTGAGAATGGACTCCAAGGACGCGGAGTCTATTCTTTAAATGGCTGGACCGGGAGCTTATCAGGACTGCGGGCAGCATGTACTGAATAGCGTCCATCATGTCCAGTTGTGCATTTAACTGTGTTTTAATTATTAGATGTATAAAGCAAAATGATTAAGGTTTCAATGTTAACACACGGTTATAAAGAAAGGGAGCAATACATTAGACACCCTATTTTAGGAATAGTTCTGCTCATCGATTATCAGCTACAGTACCTGCTACACTGCTTTACTATCAATTGGTAAACAAAGCTGTTGTTGGTCCTTTTGTAAGCAGTCAACAGTTTCAACTTTGTATAAAGAAAATGGTAGATACTACAAAAACATTGGTAGTTTAGAGGTATTTTGTTTTTGAGGGCACCGAAAAAAAAAAGTTAAGTGTCAGCTTTACAAGAAAACTTGCATATAATCAATCAACTTCGGCCATGCTTAAACATTTCAAAACGTACCACTCCAAAGGAAGAGTAGGACAAGATACGCAGGTGTGTTTATTTTTGTTAAATTACAGATGCAATTGAGGTCAAAATTTATATCTCCATAGGCCTATGTAATTTATTTTTCTCAGTTTGTAAAGTAATTTGGTCCACTTAAGCTTCATACTTGTTTTTTTAAATTTGTGTTGAGACAAGGGGCGCCAAACCGCCCACCCCAAGCCTCGAAGCATTAAAAAAAAAATACACGATTGTTATTTATGAGGTTTAAATAATAATATATGCAATTGTGTTTTTTTGCTGTTTGTTTTGTTTTGTTTTTTGTTATGCTTGCCCTCGAGCTATACCGCAGTTACGTTATGCCAGGAGCGAGCAACGTCAAAGCACTGTAATGCGCCACAGCCGAGGTGAAACTTCACTGCTGTTAAAAGAAAATATATAATTATAATTTTTTATAATAAGTCTTTATGATCTTGCATAAATTGCTACTTGTGGATTTTGTTTGAGAAGACAGAATTGGATCAGATTTATTTTTGTTCATTTTATTAAACATTGGTGTTCGTGTGGTGTATTGGGGATTTGTTGTTACTGTTTTGTTATTCGCGTGTCATGTCTGAAGTGTTTACCGTATATAGGTGCTTAAGATGAACACAACATGAGTTGTTAGCACTGATAAAACCCGACTGGTTTCATGACAATGAACACCAGTAATTAATTAATCAGGTTTCAACTTTGACCCCCACCCCCAAGGTTTTGCTGAATTGGCACCACTGGTTGAGACCAGAATGCAACGGGGATCGGAGATATTATTCCGTACTTTTAATGATCAGAGCAAATGTTGACGTTACTCCATCCATTCACAGAAAGTCAACAGTAGATGTTTTACATTGAACTGCAGTCCATTATTAAAAACTGCAGTCCATTATTAGAAAATAACTCTCTTTCCAACACTAAGTATCATGCCTTTTCTTATTAGTCACTGCGTTGTTCTGCTTAACATTTAGTATGTCTATATTCATCATAACGTTAAATTACCTTTCTAATTTCGACGTTACCCAAGTTTGGATTACTTCTTTTAGCACTTGCTATATACATTATTTTATTTCAGTTCACACATTTAAAGTTCGCGGGTGCCATGCTCCCAGAAGCTGTTTCACGACTGGCTAGCAACAGCTGCAGAAGCTGCTGTGTACAGTCATTACAGCAGAACTCATGCAGGGATCTGTTAACATCAGCTGAAAACAAGGCAATAAAATTGGCAACATTTTCAAACAGAATATGATTACTGTAGAATGTTGCTATTACAAGCATTGCATAATTAATTAGAGTCCTTACCTTTAATATGCGAATAATGGTTTTAAGACTGACATAACACTTGTTAAGCGTCAGCATTAAAAAAATAAGACACGTTTGCTTCTACTAGAAGCTAATGTATAAGGTTTTTTGTGTACTTGAATATGTAATATGCTATTCAAATAGTTTATATATATATATATATATATATATATATATATATATATATATATATATATATATATATACAGTACTGTGCAAAAGTTTTAGGCAGGTGTGAAAAAAATGCTGTAAAGTAAGAATGCTTTCAAAAATAGACATGTTAATAGATTATATTTATCAATTAACTAAATGCAAAAGTGAGTGAACAGAAGAAAAATCTAAATCAAATCCATATTTGGTGTGACCACACTTTGCCTTCAAAACAGCATCAATTCTTCTAGGTACACTTGCACAAAGTCAGGGATTTTGTAGGCATATAGTCAGGTGTATGATTAAACAATTATACCAAACAGGTGCTAATGATCATCAATTCAATATGTAGGTTGAAACACAATCATTAACTGAAACAGAAACAGCTGTGTAGGAGGAATAAAACTGGGTGAGGAACAGCCAAACTCAGCTAACAAGGTGAGGTTGCTGAAGACAGTTTACTGTCAAAAGTCATACACCATGGCAAGACTGAGCACAGCAACAAGACACAAGGTAGTTATACTGCATCAGCAAGGTCTCGCCCAGGCAGAAATTTCAAGGCAGACAGGGGTTTCCAGATGTGCTGTCCAAGCTCTTTTGAAGAAGCACAAAGAAACGGGCAACGTTGAGGACCGTGAGACGCAGTGGTCGGCCAAGGAAACTTACTGCAGCAGATGAAAGACGATCATGCTTACTTCCCTTCGCAATCGGAAGATGTCCAGCAGTACCATCAGCTCAGAACTGGCAGAAAACAGTGGGACCCTGGTACACCCATCTACTGTCCGGAGAAGTCTGGTCAGAAGTGGCCTTCATGGAAGACTTGCGGCCAAAAGCCATACCTCCGACGTGGAAACAAGGCCAAGCGACTCAACTATGCACGAAAACACAGGAACTGGGGTGCAGAAAAATGGCAGCAGGTGCTCTGGACTGATGAGTCAAAATTTGAAATATTTGGCTGTAGCAGAAGGCAGTTTGTTCAGCCGAAGGGCTGAGAGCGGTACACAAATGAGTGTCTGCAGGCAACAGTGAAGCATGGTGGAGGTTCCTTGCAAGTTTGGGGCTGCATTTCTGCAAATGGAGTTGGGGATTTGGTCAGAATTAATGGTCTCCTCAATGCTGAGAAGTACTGGCAGATACTTATCCATCATGCAATACCATCAGGGAGGCATCTGATTGGCCCCAAATTTATTCTGCAGCATGACAACGACCCCAAACATACAGCGAAAGTCATTAAGAACTATCTTCAGCGTAAAGAAGAACAAGGAGTCCTGGAAGTGATGGTATGGCCCCCACAGAGCCCTGATCTCAACATCATCGAGTCTGTCTGGGATTACATGAAGAGAGAGAAGCAACTGAGGCTGCCTAAATCCACAGAAGAACTGTGGTTAGTTCTCCAAGATGTTTGGGCCAACCTACCTGCCGAGTTCCTTCAAAACTGTGTGCATGTGTACCTAGAAGAATTGATGCTTGATGCTGTTTTGAAGGCAAAGGGTGGTCACACCAAATATGGATTTGATTTAGATTTTTCTTCTGTTCACTCACTTTGCATTTAGTTAATTGATAAATATAATCTATTAACATGTCTATTTTGAAAGCATTCTTACTTTACAGCATTTTTTCACACCTGCCTAAAACTTTTGCACAGTATATATATATATATATATATATATATATATATATATATATATATATACACAGTATATATATATTTTTTTTCTTCATGTAATCGTGTATTTGACTACACTGACCCATCCCCAATTAGGGTTATTATAATTCAGTTTTAGCGTTGCTGTGACCATATGGTAACACCTTGGTTGCGGGTTTGCTTGTGAAAAAATGAGTATCATTTGTACACATACATTTTCAAATCTTGAATACAGTATTTTCATGTTCTGACAAGAACACAAATGTGTGCATGTTAAATGGCTGAAGTATATTGAACGCTTCATTTAGCCACTTTCTTTTGAGACATGGGCTCTCTTTGGTTACCATACACAGTTAGAAACATACTGAAAATAAAAACCATCATGAAAAAATATATAACTATATTGGGCCAGATAAAATTGCATCTGGGCCAGAAAAAACACCAGCTCAGTGGCCCAAGGGGCCAGTAATTAAAATGTAAACGTAGTGCCCTGTATGGCCAAAAGTTTTGCATCACCCTATAGAATTAACTGCCAAATAATGTTACGCTAACATATTGAATTACATACCGCTTTGTAGTTTTCCCATATACTTAACGACAAAACTGACAAATTTAAAAATGTGACATTACTGTACTAGTATTAAGACTTATGGTATATCACTTTGTAGTTTCTTTGATTACATTATGTTACATAAAATATCTAAATTATGCTATTTTTTTTTTTTTTTTTTTACTATGTCTCAGTCCTAAAATTGTAAGTGGTGCAAATTTTTTGGCCATAACTGTATACATACAGTGCTACCTCATTACACCACAGCCCTTTATACCACAGAAGTGGATACATGGCGAGATGGTTATGGTTCCCAGCTTTTCCCAGTTTTTACTCACAGTTTGGTCGGCAGGTAAGCAGAAGTGTCATCCTTGCTCTTGATAATGTCATTACACTTGTCGAGTGTCTGGAAGACTGTGAAGGTGTCCCCGATGCTATAGAGAGTAGCCAGGTTCTTAGCCAGCAGTTTCCTGGTGGGAGGCCCTGGGGCACTGCTGATCAACCCAGTCAACTGCTCCACCAGCTTCTTCTGCTTCTCCTTCACATCGACCTGAATAACCAACAAACACACACACACACAACTATGTAATATTATGAACCCACTTCCCAAATAAAAAGCCAAAGATGGCTGCAAGAGTCTACTTTGATTAGATCAGCTCCAGAATCATATCAACACACCTTTATATGAAGGGTCAGCAAGCTGTATTGGATACAAATACAAACAATTACCTTATTAGCAGCAACAAGTACTTTATCCAGGAAGCGTAACCATTCGAATATAAAGACTGGTCTCTTGGCCTCTGTAATCTGAGCCAGGGCTTCTTCATTGAGCAACAGACTGTGGGCCAGCTCCATCCCACCTAACTGTACAGTAAAATACTGTAGACTGCAAGTACACGGTCTCCCTTTGCTGAGTGCTCGATGAAATTAGCTTGTGCTGTGAAACAGAACAAAAATAACTTTATAAACATGGACGCCTGATATGCACAGACATCACTGCAGATGGTCATGTATCAATTAAAACACCATCTAGAATTGCAGAATCAGTGCTTTTATCCAACCCTTATAATGTATTTCCGCAACATTAAACATTTTCTTGGATAATATTTAAAGCATGCAAGCGAGTTGTATTATATATTATATTCCTAGTGTATCTGCAAAATCAATATCCATAAAAAAAATACATTTGTTTAATGACAAAGTTACTTGGGAATTCTATTTGTTGTAATGTGGAAGTTTTTTATTTTATTTTTTTTCCAAGGCAGATACTGTCGATGCTATGACTCTGGGGGCTTTTTTAAAGCAATTTAGACAGCGCGTCGGGGGCCCGCGTGCCGGGGGCCCGCGTGCCTGGGGGCACGGGCAGCGGCCTCCCCCCCGTGCCCGCGACTCGAAGATTGAGCAGGTTCTTTTGCTGAAGGGAGAACTCATTTGTAGGTGGAGCAGGACAACTTTAAATTACAGGGGATTAAGGAGAGACTGCTGGCTTGGTTACTGTATATATCTCAATTACCAACTCTCTGGAATTCACATTTACTTTTTTCATTATTTCAGTATAAAAATAAAAAAATAAAAATTGGGAAGTGTAATAGTCAAAGTCCTGGGGACAAGCAGACAACATGTAATAAATAATCCACACTTTTTCTACCAAAACAAAATCCTATTGTTCAGTCCTTTGAGAATTTGAATCCTATTGTGCTTCGTAAACATATCACTCTTATACAGTACATGGATTGCAGCATGTCGTACCACAGAAGCACCTTCTGACCTACATTCAACCAGGTGGGATATATGGATCATTCATTACTGGGATACATCTGTTTGTTTACCACCTGTTGGTTTACCACTGTAATGGTAAGATTGTGTGTACCAATCTGAACTACTGCACATGTCCTTTTAACAAGGGTCTCACATCAGAATGCAGTGGTAAAGAAATCTTTTTGATAAAGTCTCTGTAAAATGCATAGTTTCCATCTACACCATGAAACTAAATCTATCTACAGTAGCACCAGTTTCACTTGTAGTGACAATACAAGCTACAGCTAGAGGTTGCACAAAAGTAAAAAAGGTGACTACATGTATCACGTTTTTACATAATTCTCATTTTCTATTCCTTCATGTACCTTCAAAATTTCCCTGACAGTATTTTTAAACGACAGCATTCTGTTATGCCTACATAGTTTTGTTTTACCGCATTTTTCAGCGAAATTACATGTCTAGCATCATTTAGACTGGAAGCTCATTATTGTAGGTATCTTCCACCAGCAAATGAAATAACTACTGCAGTAAAACAAAAGGGGCACACTGAGAATGAATGAAAATTACTGTACAAAGAACACAAACTGGTATGCCACAATTCATGGATAGCCAAAAAAATGGTGTGTTTTTCATGAATTGCACCAATCTGGTTCACCCATGTGGGCCTAATTGATTCACAGTATAGTGTGCATTCTATAACCATGACCATCTCATGTCCTTATAGTCTGTTGGGATTTAAGGACATGGTTGTAACAAACACCTGGACCTCAAGTGTCAATGATATACATCTGCCTAAGTTATGCCATTGTGCCATGAATAAATAGAAAGACATCATGATTTTAAATCATGCTGTTTTTTTATGTTTGTTTTAAAATGGGTTTCTTACCTGCCAGGCGAATACACCTTGGGATCCATTATATGTTTGGCTTTATGCCTCTACTTTTTTGCAAAACTACTAACACATAACCAGCCAAGGGTTTGTTTTTTTTGAGGCAGATAAATCACATAAGGATTTGAATCCCATCTGACATAAAGTAATACAAATAAATAAATACAAGAGACCACAATCAAATCGAATTAATATTAATTTTGTTGATCTGTTCTCCATTGTTGGATATTGTAAGGTTAATTAATACTGTGTCCCATTATATTCCAGATGGTCAAATATGACGTTTACAGCTGCTATTTATACCGGTTCAGGACTAAGATATGCAAAAAGCAATATATCTCAGTTGTTTTTTGTTACATGTTGGTTAGGGTCTCACAATAATTACCCCAAGCAGGCATTTGCATGACCTAATCTCGGGAGTTCAATTACTGCACCACTGAGTGCGTTTTGGGGGATTTAACACCAGCAAAAAATAATAACCCATACGTGCTGGACGGCCTCTGCAAGGACCAGACCTAACTCCTTCTGACGTAATTGCATTTTGACATACCTATGTAGTTAAACAGTGTTGTCTTGATATGCCCATTACTGGATAATGTATTGTAACCGAACAGCTTGCCTGCACCCAATGAGCAGAGGACTATATGCAGTACCGTACCTTAGGCTTCACGAGAAAAGTTGCTTCTTTAAAGAAAATAATTAGTCAACATTGACTTAAGTTCAAACGTTATTATTATTATTTTTTAACATAAATGAAAACAAAAGCACGTAATGAAATTAATTGTTAAAAGTATCCGTGTCCATGTCGATGTGGCAAGATTGAATTCAGGTAAGGTAACCTGAACACCACCCTCTCGACCTTCGTTTGTACGATGAGTTGTATTTAGAAAACAAATATGGAGGTTTGCTTATTATTTCAGGGGCTACAGCTTAAATACAACCGACGAGATGTCATAATACTTCATAATTCGTTTGAACACGGACACTTTTTCAAATTGCAAATAATATTTTTTGTTTGTTTGTTTTTTATCAAGACGCCTCTTCTTGAACCAAGCAGTAAATAATGAATGATGAAACGTTCACAATTTTAAATAGGTAGAAGCAACGGCAGTACAAACACGTGTTTTTAACTCACATAATACGATAGATAACAACCCATGTAATATTTTAATTTACGTCCAAAAGTAGTATATTAACACATCGTTTATTTCCTACCTGCTGTTTCACCACCAACTAGACCGGCACAGGCGACAGTGAAATGTTTCCGACCAGAAACCTTATCTTGACAGTATTATAAAATAAATAAATAAATAAATAAACGCATATAATGGTAAAACTATTCTATTATTTGTGTCAATATGAGGTTAATTTACATTGTAGCCATCTTTCAGTAATATATGAGAAACTGTCTGTTTTAAACCGGAACGTAATATTTCTTTGTTCTCAGTCCTCGGACGGATTATATAAAATTGAAACCAGCACATCTAGTATTTCCTGCGTAGCTGCTTTTTTTTTTTTTTTTTTTTTTTTTGTAAAAGAAAATTTAATCGCAGATTTACTGTAAATTTCAATGCATGTACCACCTGGTATGTGGAGTCATGTATTAGATCTATTTTTTTTAACTTGGCAAAATGTAAACTAGGCCATGCTTATATATATATATATATATATATATATATATATATATATATATATATATATATATATATATATATATATATATATATATATATATATATATATATAAGTTTGAGAAAAAGGATAACTGCTGTGTACCAAAATAATCAATAAGAAAAAAAGAGAAAATATTTCAGGTACTTAAAAAGGTAGAATAATTGATTACAAATCAATTATCAGGATTTAAATTTAAATTGATTTATAATCAATTATTCTACCTTTTTAAGTACCTGAAATATCCTTTTTTCTTATATATATATATATATATATATATATATATATATATATATATATATATATAAAGCAATAGAAACCATATGAACCACACACGTTATTGTTGCAGAATTAATTATAAGTACCTGTAAGTTTACATTTATTTCTTTACTTCTTTATTACATGTGGTTATTTCTGTATATATTGCATTTTATTAGGCTATGTAAGGTAGCAGTTGAACAGCAATTTTCAAGTTTTGCCACAGATTCTCAATCGGATTGAGGTCTGGGCTTTGACTGGGCCATTCTAAGACATTCAGGTTCTTGTTTTTAAACCACTCCAGTGTAGCTTTGGCTGTGTGTTTAGGGTCATTGTCCTGCTGGAAGGTGAACCTCCGCCCCAGTCCCAGGTCTCTTGCAGACTGAAACAGGTTTTCCTCTGGAATTTCCCTGTATTTGGCTCCATCCATCTGGACTTTCTTCTCGCCACTCTTCCATAAAGCCCAGCTTTGTGGAGCGTCCGGGTTATAGTTGTCCCATGGACGGTTTCTCCCATCTCAGCTGTGGACCTCTCCAGCTCCTTCAGAGTTACCATTGGCTTCTTGGTTGCTTCTCTGACTAATGCCCACCTTACCTGGTCACTGAGTTTTGGTGGACGGCCTTCTCTAGGCAGAGTCGCGGTTGTGCCCTATTCTTTCCATTTTTTAATAATGAATTTAAGGGTGCTCTGGGGGATGTTCAAAGTTTGGGATATTTTTTTATAACCCAACCCTGATGTGTTGGTGTTTCTCCAGAACTTTATCCCGGACTTGTTTTGATAGCTCCTTGGTCTTCATGATGCTGTTTGTTTAGATATGCTCTCTAACAAGCTCTGGGGCCTTCCAGAAACAGGTGTATTCAATCTGAGATCATGTGACACTTTAATTGCACACAGGTGGACTCCATTCAACTAATTATGTGACTTCTGAAGGCAATTGGTTGAACCTGAGCTTATTTAGGGGTGTCACAGCAAAGGGGGTGAATACTTATGCAATCAAGACTTTTCAGTTTTTTATTTGTAAATAATTTTGAAAAATATGGAGATTTTTTTTTCCCCACTTCGACATTATGGACTATTTTGTGTAGATCAGTGACAAAAAATCCTAATTAAATCCATTTTAATTCCAGGTTGTGACACTACAAAATGTGGAAAAGTCCAAGGGGGGTGAATACTTATGCAAGGCACTGTAGATGCAGTGTTGCCAAGTCTCACAAGAAGAAAAAGCAGCACTGCCTTTCAAAACAAGCCCAACCCATTTCAGAGGGAGGGGAGTGGGGGTGTTGGTACAAATTGCCATATTTTTTTCTAATGAACGTGCATTGACAACAGTCAATCACCAAAACCACTCCTACAACCGTTTTTAACTGTTGAAGTCACGTCACCTATTACAAAAACACCCGCGACTCTCAATATTGTAAGCGGGCTTGGCAACTGTGCTTAGATGAGACAATAGTTTGCACCCTGTAACCTGTTCTGTCTGACACACCAGAGAGCTCACACACCATAGTCTCTGTAAGTCACCTTGGATAAAGGCACCTGCTAAATACACAAATAATAATAATATCACACACACCGGCTGCTACGTTTATATCCAGCACCCATCGCTAGACGGCTGTATTTTGTGGAGGAGCAGTCGGGCACTCAACAGTTATTAATGCAGTTCCTGAAATATAGTGCATTTTTTGGGGGTCTGTCATAAGGTGCTTTCACAGAGTTCAGGAGCTGCTCTTTGGTGCAGGCAAGATTTTCCAGTGTCTTTATACTCGTAGCAAAAAAAGGAAAAGTTTGGTTGCTGGCTCTTACTTCTGTAAAGACACTTTGGTTAGTCTTTGGTAGACAACTAGAACTGAAGGGCTGGTCTTCAGTACAGGTGAAAGTACCTTGACACAGACTTACTGTATAATAAAAAACATAGATTTTAAGCAGTTGTAAAAACATTCTGAATAATTGTAAACATCATAAAAACAAGTTAGGAAAAGTCATAAAACATTGTAATTGTAATATAGACAAAATTCAACCTTTGTTGGATTACACCAAACAGTAGGGTCTGCTAGGGTGTCTTCGGCTCACCGTGCACCAGCGACCCCTGTAGTCTGGCCGAGCGCCTGCGGGCTTGCTTGTAAGCTGCCCAGAGCTGCGTTGTCCTCCGACGCTGTAGCTCTGAGGTGGCTGCTGAGTCTGCAGTGTGTAAAGAAGCGGCCGGCTGACGGCACACATTTCGGAGGACAGCGTGTTTTCGTTTTCGCCGCTCCCGAGTCAGCGGGATATGCCAAATTGGGAGAATAATTGTTGATTACTAAATTTAAAAAAAAAAAAACCCTGCACTTAACTGACTTTTTTAAAAATTATAAATCAGGACTTTGAAACATGACCAAAGCAGTTGTCAATAGCTATACTACACATAGTGTACTTGGAGACAGCAGTCTCCCCAACCTCTATAAAATACTCAACTCTGTCTTTGATTTTATTCACTCATAAGACTGTTGTTTCACTTTTTCACTTTGTTCGGAAGTACAAGGTACATAAGTTTGAAAAATGTAAGATGAGAGAATATCCCATCCAGTCATTTTGGATTGGTTGTAAATGGATAACACTTGGATTGCCACTGCATTTGTGTGTGGTCTTGTTTATTAAAATATTTAGCCTATTCAGGGGGTATAATTATCTATTTAGGGATGCCAAGATATTTAGTAAACAAGGGTTTGATCAGAGTTCATGGCAAATAAATCTCCCACCCCGATCTCTTCATCATTCATCGATAACATTTTGAGGATAGCAAGCACTGCAATTATGCTAACCTCTCTCTTCCTTTGTAATCCTACAGATGACTAGATGACAAAAGTTTTGCGTCACCCTATATAATTATATAGTTCATTGTAAAGATGGAATTTACGCATCATTGCTTTGGCAATACTTGTGAAAAATCAGTCATGCCAATAAAGCACTTGAAATTGAATTGAATTGAATTAATTAACTCATTTTGCTCTATAAAGTCAAATGAAACCTAACATATTTAATTGCATACTGCGTTGCAGTTTTCCAGATACTTAACGAAAAACTAACAAAAATTGAAAAATATGACTATTCGAAATCTCATATGAAATAGGGGAGACCGGGGCGGGTTGTCACACCGGTTGGTTGTCACAGTGCTCATAACTATGACACTAGATGGTGCAGACAGGTGATACTAACACTGAAATGTGTGTTTTATTGTCTGGAACGCAACCATCTTGTAATTTGAGGTCAATTCCATCTAACATAAAGGTTAGCACATATTTCATTTTTTTTCATACCCAAAGTAAAAAATGTATATCTTGTTATTTATGTTATAACTCTTAGTAGTATTGGAGTTTGTTTGAACTGATGGCCATGTTAATAGAACCAGATACTGGCTATCTTTTGGTGTAAAAACAAAACCAGTAGGTTCTCCCAGTAGTACTGAGAGAATTAAATTGTCATGTAAAGTCGGGTTGGGGCAGGTTGTCACATGGTTTTTGGGTTGGTTGTCACATGTAAATCCTATAGGAAGAAGTCATATTTTTTCTTTCTACTTTTTTTTACACCAACATATGGGACATGCCACCATACAATGCTTATTTAAGTTATTTACTGTTTGTCCTCCGGTTCTGTGGAGGCTGTAGAAACGTTATGTTATTTAAAAAAACAAACACTGTTGCATTATTGTCTAATGTAAAACCAAGAACATACTTTGTGACAACCAACCCCAGCATGGGGCAGGTTGTCACAGGTGACCGGCACATTTTCAACCGTCTAAATATCAAAAACATCAATTTGTACGTGAAGAGTTATTCTTCGATATAATGAGGAACAGAACCTCGCAGAATGTCACCAGATTGAGGGAAATAATAAAGAGTAAAAAGTGTGACATCCAACCCCGGTCTCCCCTCCTGTATTACTATTATGGCTTCTGGTAGACTTTTGCAATATCAATTTGTCGTTTCTTTGATTACGTGATGTTGAATAGAATATCTAAATTATGTTCATATAGTTTTCATTTTTATTTTTTATTGTCTCAGTCCTAAAATTCTAGGTGATGCAAAACTTTTGGCCAAAGCTGTACTTCCAATTTAGCACATAGAGAAGAACAAGAGGGCATACTTTAAGTGGAAGCTGTGTAAAAGTTTAGAATAGAAGGTAGGAAGCACTTTTTTTACACAGAGTTATAAATGAATGGAATAGCCTACCAGTACAGTCGGACATGTTAAATGCATCATTTGAAATACGAGTCAATTGGTACTGTATAGGAAAGGATCGCCTATAAAAAAACAAAATCATGCAACAATTTAATTTATAATGGGCAGATAATTGCTCCATTTTCCCAAGAAACATTTCTAATCATTTTTATTTCTAATTGGAGTCATAAAACATGTTATGACAGACCTGTTTTGGGTTGAAACTCAACAGCCATTATGACAACTCGCAAATGACAGGTGTGACAAACACCACTGGTTTACGCAAGTCACAGCGTACTGTATCCCAATTAAACGGAAGAACCGTCTCCCAGAGTTCTTTCCCATTTAAGCAGAAATCCCGATTTTATCAGTGTTCCGATTAAGTGTCGCCGGCTGTAGTTAGGGAAATGGTGTGCTAAGAAGGGACGAGTCTTGATGGCCTAATGGCCTTTTCTCATTCACAAACTTTTATTATCAATAACCTTCACAGTGACTTGACCAGGACCAAGAAGCTGTCTTCCCTTATTTGATCATTTTCATTCTGTTGAAGCTCAGTGTCTATTATGATATGTTATACGAACCAACTAGCTAATTGTGTGATCAATGTTTTTTATGTTATATTTTTTATAAATAGTGTTGTGACAAACATATTCTGATATTTTAAAGTATTGCATCAGCCAACGTTCCATGAACCACATAATTCGGGTACGTGCGCAGTTGACCCCTCACCTCTGTTTCCATGTTTTTAAATTACTCGAGTTGGCTCCCAGTTTGGGCGGAGCCCCAGTTCTCTGGTTCGATTTTATTCCTCAGGCTGGCCTGAATTCTAAAGTCTGAATTCGGTCTGGGAGGAAATTACATCACTAAATGTCAATCAAAAATGTTGTAGGCGAGGGAACATACAGTATAACGGAACATTCTGGCTGGTATTAAATTCGGCAGATTTGCTACCTTGGTGGATGGTGCACTCACGGCTGCGCATACACACTCGCATGCAACACAACACATAACACCCACAGCAGCGGGTCTGCTGAGCCCCAAGCTCACCGGGTCGCTACAATACTATTGTCTTGTCCTTAAAAAAACATAAAACGTTGAAAGGCAATATGCTTTTCATTTTCTGATTGTTTAACTTTAAAATATTGGGAATTTTTGTAGCCAATCAGAAATTATGAGAAGCTCTCATTAGACTTTGTTTACTTGAGACACTACAAAATGAATGTTTAGACTACATGTGTACAACATGTATGTTAAAATATGAACAACTTTAAATTACCTTACACTACACATCCTACTGTAAAAGAAAAGCATACTTTTTGCTTTCATTTTATTACAGGTTTAAAAAAACTCACAATACTGCTGCAATATATGTAATATTGTTGCCTACAGTTCACATTTATTACGTTTTTTTAATGTTTTAATTTAATTTATAAATAAAAAAGATGCTGGTTATGTAATTGTTGTTAATTATATATTGTAAAAACAGTATAAAGGGTGACCCGTTAACTCTGTTACCACTGAATTGAGAGTAATTTGAATAAATCTATTTTTTCAAGAAAGTACATGTTGACTTTACACTTGTGTCTCTTCTTGTATTACTATTGGGTACCCTTAATTAATAGTTTATAAACCAAAATGATATGACAAATTAAGCTACAAAAAACAAACACAAAAAACGCCAAATAGAAATATCAAATTTAAAATAACAAACAAACAAAAAAATTCAATACCGATGCCATTTAAATAAACATCATTAAAAAAACAGATGAAACAAATAATTAGAGACGGCATTTCAGTATACTGTGTACAGGGACGCGGGAAGTGGGGTTGCTGGGCAACTTTTCTAGTTAACTTTAGTTTATGAATGAGCATTTGCACTGCCTGCAAGAACGTCATGAATCAACGTTTCAACCAATTAGTATTGCCGTGTGCGTAATGTCATTTAGTGTTTCAACCAATTAGCGCTAAGCATTGCTATGCGATGGCGATGTTCATTGTTCCAACCTATCACTGATAGTATCAGCACCAAGAACTGTCATGCGAGAGAGACAGCGTTTACTTACAAATGTGTCCTGACCTAGCAGCTGGCTTCGCTATGACAACTGTGTGGTGGGATGGCAAAACATTACAAATGAATCTCTGTAACTTCCAGAACCACATTTAAACAGTCAAGAAGAAAGGATATTTAACTGTTACCATGTGTCAATAGGCCTTTATTTCTCAATAAACAAATCATAACCTTCCTGCGTTTCTTTTTACTAGCAAGAACCAGTTCACGTTCTGCATGCCACTTATTTTAATTTAATTAAACCAAAGAAATCGAGCTCTAACTGTATTTGTAGTGGTGCTGTCTTCTCTGTCGTTTTTTTTTAATTTATTTTTTATTCACTGTGCCCTTTTATAACTGTTACTGCAACAGTCCAGGCCAATGAGGCACAGTCATTTCCATCAGTAGGCTCATGCTAGTACTGGATTTGGAATGTGAGATTTTTTTGTATGGATTTAAGTAGAAAGTGACAGTTTATGTTTTCGATAAGAACTCAGAAGAGACGTTCAATCGTTAAGGAAGGCAGATTAACAAGGTAAGCTTATGTCTGTTTTAATGGATGTATAACTGTGCTTCTTTCCACGGCATGACAAGCTGCCATTTTCATTTTTAGCTTCCAGTAGAAAATAGTTTTTCCATTGACCATTGTGATTGTTACATTTTGAGTTGAATATTTTGTAATTGACCGCAATGTAATGAGGGAGTTCCAAAATGTAAAAAAGAAATGCAAGACGTAGACTGTATAAAAGGAAGGCGGGGAGTGATGCAAGACGTTTATAAAGGAGGGAGTGGGTGAAACTACTAAGAGATCAAACAATTAAAATAAAAACAAAATCTAAACAAATCAATTTACAGCGATTTTGACATCATTCGATCTTTCACTCTAAAGAATTACTCACACATAAAAGCAACGCGACTAGCTCGATTGCTAACAGGTTTATTGCTCTGTATCCCCGGATTGCTAATTGTATATTTGTGCTATTTAGTAAGTTTATCAAGCTGTGTGTATCCATACAGGACATCTGTATTACAAGACCACCACAATGTATAATGTGTGAATGTACACGTTTCAAATAGAAAGCACAGTACAAGCAGGTTTAGTATGCCATTGCATTTTATTTATTCAACATCTGATTTGCAACGTAGTTAATATGTTATTATTATTTATTTCTTAGCAGACTTCCTTATCCAGGGATACTTACAATTGTTACAAGATATCACATTATTTTTTACATAGAATTACCCATTTATACAGTTGGATTTTTATTGGAACAATCTTTTTCAAGTACCTTGCTCAAGGATACAGCAGCAGTGTCCCCCACGTGGTATTGAACCCACGACCCTACAGTCAAGAGTCCAGAGCCCGAACCACTACTCCACACTGCTGCCCTGTTGCTTTGAATCTTACATAAATATTTTTAGACTCATGTTTCTGATGTCTCATTCCTTATGGAACACACTTGGTCTGTGCATATTTTGATGGTGAAATGCACACAAAATTACGATTTTGTATATATTTAAATATTGCCCGAAGGTGCCCTCCCCTCCCCTCCCCTCCCCTCCCTTTCATTTTCAGCACCCCAGTTCTCTTGGTTCTTAACAGCACCACCGTAATCCTCTACAATACCAAAACGTCTTGGTTGTGCGGGATTGGTTGAGCCCACCTTATTTTTGAAGGTTTCAAGAACATTGATAGTTTTGTAAAATGATATCGGTATTACCAGATATCTCTTCTTCCCTACCTGCAGGTAGTTGCAAGGGATCGTCTGTTTACAGTTCAAAGAACGTTACATGGAGAAGCTGCTAAAGCTACATGGGTACGGTTACCTAAACAAACTGGTAAACCAACAAAGTTAAGTCATGTGGTACATCGAACTCGTTTTATTATTATTTGTTTATTTAGCAGACGCCTTTATCCAAGGCGACTTACAGGGACTAGGGTGTGTGAACTATGCATCAGCTGCAGAGTCACGTACAATTACGTCTCACCCGAAAGACGGAGCACAAGGAGGGTAAGTGACTTGCTCAGGGTCACACAATGAGTCTGAGGTGGGATTTGAACCGGTAACCTTTTGGTTACAAGCCCTTTTCCTTAACCACTGGACCACACAGCCTCCTACCTTTACCTTGTGAGAGCTAGCCATTACCAAATGCATCTTAGCTGTTATTAGCATATGGGAGTAATTGTGGTGAATTCATACTTAAAAGAATGTTGTACATTGTTAAGTTCTGCTGCAAATGAGCTTTGCTAACAGAGCTTTGGCATTAGAGACACCTGCTGGTGGAATACGTGTATTACATTTACAACTGACTGGAATGTACCAAACTGTCGTCTAAGAAAAGGGTTTCCTTGATTTGCAAAGTGTTTGATGCAGATATTATGTTAACCGCTTTTAGAGTGTCTCGCTAATGAAAGCGACCTTATATAATGTACTGTTATAAATATGTGGTTTTTTAAATCATATATTAACATATTACTGTGTATTGATTTTATTTGAGCCCGGTCTCGCACCCCTTTACCGTCATATCCAGTCGATTCTTTTTGTTTCCACCGGTCATAGAACAGATAAACCTGGTGTCTGTGTGGTATATTGTCAACGAGGTTGGTGAGGTTATCTGCCCTGTGAAAAAGGAGTCCAATGATTGGGGACACACTGATAGTGATACAAGGGCCCACCAACAGTCCTGCCAGGTCTCAGCAGTCTGGTGATTGGCTACCATCAGACCTTGATGACGCTGTAAACGGGAAATAGAAACGTGTTCATAAGTTGCTGTGCGACCCAGAAATGAAAGTGAGAGTAGTCGCAGTAAATAAATGCAGCAGTGACAGGGATTACAACATCGTGAGTAAGTTAACTGATATATTTGTACCATTTTATGGACTTTTGAAAAATGTCATTATGCTGGGCGAACATGAATAATTGTAACTGCGTCCTAATTTGTTTTTGGGGTAATAATATACATGCACAGCAGCTGTGTGAACATACCTCCTGTTGTCATTCTTTACTAGTCTGTCAGCTCTGTCGGGTTACCAAAGACTAACTGAAGTCAACAGTAGCATTTGAAAATAATACTGATTGTTGAATCCAACACCTGCGCAGGTTGTACCAAGACAAGAGGCTTCACATTGGAATAGTACTAGAGAAGTGGTTCATTTGAACCGTATTGCAAATCAGCAGACACTGTCGTTTAGTTTGACAGCAGCGCTTTTGACTGGGGTACATTAAGTAAGCACCAAATACTGATTGGATTCCAGTTTGTTAATCCAAGCGTAGAGGCCTTTTTGACAGTTATTAAAAATGTAGTGACTAAACCAACAAAGTTAAGACTTAAGTGACTAACCATGGCTTACAGTGTTCTAAAGCGTGTTAGAATATATTTTTTGTCACTGCTGTATTATTAGCTATCTGGTTAACCCCTCTCTAAAACCTAAATAAACAAAATAGGTGCAGCCTTGTAGCACAGGTAGCCTTGTAGCCTTTGTTACAGCTAGTGTTGCCAACGTGGCCCTATAATTCCGGGACATTAAGACAGGTCAGGTTTTTCAACTCGCCTCTCTAAACGGCAAATTAATAGATTTTATTCAACATTTAAAATGAGTGTAATTGTTTTACTTACTAGTTTTGATAGATATTATCAAAACTAGTAACTAGTTTTGATAATATTATCAATTATTATATAGGGCAGCGGTGTGGAGTAGTGGTTAGGGCTCTGGACTCTTGACCGGAGGGTCGTGGGTTCAATCCCAGATCGGGGACATTGCTGCTGTACCCTTGAGCAAGGTACTTTACCTTGATTGCTCCAGTAAAAAACCCAACTGTAAGAATGGGTATTTGTGTGTAAAAAAATAATGTAATTGTATGTCAAAATAATGTGATATCTTGTAACAATTGTAAGTCGCCCTGGCTAAGGGCATCTGCTCAGAAAATAAATAATAATAATATTTTTTACCATATAATATTTCAAGCAATACAAGTTTAATACATGTTGTTATGATGCTCTCCAAAACAGTAAACACATTTATTGAAGCCAACTTTACGTGAGGATTTAAAATGGATTAATTTGTTGTTTAGAGGTGAGTTGAAAAACCTGACCTGTCTTAGTGTCTCGGAATTATGGCACCAGTTGGGAATGCAAGTCACAGCTTAGTTGGTCTATAAGTCCCTTTCACACTGGCACTTCTACCCAGGTCACAATCCCACGCAGTGTGAAACCATGTACCTGGGTCATACCCGGGTTAACCTGGGTCCCAGCAACCCACGTAGTGTGAAACCATGTACCTGGGTCATACCCGGGTTAACCCGGGTCCCAGCAACTCACGTAGTGTGAAACCATGTACCTGGGTCATACCGGGTTAACCGGGTCCCAGCAACCCACGTAGTCGCGAAACCATGTACCTGGGTCATACCGGGTTAACCCGGTCCCAGCAACCCATGTAGTGCGAAACCATGTACCTGGGTCATACCCGGGTTAACCTGGGTCCCAGCAACCCACCTCAGGGTGTGGGTTGACACACCTTTTTTTTTTTTTTTTTTTTTTTTTTAAATTTAGTCGTTGCCAATTATTTTTTATTATTATTTTCTCCCAATTTGGAATGGACAATTATTTTATTATGCTCAGCTCACCGCTACCACCTCTGCGCTGACTCGGGAGGCGAAGCGAACACACACTGTCTTCCGGCGTATGTCGTCAGCCGACCGCTTTTTCACACTGCGGACTCACCATGCAGCCACCCAAGAGCTACAGCGTGGGAGGACAACGCAGCTCGGGCAGCTTACAGGCAAGCCCGCGGCGCCAGCCAGACTACAGGGGTCGCTGGTGCGCGGTGAGCTGAGGACACCCTGGCCGACCTAACCCTCCCTCCCCGGCGGTGCTCGGCCAATTGACGCCGCCCTGGGAGCTCCGTCCTCGGTCGGCAAAGGAATAGCCTGGACTCAAACTCGCGACGTCCAGACTATAGGGCGCATCCTGCACTCTACGCAAGTGCTTTTACTGGATGCGCCACTCGGGAGCCCCTGGGTTGACACACTTTGACCCGGGTTGAGCGATACAAAATGCATGATGGCCGACGAAATAACAAACAGCCACGCCTGTGTGAAGGTTTTACATCGGCAAGGAACTTTTTTGTTTATTCTGTTTAGCCATATGTTTGTTGCTTGAGACACACCATGAGCCAGATTGGAACAGGGATGAAGAAACATTTGCTGTAATCAGCATTTGGGCCGACAGTTCAATCTAGAAAAGCTTGGATAGAAGCACCTGTATAAGCTGCTTCTGGGGCATTAATGCGTATATTGTTTACTTGTGTCTGTCACCCAGGTCAACCCTACTTTATTAAGCGCAGTGTGAAATCGCGTAGCCTACCCGCATGACACTGGGTACTGACCCGGGTAGAGCATGCCAGTGTGAAAGGGGCTATGTGGTAGATGGCACGTGAGATAGATACCGTAAAAAACAGTGTATAAGTCGCCCCCCCCCCCCTTTTTGAGACAACAATTTCAGGAAAAAGCCTATAGGTCACACTGGTGTATAAGTCGCTCCCCCCTTTTTAGGACCCCCTAAAATACCTAGAAAATAGACTTATACAAAGGTTTGTACGTACTGTATGTTGCTGTTAAGCTATTTATGCCTGAACATTACATTATTTCCTAAAATGTTTACTTATTTTAAACAAGAAAAAAAAAATGTACATACCCCAAAACAATAGAATGACTATTAATTAAGAATACTACTTAATAAAGCAGGACACAAATCAGGTTTCATGGTCTTATTTACTAAAATGTTGCCCCAATTCAGTTCCAAATGTAAATCAACAAGCTCAGCTAGCTCAGTCAGTCAAATAAATGTCAGTACCATGGCCTACATCCACAGTATATAGAATTCAAAAGATAAAGCCTTCATCGGCTCAACCAATTAGTGGCCAATACGTAGGTAGTTTCCTGTCGCCATGGATAATTAGTGTGTTGTACATTAATTTTGCAATCACATCTAATGACTGTTAAGGAAGTGTAGCTAAGCTGTCAGTCATACTTGGTTATGACATAGTGGTCCACCAAACTAAACTGAAAACCACAACTATATGTCTGGCTAGACAATCATACTATAGTAGTGTGAGCTACATTCCAAACCTGTCCAGCTTGACAAGTAGTAATGTGAAGCACTCGCGTAGCCTGACAGACACCAGCTATCTCATAACCCACCAGTGCTTGGAGAAGTTATTCTACTCCCATGAACACCTTTTTTTCTCAACCATACCTTGTATGTTCGATTAGCTGGACCTTACCCTTTGCACTGTACTGTAATACTGTAATATAAGCATTTCGTTTTGCAGATTTGCACAATGGCTGGACAGAATTATGTTAGTGAACTTAATGAATACAAACAGAAAAACAATGTGACAGTAATATATGAGGAGGTTTCTGTAAATGGACCAGACCACGATCGAACGTAAGTTAGCTGTTTTTTTTCTTTTTTTTTCAATTGTTTAATCAGTTATACCTAAATGTTTGTTCTACCTAATTTGAAATGCTCATTTTGAATGTCACCACACCACTGTAACCCAACTACTGGTCAGGTGGATTGAAGATTAACAGGAAACCTCCTTTTCCAAGAGTTAAAGAACAGTTGTATTGATATTGAAAAAAGATGTGCAAGGCCCCTCTTTTCTGAAAAAAAAGATTTTGTCATGTAAATAGGTTTACTGAATTTGAAAATGTTATCTGTGCTAAGATATGGTTTTGTTATCTTTTTAGATTCACCTTTAAGGTTATTGTTAATGGTGTTGAATATCCTGAGGCCATTGGCAAAACCAAGAAAGACGCAAGACACTATGCAGCTAGGGAAGCTCTTGAAATGATACATGGCCAATCCAACACATCTAGTGACACGGTAAGGACTTGTATTTTCTAAAATAGCTGCTCAGAGAACAGAGAGTAGATTTTAAAAACAACGTCTTTATAATGTACCTTCTCTGTGATCCAGATTTCACTGTGAGCTTTATAATTAGCCATACTGTATAGGTAAAGCACATTGGTGTTCCTGCAGTGTTAGACGGTCTCTGTTTTTTTCAGAATGTGTCTATGTCATTAAAGTCCATATCTCACATAGAAAATCATTTTTGGGCTTTTGGATCATACTTGGTTTACTTTCTCAATGAGCAAGAAATTAAATCTCCATGATCAATTTTAGAGCACTGAGAGACGTAAAACTCAATAATTCCGGAAAATACCATCAACGCACCGGTGATGCACGAAGTTGGCTTGACATCACTAGGGGAACACATACCAGGAACAGCTTAGAGATATACATGGTTTCAGACTGTGAAAGCGATCATTACGAATTTCTCCGACGTTTTGAGTAGTCTGTATTACAGTAAGGACAGCGGGAGTGTGGTGTTGTGGCAGTGCTTGTAGTGATGACATCACGGACCAGGAAGAAACAACACATAAACAAAGAAGGGCGGTAGTGAAACTGCAGTGCTACGGCACTCAGCATTTTATTAAATAATAAAATAAACAAAAGATTTAAACGAAACAAAACACAACAAACAAAAAGGCGCATTGGCCAAACAAATAAACAAATAAGTGTCGTGCTGGTGAAAACCAGCATGCTTAGCAGTTGTTTTTAGCTCTCCTTGCTCGCTGCCCTGTACTCTCCTCTGTACACTCTCCGCGAGGGTAGAGAGCTGCAGGTTTATATACGGTGACCATCTCCCGATTAGCAACAATTAATCAATGAATTAACCCGGGAGATGGTCACCGTCTGCACGAGTTTAATAAGGATGCGTGACTGTCAGCTAGTTAAATAATCAGTAGCTGATCAGTCACGCATCCTCAAGAGGTTTTTAAAATATAAAAACAATAACAAATACACGGCGCTTTTATCCGCGCCGCAAACAATAATACAAATAATAATAAACAGTGCACATATATGTATATATATATATATAGGCGGGACACTCCGCCACAGGTGTGTAATGAAAGGAATTGTGGGGAGGAAGAATAAGTGGTTTGAGGCCCGATTCTGAACTGTTTTGAACCTCCAGCAAGAGAAAATAACCACGCTGGCATAAGGAATGTGAGCGACACACCCCCTTGTCTGCAGGTCGGCAATTCTGAATGTTTTTCTTGTATACAGTTAACCCCGGCTAGCAGTTCATTTATGGCAATAAAAAATGGTATTTCTATATTTGGTTTGTTGTACCATTTATATCTTGCAAATAGTGTTTACCGTTTCCCATCCACTTAAAAAATAAAGCATTATTTATATTACAGGGCCGAGATGACTTGCATGGTCACATATAGCTCTTCAACTTCAGTCATGAAATACACACTAGGCTTAACAATAGGTTTAACCTCCTTGTGAAGTGCACGTAATTATTATTTCTTGGCAGACGCCCTTACCCAGTAATGTGCATTGAGCATTACCTTAAAAGATAAAATTGAAAATCGAAAGCTGGATGAGTGGATTCATTCTTTTGATTTCTGCATCAGAACTCTTGAGCACGCAATGTGTTTGTACTGGTTTATAGTACTCTGACATTATTGTTTTTTATTAAGTCAGCAATATGAAAGCCGTGCTCATGTTTATTTTCTTTGGGTAGTTTTGGGCCAGAGTTTATTTGATAACGGTATATTGTAAAAAAATAATAATAATAATAATAATAATAATAATATCTGACGTCTGAAAAACCAAATGCAACACTTGCAGAGAACTGATTATGTGCAGTGGATAGCCTAGTACAGCGGTCCTCAAAGTAACTGGGGCACAGGCATAAATGTATGTTACTTGGCTGTTTGTGGGCATGCTGACTAACAATAATAACAACAATAACTTGAGAGAGATTATATATATATATATACATATATATATACACACACACATACGCATACCCTATATATACACACCGTGAATACATTAAAAAAAATTAAAAGAAATACCTAATTTGCGTGAAGAAATTCTTGGTTTGCTAATCTGTTGCACAAGGCGCTTGTAATGTGGTTGAAAGGACATGGTGGCGATCCTGATACAGTACTCCAATCTGTCACATCCCAGGCGATTCCGCAGTTTGTTTTTAACCACATTCATCACGGAAAACGTAGCTTCTCATAAGTATGTGCTTGAGAACATACAAAGTATTTTTAGGCTTGAAGATGCCAAACACGGGTACTTCTCTCTTGGAACCTGCAGCCAAAAGTCTGCACTTTTGTTGCTGAATTTGTAGCATTCTTGCAAAGAAAGATCATTTTAAAACTCCAACAGCTCTAACTGCACAGCTGCCTTGTCAGAATAAAACGGCTTCAGACTGGAAACTGTTTCTCTCACATTTTGTTGGAAAGGAGCATTCAAAAATGTGAAAGCTGATTCAAACTGCAAAATGTCAGTGAAGCGACTGTCAAATTTCTTCTCCAGCTCGGTTATATGCTCCGTGTACACATCAGTGGGAAACTGCTCTTTTAAATCCTGATTTTCACTTGTTACACGCAACAGCTGGGGGAAATGTGTGAAGTCTTTGTTGTGCACATCATCTTTAAAAAATTGTAGTTTTGCTTTAAATGATTTTACAACAGAAAGCATTTCCATTGGGGTTTTGTCCTTTCCCTTCAGAGTAAGGTTCAAGGCGTTGACGTGAACAGTTACATCAGTAATGAAAGCTAAATCCAAGACGAACACAGCTTCCCCCAGCATAGGTTCAGGCCTTCCCTTGCTCTCCAAAAACTCCAGAATATATGGAAGAAGATCCAGAAATCTCACAAGTAACCTGCCTCTTGAAAGCCAACAAACATTACTGTGCAGCACCAGGTCTGCATAGTGAGTTTGTTTTCCTCAGTGAAAGATTGGAACTGCCGGTGATTGAGAGCGTGTGCACGAATAAAGTTTGTCATTCGTACAACTACTTCCATGACTTTGGAAAAGCGTCCACTTTGCAGCTTTCCAATAAGTGCTTTCTGATGTATAATGCAATGAAAACCGATTATTTGTGGTATTTCAGGGTCACTTTGTATTAAACTCAGAAAACCGACTTTCTTCCCCAACATAGCTGGACATCCATCAGTACAAACAGAAACCAGTTTCGGCCAGATGCAATTAAGATCATGGTTTTGAAAGTACTGCTTGAGGGACAAATGAATGTTAGACCCACGTGTTTGACCTCTCATTGGTATTATACAGAGGAGTTCTTCCTCAAAATTACCAATAACATGTTCTGTACAATGTGGATATCTTATCCAAACTGCAAGTTCAGCAACATCCCCGATGTCTGTGCTTTCGTCAAGCTGCAAGCTGAAGCACTCAGTTTGTAACAGGTTTGTCTTCAGTTGATGAAAACAGTCTTGCCCCAACATCTCTACACGACGAGCAATTGTATCATCAGAGCGTTGCAATGACTTTATCTTATTTATTATTTCAGTTTTGTTCTTGAACCCGTCATATAATACTTCTGCAGATTGCAGAAAGCATTCTTTGACCATTTCTCCATCTTTAAACGCTTTTTTCCTTCTGGCTAGTACCCATGCAATTCGGAATGATGCCTCAGTGACCACTTCGGCCTGGCTCCCAGTTTTGCGCAGCGTACTTTGTTGAAAACTTAAACAGGCTTTAAGATCGGCTATTTTTTTCTTTCTGGCACAGCTGTTCATCGGGTATGCGTCTTTGTATTCTGTATGATTTGTACTGTGATGCCTGTTTAAGTTGTAACTTTTATTAGGGAGAACTTTCAGACAAATAATACATACACAGCCAGCTCACTCGCAACTACAAAATAGTCATGTTCCCACTGTGGTAGAAATATGTGTTTGCCTGCCTGGGTAGAATCCACTTTATTCTTTTTTGACTGTGCTGAGCACTCTGCTGCCTCCATGCTTGTTTCTGCAGTTGTTTCTGCAGCTGTTTCAGTGCTTGAATCCGATTCCGACCCCAAGATTGTTTCCAACGTTGCTCTTGCAGGAGAAACCTCATGGCCACCTTTATTTTCTTTCTCTGAACCCATGTGAGTTGTTTCATTAATGTCACTAGTCCTATTTAATTTGGGCATTTTAATGTCCGTAAACGCTTGCCCATATCCCGTAATGCAATTGCAATTTGGCGACAAATCTTGCGATATAAGCCAGGTCTGATCCAAATCACAAGGGGGTACGGACGGTTTAAAATATATTTTGTGAAACGAATTTAAAGTTACCATTATCTTATTATGAAATTTAAAAAATACAATTACATAAATAATATTATGTTACCTGTTCAAACCAAATATTGGAAATCACACAGAGTAGGCTATGTATCCCCGTTAAAACATGTATACGAGCACAAGACCAGCTGCCGCGGGCACGGTGGCCTGGCTTCGCGGGCATGGCTTTGAGGACCGCTGGCCTAGTAGTATTGAGCACTAGTGCACTGGGTAAGAAAAAAAAAAACTATGGTAATCATTTTTATATCTCTATGAAGTAGTCTTATAGATGCAGCTATTTAAAAATGTATTTTTGATATAAAAGTAGACGGTACAGAATTGTTTAATTAAGGCTGGTAAAAAAAAAAGTATTTTGATTTCTAAATGGTTCCGCTGTTGTCAGGAGAAAATGAATCAATGGTCACTTACTTAATGATTGTCTTCATGAACGGCTGTCTTTGTAAAGGTCTGCTTGTGTTTGTGATCTTGTGTACCAGTGTCTTACAAAACAGAAAAAATGTAATTTGTACATGCCAGAAACCAACAAACAAAAGCTTTAGTCTCCGTGTTCCGAAGTGATCATTGCATTGTGCACTGACGAACTCGTTGATTTTACTTTCACGGAATACAGTACTTTTTTTTCATGCAATGCATTCCCTTGCGCCTATCTGAGGTGAAATGTATTTTTGACACCATTTAACCATTGTGAAGTAGGCCTATATGTTGATCATTTTGTTTATGCCATAGACAGATGCATGTATGTTTATGGTTCGTGTTTTCCCCAAGTGATGTCACAGATGTCAAGATTTGAAGTCTGGGCTTTTTGGCGGAAGCACTCAAAACAAGCTTTACGATTGCAAAATTCTTACAGTTACAGCGCAAAAGTATAAATGATATATATATTTTTAGAACACTATTATAGTGTAGTTTAATAAAATATAATCAGATTGTAATGTGAAATAGGTGACATATGGACTTTAAACATCCACAGCCTTGCTATGGGCTCACCACTGCCTTTTATTTTATGTATCAAATAAGTAAAGTTTGCTTTCTAAATCCTGCCAATAATTGCCTGTTTAACTATATTTTGTAGACAAGTGACAGAAGAGAATCATGCACATCACCATCTGTACCTTCGAACCAGATCAACTGCGTAAGCTGGCTTAATGAATATTGCCAACAAAAACATCTGTCAATCCAACTAGTTAAGAACAGTCATATGGGACCTGCTGGTTTACCTCAGTAAGAAATTTTGAATAACTACTAGAAATAGGTTTCTGATGATATTACACAGTATTGCACAGTTCCTTTTTAATGGGTTTCCTTTTATTGTTGTGCTTTTCCATCCATTTAGTTTTTCCTGCCAATATAACATTGGGAACAGAGAATATCCTGAGGGAAAAAGTAACAGTAAGAAAGAGGCCAAAAAAGAAGCTGCAAGGCTTGCTTATGAACAATTGCAGCTTGAGGAAAATGTACAGGTAAGGGAAACTCCAGCTTTGGTGACGGGGATGTGCTGCACCACTATGATATTTGTGAGACACAACAGAAGGAACATTTGACTGTATTGTAACTGAGTGGCTGCGATGAAGTCTAACTTGCTATCCCTGCTGTCTGAGGCATGCAATTCATCTCAATATTTTTTCCAGACGCCAAACAAAAGCGAGAATGACAGTAATTCAGGACTTGATTCTAGCTTGGATTATTCATCATCAAGGTATGTTAAATTTGAACTAACTTATTTAAAAAAAATATATATATATATATATATATATATATATATATATATATATATATATATATATATATATATACAGTACTGTGCAAAAGTTTTAGGCAGGTGTGAAAAAATGCTGTAAAGTAAGAATGCTTTCAAAATAGACATGTTAATAGATTATATTTATCAATTAAGTAAATGCAAAGTGAGTGAACAGAAGAAAAATCTAAATCAAATCCATATTTGGTGTGACCACCCTTTGCCTTCAAAACAGCATCAAGCATCAATTCTTCTAGATACACTTGCACACAGTTTTGAAGGAACTTCGGCAGGTAGGTTGGCCCAAACATCTTGGAGAACTAACCACAGTTCTTCTGTGGATTTAGGCAGCCTCAGTTGCTTCTCTCTCTTCATGTAATCCCAGACAGACTTCGATGATGTTGAGATCAGGGCTCTGTGGGGGCCATACCATCACTTCCGGGACTCCTTGTTCTTCTTTACGCTGAAGATAGTTCTTAATGACTTTCGCTGTATGTTTGGGGTCGTTGTCATGCTGCAGAATAAATTTGGGGCCAATCAGATGCCTCCCTGATGGTATTGCATGATGGATAAGTATCTGCCTGTACTTCTCAGCATTGAGGAGACCATTAATTCTGACCAAATCCCCAACTCCATTTGCAGAAATGCAGCCCCAAACTTACAAGGAACCTCCACCATGCTTCACTGTTGCCTGCAGACACTCATTAGTATGCGCTCTCCAGCCCTTGGCCGAACAAACTGCCTTCTGCTACAGCCAAATATTTCAAATTTTGACTCATCAGTCCAGAGCACCTGCTGCCATTTTCTGCACCCCAGTTCCTGTGTTTTCGTGCATAGTTGAGTAAGCTTGGCCTTGTTTCCACGCCGAGGTATGGCTTTTGGCCGCAAGTCTTCCATGAAGGCCACTTCTGACCAGACTTCTCCAGACAGTAGATGGGTGTACCAGGGTCCCACTGTTTTCTGCCAGTTCTGAGCTGATGGCACTGCTGGACATCTTCCGATTGCGAAGGGAAGTAAGCATGATGTGTCTTTCATCTGCTGCAGTAAGTTTCCTTGGCCGACCACTCGTCTCACGGTCCTCAACGTTGCCCGTTTCTTTGTGCTTCTTCAAAAGAGCTTGGACAGCACATCTGGAAACCCCTGTCTGCCTTGAAATTTCTGCCTGGGAGAGACCTTGCTGATGCAGTATAACTACCTTGTGTCTTGTTGCTGTGCTCAGTCTTGCCATGGTGTATGACTTTTGACAGTAAACTGTCTTCAGCAACCTCACCTTGTTTGCTGAGTTTGGCTGTTCCTCACCCAGCTGTTTCTGTTTCAGTTAATGATTGTGTTTCAACCTACATATTGAATTGATGATCATTAGCACCTGTTTGGTATAATTGTTTAATCATACACCTGACTATATGCCTACAAAATCCCTGACTTTGTGCAAGTGTACCTAGAAGAATTGATGCTGTTTTGAATGGATTTGATTTAGATTTTTCTTCTGTTCACTCACTTTGCATTTAGTTAATTGATAAATATAATCTATTAACATGTCTATTTTTGAAAGCATTCTTACTTTACAGCATTTTTTCACACCTGCCTAAAACTTTTGCACAGTACTGTATATGTTTTACAACTCTGAAGCAAATTGTGTTAGATATACAAATGTTGCAATTAATAATAAAATAATGCAGTATAGTATTACATTTTTCAATTTTCAACACAGATACAGTCGCAGACAAAAGTATACCCTACACTTAATATACGATCATTAAAAAAACATGTAAATACAAGCATTTAGTGAACACTTCAGCACTTTGAAATATTTGTTCATGACATGATGCAGTAACACTAAGTACTTGAAAATGCATATTTATTGCAGTTATTAATGCATAAAACATACCATATCTAAAAAAAAATGAAATAGGATTTGGATACTTTTTTTGTAGATTATACTTACATCAGGGTTTCCCAATCCTGGACCGGGGGACCCAGTGTGTCTTCTGGTTTTCATTCCAACTGAGTTCTCAATTACGTAATTGAACCCTTAATTGAAGTATTCATTAGCTTAATTAGACCTTAATTGTTTTCAGCTTTTAAACAGTTGGAGATTATAAGTTAACTGTATCATTTTGTAAGAACTTGAAATCTGCACATTTTTAGGAGCCGAGAACAATTAAAAAGGTCTAATTAAGAACAGTATTAGTTCAATTAAGGGTTTAATTAAGTAATTGAGAAATCAGTTGGAATGTACTGAGCATCAAAAGAAACTTATCACTTATATTTGGATACAATTCACTAGATGTGATCGAAAAATGACCAACTTTGTTTTAGAGCCGGTGCAGTGATTTTTTACTGTGCTGATTTAACAACTGACATCATGAAGATGCTGCAAAATGATCTGTCGATCTTGGACAGGTGTTGTGACTCTTGGTCTCCCAGGTTGTGGCCTGTCATTGACAGAGCGGTATAACCAGAAACATTTTGCCAGGTTTGAAATTGCTGGCTGTAGGATAATAACTAAATCTTACCTCTCACTGAAAGTATAACACTTTGCTGCTGTTTTGTTTTCCAAACTTTATATTCATTTTGATTCAAGCCCATACTATTTTTTCCACATCACACTGTAAGTTTGCTTTCTGGTTTACACTGAACCTTGTTAGTTTTTGTGCAGCAAAAAGTATATATAAAGTTTGAAAAACAGAAAATGGACTTGTATTAGAATGCTGTTCTGAAAATGTTTTTAAAAGCCTTGGTTATTACCACTTTCAAGCAAGGCCACACAGTCTGAGGATCTGTAAATGAGGCTAGAGCTTTTCATAGCTTTCAATTATACACAAATCATACTGCTGCAAACCTAAAAAACTTAACCACCATGTAATCAGCTTTGTGTTATGATACATATCATTTTTTTTTTTGTTCTAGTGCTACACCAGTTTTTGAAAGTCAAACAAATGGTACAAGTACACCAAAACAGGTAAGTACATAATAACTATATTGTATTTAAGAAATGAAGCCTTCAACTTTACTTACATTACTTTGCTCTGAGCAACTTCAGTCATTAAATCTGGGTAACTTTTAAAAAATCAGTTTAGAAGTATAAAAGTTTAAAAGTTTAAAGCAACCCTGTGGCCTAACTTCAGCTCCTAGATTTAATTAATCTCCAAGTAAAGCTGGTACACCAGAGATTTAACAATTAACCTGCAGTACACCCATAAGAAATAGGGTGTATATATATATATTACACAGTGCCGTGAAAAGTTATTGCCCCAGTTAACTTAACCCAATTAAAGGGATAATTAGGGTCAGCTATTTGAGTACTTTGGTTAACAACTAGGACTGATTTGGGCCAGCCCTGCCCAATATAAATCTGACTAACTTTGGCCCTTACCATCAGAGTGAAGTTGTCAGCACACAGGTTCTAGAGGCACATCATGCCATGAACAAAATAAATTCCTGAAGAGCTCTGGAAAAAATTTGTTGATGCCTATCAGTCTGGAAAGGGTTACAAAGCCATTTCTAAGGCTCTGGGGCTCCACCGAACCACAGTCAGAGCCATAAAGTCCTGCAAAATCTCTCCAAGAGCAAGGCGTAAAATCGTCCAGGAAGTCACAAAGAACCCTAGAACAACATCCAGGGATCTGCTGGCCTCTCTCGCCTCGGCTAAGGTCAGTGTTCATGACTCCCACTATCAGAAAGACACAGGGCAAAAATGGGATTCATGGCAGAGTAGCAAGGCAGAAACCATTGCTCACTAAGAAGAACATGAATGCTTGTCTCAAGTTTGCCAAAAAGCACCTGGATGATCCTCAAGAGTTCTGGAACAACAGATGAGTCAAAAGTGGAACTTTTTGGCCGACATGGGGCCCGTTATGTCTGGCGAAAACCAAACACTGCATTCCACAGTAAGAACCTCATACCAACGGTCAAGCATGGTGGTGGTAGTGTCATGGTTTGGGGATGCTTTGCTGCATCAGGACCTGGACGCCTTGCCATCATTGAAGGAACCATGAATTCTGCTCTGTATCAGAGAATTCTACAGGAGAATGTCAGGCCATCCGTCCGTGAGGTGAAGTTGAAGCGCAGCTGGTGTCATGCAGCAAGACAATGATCCAAAACACACAAGCCAGTCTACATCAGAATGGTTGAAGAACAAGAAATTTAAAGTTTTGGAATGGCCTAGTCAAAGTCCAGAACTAAACCCCATTGAGATGTTGTGGCAGGACCTGAAACGAGCAGTTCATGCTCGAAAACCCACAAATGTCACTGAGTTGAAGCAGTTCTGCATGGAGGAGTGGGCCAAAATTCCTCCACGGCGCTGTGAGAGACTAATAAATAACTACAGGAAGCATTTGGTTGCAGTTATTGCTGCTAAAGGTGGCGTAACCAGTTATTGAGTCTAAGGGGGCGATTACTTTTTCACACAGGGGCATTGGGTGTTGCATAAATAAATGAAATATGTATCAAATTTTTGTGTCATTTGTTCACTCAGGGTCCCTTTTATCTAATATTAGGTTTTGGTTGAAGATATGATAACATTCAGTGTCAAAAATATGCAAAAATGCAGAAAGTCAGACAAATACTTTTTCACGGCACTGTAATTATATATATATATATATATATATATATTACACATATATAATTTATTAGTGATTTTTACAATTGTCTGTATGTTGTTCTACAGTACTTGACTGAACTTTGAAATTTGTTTGTTTTACTAAACAGGCCCAGTATGAAAATTCCAGCAGACAGTCTTCAATTAAAAGGTAATAGGAATAAGCAATCCATAAACATGGCCATTTTATATCGTGCCCCACTGGGGTTATTGTAGAGGCGACCATACACTGCTGATTTTTAACTAGTATTAACTAGTATTGCCAAAGATTGATTCTAGTCCATAATTCCGCAACCGTTTGCTTTACATTTGATTACCTTTGATTACGCACCTGTGCATGGTAAATCATATTGAGACAAATTGTGATGCAAGAGCAAGGCTCAGCATTTCCTCAAGTCTTTAAAAAAGAAAATTTGAAAGGAGAAAAACAAGAAACAAGCAACTAATATAATTCAGGGACTCAGAATTCTCAAGTTGTTTTGTTTTTCATTTAGTAAGATTAGTATGGATTATGTTTCCTTCCATAAAAAGGCTTTGAAATTATAGCCCTTAGTTTTATTTTAAAATGAAACTCAGTGGAGCAACTAACAGATCAGTCAATAGCTTACTGGGATGTGACTCCTACATGTGTTCTTCTTCAGGGTGTTCTTTCAGAGTGCTATTTTAGCGTTTGTGCCTACATCAAAATGTGTATTTTGACATATGCACTAACAGTATTTGCATTTTTTTTAGATGTATTGCATTCTGTCTCTTACAGTAGGTGTAAAATCTGTAACAGACTAAACCAAAAATTGTAAAATTAAACCAATAAAGAAACAAAGGTATAGAATGATCAGGTGTGTATGACGATTTGCAATTTGATCCATTTTCATGAAAGGAAAATCGAACTGTTAATGTTACAAAATCAACTTTAGTTAGTAGTTGTGCAACAACAAATGGTGCAAACTGCACATTGGAGTAAAGATGAAACTTGATAAATTAGTTTTGCAATTGGTTTGCAATTATGTTGGCCTGGCATTTGTAATGGCATATAGACTACATTATTAAAGAATTTTGAATGCCACAGAAGATTAGTCAAGAACAGAGGCCTGGATTTTGAAGGCCAATAACTAGTTTGCTGCTGTTGTTTTTTTTTCTTCTATTGCAGTCATTGTGGAAACTCTGAATCTCAAAGGACAGAGAATGATGATTATATTGTATTCAAAGACAGTTCTTCCAGCAAGAAAGAAAATCCTGTTGCCTTATTAAAAGTGGTATGATACACCTACGAAATCCCACACATTTTCACACAGAACACTGTGTAGACCATGAAAACTGTTAACCAGCTACAAGCTGCGGTATGGCATAGAGGGAAGGGTTCTCACTTAGTTTATTACTATTCGTTTCATATCGCACCCTAACCCAGCTAAATATTAGTTTTTTTTGTTTTTTCTGGGGTGCAAAAAACTGATGTTATGACGCATTAAGACATTTTAATGCTAAGACCCTGATTTTAAATGAAAAAAAATAGATAAGGACTGGTTTATGGCACAGTACACAAATAAAAAGAAACTATTGCAAGCATAAACAAAAAAGTAATGTGTTTTGCTGTAACACTGATGCTTGTGATCTTTGCATGCCAAACCGGGCTATTAAACCTTATAAAGTTCTTTTTAAATTTCTTCTTTTTTGGGGGAAATTGTTGAACAGAGTCCTCGAGGTACCAGATTAAAAAATAGGTAAGTGTCTTTTCATTTTTGTACACATTCAATTTAATAATGATTTAAAACTGCTTAAGAAGGTGCTTTAAATAAATACATACATTTTTAATAGGATTTATTGGTTTCCAAAGATTTTGCTTATTCACAAAATGTTAACTTGTGAGTTATTTAAAAGGTTTTGTTAAATAAAGTTTGAGTAAAATCTAGTTTGCTGTTCATGAAACTATCCTAGGCTGTTGAATAGCATACTTCATTTTAACAGACCTTGTGAATAGTCCACTGGTCTCTATTCTTGGTTTTAAAAAACAACTTTTGTTTGAGACTTTATTTTTGGTTTTCCAGAAAAGTAAACTTGGCTCCTGATTTCAGAAATGACTTCAAGTCTACACCGAACAAGAATGATCAGGTATCAATCCTGTTCCAGTTTATACAGAGTTACAACGTTCCACAGGGTAGTCTAGATTTTTAGAGGGGCAACATGTATGTTGCATTTTTTGGAAGTTTGTATGTAAGCTATGGTTTCAGGATTTTTTGGGTATCATTCAGTGGTTATGCATTTTAAATGTTAAAAGGTTATTTGCATTGTGCTTCATCCATGCTGGGTATTACAGTCAATTCTTGTTGAGACTAATTTCAGGTATTTCTTACTTGGTACATTTATAATGGATTGTACATTGATGTACTGTAATTGTAATTCCAGTTTTGTTTTTTTGTTTTTTTTACCTGCATTTATTATATTTAAAACATTTAGTTTCCTGACCTGGTCAGTCCTCTACATTACAATATCAACTACCTGGACATTCAGATTTACTTACAATCCAGGTATTTAGAGAAATGCTTGTGCATTCTTTAGCACAAGCAGCTAGTTCATAGTGATTTACTTTTTCATCATACTGATGATGTATGCTACTGACATTCTTGTTTTACATTTTAACTTGAAGGAAAATATGGTAGCCAATTTAAATATGGAGAGACACTTGGGCAAGGATATCGGTGAGAAAATAAACTTTTATAACCCACAGAACCCAAGGTGAGTTTGTACAATGTGATTGCTTCATATTGATGTATTATTTTTAGATCTAGGGATTTTGCTGCTGCCAGGGTGTCCTAAAATAAATATCAACATTTATTCAGAGACAAAAAAAAAATTATTGTATTTTGACAGGTCAAAAATATAATTTGGGCATTTAGTATAGACATGGGCTTTTAGCTTTTAATGCACTGATGCATGGCAACTAGCACTGATGCATGGTTTTATCTTTGGCCATGTCAATGCTACACACTATAATAATTCATTTGTTTTAAGCATGCATTTTTATTTTCCTAAAACTCTTTTCCCAGCTAAAAAAATAGCTGAAATGGGCCCTAGTAAAGGTATTTAGTGATTCCTAGCAGTGGTAAAGTCATAATTTAACCATTTTAGAAGCACAAAAGTGTTTCTTCTGCGTCCTCAGACTAGTAAAAATTGATTGAGGAAAGGTGTTTATTCATCGAAACTGGGTTTGCAATTGAATCAGGTTTGCTGAAAGTATTAATTCTGTATAAATATTTTTTCTCATACCTCCTAACATTCAAGTTTTTTTTTTCTCAAATGTATTCTTGCCACCTAAAATGCATTTTCTTGGTTACTTGGTTGCAGGTACTAGATGCAGAACGTTATTGATCCTGCTTTTCTACTATCTGCTTTGAGCACCTGAGCCCCTGAAAGCAAGCTTTTCATAAAAAAAATTTTTTTTTCTTTTTCCTTATACATTTCCTTATTCTTGTTCTCTCTGAAATTTATTTATTTATTTATTTACAAATTAACTCACCAAATTATAATCCTAATACCTTGAGGTATTTTCCCTTAATAAATTATTTTGACAAAATCTAACAGGTTGTTGTCTCCTATTAAAAACATAGTGGAGGTCCTAGAGTGGCTCACCTGATTTAAAAGCATAGCCAAGTGGTGTTCAGAGAGAGTCATACACTCAGAGGAGCGCAGGGTCACGTCCTGGCTGTGCGAAGTCGCCGGTCTTTGCTGGGGATTCCGGTGGGTTAGGGAGGCAAAACCTTTAGTAATTATTTCTCTACATCACGCTACAGCAGACCCTACCGGTCAGGCACCTCAGTGAGTTAAAGCAGACACCTGTAGGCTGGTCTTTGTCCTCCAGAGGCTAGTAGCTCGCTGGCATCCGCTTTTGAGTTCCTGGAAGTACAAGAGGAAGCTGGCTTGATAGTGGGATCAGGGAACGCTCACTGAACCTTTAGATCTCCAGAGCTGCGTGAGGAGTTTCTGCGGTGGGGGAAATAATTGGACATTCTAAATTGGGGAGAAAATCGGGGGTAAAATAATTGGGCACTCTATATAAAACATTAAACTAAGCAGTGCCAAACAGAATGTATTACAGTCGTCACCACTTACACCGTACAGGGTTATTTCAGGCAGCCATTTATATCAGACAAATAGCGTTTGCCGTTCCCATTGATTTCAGTAACAAAGGCATTGTTTATACCGAGTTAAGCACTGTATATTTTGGGCAAACTCAGCTGTTTGGATCTTGTTGTGTACCATTCACATATATTTAAATAACAAACACACTGCTTTATACTGTAGTAATCTTACTAATCCACAAATCAGATGTTTTCACCTGGTTACCTTGCCATTCACATAGATTTCAATAAAAAGGCAGCACTTTACTGTAGTAAAGCTTGATGGATCGATCAATCAGTTGTTTGCACCTCGTTACTGAGCGATTACCTCTGTATTGTACCTTGGCTATTTAATCCCTGTACGCAGTGTCATGTTTATTTACATTTTGAAAAAACAGCACTCACTGCAACACCAAGCACGCATGGCTGGAAAGAGAAACGCGATGAGCATCAGCACGAAAATTCAGTTAAATAAAATGTCTCTGTTAGATGCTGTGCGCTTGCTAAAGCATGCTTCGAACTGTCAGTCAGCAAACAATGCAACGTTGCTTCAAAAAGCTGGGGACAATGTGGGAATGGACCTGATTATGGACTAGGGAAGGGGATGGGAGTACTCTAAATTAGGGATGCACCGAATCCAAGTTTTTGAGATTTGGCCGAATACCGAATCAACAAAAACTGTCAAGAAAAACTGAAAGAAAAACTGAAAGAAAAACAGACTGACAGCTACTAACAAGGGACGTGCACAATCTAGTTCATAGTAGTTTTATTACCGAATGGAAATATATCCCTGAATGAGATTTCAGTTTGAAGCATTGTGACGGAGGCGAGTGGTGTATTGAATAAATAAACAGTCCCGAAACAGTATTTATCCCAAAATGACTGTGTTTATTAAAATAAACCTCCCCTTTACCAGTGATGGTATTCGGGAGGAACACAGCTGGCTGACAAACCAAACAAAAATACAAAAACCAAACAGAAAGTGTCCACAATGAAATCCCGAGTGTCCTGTGTATGAGAGTGCTCTGTAATCCTGATGTTGGTGAAGGGAAGGTAGTGCTCTGTGCTCTGGATCTGGCTCCGTGGCTGCAGCCCCGCGCTCCTACTCCGCCTCTGAAAAACACAACAAACAACACGTAATCCGAACACAGAGCTCCGGCTAGTGGCTCAGTTACTCAGCGCAAGAGTACTTGCAGCTACGCGCCCCTCCTAATATGGTCACCTTCCGGTTTCCACCGAGGTGGCAGATCTAGGAGGCAGCTTACCTTCCCCCTTACACAGCGCCCTTTCTAATCGGGAGGGAGATTTACAGCATCGATCCTTTCTCTATCACAAGCATACACAATTTACCGCTGGCCCCAAAAGAAACGTCAAAATACAGAACTGTTTACCTTTACAAGAAAGGAGAGCTCCAGAATCTTGGGACACTTTAAGGAAAGTCAGGTTTTGTAACTCACGTCTCTAAACTGCAATGTATTCAGTAAAGTGAGTGTGAATTGTGCGAACTGTCGCTAAATTAATTGAGTTGTTTTACTTAATTGTTACCAAAAGCACACACATGCCTGCGAGGATCGTTTCCATCAATCAGACCTATACAGCAGCTGATTGGCTTTCTGACTGGGCGGGACTGTGTGAAGCAAGAAATATTAAACAAATAGAAACTTTACCTGCTGCCACAAGGTTAAATGAAAGAGTGCAGGTGAGTGCAAAGTTATCTATATTAATAGTGTTGCACTATTTTGATAGACATTGTTTACTCTTTAAAAAAATTGAAGCAATACGATTAATCGTTGTTACGAGGCTGTCCGGCTAGCCACCACAATTAAACAATTAAAGATATTTACTAAACTGCTCAAGCAATTCACACTCACTTTACATATTGAATACATTTAAGAGGTGAGTAAAAAAAAAAACCTGACCTGCCTTAGTGTCCCGAGATTCTGGAGCCTGTTGACAACCCTATCTGAGAGCTATGAGGAAAAAATTAACGTGATGAGTGACCTGAATCCCCCTGCAAAATAAAACCCACGTTGCTTTAAATGCACCGTGTGTTTAACATATATCAAATAGGCTACGAAATAGTTTACACATTATTTTAATAAAATACAGCAGTTCCCAAATGGTTCAACTTGTATTGGCACATTACAGTAACGTAAAATGTTATTTACTAAAGCATATTGTTCAACAACGTCTTGCACATCTGACCGTTGTAAAGTTAAAAAATATATATATATATTTTTCAGTGCACTGATTTTTATTTTTTTCTCTCAGTATTATCTCTAGAACACGTCTCAAACAAAGCACAAAAGTCTACAACAGTTTGCCATTTCTATATATTACAGATTTACTGCATAACTTTACTCCATGAAAAGTGATGTGACTGTGATCCCATGGTCGAGTTTTGTTCACTTGGAATATCTACTGTATTTTATTGTCCAAGAACTAAATGATCTATCGCTTTGTTTCTCCATGTATAATAAGACTACAGTAGAAGCGGTCAAACTGAATCCTGGACTGTTAGCATAGTGGTTCTAAACGCTTATCCTCTACTACTAAGTTCTTCAGATACTATCCCTAAGTGGTTAGGTACAAAGACAATACAATGTCACAATGGTATAATTTATTTTAACAGGATTCATTGATACAATTACAAATGAAAAGTAAAGGGATATCCTAGCACTGATGTAAATAGTATTGCAGCAAATTCACACAAATCACCTGCAGTGGCCATACTACATTTTAAAACTTGTACACTCAAAACTTGTGGGAAAACATATTCCTCACCATAGGTTTTATTCCATGTTAAAAGTGAATAATGTTTTTTAATAAAGTTGTATTGAGAACAGTGGTTCGTGAAGTTAGCCAGGAAGGCAGTGGAAGAACACACAAATTCTTAAACAGACATAACAATGAGCTAAAAGAAAATCTAGAATCATAAACAAGATGTCTGAATGAGCAGTATGAGCAACATTTCCCAAACATTCCACACAGAAGATTGAAATAACAATTGCTTATTGGGTTAAAACATGAAAAAAGAAAGAAATACACTAAAACAAAGAAGCTGACCTGAATGTTTGTTTTTCTTTGTTTTCCAAAATAACCTGCATTCTCAGACTTTTACTGGAATTTGAAGAAATAACCAGCCTGGGTAAAGGTGGCTTTGGGAGTGTTTACAAGGCGAGAAATAAACTTGACAAAAACATGTATGCTGTGAAGCGTGTGAAGTATGAAAAGTAAGTGTGAAATATATGCATTTTGAAGTGTGTTTAATGATATACTTATGATATACAGAAGATACACCATAAACATTTGTAAAATACTGTAGTTATTCCAAATCTTGGAAGGTTTAATATGTTTTTTGTACTTTGTCTATGGTTTGAATTATTAATATTAGGGCTATAGAAAGAGAAGAAATCAAATTTAATGACCTTGAGGTTTAGAGAAAGTGTGAGTGGGTACTTTATTATTATTATTATTATTATTATTATTATTATTATTATTATTATTATTATTATTATTTTAAATGTACCAGTAGGACCAATTTTTATGTGACTCCTTATCTGGTGAGATACTGAACCAAGGTCCAGTCTATTCAGTGCACATTAAAATCCTTTTGACATTTTTTGAAGAACAGCTGGTTGATAACACTGGTTTTATGGATAAATTACAATTCAATTCAATTAAGTTTCAGTAAAATGAGGCTTAAATTCCCTAATTCCTGTTAACAGGATCAGAACATCCATGGAAATAAGATGTTGCATCTCAGTGGGTTTATATGTCTTCTGCTGTATACAGTGCCTTGCATAAGTATTCACCCCCCTTGGACTTTTCCACATTTTGTAGTGTCACAACCTGGAATTAAAATTGATTTAATTAGGATTTTTTGTCACTGATCTACACAAAATAGTCCATAATGTCGAAGTGGGGAAAAGAATCTACATATTTTTCACAATTATTTACAAATAAAAAACTGAAAAGTCTTGCTTGCATAAGTATTCACCCCCTTTGCTGTGACACTCCTAAATAAGCTCTGGTGCAACCAATTGCCTTCAGAAGTCACATAATTAGTTGAATGGAGTCCACCTGTGTGCAATTAAAGTGTCACATGATCTCAGATTAAATACACCTGTTTCTGGAAGGCCCCAGAGTTTGTTAGAGAGCATATCTAAACAAACAGCATCATGAAGACCAAGGAGCTATCAAAACAAGTCCGGGATAAAATTCTGGAGAAGCACCAATCAGGGTTGGGTTATAAAAAAATATCCCAAACTTTGAACATCCCCCAGAGCACTGTTAAATCCATTATTAAAAAATGGCGCGACTCTGCCTAGAGAAGGCTGTCTACCAAAACTCAGTGACCAGGTAAGGAGGGCATTAGTCAGAGAAGCAACCAAGAAGCCAATGGTAACTCTGAAGGAGCTGGAGAGATCCACAGCTGAGATGGGAGAAACTGTCCATGGGACAACTATAACCCGGACGCTCCACAAAGCTGGGCTTTATGGAAGAGTGGCGAGAAAAAAGACATTGCTGAAAAAACCCCATATCAAATCTCGTTTGGATTTTGCCAAAAGGCATGTGGGAGACACAGCAAACGTGGAAAAAGGTTATCTGGTCTGATGAGACCAAAATTGAACTTTTTGGCCTTAGCGCAAAACGCTATATGTGGCGCAAAGCCAACACTGCTCATCACCCTGAGAACACCATCCCCACAGTGAAGCATGGCGGTGGCAGCATCATGTTATGTGGATGCTTTTCATAGGCAGGGACTGGGAAACTGGTCAGGATTGAGGGCAAGATGGATGGAGCCAAATACAGGGAAATTCCAGAGGAAAACCTGTTTCAGTCTGCAAGAGACCTGGGACTGGGGCGGAGGTTCACCTTCCAGCAGGACAATGACCCTAAACACACAGCCAAAGCTACACTGGAGTGGTTTAAAAACAAGAACCTGAATGTCTTAGAATGGCCCAGTCAAAGCCCAGACCTCAATCCGATTGAGAATCTGTGGCAAAACTTGAAAATTGCTGTTCACCAACGGTCCCCATCCAACTTGACAGAGCTTGAGCAATTTTGCCAAGAAGAATGGGCAAAACTGCAGGATCCAGATGTGCAAAGCTGGTAGAGACTTACCCAAAAGACTCACAGCTGTAATTGCTGCCAAAGGTGCTTCTACCAAGTATTGACTCAGGGGGGTGAATACTTATGCAACCAACAAATGTCTTTTTTTTTGTTTAATTAACTTTTGTGTCACAATAAAAAAATTTTTTGCACCTTCAAAGTGTTAAGTATGTCGTGTAAATCAAATGGTAAAAATCCCAATTAAATCCATTTTAATTCCAGGTTGTAACACTACAAAATGTGGAAAAGTCCAAGGGGTGTGAATACTTATGCAAGGCACTGTATGTGTGAAACCTTTATTATCAGAACAGTACCAGGGTTTGGTTATAAAAACAATTTCTTCCAGCAGTATGAGTGTATGTTACACTCATACTGCTGGAAGGACATTCTTATTGAGAGTATCATAACATGGGGTTGTATGGAGTCTGTATTTCAATGTGCATATAGTGGCTGTTGATCATGGTGATATACTTTTACATGATACTAACAGCTCTAGTTTTGTATGTACAGCTGTGATATGAATGTATTTCACTGACGATTGTTTTTTTTTTTAATTCTCTAGAAAGGCTGAGCGTGAAGTTGCAGTATTGGCACGCCTTGAGCATGACAACATTGTACGCTATTCTACTGCATGGTTTGAAGAGTTACCAGGAAAACTGCTGGAAACATCTGAAAGCTACAGCAGCTCAAGGTAAAAAAGTTTCTTCTTCACCCTCCAAGTAAATTGCATGCTCAGCCTTTGTTACTTTTGTGCCTCAGTGCGCACGGTGCTCGGTGCATAGGCCGCCCGCGGCTTCAGCCTGTGTGTCCCCCTGGTGCATGCTACATGCTGACCAGGTGTGTGACTACACGCGGTAAGGGTAGGCACCGCTGCTTCAGCTGCCCCCCGGTGCTTCGGTACCTTGGTGCACGCTCAGCCCGTGGTCGCCGGTGCCTCGGTGCACACAGTACGCGCGGTGCTTAAAGCACTCTTTGCACATTGCGCCCCGGTGCGTACAGTACCCGGTGCACTCGGTGCTCGGTAGGCAGGTGTCTAGTACCTCGGTGCACATAGCGCCCTCGGGTGCTCGGTGCATGCGGTGCCTCGATACCCTCTGCCTGTAGGTGGTGCTCCAGTCCACTGTAGGCTACACACTGTGACTGCACGTAGTCCAGGCTCGACACCCTGTCCAGTTGCTGTGATCAGGACTGTGTGAAATAGCCCTCTCAAGTTTTCTGGATTTCCCCTGCAATTTCATTGCTGGAAGGCGGCTTGCCATTTCCCTGGAATCAGAAACCCCGCTTCTGTGAATTCAGCTATAAACGCTGCACAACTGCACTTTGTTTACTCTTTTTCTTTTCAGCAGCCCACATCACTTTGCGACTGTAGTCTGATTTTCTAACCTTACAGCGCTCACTGTTTTGTGTTTTCCTCTGCTATTGCAGTTTAAAAAAGAAAGACGCGTGATCCTCCACCGGACCCCGGCTCTGCCGCGCCCCGCTGTGGAGTTGACTCCGCTGGATTGTCTCTGCCCGCCCTCTCGGTGCGGTTAAAAATGTCAGTTCTGCTGCGCCCTGCTGTTGAGTGGCATCCGCTGGCTTGTTTCAGCTTGCCTACTCGGCGCACTGGTAAAAAAAAAAAGCAGTTACCCGTGTTGCCGTAGTGACTGCTATTTTACCCTCACAACTTTGCTGGTGTGTGTGTGTGTGTGTGTGTGTGTGTGTGTGTGTGTGTTTTCTTTACTGTCTTGCAGTTTAAAAAGAAAAAGTAGTAGCAGTGTGATATCCACCGGGACCCAGCTCTGTTGCGCCCCGCTGTTGAGTTGAATCAGCAGGCTTGTTTTTCTTCCTGTCTAACACGCCACAGCTCCTTGAGCCTGTGCTCCACTCTGGCATACGCTATGCGCTGCCATGTTGTGTGACTGCATGCAGTCCAGAATCAGGTTATCACTGCGCTGCACCATGGTGCAGCACCTTGCGCTGTACTGCTCTCCTGATTGCCTACCACAGCCACTCGAGCCTGTGTATCCACCCCGGTGTATGCTATGCGCTACTGCTACATTCTCCAGGTTCTACCGCTTGAATGTGGTAGATTCTTCCTTGCCTTCAGTAGGCACGAGGGTCCTTGAGGTTGCACGCTCGCACCGCTAACCTTGGGTTATACGGTTCAGATGCATTCCTCGTATGCTGCTGTTCCTTCTTCCTTGCTGGTGTACATTATCACATACATAATGTTGTTGTTAGTGGTTATCTTCAAATTGAAAGGGAACGTTAGGTTACTTACTGTAACTCTGGTTCCCTGAAAGAGAAGACGACCACCATTATGTGTTTGATGCAAAAAGAGAAATGGCTTCCTCAGTATGACAGTTTTAATCCATTGGTAGGGGGGACCGAGGGCATCATCCCAGGAAGGGGCCTATCGGCAGCTCTGGTATAGAGAGCTCAGAAAATACCTACCAATAGGCAGGCATATCCCATACGTAATGTTGTAGTCGGTGATTATCTTCTCTTTCAGGGAACCAGGGTTACGGTAAGTAACCTAACGTTTAGCTTAGTGTACGTGAGATGCTGAACTTGAAAGCTTCACGTATATTTTGTATACCTACAACAGGAGACTTTTTCAGACGTGATTTTTTTTTTTTTATCAACAGCTGTAAAAATACTTGCTGTCTAGTAAAAATGAATACACCAACACAACATAGGACTGCACAGCAAGTCTTGCAGTACTTTTCAGGAGTTATCGGAAGATGAATCTGCACATGAAAATGCACCAAAACCAAGACGGTGGTGAAACTTACTCGATCACAATGATAGTGAAAGTGATAACGAAGTTGCAGAAATTTTGGGACAGAGATAAACACAACCACAGCTGTGGAAAGCGCATGGCAAGTGCACTGCACATGTACAGAAGCAGCATGTCTGTGTTGATTGCACAAACTAGACTCCACAAGGTTTTGTTTTTTTTTACATTCCACATTTTGAACACTTGTATGTTCCATCTTTTGAACAGTTGAATATTCCACATTTTTAACAGTTTACCTTTCCATCTTTTTATTAATCCTTTGAAACATCATTTTTCCTTTCACTGACCTGAGAGAGAGAGAGACAGAGGGACAGATAAGTGACACATAGTATTATATCTGATTGTATTATTATTGTTCCCTTGTATTTATCAATTATTGCGAATTGTTTTTTTGTTTTTTTTACATGTTTTAGTAAAATTTACTTCATGTAGACTTTACTTCGTTAGTCCCTCAGCGGCCTTGTGTCCCAAGCGAAGCTGGCAGTTCTGCTGCCCCTTCCCCGGGATCGAACGCCTTAAGTCGGCTACTGGTGCTCTCTCGTAAGCTGCTAGCTTCGGTTGAAGCGTAAAAATAATAAATATATATTAAAATATCGGTAATTTGTTTTATTACTGTTTTGTGTGAGAAGAAATTGTTTCCTCTGTTGTATTTGCTGGGCTCAGCTGTCCTGCGTTTGAACAGGGACCCACGCGCTGGGTCAATCTGCTTGCAAATTTTTCCCCAGTGTCTCTGTGTACCACATTAAGATCTTGTGAACAGACCCGAACACAGAGTCAAACCAAGGAATGGATGGGCAAAAACTGAAACGCTACAGCGTCAGCTATATAGGCGTCTGCTAAATAAACAAATAATAATTATAATAATAATAATCTCCACCCTTTTCTCGTCCATCAACTTCTGCCTCGACTCCCTTTACCCTCTTACCCTTTGACCTACTCGCCTGGCCTGCATCACCCCCATCTTAAAAAAAAAAAAACCCTTGCTTGATCCCTCATCCCTCCAGAATTACTGTCCTGTCTCCCTTCTCCCGTTCCTCTCTAAAACCCTTGAGCGAGCGGTACATCGCCAGCTCTCTGCTTTCCTGTCAGTACATTCTCTGCTCAACCCCCTGCAATCTGTTTTTTGCCCTGCATGCTCCACTGAAACTGCTCTTCTCTCTGTCACTAACTCTGCTCTCTGCCCATGCTGCGAAAGAACTCGAAACTTACACAATACTGTATAGAAACTTAATCCCTCACTCAGAGGGAGGGAGACGCAACACTCCCTCACCCAACCTCTCTGTGTCATTGCCATGATTGTCAGGTGGATCCCACGGGGCTCCCGACCACCCCCTGCAGGATCATGCATGCGCCTGATAGCCAGCACAGGTCTCCCCTATCACACTTGTATTTTACTTTACTCTTATAGGTATCCGTATTCACAATTTTTGTAACTGCTGTTATTTGAAATCATTCTCATCCATTTATCGTGCTCACTACGTGCTCATACTGGACTTTACTCGTATAAGCAATAGTTTTCATATCAGTTAACTGCTCTTAGTCAAACCTGCTCTTACCTGTAATGTGATATTTTGTAATGTGATACTTTGTACTGTGATATTTTGTAACAATTGTAAGTCGCTTAGAGCTTTTTCAACCCAATGCAGCAGTGATGGTACTGACCTTCCAGAGACTTCTGGACCTGATGGCAGTAGCATCTCAGGTTCTCCCATTAGGGCTCCTACACATGCACCCCCTCTAAGCCTGGTTCAACCATAGGGTCATTCAACCTGTCTTGGACCGGCGCCGTCTGCTCATAGTGTCTTGTCACTGTTTGGAAGCTCTCTCGTAGTGGAAACAACTGGCTCATTTGTGCTTGGGCACAGTTCTGGGCAGTGTCATGAGGAGAGAGGTGGTGACCACAGACCCTAGGGTGGTGCAGTCGACTATGGCCAGGGGGTGCAGGGCGTGTGGAAACCCCTATGGGAGGGTCTCCACATAAATATTTTGGAGTTGCGGGCAGTTCATCTGACCCTGCAACAATTTCCTGGGAGATACAAGGGAGATACATGTTGATCCACATGGACAACACCACAGTGGTGGCTTCTATCAACCACCAGGGTGGTCTCCAGTCTCCCGGTCTCAATCGTGTTGCCTGAAAGCTTTTGGGCTCACAAACATCTGTTTTCAGTCAGAGCAGTTCACCTGAGGAACTGGGCGACGGTCCTTCTCTTGAGCCGTGGCCCCCCATAGTGTAATGACGACTTTACCCGGAGGTTGTGAACCTCATCTGGGAATTCGGGTGTGCAGAGATAGATCTCTTCGCGACCAAGTAGTCCACCCATTGTTCTCACTGGTATTCCCTAATGGAGAGCGGTCATCTGCTCGGCATAGACGCACTGGTCCACAGATGGCCCAAGACTCTGCTCTGCTTTTCCACCGTTGCCACTGCGCTTGGAGGCAAGACCAGGCTCGTGTGCTCTTTGTAGCCCCGACGGGCCCAGGAGGACCTGGTTCTCTGTGCTGGTACAACTCCTGTATGGTCTGCTGTGGGAGTTGCTGGCACGTCGCGACCTGTTGAGTCAGGCGGGGGCATTCTTTGTGGCATCCAGACCCAACAGTTCTGTAGCTCTGGGTCTAGACCCTAAGCGGAGACATTTGAATCACCTATTTGACAGGGTTATTTGACACGGTCATTGTCACCCTTCAGAATCCCAGGGCAGCGTCTACACCCTCCCAGTATGGCTACAAATTGGGTGTTTTCCAGATGTGGTGTCAGTCGCTTGCACTGGACCCCACAATTTGCCCCATAGCAGATATACTGCAATATTTGCAGGAAGGGAAATCTCCCTCCACATTTAAGGTCTAAGTGGCAGCTATATCAGCTTGCCATATTAAAATTGACTTGGTGTCCCCAGGAGCACACTTCCTGGTAGGACAGTTTTTGAAGGGTGCTCGGAGGTTAAGACCCCCTAGAAAGGACCTTGTCCCTCGCTGACCGCCATTCAAGTCCCTACATTCAGCAGAGCTAAAATTCCTGTCCTTAAAGACAGCTTTCCTGCTTGCTATTAACTTCACCAAGCGGGTAGGTGAAATGCAAGCTTTCTCAATGGCGAAAGCCTGTATGCTTTTTGCGGAGGCCAGAACTAAAGTTACTCTGCGCACTAATCCTGCTTTTCTCTCTAAAAGCATTTCTGTTTTCTGTATCAACCAGTCAGTGGAAATGGATACCTTCCATCCACCTCCTTTCCAGTCTGACAGGGAGAGAAAGCTCCATACACTCTGTCCAGTTAGGGCACTGGCGTATTATGTTGACCGCACCCACAGTTGGCAGAAATCTGAGCAATTGTTTGTTTGCTTTGGGTCTAAGTTCCTCAGACAAGTCCTGTCCAAACAGCAGCTGTCGAGGTGGAGGTAAACATGGTCGGGATTCCATATGATCTAGTCAACCTGCCCCCACCGGGGAAGGTCACTGGTCACTCCACAAGAGGCCTTGCAACCTCTTGAGTGTTTTTCCAGGGTGCATGTGTCGCAGACATTTGCAACGCTGCAGTATGGGCCACGCCTCATACTTTTACCAGATTCTACTGACTGAATGTCATAGATCAGCAGAACACTGGTTTTGGGACCAGAGTCTTAAGGGCAGCCACGCATTATGCCTTTTAATACACTTTTATTGTGTTCAACTTTAAGTCCTAGGGTAGTTAGCCACACACCTTATTGGACTTCTGGTGTTAAATGCTGAGGTTACTCAGTATAACCTTGCAGCAATATACACTGCATGATTGCTCTCCCTCGCTGTACTGTGGACCATATGCCATGGACCCTTTTTTGGTCTTCGGTTAGAATTCTAAAGGCAGTTTAACTTCCTTTTTAGCACATCTGCCGGTGCTGCAAGTCCATCCTTCACTTGCGACGACTTAGGTATTTTATCCCATTCGGTAATGGTTACATTTCGTATTTGAAAGGGAACATTAGGTTATGATCATAACCTTGGTTCCCTGAAATAGAAATGTAACCATTACTACTAAGGTCTCTGCATTTAAAACTCAAAATTTCACCATTCTACACCTAGACCTACACTATGAGCTGGGTCTGGGAAAAAGCGGGACCAAGCGGTACTCTGAACTCTTGCCGAAAGCACTGCTGTCTTAGGCTTCAAATTCACTACCATTGCTTTTTAATAAAGTCTAATACAGTCTATTATTAAATTATTTCCCCACACATTATAGAATCATATATATTTGAGTAAGCATGATTTACATGGGATTGATCTATAATGAATCTACATTTCAAGTTTCAAAATCAAGATTTCAAGTTTTAAATACAACATTTCGAGTTTCAAAGTTGAAATCTCTAGGGTTTTTTTTCTCACATGGCCCTAGGGCTTTTCCTTCGAACACAGCTCTAACAAATGTATGTATTTTTTTTACTTGCAGTTCGGACCCCAGTGCTTTACATAAATACCTCTTAATCCAGATGAAACTATATGAAAAGGGAACATTGAAAAACTGGATTGATGATAAAAATCACTTAAAGACAACAAGAAGCAAGACTGATGCTTTGAAAATATTTATGCAGATGGTCGATGGAGTTGAATATATTCATTCAAATAATCTGATTCATCGAGATTTAAAGGTAACTTTTTGGCTCTATCTTGTGCAAACTTACTTTTTTCTATTAAAAGCATAATTTACTGTTTTTATTCAGAGGAAGGCATAATGGTTTGTTTTCAGGATGTTGGACTGGGAAGTGCTAAATTAACGTAAATTGCCATTCCTTTTGCCAGTGTCTTATGAAAAATATATATAATGCAAGATACATTATTGTTCAGTTTGCATATAGAATACAACTTCACTGGTGTTTTCAGAGAGAGAGAGAGAGAGAGAGTACAGATAATTAAAAGCAAACATCTCTATATCCAAGGAGAATCAGGATCCAACAGGTTACTCATCAATCACTAGAAATAGTTAATGAAGAAGAAAAGTAATTGTAACTAAAAACTCAATTTTAATAATTAGCTACAATGTTTTGGCTTCCGCCTTCTTCAGATACTCTACCCAGCTATTTCTACCAATTTCTCTAGTGGCACTTCTTGAAACTTTGACTTGAGAGAGTTGTCGATGAGATGTCAATAAGCTCTTCTTATAAAAATGTTGGTACATAAATGATGTCATTTCATTTTCAGTATTCTCCAGGAAAGATTCTTAATCCATAGGTGTATTGTTGCATATTCACTCGTGAGTGGAGGGGGAAGCAGGTGTTTAACTTGTCCAGTAGACCAGAGAGATGTGCCAATAACTGGGGTTTGATCATTTCTCCACTTGCGAAATGAATGTAACAGCCCAAACATGTCTGTAACCCCATCGTTGATACAAATCTTCCAAAGTTGCAATTTTCTATTAAATGCTTCCATTTGTTCATGCTGGACAATGACATGAGCATCTCTGCCCTCCATTGATTGGTTTAGCTTGTTCAAGGCCACAAAATGTCTGCCAGGTATCCCAGTTTCACCATCCACATGTCATTTTTGAAGAAATCTGTCCTTTTGTTCTTTTATTTTTAACAGCTTAGCTCCTCCCTTAATTCAAACCTGCAACTTTACATTTTGCCCTGAGAGAACCATCTTATTTCAGCATGCATATGCACCAACTTCCACATAAAACGCAGCTACACATCTTGAATTTGTAGCCCTAGCTTTTATACAATTAACAATTGTTACAGACCGATGCAGTTGTCCCAGTTTTTCCCGAAGAATGCATAAAATCATCCAAAAGCCTGAAGATATCCGCTGCCTTGGTTGTTTCGGTTAGCTCTTCACAAAACAAGTATTCAACAATTTCTTTATTCCAAACATAGCGTACACAAACAACTGAATGAGATATGCTGGCAATATCAGTAGACTCTTCCTTTTCTTCTCCATGCATTTCTCTTACTATGTCCAAAACACATGCCATCAGGGGTACAGGAACTAAGGGTGCTGGCTTGAAATACAGTACTGTGCACCTCCTGGTGCAATGATAAACCCTGCTAGTTTTGTGAATTTTATGAGCTGTGTAAATTCTTCAGCAGCACCACCATCTAAAAACAGCTTGTCACAAGTGCCACCAACTGGGGGCGCTGGTTTATAGAACAATACTTAAAACACACGTACACAACATTCTGGATGCGCTAGAAGTCCATTCCCTCATGAAGAAAATTAATCAACATCGCAAGTCAACCTTTGGAGCCTTCTGACTGTCCTTGTGTGCAATGACAACTGTAAATAAAATACATCTGTTCAACCTGATTTTACAAGTAAACATTTCTAAATTGCAGTACTTAAGTGGATCATAGCATTACACGCTACTTTTTGATTTGTTTGGAAGTCTAAAGTTGAGTAAATGATATTCCAAAGTAGTAAGTAGACATGCCGATTTTGGATGAAGAACAATTAAATGAACTGGAAGATAGCAAAAACAGAAAAAATACCAATTTAAAAAAAAAAAGTAAAATAATAAATCACTGTCTTTATACTCACTCACCCAACTTTGTCACTTCAAATAATGTATTTTAGCAGTTTGTAAACGCTAAGAAACACAAAAAGACAGTTCTGCACATTATCCTCCCCTCTCTGACACAGACCTTGAACAATTTACTAAAATCAAAGGCGGCGTTGAATTTATTTTTATTCCTCATGTCTGCTCTTCTCAAACAGTGTCTCTGAGTGACAAGGAAAAAAAAACTGTGCTGTCTCAACTCTGCTCCCTAGTGTGGCTTTTCAAAGGCAATGTGCACAGTATCAAAAATAAAAGATGTACTTTCTTTTACATGTTTTAATTAAATTAATTTACTTGGCTTAAATTAGTGTGTAGTTCAGTTATAAATGGGACTACTTTATTGGCGTAAGGATATTTAATTAAAAAAAAAATTGTTTGCTCTGAACATGATTTATGCTTTTTTTCTTCAAATCCACTGTTTTACCTGGATTATAAATGCAATAAGGCCCTTCAGGGTGTCCATATACGTCGAATATATGGACTTCTCTGGGGTTGGAGGCACGGTTATATCGCTATATGGCATCAAGAAATTGTCAGCGATATTAAAAAAGGCCAAGAAAAAAATCCAACAATTTGCAAAGGAGGTGGAAGACAGCAGAGCAGTAAAAACAGGTGTGGCATACGCAAAGCTGCTGATGAATTTGATAAAGCACTCCATAAGCGGTGTGCTGGTCATAGAGAAGGCAATATTACTGTACCAACAAATGCATCTAAACAGAGGTTAGGCAGATTTCAAAGCAATTACAGCCAATGTTACTAGTTTAAAGTAAAATAAAGCACTACGTTAACCCAGCTTTTCCTGGACATTTCAATCTGTGTTTTTGCTACAGCTACAATTTGAATAATAAGTTAAATTTAGCATGTTCCCTTGTATAGTATGATGTTACCACCTTAGAACCATCTATGTCACAGTGTTCTTTGAACATTCATCTGCAAGTCACTATGCAACCTTCAAACCATCAGTCTACCTAGCTATTTCCAATATGCTTTCTGAAGAAGGCAGAAGCCAAAATGTTGTAACTAATTATTAAAATAGCGGGGTGTTCAGAATACAGATAAAGGATACATTAGTTATCATTGCTGTTATTAGTATTTTAAATAAATTCCCTGTGCAGTAACAATGTTAATTCCCTTGCTGAGTTTAAGGTTTAACAGATTTAAAATAGTAGGATTTAAAGCTTCATATTGAACAAAAGGATGAGCATATACTGACACTGGTTATTTAATGGCCTACATTATTTTCAGGAGGTACAGCGTAGTTGTAAAGAAAAGTGAGAAGCAATGTAAAGTTATCACCTGTGTTACATGTTAAGAATACATAAAACTATAATGTTACGATAATAAAGTGTCATTTCAGAATGTTGCAAGTAACACCTGTTTAATTTGTTTTCTTCTTTAGCCCAGAAATATCTTTTTAAGTGAGGACGATAAAATAAAAATAGGGGATTTTGGACTTGCAACTGAAATAATCAATGAAAACGATGGCAACTCACTCCAAAGGACTAAGCGCACAGGAACCGTGTCATACATGAGTCCTGAACAGGTAACAATTAATTTTTAGTGTCTTAATTGCAGCCTGCCCGGTAGTGGTTTGTGTAACAAAAACAAAACAAAACATTTATTTTATGATTCCCTCAGTGAAGTTTTGTACAGATGTTTTCACTCATATTTTTACTTCATGTTTACAAAGCATTTTAAGAAACATGTCATTCTACATTGTCCACGAAGATGCTTTTTTGTTTACACAAATCTCATTCTTGTATTTTTTTTAACAGGAAAACCAGAACAAATATGAAAATGAAGTGGACATTTTTTCCCTAGGATTAATTTTGTTTGAACTTCTTTGGCGGTTTGAAACAGAAAGTGAAAAGTTCCATGTAAGTTTTCTTTCCTTGACTTGAAAACGTAAGATACAACTCCAGAAATGGTTCTACATCTGTGCCATGAAAATGAAACACTGGGTTTATGATTGTTATGATGAAATGGGGCATGGTGGAGCAAGGCCAAAAGCAACACTGGCCTCAAAGTGAAATCATTAATCAGGAGGATACTTTTAAAAAGTATCTAAGCTGTTGGTTCGAGCAAAAACGCTAAATATTGTGGACACATTTTAAGGGTTTACAGTAAATTATTATTTAACCTAGGACACATACAATACTATTAAATGCGTAGCATAGTTCATTTGGTATAATTTAATTAACTACATTTTGTCAGTGTTTTTTGGTATTAATCTTAATAATCTTATTTAATAGACCTAGAATTTTGTCTAGTTCATTGGTATTAGCAGATTCTAAAAAGTAGTAGAAATCTCAAAGCCACTAGTTTTTTTTTGGTCACATTATAATGTCATTTTTAGCATGTGACAGAGATTTGTGGAAATGTCCACTGAGGGTATATAAGTTGTATGTTATGCTCAGTGTTATGTAGAAGTTTGTATTGAGAGGCAGTCCTGATTGAGTTTTAGAGCCTGCAGTCTAATACACAGAAAGCATGTGAATGAGCATGGACAGCAGGATCCAAGGAAAGGAGTCCGGCAGTTGAAGAAAAGCACTGTAACAATATGTTATTCTTTCATAGATGTGGAGCAAAATAAGGGCACGGGAGTTTCCTGAAGAGTTTTGCACACAGTACAGTACTGAGGTAATAAATTTTTCACAGTAAAAAGGAAAACTTTGTGTGGAATATTTTCACCTCTCAAACTGTACCTTTAATTTTTTTGCAGTCCAGATTAATAAAAAAGATGCTGTCTGAAACACCAAAGGACAGACCAAAAGCTTCGAAGATTGCAGAACGTTTGGATAGGTATTTCAAAAAGGAGTCTGAACACAAAGAGACAAAGACAGTATAAGGACAATGCTGGAAATGTACCCTATAGCAATGTTAGCAAGGATGCCAACCACTAAAACACTAAATAGCTTCAAGTGAATGCTGCGGGCTTTTTTACATTTTCCTTACTATGTTAGGGTGTTTGCAATCATTGATTCTGTTGCTCCAGTATTGAGTTATTATAATGTTGAATGAGCTTGTCTGGAGAATTTTAAGTGCCAGGACTGAACAGACTCAAATCCACACAAATCTGTGACCTTCTAACTCTGCTAATATCAACTAAACACTATAAAGTAATGGGGAAAATGTTTTAATTAAAAAGAAAAACAATTACAAGTCTATTGGAAGCTATTTTTAAAATACCATTCCAGTGTGAAACAATTCTTATTAATTTAAATGCGGGGAAACAGCGCCCAAATCGAAATCAGGTTTTAAAAGCACAAATAAATACTTTTTGCTCTTGCTGCGGAATGTCATAAATTCTGCAAGAGTTCAATTATATATTGTAAGTAAACCACTGAATACAAAAAGTCACCACTATTCGGTTCATTCTCTCTTTAACCACCACTATCTTAACCCTTAGCGGTCCATTTATTCAGCGTGTGTCAGGCGCGTCAGGTCCAATTTATTTTCACATGCGCAGTTTATTTTAGACGTGCTGTTTAAAAGTATTTTTTTTTCACAGTAAAACAGGTTTAAAAGGCACTGCATATCAACAGGACACTCAGTACTGCATCCCCAGCCCCGCCCCACCCCTTGTTCGCTATATTTTTCAAATGCCTCTTAATAGTACATACCGATAAATCATCTCTTGATCACTCGTTTTATCAATTCCTCAATAATGCGATCCAAGTCGTTATTTTATTACTATAACATCTAAAAAAAGCTCTGCAAATGTCTGTGATGTTCTTTGAGCACTGGATGCGGAAGCAGATATCTTGTTTGTTTATGTCCGTGTTATCTATGTGATGTCGGGTCTATCAGTATTCATGAGATAGGCCTTTTTTTTCGGCTTCTCTCGGTTCCTATCGGTCTCACTCGGCCATTGAATGGTTTTCTCGGCTTTTTCCGGAGAAAAAACGACTAGACACCTGTTTTTTGCGTCTTTTTGGTGATGTCGGACAGGGAAAATTGCGATGTCGGACCAGGTCCGACATAGGACCACAAAGGGTTAAAACAAGTCAACAGATGTTGTACCAAAAATGTTATGGCAGAGTTGATATGTGCTGGCTCACTTTCCATCTTTGTGCTGCACGGGTGGCAGATGATCACAGCTGGTGGTCTGTGTAGAAACTGTAACTTCTGCCCAATACATCAACATTCTCCAAGAAGGACTTTTTCCTGTCTATGCCAATGATCATCTGTCTGGTGTTTTTATGTAAAATGGTGCCCCAACTCACACCGCTCATGCAACGCAAAGGGGAAAAGAGAGTCAAGGCATCAGAACTCTGCCATGGCATGGCCAATCACCGGACATGAACCCCAATGAGCATGTGTGGGCAATCCTTGACTAATCCCTGCAAAAGCGTCCTAGTAAACCCACTTCCTGGGACTCCCAATACAGATAATTTGCCAGGAATGGGCAACAATGCCGCAGACCAGGATTACTGATGTCATCCACACAATGTGTGGACACATTGCTGCCTTGCATAAGGCAAAGGGCGGCAACCCAAAGTATTTGGCCAGTGCTATGTATGGTTCCAGAAAAAGCAGGTGTTCTTTCCTACTTAGATGTTTATTTACTTATGTCAAGTCTCTCTATGTTTGAAGAGTTTCAATTGAGGCTATCACTGCAATTAGATGTCTCAAAACATCACACACAGTTTATTTTAGCTGCATCACACAGACTTTATTGTAGCTGTTCACAAGTGGCTTACCAAGTTAACATGTTGTTCATTTTCGTTAATGGTTAAAAAAAAAGTACAGATGTCTTTAATAATGTCTAAACAAAATGAAATCATTTTCGCTCAAATGGTTGATTCGGAAAATCTTTCCCTCCCAGCAGCTGAAAAATAATGAAACAGGTCACTATATATTGCCTAACCATTAACAACTCACTAAAAAAATATTGAAACATGTCTATTAAGTTGTTAGTTAGGCAGCCATTAACAGTTAAATAAATACAAACTTCAAAAGAATTGTTAAAGCATTAACAAAACTTTCAAAAGTAATACTTAGTAGGGCTAAGTAGGGCTTGCACTGTTGACATTAACCACCCTGATACATTCCAGCTGAAATATGATCCCATCACAATCAAAGATAAGATGTTAGCTTTGGGTCAGTTTTCATTGTTTTGTTGACTTTAAATGTGCACAGATCTTAGCTGTCTTCCATTTGTATTTGTTTACACGCATTCGTCCTTCGGATGAGACGTAAAACCGATGTCCTATTGTAAGTGACTGTGCAGCAGCAGTTGTTGTTGATGCATAGTTCACCCCCCCAGGTCTCTGTAAGTCGCTTTGGATAAAAGCGTCTGCTAAATGACTAATTAAAAATAATTTAGAAATTAGAAGTCATACTGATGCATGGCTAGAAACCTGCACATGTCCTGCATCCAGTCGTGGGTTTCAGAATTGACCTTACGAACATTATTTAAATAATCATAGGATTTCAACATATGTTGATCTCGGTAGTGCGGATAGTATTATTCATGCTTTAATAAGAGTGATCTGTTCAGAGCCAATTTACCTGGGGCCTGCTTTCTCAAATTCCTGGCACCTGGTGATTTTCAAGAATATATCAAAACAAGAGGACTTCTGAAACCAAGGACTGGGCATAGGACTATTGTGGGTTTCTAACCCTGCAATGTTAAAGACCACTGTAAAAAAGGACCACTTTTAGATGATCCCTAGAGTATTGTTTCAAGCAGATGTAACTCTGATCCAAGTCTCAGATCAAATATTGCCATTTTTAAAAATCATGAACTTAGTCTTGTTTACTTGTGCACATATCCAGTGTAATCATGAAAATATAATTGTTTATTGGGTTGTTATGTCATGCTGTTGATTTTGATTTATAAATGTTAATTTTACATGGCCGTTATCACCATTAACCACTCTTACAAATTGACCTGTATGTATTTTGACAGCTATTACAATTAACTCAATATTGACTGATGATAATGCTGCTTTGCATTTTTACTGAAGGGATACTTTGTACAACACCGTATAAAAGTAAACTCTTATATGATGTATATTAACTACAGTTACCATATGTTTACAGTACTTATTATATTGGGTTCGCCAATAAATACTGTATCTAAAGAGAAAATGTATGCAATCTTTTTAGACTCAATAATATAAGGAGTGGCAGATCTTTAATATAATTTGAATTAATCTGGAATTTTCCGCCAGGGGTTACTTACTGAACAGCTTTTTAACATTATTATGTACAGTAAAGTACAGTGAAACAAGATTTAAAAAAATATTAATTTTAGGACAGCATTTCAAAACATCTGCCAGTGTTTATACAATTAAAACAGACCACATTATCTATCTGACAATATTGTGGCTATTTTAGTATTTAAATGTATTTACATTAAAAGGAAATTATTAGTTGGTGTAAAATGTAATAAATGATTACATGTTTTAAATTTAGAAAGTTTTTAATGCATCTCATTTTATATATTGCTTCTTTACATGGAATGAAATGTGACAATCTCTTTATTGCAGTGGCCCAAAGGAATTCTAAACTTGAGTCTTACTCCGTTTACACTAGCCACTTTAAGCCGGCATTGAGGTGCCTTAGGTGTTTTTTTTTCTGCAGTGTAAACGTAGCCTTCCTACGTCTAGCTCAGATCCAGATGTCCTAAAAGTGGCCTGCTCCAGAGGGACCCTCGGCGATGGCTTTAGTCTGTTCTTTGGTTTACTGTGAATGCAATGGTTGCTGAGACTACTCATATTTGCCACGTACACTCATGGGCAGTGCCTCCATTGTCAACGACAAAGGCACAGACAACAGCAACAGCAAGTTTGGATTGTTATTCGGACAAAAATATATTTTATATTTGCGATTTATAATATGAAAAGACTGAAGTATAATTTTATTGTCAGAAATATTACAATTACAGTGCCATGAAAAAGTATTTGCCCCATGTCTGATTTTCTGCATTTTTGCATATTTTTGACACTGAATGTTATCATATCTTCAACCAAAACCTAATATTAGATAAAAGGGACCCTGAGTGAACAAATAACACAAAAATGTGATACATATTTCATTTATTTATTAAAGAAAGTTATGCAACACCAATGCCCCCGTGTGAAAAAGTAATCACCCCCTTAGACTCAATAACTCGTTACGCCACCTTTAGCAGCAATAACTGCAACCAAACGCTTCCTGTAGTTATTGATTAGTCTCTCACAGTGCCGTGGAGGAATTTTGGCCCACTCCTCCATGCAGAACTGCTTCAACTCCGTGACATTTGTGGGTTTTCGAGCATGAACTGCTTGTTTCAGGTCCTGCCACAACATCTCAATGGGGTTTAGGTCTGGACTTTGACTAGGCCATTCCAAAACTTTAAATTTCTTGTTCTTCAACCATTCTGATGTAGACTGGCTTGTGTGTTTTGGATCATTGTCTTGCTGCATGACCCAGCTGCGCTTCAGCTTCAGCTCACGGACGGATGGCCTGACATTCTCCTGTAGAATTCTCTGATACAGAGCAGAATTCATGGTTCCTTCAATGATGGCAAGGCGTCCAGGTCCTGATGCAGCAAAGCATCCCCAAACCATGACACTACCACCACCATGCATGACCGTTGGTATGAGGTTCTTACTGTGGAATGCAGTGTTTGGTTTTCGCCAGACATAACGGGGCCCATGTCGGCCAAAAAGTTCCACTTTTGACTCATCTGTTGTTCCAGAACTCTTGAGGATCATCCAGGTGCTTTTTTGGCAAACTTGAGCAATGCCATGAATCACATTTTTGCCCAGTATCGTTCTGATGGTGGAGTCATGAACACTGACCTTAGCCGAGGCGAGAGAGGCCTGCAGATCCCTGGATGTTGTTCTAGGGTTCTTTGTGACTTCCTGGACGATTTTACGCCTTGCTCTTGGAGAGATTTTGGCAGGACGGCCACTCCTGGGAAGATTCACTACTGTCCCAAACTTTCTCCATTTGGACAATATGGCTCTGACTGTGGTTCGGTGGAGCCCCAGAGCCTTAGAAATGGCTTGTAACCCTTTCCAGACTGATAGGCATCAACAACTTTTTTTCCGAATGTCTTCAGGAATTTCTTTTGTTCGTGGCACGATGTGCCTCTAGAACCTGTGTGCTCACAACTTCACTCTGATGGTAAGGGCCAAAGTTAGTAAGATTTATATTGGGCAGGGCTGGCCCAAATCAGGCCTGGTTGTTAACCAAAGTACTCAAACAGCTGACCCTAATTATCCCTTTAATTGGATTGAGTTAACTAGGGGGGGCAATAACTTTCCCACCTGAAGATTGCATGTTTGATTACCTTGCACACCAAACAAATGAAAGAAGCACCAAACGTTGGTGTCATTTTTTCTCTCAGACTCACTCTATATACTACTACAACCCACAAAAAAATCTGACCAAATACAATGTGAAAAATGTGCAAAAATGCAGAAAAATCAGACAGGGGGCAAATACTTTTTCATGGCACTGTATCTACAAACATAACCTGTGATGTATCATTATGAGGAAATGTTTGGTTTTGTGGGTACCTACCAAGAATTAAAAAGCATTACAGTAAAGTTGGTAATTCACAGGGTGAATACAGTTCATTGTTTAAAAGTAGCACTAACAATTCTACAATTTGAAAAATAAAGCTACAAGCTTGTGGAAGTTTAATCAATTTAAAATGTATAGGCTTTATTTTTCATCGAAAGTCCAGTGATGTGAATATATGTATATATTCAATGGGAAAAACTTTGTTGAAGTAACGTTAAGGTTAGGTTGCAAATGTCCAAAAGGTTAGGAAATTGCAAGTTAAGGTTGCCATGCAACCTTAACTCTGCACCCTTATGTGTATGTTTCCCGTCACACTTGACATCACATATGACATCATCAATGACATGGGCAATGACATCACTAAGCACATGACAAATTCTCCCAGAAGACTGTCCATACAGACATAACTGGGAAATCATAGCCCTTGTGATTGGTAACATGTTCAGCAACTACATTAGCATTCCCACAATGTTTGCTGTCAAGGTAATTATTTCACCAATGCTGTAAGTAAAACTAAATACAGTAGTGCTATAGAATTAATTAGGGACCTTCCATGTATTACTGGAACTAATGTTAAACAAGGTTGAGGCTGGAGAGGAGGGGACAGCAACAGCTGTCCCTGAGACTGGAGAGGTGGGGACAAATTTGAACAGTAGTGCTGAGGACAGTTATTCTTCATGTTGTATGGCTTTATCCACTCTCTCTAGAAAGATCATGTAAGAATCAAGCAGGTTTTTAGGTAGTCTGATGCGCTGTGTGCATTGCATATCATTACATCGAAACCATTGCCCATCTTTTCGCACCCAGGCAACATAATGACTATGGCTGATGGTTTGCCCTTTGTGGAACACTATTGCCAGAGTTTAAAATGTTGTCCTATCAATTACAACTCTGTCATGCTTGAAATTGGCAAGTGCTGTATTAATTGCAATATCATATCATTTTAATAAACTAATAAATAACATGGGGGATAATTAATTCTGTGTTTGAATTTTAAAATGACGCTATATAAATCTGGTAATGGGGAGCAGTATGGTTATTTTCTAACTCAGCACACGTGACATTCCAAATAAGTCATTTTTGGTTGGAATAGAAAATGCATTCATGTCTTTACAAAATCATTTTCATTTCAGAATATTCTTTTAAAAACTAAACAGTTATTTATGTATTGCTGTCAACCAACATTTTGTTATTGTTAAACTTTGCTAAATATGGACATCAGTACCTACCTCTGAAAGAAATCTGTACTGTAACACAGTGTCGTTGCTTGCAATTGCTGTACTAGCTACATGCTAGAGGTTGCGTGGGGTCCACTTTAATTTAATCTTAATTGTATAATAAGTAACACAACATAGATTTGTTTGTGGAATGGAACGGGATCATTGAACTCCCGACCGTACCATAACAACAAAAGTGAAAGGGGGAAAATGAAAGATGTATCCTACTTAGCTCAATCCAGACGGTTGTCATGCTGATGTGCTGGGGAGACCGCACTGTGGTTGATCCCCGGAGCCAGCATTGCAGCCGTTGTGTGTGCTGATGCACTAGGGAGGCAAAATAAGCTGATCCCTGGAGCCAGCATTACACTTCAGCCATCAACACCAGGCAGAAGGATATCTACATCATCATATGGAAGGAAACACAAATGGATGGAGACACAGATGGATCACATTAGTTTACTGTAAAGCTACGTCTTAGTGCTTATCTCGGCGAGAGCCGAGTTCAAATCAGCATGAAGTTTTAACATCTACTCTCGTGTAATGGAAACCTTAATTTGCTATACTTGTTGAGATACAGGTGTATATAAAAAAGTGTGTCTAAATCATTTGTAAAAAAAAAAAAATTTTTAAAAATTAAAAACTGTTCAGTATCTCAAAAAGTATTCAACCACATGCTACCCCATTCACAGGGTTTGTGAGCCTGCCAATCCAACCACACATAAAACATTTTCATGAATATTGGTGGGGTTTTACCCCCCTTTTGAGCTGGTTGTAAAATCGACTTTAAACAGTACCTTCGTTCAAACCTTATGTCTGCGCGACCGCACAAACAGCACTAGCTTCAGGCCCAAAAGTACATATAAACAAAAGACTGTATTTGCCCCTAGAAGGAAATCTTTTGATTTATGAAATGCTTTATTTATTTAATTGTATTGTAGCGTGCACAGGGGAAGGCAGCAGCAGGGCTGGTAGGTGACATAATCACACAAAAAGACATAAGCCCGATATACACTCCTTGCAGAGTAGCCGGCTCTTTTCTACAGCGGTATCGACGCTATGCTGCGTTTAGTGCGAGAGTGTGGATTGCTTCGCCCTGTGTGATGTACGGTGGCCCTGAAGTGCAAAACACAACAACATTAAGGAAAACACAACAACATTAAGGAAAACACAACGACATTAAGAAAAACGCTGCAACATTAACTTCAAACCGGAATGAGTAGGTACATAGGAAAAGGGGTTCCACATCACTGATAGGAGGAACAACCTGTCAATCACTGTGCTGTGGAACTGTGTGACGAACACAGTCCATATTAATACAATATAATTTCCCTGCGCTTTTGTCCTTAATATCATGTAAGGTATATATATACAGTGCCTTGCAAAAGTATTCAGACCCCTGACCAAGTCAATCATATTACTGAATTAGAAATGGTACATTGAAATTTCGTTCTGTTTGATATTTTATTTTAAAATACTGAAACTCAAAATCAATTATTGTAAGGTGACATTGGTTTTATGTTGGGAAATATTTTAAGAAAAATAAAAACTGAAATATCTTGCTTGCATAAGTATTCAACCCCACACATTAATATTTGGTAGAGCCACCTTTAGCTGCAACAGCTTTAAGTCTTTTGGGGTAAGTATGTACCAGCTTTGCACACAGTGTCGGAGTGATTTTGGCCCATTCTTCTTGGCAGATTTGCTCCAGGTTGTTCAGGTTGTTCAGGTTGGTTGGACGACGCTTGTGGACCGCAATTTTCAAATAGTGCCACAGATTCTCAATGGGATTGAGATCAGGACTTTGACTGCGCCACTGTAGGACATTCACCTTTTTGTTCTTGAGCCACTCCAATGTTGCTTTGGCCTTGTGCTTGGGATCATTGTCCTGCTGAAAGGTGAATTTCCTCCCAAGCTTCAGTTTTTTAGTGGACTGAAGCAGGTTCTCTTGCAGTATTTCCCTGTATTTTGCTCCATCCATTCTTCCTTCAATTTTAACAAGATGCCCAGTCCCTGCTGATGAGAAGCATCCCCACAGCATGATGCTGCCACCACCATACTTCACTGTAGGGATGGTGTGTCTTGAGGCATGGGCAGTGTTAGGTTTAGCCACACATAGCTCTGAGTTTTGGCCAAAAGCTCTATCTTGGTCTCATCTGACCACAAAACCTTTTCCCACATCGCAGCTGGGTCACTCTCATGCTTTCTGGCAAATTCCAGACATGCTTTCAGATGGTACTTTTTGAGTAACGGCTTCTTTCTTGCCACCCTCCCATACAGGCCAGTGTTATGCCGAGCTCTTGATATGGTTGACTGGTGCACCTTTACTCCACTCCCAGCCGCTGAACTCTGTAGCTCCTTCAAAGTGATTGTTGGCCTCTCTGTGGCTTCTCTCACAAGTCTCCTTGTTTGAGCGCTGAGTTTTGAGGGACGGCCTTTTCTTGGCAGTGTCTGGGTGGTGTGATGCAGCTTCCACTTCCTGATTATTGATCCAACTGTGCTCACTGGGATATCCAAACACTTGGATATTATTTTGTACCCTTTCCCTAATCTATGCATTTATATTACTTTATCTCTAACTTCTGTAGAATGCTCTTTGGTCTTCATTTTCCTTCAGATTCACAGCCTGACCAATGATCCTTCAACAGTGGGGTTTTTATCCAGAAAATGTGACAGCAACTTTAATGATTCACAGGTGGAGGCCAATGGTAAGGTAATTGTGTCCTCGTTAGGGCAATTTCTTTCATCGGTGTAAACTGGGAGCTTCCACAGCACAGGGTTGAATACTTATGCAAGCAAGATATTTCAGTTTTTATTTTTCTTAAAAATATTTCCCAACATAAAACCAATGTTACCTTACAATAATTGATTTTGAGTTTCAGTGTTTAAAAATAAAATATCAAACAGAACGAAATTTCAATGTACCAGTTGTAATTCAGTAATATGAGATAATTGGTCAGGGGTTTGAATACTTTTGCAAGGCACTGTGTGTGTCTATATATATATATATATATATATATATATATATATATATATATATATATATATATATATATATATATATATATAAAAATAGAAAGATATTTGTGTGTAAATACTCGGGAATGGGTAAAAGCCGGACCAAGTTAAACCCTGCCAGACGGGGCATTTAACCTGCTCCGATCATCTTAACCAACATCAATCGATTCCTCCTTGCCAGCATACATAAAAAACAACATATTTTAGCACTTATATATATAATAGACTGTGTTACAAATTTTAATTAATACTAATAATAATAATAAACTAGCCTATAAGTGCTAAAATATGTTTGTTTTTTTTGTTTTGTTTTTATTAAGCTGGCAAGCTGGCATTCCGGTTTGAAGTTAATGTTGCAGCGTTTTCCTTAATGTCATTGTGTTTTCCTTAATGTTGTTGTATTTTTCTTAATGTTGCAGCGTTTTCATTAATGTCGTTGTGTTTTGCTTAATGTTGCAGCGTTTTTCCTTAATGTTGTTGTGTTTTACTTAATGTTTGGTGTTTTTTGCACTTCAGGGCCACCGTAGTGATGAGCCTGTCTGCATTAAGCGACAGTATCATCGATAGCACCGTGATGCGTTGTTGGCATATGGTGAATAAACATGAATTCTGGGGGGAGAACGTACTGTAACGGCACCTGTCCTGGCTAGGTTGTGTTCTAACTGGATTGATACAGAGTAGCGTGTAGCTGCCACCACCTTTGGTTAACCGGGACGGTCCGGATAAATAACCCCAGAAGTAGAATGTTATATAATTATGGTAGCTAGGGAACAGAGCGAAGCACCAGGAAACAGCTATAATCAAAAAGGATATCTTTACTTTTAAAAGGAGTATAAAAATGATCTGGGTATACAATTTAGTACAGGCAAAGTGGACAATGGTAGAAAAACAGTTAAAAACAACCAAATAATTTTGAAATTTCAAAGAAATAATAATAACCAACAAAAATGTTTGATCCAATCAATTCTTATAGAACAAGTCAAATTACTATATATTACAATTAGGCCTTCAGTTAAATTACCATACAGCAATAAACCAAGCTTCAATATAAAGCAATCAAATATTACATTTAAAACCAATATGTGCGACTAAACCAATCAAATAAAACTATTAAGTGTTGGTACACAAACCAATATTCAAATCATGAGAAAAACTACACAATCAAGAGACAATAACTTCAATGCAAAACGATCACACACACACATTTCAATTATAACACAAACACAAATAAGTTACCTTAATTGGACTGAGCATTACGACCAATGACGGCATACTTGTTGTTATTGAATAATTAGAAACAAACTGGATAAAAGCAATGTACAGGATGGACTACGAGAGTTTGGTTTTTGTTGCTGTTGAGGGGTCGCGGACGTGGTTCAAGATATTTCCAGATATCTCAAATTGAATTCTAGATATCTTTAATTGTGCAGTTTTTAAGATATCTAAAATTAATTTAAAGATATCTGTAAATCAATTTGAGATATCTAAAAATGAAATAAAGATATCTCAAATTGATTTACAGATATCTTTAAATACTAAGGAAACCATATGGATTGTGCTAGCATGGCACGCCAAACTGTCTTTTAGAGATATCTTAAAATGAGGGTTTTAAAGATATCTCTAAATCATTTATAGATATCTCTAAATAACTTCCTGTTCATTTAAAGATATCTGTAAATCATTTAAAGATATCTTAAAATAATGTCCTGTTCATTTAAAGATATCTGTAAATCATTTGAAGATATCTTCAAATAACTTCCTGTTCATTTAGAGATATCTTGCTGTCCTTGTGACAGCAAGTAAAGTTTCTATTTGTTTAATATTTCTTGCTTCACACAGTGCCGCCCAGTCAGAGACTCAGAAAGCCAATCAGCGGCTGTATAGGTCTGATTGATGGAAACGATCCTCACAGGCAGGTGTGTGCGTCTGGTAACAATTAAGTAAAACAATTCAATCAATTTAGCGACAGTTCGCACAATTCACACTCACTTTACTGAATACATTGCAGTTTAGAGAGGTGAGTTACCAAACTTGACCTGCCTTAAAGTGTCACGAGATTCTGGAGCCTGTTGGCAACCCTACTCTCAGATCAGGGGACACAGGTTGAAACGCCATTAAAGAAAATAATGGGTTATGGCAAAGATGCAGCTTTCCTTTCTTGTAAAGGTAAACGGTTGTGTATTTTGATGTTTCTGTTGTGGGGAGAGGGGGTAGCCGTAAATTGTGTATGTTTCAAACTGAAATCTTATTCAGGGATCTATTTCCGTTCGGTAATAAACATAGGGCCTACTATAACTACAAGGCTCAAAACTATAGATTGTGCATGTCCCGTAGCTCCCAGTCAGTTTTTCATTCCACAGTTTCCTTCAGTTTTCTTGACAGTTTTTATAGATTTGGTATTCGGTTCGGTATTCGGCCCGAATCTTTTGAGATGGATTCGGTATTCGGCCGAATCCCAAAAACTTGGATTCGGTGCATCCCTAGTCATCAGGCATGCTCTACAGCTCGGGTATATGGGTTATTCTCACCAAATCTTGGTTGTTTGTGGTTCTTGTGTGCAAAAATGAAAAATAAAATTTACACCACAAATGTATGATAAATGCTTAGACCAGATACTGGTCTAAGTTTATTATAAAAGTACATTTGTAAAGTGCAAATCACTCATACTTTTTTTTTTTAATTTTTGTGACCGACCAATACAAAAATTATTATTGGAACACATTCATTTTTACATAAAACACATAGAAATTATTGATTTTATGGCATTTTTAGGATTTCATCAACTATATGAAGTTATTTCTAAAACATATCAATAATTAGTCATGTATTTAATCCTATTTTAAAAAACTTTTTCTACAATTTTATCTCATTACCGTAACATGACACATCTTTCAGATTTTTTTTAAATTGATTTACTTGTTTAAGTAAAATAATAAATATATGTATTAATGTAGAAGAAATAATGCATATTTTTGACTTTCCTGAGAATTCTATTATTATTCTTTCAGTAATTACAGCTATTTTAAAAATAGACTGTTACAGTAATGATAGTTATGTGACGGAGAATGAGATGGTAAATTATGGTAATGAGTTGAATACTGTAAAACAAGACATTTTTGTGAGCCAAAATGTTTTCCAATTTAGCTTCAAGTAAAAGTCAGCAAAAATATTATTGCCATAAAATGAACATAATTTTTATTGTTAATCGATTTGGCCACAAAAAAAAAATGCAAGCATTTCTTGTCTTAAATATGTCCATAGTGGGGCATCCACAAAATAAAAGTGAACACATTTCTTGTTTTACAGTATACACTTGATTCATTCAGTAAACCTCAATAATCACTGAACTCTTCAAGAGAAAAAAACTAGAAAATAGAAAATGTTATAAACCCATAAAATGTAGTTAACTAATTTCACCTTAACCTGTATCAAAATAACAGCAGCTTTGCTAAAGTTATCACAAACTAATTTCTCAAGGAACAAACAAATGAATTGTAACTGGGGAAAATGTTATATATATATATATATATATATATATATATATATATATATATATATATATATATATATATATATATATATATATTTTTTTAAAGATATGCGCGCACATAACATACAGGGCCAAAGCCAGCATGGGTCTGTGCTTAAGTATAAACAGGGTGGCTCAAATGATAAGAATCTTTTAATCTGATTGACCCTAAACCTGCCCAGGTCTGAGTTGTATGTGTAAAAACACTATGGCAGACTGAACTAATCTCATTTGAAGCCTCCTCTTTATCACTTAGGTAGATTAAATCAAACAATTTGCATTATTTCTCTGCTTTATGATGACATTAAATAAAATTTTACAGACAGTGTGGTATACAGTATAATGTTTTATTTTCTAATGATTCCTTGATCAACTAAAATATGAAAATGTAGTGGTGTCTTTTCTGGAGGTTTGAGTAAATAACACAACCGAGAAAAGGAAAATGACATAGGTTATAAAGGGGGACCAACAAAGAAGTTGCACAGCATAAAATGTATTTAAAGTTAACAATTCGCTATGAGCATTAAAAGTTACAAATCAATTAATCAGCTATCAGATATTCTTTCAGTTTTGTAGATATAGTGGTCTGTGATCTAAAAGATGACACTGTTTAGGTCATTCAAATAAGGCCAAGATTTTGAAAAGTCTTTTGAGTGCATTTCTGACTTTATCTCAAACATCCGGGTCCTATTTTAATTATTTTAACAATATTTAGATATCCCACTGTTCAGATCATTGAATAAACCCCAAGATGTTCTTGTGCTTAGCCACCAACCTGGTCATCTACTTGTGAGGAACATGTTATGCATTTAAACCATGTATTTAACAAAGTAATATTGTTTTTTTGGTTTTTTTTTAAATAAATATTACACTACTCTTTTTTTAAGCAGATTGTGTTTGCCTGATACACTCTTTGTTAACAGAGACCCAGCTTTTGTAAACATCAGCTATGTGGTACTGATAGCTGTGTTACAACCTCATTGTCTTTTTATCAGCATTGTCTGAATATAAGGAGAAAATGATTATTTGGTTTGGTTGGTTTTAACAATGTGTTTAATATCTTGGGCAAAAGGTCAAAGAAGTAATTTAAAGAACGAGCAATTTTGCATGTTTACTCTGTGTTCATTAGGGCTAAATTATGCTATCAAAACTCAAACTTTGAAGTGTTCCGAATAAGCTTATTTCTCTTAGAGATGTTCCACTTGTGTAAAGCTCATTTTAAGTAAATTTTTCCTACTTTGCATCATTTTTTTTAATGTGGGCAGCTTCTTTAAACAGTATCATCTTTTAATATGTTTTCACATTTCATTATGCTAAACAACATATACGTTGTTTGAAGATAGTGTGCCTATAAAATAAGTAGACGCAAGTATGAAAAATGACCCTATAATGAGCAAAATGACTAAAGTTGACCTGCTTAGGAAACAATAAGAAAAATAATGTACGGCAATAGACAAGTTCAAATCAGACTCATAAAAGCAGATGGATTAAGAGAATTCATATAAAAAGGGTGTCCTACAGCAATCCCAGTCTATACAAAATAATATGGGTAACTGTCACAATTAGGAACTTTATACAAAATACATGGATTTTAAACTTAAAACCAGTAAACCACTGTGAGTAAACACTGAATTGCTAGGGTTCATACATTCAACCAGTAGATTTCTATAAATAACTGAGTGACCTAAATTACCTGGGGCTCTGTTGCTCCTACAGATTAGGATGGTCCCTACTAGCCAGGTGTTGGTGAGCTCAAGTGGACACCTGCAGAGCTGGCCTTTGTCCTGCAGGGGTCAGTAGCTTGCCAACATTCGCTGTCGAGCTCCTGGGAGTAAAGAGACTTGGCGTTAGGATTGGAGGACACTCACTGACCTTCAATTCTCTTGAGTTGTTGTGGGAAGTTGCAGTATTGAAACATAATTGGGCATTCTAAATTGGAGAGAAAAAAAGGGTCAAATATATTTGCACTCTAAAAAAGGAAAAATATTGAAATCTTGTGCAGTTACCGAGGATGGAACTGAGAATTGGGATTCTTGGACTCCTCACGTGGGAAAGCACATCTTCCAAATGGTAAGTAAGGAAACTTGACCACAAATTAATGTCTATAAAACAAATTCTTGTAAAATAGTCTAAAAAGATTTGTAATTGAAATCCTAGTGGGCACGCAAAGGTTACACAACCTTTACCTTGGTAAATATAACATTAATATTGTGTTTGTTTAAGAAGGCTAACCACTTTTATCCAGTGTTTCAAAGTTGTGATACATTTAAACTTAAGTTGTCACCACTTTAAGTTGAACATTTACTTACATTACACAATGTTGCTTTTTAAGGTCCAATGACCTGTTTTCGACCAGCAGGTGACAAATAGACAAAATATGGTCCCAGCACAGCTTTGAAATGGAGTAAAAGAAATCTAAAATCAATTCTCTACCTAACTGGAAGCTAAAGCGCAGACGTGAAAGTGGATCAAATGTGCTCTATTAATTAAGTCAGAGTCAACACTTTTGGAAGCAGGATTGAGACGTCTACGGTGCAATCTAAAGATTACAGCTACAAGAAGCCTTGCAAGAAGAGAATTGCTGTAATCATTCTGCATGTTACAAAATAATTGGTCAGGATTTCAAGATCAGGTAATATCAGGTACCAGTACAGATAAAGTCCAGCTACAGTATATTCCTCCGGTATTAAAGTTAAGCAAACAAGTATGCGAGTAACTTAAATTCCCTGCCACAGCTGTAAATTTTTTGTCTTCCAGGGGCCGGAGCTTGCCACCATCAGATGTCAAACTCAAGGACGTAAAGTGGCTGGATGTGTGTTAACAATAAAAGTGTGCAAAAGTGCTTGAAAACAACCCCCTTGGTACATGTGATTCCTGCTTTCCTGAAAACTCATCTGCATTCTATTTTTAATGTCATCTCAAATGACAATAGCATATAAAACAATGAATGCAGATAGTGCAACAACAATCATGGGTGTTGGCTAAAGAGCTCCCTATGAACCATGGTGATGGTCCAAGCATCAAAATTGCTTGATGTCTCAACTTGCCAAGTTTCATTACTCTTCAGGAAAAAATACCCCCAACCCCCTAGAACAGCACTGTAAAAAATCGCCCTGGAGAATTGATGAAACGCAAAGTAAAGGCCCACCAAAAAAGGCAGTGTTTCCCAGTCAAATAAGCAATAATGCTGCATTTCATGCAGATGGGTGAGGAGATAAACCTGGTTACTGATTAAAAATGGAACTGTAAATTAAACTTGCAAGGTCGATGCAATCTATGCCCTGTTTGCAGTAGAGTCCTACAATGACAGCTCAAGTTACAAGAAGATACTACACTCGCAGGCAAAGATAACTGGTGTGTGTATTGGTTTATGCCATGCCATTGTATAGAAATGTACCATTGTAGCTTGCCTTATGCAGTCCTAATTGCACCCTAGAACAGAATCTTGTTGCCCTTGATGATCTTTGGCAGTACTGCAAATCATTAACGTTCAAGAAACCTCTGGAAAATAATACTATGTAATATATAATGGGCTGATAGAAAGTCTGAATGGGTAATATGAAAGACAGCTTACAACTGTAGGACCTGCTGGACATTTACGTGTACTCGATAAATACTTTTCTCACCTCTTTTTCCTACCCATAAAAATGTACGTTATTTCAAGCATGGGGTGGGAGCACTAGTGAAATGCACTATATAATTATAGGAGAACAACACATCAAAATTATTGCAAAAATGTTTATATTTTTATTTTTTTTACTGTTTTCATTAGAGAAACAAGTTGGTCCCTTGACTAACAAGTAAATAGGGTATACGATGGCCAATCCCATCAGTAAATATTTATGCAAATATCATCACAGTTATCAAAGCCATGTATAATACTATATTATGTAAAACATGTATCTTGTAGCAAATAAAAAATGATATAATGATACATTTTAAACATTGATTGAGTTTCCCAATAACAATAAGTAATCACTTGTTGTATAACACAATATATTTCAAGAGTGAGTCAGTTTTTGTAATAATGAACTGTAGTTTATGTAGGCCTATTTGCCTGGAATGAAAACATGTGTTTGATGTGATTGACTCAAACAACCAATTCGATTAATATAACAGCTGTATGTTGACAAATCACTTTTAGGCACATCTGCATTCAGTATAACTATTACGTCACGGTCAGTGTTGCTAGATTGGGCGGGTTCACGTCCAATTTGCTTGTATTTCTTGTATTGTGCGTGAAAAAATGGCTTTGGGCGGGTGGCTATTTCTTGGGCTAGTTTTGGGCATTTGTGCGGGTATTACATTTGGATATATTTTGAATAGTTTTAAAATATTTACGGTATTTTAAGCAAAATACTAAGCTAAAGTCTATAATACACAACCCTTTACATCACTGTTGCTAAACATTGTAACAATAACACGAATCAATATCTGTCATGACGTACATTTCATTATTACTTTGGGCTACAAACGTAGCACTTTCTAAAAGGCACAGTCTGGAAACAGGCGTTATTGCAAATGAGAAATTGTTCTCAAGGGTTTTACTTGATTAAAGAAAAGGCATGAATGATTGATTCGATTCGTATCAGCGTTATTCCGCAATTAAAATAAAAAGGCTAAACTAAAACCGAGTGCCCCCCGCGTATAAGATACGCAAACAGTACTATTGAATAACATTTCAAATTCGAAGTCCACAAACTCACCAGAGTGCCATCAATCAATAATAAACAAAGGTACGACTACCATTTTATTTTACATATTACAAATACGGCTGTGTACTAATAATAAAAACCAAAAAATAGTATTTGTATTAGTTTATCTCGAGTTAGTCTTTGTCACCTGGATGGATATTGCCAAACTCATTGTCCCGATATTTAGGTGTGATTTCTATAGTTTTCGGCATCTTTAAACAGCTTGTTGAGTAGTAAAAACGCACTGGATACTGAAGTAAACCGCAGCTACGTTTCAGCGTGAATGTGACACTGATAGTGCGCCTCGTTCACCAGAAGCAGTTTTAGTGTGTTTACTAAATTTAAAGCAAAATGACCTGTGTCTATTATTATATATGACAAGTGTATTGATTTGGTTACCAAACAAAAAAAGCATGTTTTTTGCAAGTGTAAAACAAAAGATTTCCCGACAGCATAGAAAACCAGCGTTTTCCGCAGCAAACGGATTCCTAGGATCCTGGTAATTAAGCACATAAAACACAAAAAGTTGCAATTGCAAATAGCGTAGTTGATTTTAGTTACAATGGGGAACATCAGAGGTGATTGTGATGTCACAACTTACGCTTCTGGTTGGCCGGGTTTTCAGGAACAAATGGGCGGGTTTTTGTCAAAATAGTTGGCAACCCTGTTCACGGCAAATGGTCTATATAACGTCATGTCGTAAACGTCGTCTCCTATCGTCGTTGATTGCTGCATTGAGGTAGTAGGACAGGTGTCCTGGTAGAAGTAGGTTCACAAAACTGTAAACATGCCTCCACTGGACAAACACCACCACTCTAAACCTTTTAAACAAAGGAAAAGCCTAGGTAAGATTACAGGTAACTCAATAATTAAATTCGTTATCTCGGGTTTTGTCAAGTTCATACAGTATGTTGTCGTTTTGTATCCACAGCTACCAGAATGGAAGAGGTTGCCGGGATTCGGACCAAATTTCCAACTAAAATTCCGGTAAGAGTAAATAACCAGTAATTCGTTAACGGAACGCTTTTCAATTGTGTGTGTGTGTGTGTGTGTGTGTGTGTGTGTATATATATATATATATATATATATATATATATATATATATATATATATATATATATATATATGATACAGTGATTTGACTTGCGGTGTGGTGTTGAATTGTTTGTAGGTAATCGTTGAACGCTATCAAAGAGAAAAATACCTCCCTCCTTTGGACAAGACGAAATTTCTGGTCCCCCAAGAGCTTTCAATGACTCAGTTTATCACTATTATTAGGTGAGTCGTTGTACTTGTGAATTGTTTTAAGTGGTATCAATAATTAAAGGAAACGACAACAATAACGCTTAAAAAAAAAAAAAATGGTTTCATATCTTTTTTGGGATTGTTATTCTGTAATTCACGTGTTTACGTGTAGCTGGGACAATTCAACACGGTTTAGTAATGAGAGCATTTAAGCTGCGATGGCCCACAATAATTCACTTTATTGGCATGAATAGTGTTTACTACTCTTTACATGCATTGTTTATAGTCCAGTTTGTTTTATATTCCATTATTTACATGTAGACCTTTAAGGAAAATGCATTTGTAGTTAAATAGTAAATTGCTTCTCATTTGGCTAAGGGTTGCCAAGAGCTGTCTTGCAGCTGATTGACTGACTAATTGGGTGTTGGTACCTTAAAAGCTCATAATGATCATGCAGTTTCAGTGAGTGGTTCCTGGTGTGGGGTGTTGTTTTGTTTTTAAAAGTATTTTTCTACAGTACATCTCTTCTGTGGAATTATGCTTTAGATAAGTGTCCTATGGTCAATTTTGTATTATCCGTGTATCACAGTATGGTGTGAAGTTGTCCCTGATAAATTGCATAGAAACCTGGTGGCCAAAAGCTATTGACATTAAGCGATGCTGTACTGTAATAAAGTGGTCTATTTCAGAAACCGAATGTGTCTGCTGCCAAGTCAAGCATTTTACCTGCTGGTTAACAATAACAGTTTGGCCAGCATGTCCCAGACCTTGGCAGAAGTGTACAAGGATCACAAAGATGAAGATGGCTTTCTCTATATGACTTACGCATCCCAGGAAATGTTTGGATCTCCTGCTCACGTTGACCATTGGAAGTCTCTAAAAACCCATTAGCAGGACTTTTTGTTTGTTTCCTTTCATCCATCAGACTAATTTTTTTAATGTGTGTGTTTTTTTTTTTTTCATTTTGTTTATTGGATGCCTGTGCATTGACAGGTCCAAGTGTTTGCACGTCGCTGAATACCAGAAATGTGCTAGAGAGATATTTCTAAGACTGATACAATTTTTATAGGTGCTTGTTTTGTACTTGATTGGGGAAATTTGTTAAATAAAATTGTTAAATAAAAGATTGCAGTATTTAATTGTGGAGTGCACTTATTAAAGTGGCTGGTTGACACACAATCAAATCATGTTTCTTTCCTTCATGGAGGTGGTCTAAAAAAATTAACCTTCACTTTTTCAACACGTATGAATGGGCAAAAGCTTGCTTTCCATTTTGAATAGGCTTTAAGTATGCTTTTCACGGTTTAGAATGAAGTGATATGTCGGATTGAAAATAGCTTGCTTTTTTTTTTATTTTTTTCACAGCATAAACAGTTTAAACACAATTAAATTTAAAAATGTCACTTTTAGGGCTATAGTACCTAATGTCGCACCCAAGATTAGTCCATGTGTGGTTTTTTTTTTGTTTGTTTTTTCCCAGCTGGGTCCGCAGTTTAATTCTGTAACAGTATGGTGAACTCATCAATTTTGCACCAGTTTAGTGTCTGCCTAAATAAAATGGTGCAGTTATACAAATCTGAGTTTAAAAGGGTGATTGTCTCTCAATCAAGCCTGGATTTTTGCCCTTGCCCCAAAAAAAATGTAATATGTATTGTCAATGTAAAAAATAAATGAAATTCAATGACACTGTTTTGATTGGAAGTCTTTATTGAACGACTTGAAACATGTGTCAATTAATTTATTATGTTTTATTTTAGTACTGTCATAGTTATGAATGATTTAAGTATACTGTTTTGCGCACAGTATATTACCTTCTGCCTTGTACGTGTGAATTAACCCAAGCTTTAAATCTTTTAAATTCCTAGAATGGCTGACCAAGCTCTGACTTCAATCTCAATTAAACATCCTTTGAAACCCACAGACTAATGGCCCAATTGACACCCTACTAACCAGTGAAGCTGATAAAGATGCAGGTCACGGATCAAGTCAACAAGTTTGACATCTTAAAAAGCATAACTTATTTGGTTTAAAAACAACTGTTGGTCATAAAACTCATGAACTGTGAGGGTCAGTTAAACAAACTGCAAAATGATTCGCAAGAGGTGACAACACAAAATTGTCTAATGGATTTTATGAAAGTGACCTTTGTTCTAAAGTTAATTAATGAGTCTGCTATGCTGATTAACATAAATACCTCTAGAAGATGACTCTTGCCAATTATATCACAAGAAATATGAAACTAAGAAAAGCTGCTTGGCTTTTTAAAAGCAATCCATTTGATTAGATAGTGCTATGGAACCTCCCAAATGTCAAACTTCTTATCCGCAGTGATTTTTGATACATGAAATAATTCTCTTGTAAGAAAACAAGGCAGAATATTTTCTTAATAGCTATTGAGAATTGTCATGACTAACAATTTCAAATCCCATCCAGTTTTATTATTAAAATACAGGACAAATTATACAGAGAAATTCATTACATAGTAACAGTATATTACTTTATCTGTTCCTCTGTATTCATCAGAACCATCATCATTGCACACCACCAGATGAGGTTCTATCCGAGCCACTGACTCACTGTGTGTGACCCTGAGCAAGTCACTTAACCTCCTTGTGCTCTGTCCTTTTGAATGGGATGTAAAACTGAGGTCCTATTGTAAGTGACTGCAGCAGCAGTTGTAATACCTAATTTACCCCCAAGTAAGGGGGTCATTTACCCCTCTGTAAGTTGCTTTGGATAAAACCATCTGCTAAATAATAAATACATAAATAATAATCTTTAATACCGAAAGATATCCAAAGAATCACCTGTATCCACGGGAACAGACATTGTCTTGCTGACAGTGGCAATTAACCTTCTACCTGAAAAACTGTACTGAGCGATTTATAAACCCTTTTACCAATAAAAACATAGTGCTAAAGACCTCTTGTTAAGGAGGGGCAAACCAGAACTTCTACAAAGTCCCCATCAGCAATTCTTCCTACAGAACCACCAGGACAATGCAGCAATAAGGACAACAAACACTTCTGTTCAATTTCTTGAATGAACTTTCTTCAACACGACAATAGCTTATATAGAGAAAGGTATACACTTCATTAATATCATTTACATGTTTATGGTGTCTTTAGATTAAGACATACTTGTGTGTTTTATTTTTCATAAAGGTAAACTTGTGGTGATGTTGTCTCTTACATGTTTTATACTGAATGCCTACATACAATATTTTGTTAACACTGGAATATCTGTAGTTTAAATAAATTCCACTTTCATGAGTATTTGAAATCCATACATTTTACTTGATCGATCAACTGTATTGAGCAATTTATAAACCCTTTAAGAATGTTGCTATATATACAAGCCATAACTAAAATGTAAATATAGTACTGTAATATAAAGCAAGTTTGATTTATTCAGATCTGCAGTGAAACCTTCAGTTCTCGCTTTTTAAATATACAAATAAGGACATTTTCTTTGATTGAAAAACATTACATCTAATTTTGTACTGACAGTAAGCCAGTGTACAAACTAAAGTCTGAGGTACTACCATTATATTTTCAAACTGTGACTGTAATTGGGGAAAAGTATTTTGTGTTAACTGTTTTTTTTGTTTTTTGAGTGATTGCTGAATTATATTGATGCTATAAATCTGTCTTGCTGGCAATTATGTAGGAAAACTACAGTTTCATGACAGGCCACAAAAAAGGTTGTGATTGATTAACCTTAAAGGGATATGAAGAAACATTTTAAAAAACGACGTCTTTAAGATGTCTGAATTTTGAATTCTGAAGGGTAATGTGTAACATGGCCAGAACTATAACCAGACTTGACTTTCACTGATCTACACGGCTGTATACTATAATCTGAAACAAAGACACATTAATTATGTAGGAAAACTACAGTTTCATGACAGGCCACAAAAAAGGTTGTGATTGATTAACCTTAAAGGGATATGAAGAAACATTTTAAAAAACGACGTCTTTAAGATGTCTGAATTTTGAATTCTGAAGGGTAATGTGTAACATGGCCAGAACTATAACCAGACTTGACTTTCACTGATCTACACGGCTGTATACTATAATCTGAAACAAAGACACATTGGAAATGTGAAAAAATGCCAAGTTATCAAAAGTGCCCAGCCCTGGTATACAGGGGCTCCCGAGTGGATGTGCCACTCGGGAGCCCCTGTATACCAGCATTTTCAAGGAGGAACTGGGAGCCTGCCATCGCCTGCCAGTCACGATTGAAGTGAACCCTGCTGTCATTCCAAAGTTCTTGAAAGCACGCCCTGTCTCATTCCCACTCTGCCCCAAGGTAGGTGAGGCTCTAGACTTGTGGAGCAAGGAGTTTTCCAGCCAGTGAAACATTCCAGATGGGCCACACCCATAGTGCCCAACATGAAGAAAGACAGTAGCTTGCGTCTCTGTGATTATCGTTGCACTGTCAACACAGAGGTTAAAACTGATACCTATCCCCTGCCGACACTAACTGAACTGTTTGCGTCACTTGCTGGTGGAGCAATTTTTACAAAATTGCACCTCAAACAAATGTATCAGCAACTGGTTCTTGGTGAGACATCAGCTGAGTTGTTAACTATAAACACACATAAGGGACTTTTTCGTTTTCTTTTAAATTATTATTATTACCGCATTAGCAACAACGGGGTGTCTGAGCAACAATACTTGAAATGAATACAATCATACAGTGAGCAGGCCCTCTACAGAGATTGCAATAAACAGATTCCCACACACACCAAATTATTGTAAAGTAACAAATGTACATATAATGCTTACTTTTAACTGACTATTCAATACTGAATATAAAAAGCAGACTCTCGTGTAAAGAATCCGACAAGGCAGCCCTACGAAGGGGTTTCCAAACACCAGAAGCAACTAGACATTTTTAAATTATTATTATTATTATTGTACTTTGCTTTGCTTTAATTTGATTTGATTAATGATTTCTCGTAGATTTCTTTATTTATTATTTAAGCGATGGTGCCCGTCGATGATGGCTCTACGTGTGATAGTTGACCGTGACTGGAGTTATGCGTCCCGAGTCGAAGGCGAGTTCGCCATCGAAAGTCAAGGTCAACTATCACACAGTAGAGCCATCATCGAGAGGGCACTATCTCTAGCAGAAAATTATTTTACCATTGTTTTCTTTAAAAAAAAAAAAAAACACCTTAAAACTTAGATTTACCCTGAACCTGTACTGATTCTTCAGGTACCTGAGTAAAGACGTTCTAAGAAAATAGTCCCAAACATTTTTTTAAATAAAAAACAAGGATAGCATACATATAAAGAGAAAACAATGCATTTTTAATTAGTAAATCGATTTAAATGTTTTATTAACTTAGTGTTTTAAACCCCTATTTATAATCTGGACTTTGCCTAAGGAATGAACGGAGTAATTACTGGACAGTGCGTGTACAATGGAGTCTGAACTACCAATACAATCTCATTAAATACCACTATAAAATGCCTCCTAACCCACCATGTTTCTACCTTCAGCCAAAATCTCTCTCACCTGAATCTACATATGAATGGAGCAATATTACAGAACTGTCCGTGTCTCGCTTTGTGGTTGTTGAAAGATCTGTGTCTGTGCTCCTGTCGAGCTGACAGTCTGTGATTGGATCGCGGCAGTTGCAGGTACAGGATTGGTTGCTTTCGTCAATGTAAAGTATCGATTGGCTGGTTTTGGTAGATAATAAAATTAATTTGGACCAATTGTGTCTTTGTTTAGTATTTACTGTCCAATAGTGAACTACGCTTAAAAATACAGCAAGTCAAAAAGAAAAAGCCAGCACTTGCGCGGATTGATTTTAAATTTGATTCACAGTTGCTGCTAAGACATTCCAGCGGGCATCTACCACTAGAACTGGAAGCTGACGGTACTGAATCAATTTAGAATCTGAAACTTGACGGGCGCTGGACCTAAACTGGACAGACCAGGCCCCCTAAGGCCCGCCCATAATGCCGGGCCTGCTCTGCTGGCTGGGATTCCAGGTGTAAAGCTTTATCTGTCTCTGGCAGGACACAAGCAGAACATGACGAATGTCTGCAGGAAGTTCGACAGCGATTTGCCCATGCTGGATTGTGCCTGCAGAAGGAGAAATGCTATTTTGCAGTAAAATGAGTAGAGTTTCTTGGATTTTGTGTCGATCAGCACGGAATCCACCCAACCAATGAATAGGTGAGGGCTATTCAGGACGCTCCAATACCTAAAAACAAGACGGAACTCCAAGCATTTCTGGGATTTTTGAATTAAAAGCAAAGCAAAGCAAAGCAAAGTACAATAATAATAATAATAACAAGGCTACGGTTCTGGAACCATTGCATCGGCCAGTCTGCTAAATGGGAAAGGAAAGTTAAACATGAAGAGGCTTATGCCAAGGCAAAGCAGTTGCTACAGGCCGATGATGTCTTGGTCCACTACAACTAGAAGAAGCCTCTGGTAATTGTGTGTGACGCTTCACCATATGGAGTTAGGGGCATTGCTGAGTCATGTGGTCCCTGATGGGAAGGAAGCACCAATTAGCTTTGCATCCAGAATACTAACCTTCACTAAAATAAATTATGCCTATATCGACAAGGAAGCACTTGCTGTGGTTTTTGCTGTTAAAAAATTCCACCAGTACCTGTTTGGCTGTCATTTTGTGATCTACACAGATCATAAGCCACTACTTGGACTGTTGCACCACATAAAGCCTGTACCACAGGGTCTCTCACCTTGCATGCTAAGATGGAGTCTGATACTGGGAGCTTATGACTACGACTTATGTTACAGGCCAAGAATACAACTGGCTAACGCTGATGCACTTAACCGCTTACCATTGCACACTGCAGAGTCGAATGTTCCACCTACACTGGAAGTGTTATTGTTGGAAATGGTTCCTGAGGCAACATTGCATGCTGCACAACAGTGAAGGATCCTGTCTTGTCCTGTCTTGTCCAGAGTGTTGCATTTTCATTCAATGCAGAAATTAATTGTCAGCTCACAAGACCTGTCCCCTGTGGGGGAGTCGCATGGTAATTCCTGAGATAGCAAGGGAGGAGGTTCTCACTATACTGCACACTGCTCATCCAGGAATTGTGCACATGAAGACACTAGCAAGAAGCTATGGGTGGTGGCCAGGTGGATGCCCAGGTGGAGGAAGCTGTGAAAAGTTGTGCAACATGTCAAGAGACACGTCATGGCCCACCAAAAGCTCCATTGCATCCATGGGAATGGACCGCTAATCCATGGTCAAAACTGCATATTGACTTTGCTGGACCATTTCAAGAGAAGACGTTAGAAATGGTTAGAAGTCAGAATTATCCATGTCATCAAGTGCCGTAATTTGCAGTTTGAGACAACTTTTGTTGTACTAGTGTCTGACAATGGCACTGCCTTTACATCAGCTGAATTCAAGGAGTTTGTACAACACAACTCAATCCAACACATGACGGTGGCACCATATCACCCCTCATCAAATAGGCAAGCTGAGCGTATGGTACAGACAACAAAACTGAAGAGAATCTTAGTGGGGGACTGGACAACATGCTTAGCCAGATTCTTACTGGCCCAACACACCACACCTCACTCAACAACTGGGAAGAATTCTGCAGAGCTGCTGATGAATAGGAAGCTGAAAACTGCCCTAGATTGGCTACACCCCGATTTGTGTACTGGTATGCAACACAAGCAAGATGGAGCGGCATACCACAGCCCGGGCCGTTTTCGCTCATTTCACCCTCAGGACTACAATACTGTGCAAAAGTTTTAGGCAGGTGTGAAAAAATGCTGTAAAGTAAGAATGCTTTCAAAAATAGACATGTTAATAGATTATATTTATCAATTAACTAAATGCAAAGTGAGTGAACAGAAGAAAAATCTAAATCAAATCCATATTTGGTGTGACCACCCTTTGCCTTCAAAACAGCATCAATTCTTCTAGGTACACTTGCACAAAGTCAGGGATTTTGTAGGCATATAGTCAGGTGTATGATTAAACAATTATACCAAACAGGTGCTAATGATCATCAATTCAATATGTAGGTTGAAACACAATCATTAACTGAAACAGAAACAGCTGTGTAGGAGGAATAAAACTGGGTGAGGAACAGCCAAACTCAGCTAACAAGGTGAGGTTGCTGAAGACAGTTTACTGTCAAAGTCATACACCATGGCAAGACTGAGCACAGCAACAAGACACAAGGTAGTTATACTGCATCAGCAAGGTCTCTCCCAGGCAGAAATTTCAAGGCAGACAGGGGTTTCCAGATGTGCTGTCCAAGCTCTTTTGAAGAAGCACAAAGAAACGGGCAATGTTGAGGACCGTAGACGCAGTGGTCGGCCAAGGAAACTTACTGCAGCAGATGAAAGACACATCATGCTTACTTCCCTTCGCAATCGGAAGATGTCCAGCAGTGCCATCAGCTCAGAATTGGCAGAAAACAGTGGGACCCTGGTACACCCATCTACTGTCCGGAGAAGTCTGGTCAGAAGTGGCCTTCATGGAAGACTTGCGGCCAAAAAGCCATACCTCCGACGTGGAAACAAGGCCAAGCGACTCAATTATGCACGAAAACACAGGAACTGGGGTGCAGAAAAATGGCAGCAGGTGCTCTGGACTGATATTTGGCTGTAGCAGAAGGCAGTTTGTTCGCCGAAGGGCAGGAGAGCGGTACACGAATGAGTGTCTGCAGGCAACAGTGAAGCATGGTGGAGGTTCCTTGCAAGTTTGGGGCTGCATTTCTGCAAATGGAGTTGGGGATTTGGTCAGAATTAATGGTCTCCTCAATGCTGAGAAGTACAGGCAGATACTTATCCATCATGCAATACCATCAGGGAGGCATCTGATTGGCCCCAAATTTATTCTGCAGCATGACAACGACCCCAAACATACAGCGAAAGTCATTAAGAACCATCTTCAGAGTAAAGAAGAACAAGGAGTCCTGGAAGTGATGGTATGGCCCCACAGAGCCCTGATCTCAACATCATCGAAGTCTGTCTGGGATTACATGAAGAGAGAGAAGCAACTGAGGCTGCCTAAATCCACAGAAGAACTGTGGTTAGTTCTCCAAGATGTTTGGGCCAACCTACCTGCCGAAGTTCCTTCAAAACTGTGTGCAAGTGTACCTTGAAGAATTGATGCTGTTTTGAAGGCAAAGGGTGGTCACACCAAATATTGATTTGATGTAGATTTTTCTTCTGTTCACTCACTTTGCATTTTGTTAATTGATAAATATAAACTATTAACATGTCTATTTTTGAAAGCATTCTTACTTTACAGCATTTGTTCACACCTGCCTAAAACTTTTGCACAGTACTGTATGTACACATGAGACATTATTCTGCTGCTGCGTGACGTAGTTACGCAAGCGCCACAAGGTTTAGGAGTTAGTTAGAGATACAGCAGAGTTTGAGAGAACGTGTTCTTTGTTCCTTATTAAGCCTGTGATTAAAAAGTTATATTCAATACTGGATGTTTACAGGAAATGTATTCATGGTGAAAGATTTATTTAGAGCCCAAAATATCTAATTTAGAAAGAGAAGGATCTTGTCAACCACTGTATTAAACATTAATCAGTACTTGCATCATCTTGTACTTGCACTTAACTGCTCCACACTTCGCTGTATTGTTCTACTGCTCTCAATCATAATTATACTTGTTGCTTACTACTTGCTCTTAACGAAATTTACTCTTATAACCAAATACTTAAGTTTAACTGCTCTTAGTCGTAATCACTCTCAAATGTAATTATTTACTGTAATTTGTATTTTCTCTTATTTGAACTTGCTCTTATTTACTACTGATTTTATTGTCTTCTATATCTGCTATTAGCCTGATATGTGATACTTTGTAATGTAATACTTTGTAACAACTGTAAGTCGCCCTGGATAAGGGCGTCTGCTAAAAAAAAAAAATAATAATAATAAAAAAATAAAATAATAATAATAATAATAATAATAATAATAATAATAATAATAATAAATTATACACAAAATGATAAATAAATGTTACAATTACATCTGATTAAAATGTATGTACAATTTGGACTCATTTGATATGCTTACACAGTACAAAAAAAAAGTATTGGGAGTGCTTAAATCAAACTACATCAGGCCGCCATCTTGGTTGGCGCAGGAGTGCAATTTTTTTGCATCTGAACTGTAATCTACACGGGATGATACCTGCCAAGTTGCACGTTAATTGGTTACACCGCGAGCGAACAGAAGCAGTTTGAAGTTGATGGAATAATAATAATAATAATAATAATAATAATAATAATAATAATAATAACTAGAACTGCCAGGCAGTTTAACCAGCTAACTCCTAACTTGGTAGGCATCATCCTGGAGACAATGGAATTCAAATATGGCAAAATGGTGTTCTTTTGTAAAACAAGATGGCTGCCAGACCTACATTTTCTTCTTAAATTTAAAACCGCTTCAGTTAAAAAATGATTTATTTGATTAACTCCAAAGTTGACAAACATCATTCCTGTGTCAATACAATCGACTTTTTCAAAAATGATGTTTGTGTGTAAACCAATATGACCACATGATGCATTTCTTTAAAAACCTTTCAAAATCTTCGGTCAAATGTAAAACTAGCTTATAACTCCTTACAAAGTGTATATAGGTTAATAGTTACTATAGCACCCAGATAGGAGCCCATATATGCTCTGTCCAAAAATCACCTTGCCTGTGACCTTTGACCTCTCTAAAGTCAAATGTAAAACTAGCTTATAACTCCTTACAGTGCACATAGGGATATGGCTACTATACAACACATTTAGGAACCCATATACGCTCTATTAAAAAATTACCTTGATCATGACCTTTGACCTCTCCTTAAGGTTAAATGTAAAATTAGCTTATAACTCCTTGCAGTGTGTAGATAGGTTCATGGTTACTATGGTGTTTAAAGTTATAAAGCATTGTGAGATAATGAACTCATGCAGTATTTTGAATTGAAACTGCTCCATAAAACTGATCTGTTGCTGACACTTGTGCTGCAATGCTACAGCTTGCAAAAATGTCCAACTGGTACTGAGCTTGGAAGCTGCAAAACTGCCTGGCACTTCTTCTTCTTCTTCTTCTTATTCCAGAGTGAAACATACATTACAAAAAACATGAAACAAACATGCATTACACAAATAGACCATGCTTGTGTACACACGGTTAGTGGTACCTGTATACTATAGCTGATCAAGTCATTTCAACATATACATCTGGTTACGTTGAGGTAAAGTTTCTGCGAAAACAGACCACAAAGTCAAGGAAAATTTTTGTATCCAGAAGATGAAATGAGGTCCAATAGTAATGTCAACTGAGATAATTGACTAAATAAACTAAACTACTAACAGCCACAAGAGGGCTCTCTTACTCTACTGATAATTGCAAATCTGACAGAAATATGACCAAAGATTGTTCTCCAAAAAAACTGTCATGGCAAAATTGTACATTGTAATCCTCTTCTGATTTTTATTTCCCCAAACACCTGGAAATTAAATGTTTGATCTCATACTATATAAATATCTTTTCAACAAATACCCACTTAGCCAATGTTGGATTGTAATTTTCATCAGGCACCAGGATGCAGTTATCATTTCATTTCAGTTTGTCAAATAGCTGTCAATATTTCAATTAATATGGTTCCACATATCATGCCACTGTTTCTTTTAGTTCAGACAGGAAGAGATGTTGAGCTATAATCTGTCTGACAAATGTTTGCCACCACAAATTACTGTGATATTATTGTTCATCACTGGTGGTTAATTTCAAGCTAAATATATGAGACATACTGACACTTAGTTACAACAAAATATATTACATATTTATATATGGCGTTTAAAAATATATACACGTAAGGGGGACCCTGAGCTTTTAAATACCGCACCCCCACTCCCCTGCCCAAAAACTATAAAAATAAATGAAATAAAATAAATAAAATCCATGGCTTTTATGTACAAACTGTTGACTGGAAATGGGATTCAAGTATCATTTTAAAGATTCACATAGTCAAAAAAAAAATACAACCTAAAATAAAATGGCAGAATGTAGAGTCAAAGTGGTCACTCCTGCCAAGTTACTATAAAGGATGGAGGAAAACTGTCATGCCAGGACGAAACTCCACAGGAAATCCAGAGTATTGCCACAGCTATCCCATTTGTTTGAGCACCATTCATATCATTGTTCTAGACAGCTCTAAACACTCCAGCATCAAATACAAAACAAAATTTAATATCTGTGTTAGAAGAGATAGGCAGTCAAAAAATGGGAAAACAAATGGTTCTTCTTCTTCTTCTTCTTCTTCTTCTTCTTCAGTATGTAATAACTTCATATGGCCACTAGGGACTATAGAGCACCAGAATCAAGATTTGTGACTCAAGCAAAGTAGTCTAAAAGATGGCCTAGCAGTCTAAGGGCACTTTCACACCTAGTTCACTTGCAAGTGATTCGAATCGTGGTTCACTTACAAACAAACTCATTTTTTTTCAGGTTTGCTTCAGTTCATTTCACAGCAGACAAATTCAAGCGAACTTGAGTTTGTTTTAAAGTGAATTCAAATGTGCTTGTTTGGTTCACTTGCAGCTTCATGGAGAATACTTCATGTGATGTGCTGTTGTCCCTGTTCTTTTGGTTGATTTATTATTATTATTATTATTATTATTTGTTTATTTAGCAGATACCTTTATCCAAGGCGACTGTGACAGAGACAGAATGATTCTTGGTGATAAATCTCTCTCCTCACCTGTGAGAGCGTTGTATAAAGGGAACAGAGTGCCCTGGACTGGATGGCCTGACAATTCATTCCCAGGGTTAGATGGAAGTCGGCCATCTAGAAAGGGGGCACAGCCTTAATACATTAAGTCATCGCCCAGAGGGAAAGCAATGCGGCCACCGTGGATTGGAGGAGAATGGGCGTGACTGAAGGGACAAATAGGGGACGTAGCTAGGTGATCTGTTCCTTTGTTATGGTTAAGGTCGAACCGCTAAAGGACGAATAAAAAGTAACCGTGAGTGTTTTGTTTGTTTGTAACATCTAACTGTACTGTTTGTTATTTATTAGACAGCTAACACGATCCGGAGCTGTCGCTTAAGGCCAGCACAAACCCGGACAACATTGCATTATTGTTCACGGATAAATTGTATTTTCACCACTAGCACTAATAGCACTCACCCTGGACTTGGACTTGTGTTTGTGTATGGTGTGTGTTTAAATACCGTGCTTATTATTTCGGGACTGAACCCTGTGTTTATTTATCTGAGCAGTACACATTATTGTGCACTGCCAGTCCTCCATTTATTGTTTACTGTTGTCATCAGAGTATTGGATTACAAATTAAAACCACCATTTCACCAGTACTTTGTTGTCTGTCGTTATCTTGAACACTGCATCACCTCTACATCTGCGCACTGCAACCCACTTTGCCACAACGGCTTACAGAGACTAGGGTGTGTGAACTATGCATCAGCTGCAGAGTCACTTACAACAACATCTCACTCGAAAGACGGAGCACAAGAAGGTTAAATGACTCACTCAAGGTCACACAGTGAGTCAGTGAGCGAGCCATGATTTGAACTGGGGACCTCCTGGTTACAAGCCCTTTTCTTTAACCACCAGATCACACAGCCTCCTGTGTATTTGGTACTTGTACAACATCATATCATTGCCAAAGAAATGGAGAGTGTCACGTATTTGTCAGAAAAACACTGTTCTTTAGTGGTGTTTAGAAGACGTTTCAGGCGAAGGCAAAAATTGATGATGATAATAATAATAATAATAATAATAATAATAATAAAAGCTTGTTGCTTTTAAATACCCCCGGGTTGCGCCAGTTTGTAAATCAGCCCCAAGTATTTTTTTGTAATGTGCTGTTGTGCACATGTGACATTATGGTGTTCTTGTCTGGTGTGTATGTGTCATTGTATTGTCTTTTGACAAGCCCTGCATTGTGTATGTGTGACAGTGGTGAGACGCTTTTTGGTGCTTGCTGAAGTATGTCACTTCCAAAATTTGCTTTGCTGTTTGGAGTGGTTTGTTTCCAAGTGAACTGGAATACGTTTGGTTTCACATTGCAAAAAATTGAAACAGAGCAAAGTGGCAAACATACCTAGTCCACCCACTTCCAAGCAAACAGAGACCACCATTTCAAGTGATCTCAGTTCACTTGATTTGATGTGCATCCTGATGCTATTACATGGTTCTCAGAGGTTTCACAACTCCAAGGAAACCGAACCACACTTCAGGGTCAAACGAACTAGGTGTGAAAGTGTCCTTTAGCCCTGTAGTCAGGTCTCTGAAACATCTGGATAAATAGGTTTGAATTCTAGTGGTGTGGTGTTTTTTTTTTAAATGTAAAGATGTAATACTATAAACAGTTAAACACAATTGGTGCAAACTTGACCTTCACATTTGTTTTATGAATGTTGCCTCTAAATCCTACTGCAATAAAAATGGAGCATTAAACTAATTTTGTTGCGTGTCTTATTAATAATAAACTCATTACTGTTTTAACTGCTGATTTCTGATAGTTCTGTTAGAGTTTCAGTTTTGTAGCTAAAACAATAGCTGCCCACAACAACCTGGAGCTTTCACCCTCAAGACCATCTGGAAATTAGGAAAGAGGCATGTGAAACATCGACATAGTGCAAAATGGTGGAACAGGCACAGGTAGAGACCAAGCCATAGTCCACAATACCACCTAAGATGGGAAGCAGCACCTACTGTAATTTTAAACACCCATTTGTAAACGACCTGTTACAATAACCATGCTTACATTTTGGTAGATGGTGGCTTACACCTACTGTGTGAAGATATTTCAGGCAAATACTGTGCCTATCAGGTAAAGCTGTTGTTTTGACCATGTTCCTCAAATGTGAATATGTCATGTGTTTTAAGTGTAGATGTGCGCATAAAGCAATTACGTAGCAGTGGATTGAGGAAATGCAGAATCTGGAAAACTACGCAAATTCTAATGCACCATTATACAGGCAGGAAAATTATACAACAGTAGCAATGGAACATGTAAAGGTAACCCTGATCTGTCATAGCTACGTGTGTATTGAGGTTTCTGGAAACGCTACTCTTGGTTGATTTAGAAGCCTTATTCCTAAGTGTGGGTTGAGAACAGTTTCAGGCCTTTGTGTAACAAGTCCTTTACAATTATTACATGAGTATCCATTACTTTTCTTCTAAAATGAAAACACAGCTATAAAGCATACTAAATCCAGAAGTAACGGCAAGTAATGAGTTATCTAAAATGTGTTCAGTGTTACTTAAATATACAGTGTCAGTTTTCTTTTCACCAGTGGATCATTTTTTTAATCAGTATCTGCTGCATTGCCCACAATGCCCATAAGACCAGTCTTTGTTTGCAGTTTATAGGAGGCTGTGTGGTCCAGTGGTTAAAGAAAAGGGCTTGTAACCAGGAAGTCCCCGGTTCAAATCCCACCTCAGCCACTGACTCGTGTGACCCTGAGCAAGTCACTTCACCTCCTTGTGCTTCGTCTTTCGGGTGAGACGTAGTTGTAAGTGACTCTGCAGCTGATGCATAGTTCACACACCCTAGTCTCTGTAAGTCGCTTTGGATAAAGGCGTCTGCTAAATAAACTAATAATAAATAGAGAAGCCTCTTTTTTATTATTTTTTACATCTTTTTATTTTGAAAATGCCACCTAACTCCACATATCCTTTTAGATATTTTGTATCTTTAGCGACCACATTTCCAACACCATATGCTGACACTCTCAAAGTGTTTTCCCAATTCTTCAAAAACCTTGTCAACATCCCAGTATCAGCACTGGCCTTTCTGATTCTCCCTTTCATTTCTCTTTTCATTGATGTTTAATCTGTCTGAATTAGGTTTAGTTTCTGATCAATTATTAAGAGCTTGGATTCTTGTTCAGATATATCATCTGAACATCTGAGGTCATCTAGCTATTGGCATTCTGTATTTGTGATTTGATACTGATGAAAGCATCTTGAATACCATGTGGAAATATCTCTGAACTGGGATTTATTGTAGTGTAAAGATACTGAAGAAACGATTTGATTGACATAAAATGCTAATCAGGAATTGTTTAATCCCATTTCTATCATCAGCTAGTTTAAATATGTAACCTGGTTAAAAGAATATCCAACACTTGTTTAAACAAACAATTGATGTGTCCATATTTTGGCGACTCATGTAACATGCTTCTTGAAATATACAGGATTAGATCAGCTAACAAACCTTGTGGTTTTCAACATTGTTCCTGTATAGAAAAAAATTAATTGAAACTTGAAGATTACAACCCCCAATTCCTCACTTCTATTTAACCTGCCTGTAGTCCTGCCATCCTTGAGAACGTTAGGTTACTTACCGTAACCCTGGTTCCCTGAAAGAGAAGACGACCTCCTGGGAGGATGTAATCGCCGTGCGCCTTTAAGAAACCGGGTAGCGAAAAAATGCGCACACGGAGATACCAAATCCATGGGGGCATGGCATGCAGAAATAGCCGCTAAATACACCTTCAAAGTGGAAGGTGACCTACCAGCATCAAGCAGTTCTTGCAGAAACTGTAAGATAACTGCGATGGGGCAAGAGATTGAGTCATGACCCTTAGTCAGACACCAATTCTGGAAATACTTCCACTTGTAGGCGTACAAGGACCTATTGGAATCTGCCCTAGTGTTCTGCAAAGTACGCACAACCGCATCTGATAGCCCTAGGGCTAACCAGCGGCCCCTTTTAGGGGCCAGACCCATAGCTGGAACCTGCCTGGTTCCGGGTGCCAAAGAGTGCCTCTCGCCTGACTGAGGAGACCCAGGTGAAGTGGGATTCTCCTGGGCCACTAGGAGAACTGTCGCCTTCTCTAACTGGACCTTTTCGAGAAAAGTCGGGAGCAGAGGTATAGGCAGGAAACCACAGGGGGCAGTGTGTCGTCTCCGCCAAGGTGAAGAGATCGACCTGCGCCTTCCTGAATCGTTCCCAAATATGCTCCACCACCTGAGGGTGGAGTCACCACTCTGACGGAAGCCCCAAGTATGTCGTGCACTGCACTGGTGTAAGCCGTGATGGTGAGGCCCAGCCTCGCCAGATGCTCTGTCACGACCGCCGTGTGGGCCACTGGTACCTCTCGGGACTGGGAACAGATCAACCAGTCATCAAGATAGTTTATTACTCTAATCCCCTGCAGCCGCAAGGGGGCCAGGATAGCGTTTACACACTTGGGAGACGTATAAGGAGCTAGGGAGTGGCTGAAAGGCAGCACAGCGAACTCGTAAACGCTTCCCTGAAAAGAGAAGCAGAGATACTTCCTGTGCTCTGGACGAATGGGAATGTGAAAGTATGCATCCCGTAAGTCCACGGTGGTGAACCAGTCGCCCGGCCGGACTGACTGGAGAATGTGACGGTGAGTCAACATTTGGAACATCCTTTCTTTTAAGAACCCGTTGAGAAGCCTCAGGTCTAGGATGTGGCAAAGGCCGCTATATTGTTTGGGCACCAGAAAAGACCTTGAGTAGTACCCCTCTCCGTGGGAGGTGGGGTCTACGAGACAGATAGCTTGCTTGCACAGCAAGACGGCTACTTCCGTCTGAAGTACTGAGGCCTGGAGAGGGGGTGTCACAAAAGTATTTGTGATTCCTCGAAAGGGAGGAGGTCCCAAGCAGAACTGGAGCGCGTAACCGTTGTGCACGGTGGCAAGCACCCAGGTGTACGAGGTGCAGGCCCGCCAGTATTGCAGCTGGTGTACCGAAAAGGGGGTCTGAGGCTGCAAGCCTTCTGGAGCCCTGCTGGGGATGCTGAGGTTGTGGTGGGGCAGTTTGAGTCGGCTGCCTAGGATGGTGGTCCTGGAACCGCCTCCTAGGACGCTGGTGTGTGGGCTGGCCACGTCCTGCATTTCCTCTACCTGTTGGGATGGTGCAAGGCCACGATGGAGGAGTCTACTGGGGGGAACCCCGCTAGGCCCAGCTTTTCTGTGCCTTCCAAGGAGGCAAGCTGTGCAGCCTTCTTCAGAACGCTTGGAGCTGAGGCCAGATGATCCCAGGAGGAGCGTACCTCCTTCATGAATTCCAGGAAGGCCAGGAATTTTTGAGGGTGAGGAGCCATCACTTGCGTCGGAACACCGACTGACGTGGCTCTGCCGCTGGCATCCAGGGGACCTGCAAAAACACTGCAGCGTGCCCCATCAGTGCCGATGTCGAGTCCAACAGCGGTGGAGCGCTGGCTTCTAAGGCCACCTCGAAGCTAGTTTCCGCCTCTGCGGGGGTTTCGGGCTCCCCTCCTACCTCCATGCCAGATGAGAAGGAGGCTGCTATAGACAGCGTGTCCTCCTGTGCCATCTGGGACGCCTCTTCCCGTTCATGCTGATCTCCCCTGGGGGAGGGAGGGTACAGTAATTGGGGCGGTATTGGAGCCGCAGGTGCCTATCAAGACAGAGCTCCAGGACCTGGGCCATCTGAGCCTTCAGGTCCATAATGTCCCTGGCCTGTTTAGAACGCTTCACCCTTCTTGCCTGCGGGGATGGGGAGCGACTACGGGGTGGCCTGTGCATCAGGGATGTCCAGCAGGAGGTCCTGGGACATTTCATGGAGGAGGGGCTCTGGGGATCTGAGAGCTGCCGATGGTCCGGCCACTGAACTCACCCTCGTGGCCCTCTCCAACCTGTTCTCCTTCACCAGGGGTTGAAAAGCCACATGGATACTGCAGGCCACCTCTCTGTTGAGGGCCAAGGTGGCATGCTGGATACCCAGGCACCGCGCTCAGAGGGTATGCCTGTCCTCCAGAGGGATCTTGGCCCTGCAGGACGTACAGGCGTGGAACCCAGTCTTGCCCGACATCATAGCCGAGTGTTCTGCACTGACTGAGCATAGTGTACACCATGTGCGTTAGACCACGTGCACTGCAGTATACAGCACCGTGCATTCAAGCGCTGATTGCACCATATATCGTGTGCACCGTGCGCACCGTGCACACTGAGTACCGTGAGCACTACGTGCACCGTGTACAGTGCGCCACCGTGCGTCCATGCACTAGCGTTGTAGCGTTGGGCAACATGTGCTGTGTGCAATGAGCACTGTGCACACTGTCACGGAGTGACCCTAAAACCCTTCCCTTGTACAAGATGCAAGCACCTTTTTTGAGTGAAAGGTATATGTGGCCAAGATGTCTGACTCTTTGAGAGAAACAGTTTAATTTATTTGAACTCTTCCCACTAATGATGGGAGCCCAGCTAACAAGATTTAAGTTTTTGCAGGTATCAGGCCCCCACACCTGTGAGCAGAAACTGACCCAAGACTGTCACAGCTACTGGAAGCAGGCCGATCTTTGGGAAACAAATTGAACATTTGTGAAACTGCAACAAATATTGTAATGTGTTTTAGAAAATATTTTACGCAGATCTGCATAGGCCTGTCGTGGTGTTCGCAGAACCAGTCCGAGCTGAGCCTGGAGCAGAGTTTGAATCCTGTTGGGAATGTGCCGAGTTATTGGATGATTTAAACTAACCTGTATTGATGGAAATAATATGATACACTCTTTGTCAATAATTATAATAATACTGTATATGTTCCTTTCAAAAAGATCTGTATACTCAGTCGAAAACAGTGGATAGTTGTGTGCAGTCTATGAAAGCACCTGCTAGAAGGAGTCAAACTTGGCAGGCTCTTATCATAAGGCCTTGTTAACGCATTCCAGTTTTATGAGAAAAAGTAGCTTCTTTCAATACTTTACTTTCTTTGCTTCATGTCTCATATTAATCAACACCAAAAAATTGGCAAAAGGTTAGGTTGTCTTAAAACCTGCTTCAATTGGATTTTGTATGAACAGAGAAAGGGGTCAGACTTAATTCAATAAAATAATATTAGCAACTGTTATACTGAAGTAACTGGATTAGAAATACATGTTATAAAATACTATAAAGTTAAACTGTTATACAAATGTAGCGTGCACGGGGGAAGGCAGCAGCAGGGCTGGTAGGTGACGTAATCGCACACAAAGACATAAGCCCGATATACGCTCCTTGCAAAGGAGCCGGCTCTTTTGTACAGCAGTATTGGCGCTATGCTTCAGTGCGAGAGGCCCCGGGTTCGCGCCCGCCCTCCGCCTGTGTGTGGATTGCCTCGCCCTGTGTGATGCGCCTGCCTGCGGGAACCGAGATCGCTACATTGGTGTCGAAGTGGACGCAGGTACCCCTGTAAGCACTCGTCGGACTGTAGCCTGGTTAGCAAGTCCGGGGCGGACTTGAGGCTGGCAGGGGAGAGTGTAGCGTGCACGGGTGAAGGCAGCAGCAGGGCTGGTAGGTGACGTAATCACACACAAAGACATAAGCCCGATATACGCTCCTTGCAAAGGAGCCGGCTCTTTTGTACAGCGGTATCGGCGTTATGCTTTAGTGCGAAAGGTCCCGGGTTCGCGCCCGCCCTCCGCCTGTGTGTGGATTGCCTCGCCCTGTGTGATGCGCCTGCCTGCGGGAACCAAGATCGCTACACAAATAACAGTATTATTGTTGAAAGAACATATTACAATTAAAAACTAAAGACATTCAGTACTAACTGACACTGTCATAATATTGTAATAATTGTACTGTGTTTTAAAGAATATAAAAACAGCATAAATAATATTGCAGCAAATTTGAACAGGTTACAATGATTTGAACTAAGAAAACTGAACAAGTGTTAATGTTAGAAAAACAGCTTGTCTATGTGCTTTTGTTATTAGTGCACATACACTCATGGAAGCCTGTAACCTTGAAAGAAGCAGGCATCTGGGGGAACTAAACACGGAGGCTAGGTATTGCAAATTAGCAAAAACAAGAGTAACCCTTTTTAGACAGAACGATATTTGAAACTAAAAATACCTATTTGATTTTATTTGATTGTGTTGTTACTAAGCATAGAGGTTTTTAAAAAAGTATTCTGAAATAATAAGAGTGACAAAACTGAAGAGAAATAATATGTTTTAAGTATTTTGATCTAATAAGAAACATAATATTTAAACTAACAAGTGTTTTTGTTTGGTTAAGGCTCTACTGTAATACAAATAGACTAAAAGCAGGAGCGAGCATTTTTTAATCAATTTAAGAATTAGTTCATTTTCTTTCTCCAACTAAACAAAAAATCTTTTCGACATTACAATATCCATTAAATGAAAGAATATACATGTTAAGTTTCTATAAAGGTTTTACTGCAATAAAAAACAGGAATGGTTGGAATATTAGACAAATAAAGTGTAAACTGTATTCAATAATTTTAGTACACAATAAATCTACAGAAAAATAGCCTTGCCCTTATCTGCTTGCAAGCAGAGCGGTGCTAGATATGGAAGGTTCTTTTTGGCAGTCAAAGATTTACTTGTAGTCTGCAGTTTTGAATCCAAGGTCTTTCTAAAATAAGAAAACCTCGTAGTAGAAGGGAGCATTCCACGAATAAGGGGAGTTGTATCCAGTCACAGTTCTTATCAAATAAGTAGCGACTTTCTTTGGGAGAAATCTGATTTCATGCAATGAATTTGGAGAAGTACTTACAATGGTGTTTCATTCTTGGCAAGAAAACAGGGTGTCTGAATCCTGCTTGAGCAGGCAACTTTTAGAAACAGAGCGAGAGGTCAGGCATAGTCCGAGAATGGAACAGTTAAATAAGGCTGTTATACTTAACATATTTATTACAGTTTAACATTTAAATGAAAATAACTGAACTGACCACTTTATGCTTATTCAAAGGCAGTCTTTGTCAAATACTTTGTTAACACACATTTGTATATGATGTTAAACTGACCCATTGATAACACACTGCGAAGGTAATGTAATATGTGGCTAAGAGGGACATATAATTTTTGACTAAATAATAATATAATTTTAGCTAAATATAATCAAATAGAGCTGGTGTTACATATTAAAAACATCTCTCATATATACACATATACTTGTATTGTATTTGGTAGCAAGGACCCTGTGGACTCCAGTTCACCTATTTTTTAGGGAAAGGAGGAGTTGGGAAAAGAGAGCAATGAAATCATGTTCCAATATTTTTTGGCAAGAAGTTATATTCAATCCGTTTTGAAAAAGGAGTTGAACAGATCGCCCAGACTGCTTTTTACTTGGGATTTATGGTGGTCTGCGCAGCCAACCAATCCAATTTTTAACATAAACATTTAATAAACCGAAAAGAGCACTACTACTGCTCTGATTCGTTAAAACTTCAAATTAAATGAGTCTGTGTGATTTTCTTTATTATTAAAAAGTCATCTGGATACGTTGCAAGCCCAGTGCACGAACAATCCACTACAGGAGTTTGAAATATCTTAATGTCCTCCTGAATGTCTCCCCTGAGTTTAAGAGTGTGCTCAGAGCATATACATAAATAAAAAAGAGTACGTTGCGAGAATTCTTGACAACACCTAGGTATCAAAGTACCAAGGGCTATGTGTGCACCGAGGTACCGAAGCACCAGGGGCAGCTATGCAACGGTGCCTACCCTAACCGTGTGGTTACACACCTGGTCAGCACGTGGCATACACCAGGGAGACACAAGGGCCGAAGCCGCGGCAGGCGAGTTGAAAGCAGACAACAAAAAACACGGAAGAAAACTGTTGGGGGAGAACACACTGTTGTTTGTTTTGAAGGCCCAACTCACCGAGGTGGGTGGGCCTACGCAGCCGACGAGGTCTGCTCTACAGCGGGGTGAATGTAAACACAGCCCAATGGAGGAACACACAGCTGCTTAACTGTTGTAAACATCCATGCTGCAGCTAATCCACAACACGATGCAGACAAGCAGGGCCGTGCAGTCTAATAAGGAGACAGGGAATGCACAGCAGCAGCTCTGATATAAACAGCTCAGCAATAACTACTCAATGGGCAGGCATATCCAATACATAATGTCGTTGGTGGTCGTCTTCGAATTGAAAGGGAATTATCCGGACTGAACTAAAAGTAAACTGTTGCTGTTATTTTTTTTTACTTCTCCACCTTCTTTGTGGCAGTTGTTGATTGAATGCTTTCATTGTTGTCAATTTGAAAGAAAAACTGACTAAGATAACTGATATTAGCCCCCTGTTGAAGATGATTGTGTTGCACAACAGTTTCGATAGAAATACTATCATTATTTCACTGACATGTTTTTTTTTTAACAAAATAAAATGACCATACACCAGTTAAAGATGTCTCAGGTGTGGAATGAAAATGAAAGGGACATGTGATTCTTGATGTTAGCTTCCCTTTCCATTTCAACCCAGATTTTTTTCTTCAATTAACTTCTTTCTGGAATCTGCACAGGTTTATTAATTTCTCATTCACTTTTACCCAATGTGGCATTAAAAGAAAATAGCCAATAAAGTTAGTAATTTATTGGTAAGAGTTTGCAACATTATTATATCTTGATGGAGCTGAAAAAAAATAAAAATATTGGGTACAAAATGGTTATTTATCTGTAAAAAAAAGGGAGTTCTCCCAAATGAGATTACATCCGAAGTCTAAATACTGCACAGCTATGGCCAAAGGTTTGTTTTGCATCACCCTATAGAATTAACTCATTTTGCTTCATCAAGTCAAAAGAAACCTGCTGTATAATTTTACGTTAACATATTGAATTACATACTGCTTCGTCGTTTTTGTCGTATTACATACTTGAAATACTGTACAACTATTATGACTTCTGGTAGACTTTTGCAATATCATTTTGTAGTTTCTTTGATTACATGTGATGTTAAATAAAATGTCTAAATTATATTCATATAGTTTGTTTTTTTATTTATGTCTCAATCCTAAAATTCTAGGTGATGCAAAACTTCTGGCCATAGCTGTATATTGTGTATATGCTTTTCATCACAATTCCTTGCCTTTGATGAGTCCTGAGGGGGTCAATGCACACAATAAACTTTAAGCTAAAATAGTCCGATCCTGTGACATTGCTGGCCGTTTAATACAACTGTTAAGGAAAGCAAGGATTGTGTTTGGAAGGTGTACTAACACTGGATGAGTCCTATCACACTGCAACCGTCATAAACTTGGCCATATATTATGCATTGTAAGCAGAAATGGGAAGCCCCTGTTATGAAAGAACAGCTTTACTCTCAATTATTGATATTATTTTTAAAAAACATATGGCAGAGCTCCATTCAATAGGGTTTCCTTCTCTCTTGTCAGTATGCAGTGAAAGTAGGTGTGCATTTCTTCTGTTAAATTACAACTTAAAGCACAGCATGAAGATTGTTTTCTTACAGAGCAAGTAATCAATGACATGTGGCGGTATGTATTTTCAATTCTCCTGCATCTTTGATCTACTTCTATCCCCTGCGTTATTTAAGTAATTTAGAAACAAAGAACACCAGGAATGTCTTTATAGACCATTGGGACCCTCTGAATCTCTGGTTTCTTTCTTATTTCAGGTTCAGTTGCTCTCAGTTCCCCAAGGTTTGCATTCCATTTTATGTTCTACTCCATTATTTATGTTGTTTTACTCATATTTTTGTTGTTGTTGGTGTGCCTGTTTAAATTCTAGAGCACTGTCTCTGATATGAATGTGTGCAGATTAGCTATTAAGGTCCTGAGATTTTCCAGTCGTGTTGTGTTTACTTCCTTTTCCAATATATTTATTCAGGTCATGTCCACTGAGAGAAATACTTATTTCCAAGGACTTCCTCTTGGAAGAACTCCACATTTGTGTTAAACAAAAGCAACAACAGCTTATAACATATGAATGCAACTTGATTAAATCTGTCTAGAGATTTTTCTTGAGAGGTTAGTTAGGGCTCCCCAGTGACTTACCAAGTAAAGGCACCGCTTGAAGTGTAGGGTGAGTACTCTGGTTTAAAACGGAATTGGCTTTTACTGATAACGCAACTGTTTTTGCTTTGCCACACCCTTGAGGTTTTATTCTACTACCCAGGCTATTTGGTACATTTTTCAAAAATATCACAATAACATTATAATAGAAAGGTTTCATGGACACACAACTGAATTATTTCTTTAGTAAATGTATGGCCCCTTCTATTGCAGAAATGGGTTTAAGTGCCTTAATGTCACAGCACTTGTTCCGGCTGCATCAGGTCTCTGGGCCAACAGAGAGATCTAGTCTCCAGACTGGTAAATCTGCTTACTATTCATGCTGCTGTTGCAATTCACACAGCTTGGCTTCAGGATAAGCTTCCTGTGGTGCCAGAGCTCAGGTTTTTGAAAGTGAACTGCAGAGCAGGAGCATTCCATGAGCCAAGAATGGACGTGCTCGGAATTTTAAAAAAGGAATATACAATGGTAGCAAGTTAAAGAGCCAGCATCACATCTATATAAAGTATAACAATGCCCTGCCTTAGTTGTTCATTTGAAATACATTTGAGTGTGATTGAAAATGGATCTGACAACTTTGTGAAACTCCGATCTCCCGGAGGCTTGTTAGCAGTGTTTATATCTAGTATAACATCATTGTTCTTTTCTAGGTCAGGTAGGTTCTGGGAGATCTTGACTGATCGATGAAAATACCTTGTGTATATTTAAAATAAGCAATAATTGAATATATACCGTGTTGATACAAAACTTTTCCATAACCCAATTGTTTTAAAAGGGTCAAATTGTACCAAATATATGTCTTTATCCCTTTGCATGTCATGCTTTATTTAAAAAAACATTTTGCTAACAGTGTGACTTATTTTGACAATGTTGTTAGTTAGATGGCTTTGTGTATTTTAGGTCATAAAGCAATATCGTGTGTGTGTGTGTGTGTGTTACACTCAGTCAGTATATACAAAAATAACCATTTCGCGATTAGAGCATTTAAAAATTATCAAAGAATGAAATGAAAGGTTATTTCGGTCTTTGAGCAAATTATTTTGATCAAATTGCGAAATGGAAAATATCAAACAAGCAAAGAGCGAAACGCAAAAGAAGAGACAGCTTCTTCAATCTTTGAGTAAAGCGATGTAATCAAACTGCAAAATGTAAAATACCAAACAAGCAAAGAACGAAATACAAAAGAAGAGACAGCTTATTCAGTCTTCGGTCTGCTGGAGGATCTCTGGAGCGCCTTCATAGTAGGAATGAATTTAAATTGTCAGATAGTTCAGTCCTAATTTGGACGAAGTACCCAAAGAAAACTTTATCCTCGTACAGCAGCAGCAGCTGCTTCTGGGGCTATGCAAGGCTTCATTTTTGTCAAGCAAAGAAATGCTTCTGTGTTTGTAAGGGAGTTCAGTGCAATTCTAAATGTCACAGCAGCAAGCCTTGCAAAAACAAATACAATGATGTGTATCTAAATCTAAATTGTGATTTTTTTTTAAAAATGAGCTCTCATTATGATTTCTTTATATGTATCTAATTTGATTGAACTACATTCATTTTACCTCACTGAAATTATCTAAACAATCAAAACAATGTTTTAAAACAAGGCTCAGTAGCGGGGTGGAGTTCTCAATATGGTTTCTTTTGAAAATGTTCATTTACCAAAGTTGTCATCATCTAAAATTTAAAAAAAAATGAAGGTTTTTGTGTTGTCAAAAAGCAATCTACGTCTTTATTCCACAGACATGGTGCTGTCTGGTGCTAATCGGGGTCTGCAAAACCTGTTTTCTAAAAAGAGGTATTTCATCCCTTCCTATTCTTTCTTTTGCTTAAAAAACAGTGATTAGTCAAACGTGGATTGACATTTGATTTTGCAATTTAAATACTGTGTATACAGTAGTCTTATACTATGAATTAAACAATACGTTTTTAATTATGCTAATTTCTTCCTGTAAAACTGTATTTTCTAAATGACAAGGCAAGAACATTACGAACGTTATTTCAAACTCGCTTGAAGTTTAATGTTTGAGATCACTATCCTCCTAAATTGCTTACCACAACCCCCTTGCAAATGAGGCCACGGTCTCAATGGGTTAACTTCTTGCATAAATAATACATACATAAATATACACACTTTTATAAATATAATTTACTGGTTTCACTTGATGCCCATTTTTAAGACCCTGCAATTAATTGCTATTCGCTGATTGAGCGGCATCTTTAAAATCTGTTAGGGAACTGTGCATTTGCTCAAAGCACATTTCGCTATTTGATCAAAATAATTTGCTGAAATAACCTTTCATTTCGTTCTTTGACAACTTGAATCAAATCAAATCGAATTGAGAAGTAGTTATTTTTGTCGATGATTGACCAAATCCTGATTATGAGTGTAATACACGCACGCACGCACGCCCTCACGCACGCCCACCCACACCCACACACAGTAAACAGCTTAGCCATCCGATATAGTGAGTAACGTGAGAAAAAGTGTAGTTCGTACTCTCTGGTGAGTTTTTGTTTTGTTTATTTTATTTTTATTTCTGTAAATAATAAAAATGGCACGAAAGTGCTTAAAACTTCAATTTCTGTGTCTGGGTCTACTTGAAAGGGGCAAACTAACCTTAACAACAAGTTAAATCCTTCACAATATATATATAGTGGCAAACTGGTGTTTGTTTGGCCACTTTAAGAACCTTTTCACTGTCTTCTTTGTGTAAATGAACATTGGACCACAGATTGTTTTCAAAAACAGGACATTGCCTGTATATTTATTTGTTTATAAAGCAAAAAAATAAAACAAAAGCCTAACTGTCATTGTTAGACAGATAACACTAGCCACAAGTTGTCGCTAAAAGCCAAGTTCTAGCTAATAAACTGGACAGCTAAGCTGTTTACCAATAACCAAAATATTACCTTTCTTTTAACACGGACAAAAACTGGGCTCCCGAGTGGCGCATCCGGTAAAAGCACTCCATGTGGAGTGCAGGATGCGCTCTATAGCCTGGACGTCGCCAGTTCGAGTCCAGGCTGGACGGGAGCTCCCAGGGGGCGGCGCACAATTGGCTGAGCGTCGCCGGGGGGCGGGGCGGGGTTTAGGTCGGCCATGGTGTCCTCAGCTCAGCGTGCACCAGCGACCCCTGTAGTCTGGCCGGGTGCCCGAGAGCTGCGTCCTCCGACGTTGTAGCTCTTGGGTGACTGCACGGTGAGTCTGCAGTGTAAAAAAAAGTGGTCGGCTGATGGCACACCCTTCGGAGGACAGCGTGTGTCTTCGCTCTCCTGAGTCAGCGCAGAGGTGGTAGCGGTGAGCTGAGCCTAAAAATAATTGGCCATTCCAAATTGGGAGAAAATAATAAAAAAAAATAATTGGCAACGACTAAATTAAAAAAAAAAAAACACAGACAAAAACCAAACATTGTGACCTGCTTTATATACACTTGCAGGTGTACTTAATTAAATGAGTGAAACAATTACCAACTAACCAATTAAACCTATGGCTGTGTAAAAGCAGCCACAAAACACATTCCCCAGTGTGCAGTGCCTCAGCCCTATATACAGTCAAACTCGGTTAACTCGACTGGTGACATGTTCACTTCATTCGACAGACAGTTTTGGTCCCGGATATAACTCCATCTTGCCTCTTTTAATTGTTTAATTTGACACCATGCTTTACTCATAATTCGACACTTATTATTGGTACCGAAGGGATAAAAACTATTAAAAAAACTAGTGGATAACTCGACACTGCCGTTTCACATGACTGATCTACTTGACACTCTTGATTCACGTGACTGGAAACGGATCATTCATTCATTCATTCATTCATTCATTCATTCATTCATTTGCAACTACCAAATGCAGCTGGTTACAGTATCAGTTCACAATGAGTGAGACGCGAAAAATGAGTTCTCGTTCAATTGGCCTTTAAGCTCAGGTTATTCAGGATAACAAGCTTGGCAGCAAAACAATCGACAATGCTTGATTTCTGTGTGAAACTTTAAGTTGTTTATTATTGTTTTTGTTCACTGAGTTAATTCTGTATAATGTACATTTGTTAACCGTTTTCATAAGGCCATTTAATTAAAAATAAACTTGTAAATACTATAATACTATATTACAGGTATTGCAGGTTCTCGAATTAAATGGTTTATTGCAGCAAGGCGTGCTGCTTTAAAGCGAGTAGTACAGCAACAGCCGAGTAACGTAGTGTTACACAGACTAAAACAAAAGTAAAACACATTGACGGGTGTGTGCCATGCCAACTAAGCTGCAGTCAAATCACAGAGTATCCACTACCTCTCTAATCTCTGATCTCCTCTGCACCAATGCCCTCACTTCACTTTATGCTGTCATCTAATCCATGCCCCCAGCATATCACCCACCAATCCCATGCATGATCTGCCCCACCTCCCATCCCTTGTTCTTGCAAAGTCTTGATCCCTTTTCTCCCTGCAATGGGGTCTACCGGCAGGTGTTTCTAATTAAATTAGAGCCAGGTGTAATTCATCCTGGCTCACTCGACGGGCAGGCTTGAGGGTGGGTCGGTCCCTCAGGCGCTTCCAAGGAGGGACCGAGAACCGGCGATGAGGGACCCCACCGTGGTGACAGGGGCGACTGGCGAGCCGACCGGAGACTTGGTGGGTGTTGCAGCAGGCAGAGGTCTGCAGATGGGTACCGGCATAACGACCTCTGAACCGCCAGGGGGAGCACAGCAACAGGCAGGGGGTGCCGAAGCGACGTCTGCCGCCTGCGTTGCAACGTCTGGGGTTGCAGGGGGAGCGCAGTGGGGAACCAGGCGAGGAACTGTGCCTGGTGGAGCACAATCCTGGGCTCCAGGTCCAGTGACGGGAGGTCCAGAACCTTAGGCAGGGTGTCCCAGAGCACGGGGAGAGGGTCCGCACAAGCTCTCAGTGGTGGAGGTTTCAGCGGAGGTGGAGGTGCGCTCTTCACCTCCTCCCCCTTGATTGTAGCCCGTGGCTCCAGAGACGGCTACGGCTCCTTCTCCTCTGGCTCAGGAGACAGCACCGGCTTCACCTCCTCATGTGCTGGAGACAGCAGGGCTTCCCCTTCTGGGGCTGGAGACAGCGGGACTTCTCGACAGCTAAGCTTCTGGAGCAGCAGCTCCAGCTCGGTCAGCTCCCACTCCGACAGCCCTAGTTCCAGTCTCCACTTTTTGTTCTACTCCACCTGAGCAGCGGTATTTCTTTGCGATCAGATCTTCCAAACTTCCCATTTTAATTTCTGGGTCTTTAGGGGCGTCCACACTCGCTGCCACCATATGTAACACGGCTGCCACTCACGGTCATCCGTTGCCCCTTTAAAAATGACCCAGCACACAGAAACTGGAGGTTCTACAGCGCTGACGCGCTATTTTTAACAAACAGAATAAACAAAATAAACAAAACAAAATAAAACATCTAGCTCCGTTTTGGAGTACTGACTACCCACATCAGGAACCTTTTCTAATGAGCCGGACAGCTAAGCTGTTTACTGGCTAAACACAAAAACACACAGTTTAACAAACAAACAAACAAAAGGAACACATAGTTACCTTTAGTAATACAGCTGAAAACACTATTAACCGGGCCCTCCACACAGCAGCAGCCCTGAGCAGACTGGCTGCTTCCTTTAAATACCCTGCACCTGGCTCTAATTTACGATGACAGCCAGGTGCAGGGGATAATTAATAATACTACAAATTAAACAAAAAATTAACTCATGTTTTTAGGCAGGGAGGATATTAACCCCCTCCCTGCTGTGCTACAATATATATATATATATATATATATATATATATATATATATATATATATATATATATATATATATTTTTATTTATGAGTCATACTGTACATTTTTAAAAATATGCTAAAACTATTCGGAAGAACCTTGTGGGGGTCCTCTGTCAAGTAGTCCTGGTTACAGGCTTTACTTTTATTTCAGGTTTGAAATAAGAAGGTATGACATGATTGCTCAGGTAATGCATGCATGTAAGGTCAAATTATTAAAAAAGAATAGCTGTACAACGCTACAGTATATACCATACGTTATGATGCAAGCTCTTCAAGGCATGAATGGATGCCATAGGTTGAGATCAACCGTAAAAAACCCTCTAAAAATACCTAGAAAATAGACTTATACAAAGGTTTTTATAGTAGTTCAATCTATGTCTGCTCAATCTATCTGTTCTTATTTACGTTTACCAACAGTTTTGCATTTGGCTGTTTTTTAAGTGTATACATCACATGTAATTAAATTACTAAATATAATAGTTATAGTGATAGTGGAAAATGGGACATATTGGGTTGCGTTGAAACTTGACTGAGATGATCAGTGAGCTGTGAAAGTTTTTAATAAAATGTAGTATACAGCTGAATTCCTGTGCTGAAATGATATTTTAAAAAACTGCTTTGCAACCAGTTTAACCAATATTACAATTACCAGGATACTACTTTTCTGTACAAGAGGGCATGCTTTCTCACATGTTTGGACTTAATACAACAGGGAGCGCTGAGCAGCAGGCTGTTATCAGAGGTGGTTTACAGTCTTCCAGCTGGTCCCAATTAGTGCCTTCTTGATTAATTAGAAGGCTGATCTGAACAACAATACCATTTAGTATGTGGCATCTTTGTGTTAACCACATGCTAAATGCATTTGTAGACTGAAATTGTGGCATCTTATCATAGGAAACATCAGGAATTGAATGTAAAGTGAATTTATTTTATAAATACTCATGTTGAGCAATGCATAATTTTGCCAGGTTTTGGGGATGGGAGTTCATCATAATCTCTGTGTAATTAGAATATATTTGTTCGTCCACCGACTGCCTGTCTGTCTGTCACTTACACTACATTTGTATATATATATATATCTAGAGAATTATATATCTAGAGAACTACTTGTCCAATTGTGATGAAACTTGATAAGAACCCCCTTTTTGCACGCTATTGAGTGTATCATTATCTAGTAATGTATGAAGGCTGTCTGTCTATATGTCACACAGGCGTTTACATAGATCTACAGAATTGCTTGTCCAGTTGTGATGAAACTTCTTTATTAGCACAGGTTATTGAGTGTTCCATCAAATTTGTATATGTGCACACAGTGGATATAGGTTATGAGGATCTACTAGGTCATGTTACTGATAGCTCTAATGGTCACTGTCATACTTGTTATCATCTGTATGGTTACATATTCTGGTTTATGAATGCAGAATAATCACTTTTATTTTTCTGCTTTATTAATTTACGTGCATTATCAAAGTGGTTGCTGTACCAAATACTATAAAATGATTAGATTCTCAAACATTGTTGCAAATTTCACTTTGGCACTTTGAACCTTGATAAATTTGACCTACTGTATTATGCCTTTTTAGAATTAGCCCTTACATTTTTTTATGGTTAGTTTAAAATTACAACTGCATTTGGTAAACTCCACAGTTCTGTAGCAAAGATGGGACAGATGCTGATTTTGATTAGAATTTCCTCTAGATGCATGGAGATACTTAAAATCAACAAGTTAAATTCAGAGAACCATCTGTCATCAGGTAAAAAGCACTTTTTTTCAGCTATACTTGGTTGACAACCTCTTGATTTAAATTGAGAGAAGCGTTTAAATAAGACCTACTCACAATGCCAAATGAATTACTTTCTTAAAACAGAATCACACGGGTGTACACACTTGTCTCTTTAAAAGTTTAAAACATGGATTGGTCAGTGAGATAAACACTGAAAATTGGTTTTAATATACTAATTTAATTATGAAGCCACTCACAGAAAACAGTTAAAGAGAGTTAAAAAATAAGAACATACCAGCCTTACATTTTGGCCTCTACACAACAAAATAAATTACTTAATGATGACCTTCTGATTACATCATTGGCTGGATTCTAAGTAGTTCCCAAACAGACTGTAAATGCTTGCTATTCAAAACAATGTTCCTTCTTTGCAGGACCTGGAACACGTCCAATGGCCACCCATTACAGATAGATATTACTAGCAAAGTAATGGCTTCATACTCCCACTACCTTACATAATTTACACTGGTAGACGTTGAATCTGATAGTGCTTAGAGCTAAAAACCTCCCCACAGACATTCCGTGTAGTAATACATCAGATCAGAATTCATACTCCCCAAGGTCAACTGTAGTTTCACAAAAATGTTCTCTAATGTTTATATATGCGTTGTGTTTCATGGGAAAGTTGAATAATACAAGTTTAGAATTACTGTAAAACCGCTGCCATAAATCATTGTACATGACAGTACATCACTTCCAGAAAAAGTCCAAAACTAGCAATATTAGCATTCCTTAAACAGCGAGTCATGCCAACCACTTAGTTTACATTTCTATTGAATTTTCAGACTAAAACACAAACCGTGGTAACAGTCTTGAGGGCTATTTGAAAAATAAAACTATTATACTGCAGTGTAACAGTCATACAGTGGCTTATTTAAGTACAAAAGTATGCTCAGAATACATTTTCACAAATTGAGGAGTTATTTTTTAATTATATACAGAGTAACCAAATAAATGTTGTGGAAGTAACATTTAAAGGAGTCAATTGAATATATGAATCATGTAGTTAAATATGACAGTGATAGTGAGCCGTGTCCGTTTTTAATAAAATACAGTATACAAAATGGTCAGGACAAGACAAACTGCTTCACATGGCAGATTGATCTGAAAGGCAATCTGGGAAGTCCAGTGCCTTAACAGGTATAATAGCATTAATACTTCAATACATTTATGGTTATAACATGTTTTGCCCTTAAGCTATGCATGCATAAAGCTAAAAACGCCCACTGCTAAATCCTAGAACATCCAATATATATCACTCTCCACAACTAAAACATAAATTCGATACTTTATAGCAATGCATCAATATAAAATAGATATAGATTCAAAATAGTTCTTACCTTCCAAAATATATATGGAAGTGTAGAATATAATGCAAGGACAGGAACTGTCTTCAAAGGCAAAGACTTCTAAATACGACACCAACAGCAATCAGCTCGATCAGAGATCTTCAGAGCATGGATCACATCAGCTTGTAGTTAGCAAGTTGAGTGACACTTGATGAGGATTTTACTTTGTTTTTATAGAGTTGCTTTGCTTTTTACGTCAGAAGTCATAATTAAATCTTAAACATTAATATGCCTTGACAGCTCATGTCCTTCAAGTGAATAACATTTTTAAATACACCCAGTAACTCTTTCTAATGGGCCATCATCCCACAATCCACCTCCCCTACATTTCCAAAATATGTGAGGTGAACTTTTGAACTGATGTTATTCTCTTTTGGTACCAGGGAGTTCCTGAACACAGCATGCAAGTGAATACAGTGCAAGTATAGAAGAATACATATAGAAAGATATGTTTAATATATAACACCTACTTTGGTTTAATTATTCCAATCCTGGGTTAAAAATATATTTCCCTTTTAACATCAAAAGACATCCTCCTTAGTAAGTTGGCTTTATTGTATGTATAGATGTGGTTCCACAATTAACTAAAACATATTGAATAGAAGCTGGTAAAAGGTTCATAGAAAACTTCTAAGTCTGCAATTATATATCCAATTATTTTCACTTAAATCCAGTCTATCAAGAACATAGTCAGAATATAACAGTCCAATTTTAGCTATTCAGTGCTTTAAACTAAACTTGACCCGTCTCTGCTTTTTACAAAAATCCTGTTCAGGCAAGTTCCGAATCACCTGCTTCTCTGTCGAGGTCATCCATCATTAATAGAAGACTCTTCTGTAAGCATTTTCTCAGACGTATGGCATAACATGGTCCTATGCTATTGCTCCCCCTCACTGGTTCTACCAGGTCTTCATTAATTTCTATGATTTAATGAAGCCATAGACAGTTCACCATATACTCCCTTTCATGCACAAGAAGGTTTTTTCTTTTTAAAAATCAATCATTATAGAAACCTTTGATGTAAAACTGCTGACCAGTAGATCTAGCTTCAATTGCCAAGAGTTATTTTCTCCAGTTACCCACGGCTGGTACCGTTTCATTTCAAGCAAAGACAAGGTTAACAAATTAATTACATTCTCTTTGGCAGATCCTACTATGTGCCTGACACAGACTGGTATCGTTATGCTTTGACTAAAGTTTTTACTTTCTGCACTATATTCTCCTATTTTCAAACTTAACAGTTCTTCTGTTAAAATAAAACATTTACACTTATATTCTGTTTGAATTATTCTAGAATACCTGTGTTTAGCTTAACCCTTAGCGGGCCATTTATTCAGCGCGTCTCAGGTGCGTCAGGTCCAATTTATTTTCACACGCGCAGTTTATTTTAGACACGCTGTTTAAAAGTTTTTTTTTTCCCCACAGTAAAACAGGTTTAAAAGGCACTGCATATCAACAGTGCTTCTCTCGACTCCTATCGGTCTCAGTTGGCCATTGAATGGTTTTCTCTGCTTTTTCCGGAGAAAAAACGACTAGAGACCTGTTTTTTACATCTTTTTGATGATGTCGGAGAGGATCCGACATTGGACCCGAAAGGGAAAATTGCAATGTCGGACCAGGTCCGACATAGGACCGCAAAGGGTTAAAGACTGCTTTCAGATCAAACTGAATAAGAAACTTGACTGTGAACATTTGAGTTAATTAAATGGGATTCTAATTTCTGCCTTTCTTTATAAAACTTGGCACCAATAGCTCAGACAAAGACAAACTTAGCTCATTTCACAGCTGTTTTTTGGTCAGCGTGACCCCAACCTAGCTCCCTTTTTACTCAGACTTACAAAGATACAATAATATTTTACTGTTATAACAGAATAAACAGGAATATAGAATGCTCTAGCATAACTATTGTTTAATACAGAGCATATTATAACTTGTATGAACTTGTATGAACTTGTATGAACAGTGTGTTTTAACAATTTGTTTAGTATTTCTGCTGACTTTATATTCTTTAAGACACAGTACAGTTATTACAACATTTTAACACACATGCAGTTTCACAAATGTTCAATTTGCATCCCAAAGATCAGCCTGCTTCCAGTAGCAGTCACAGTCTTGGGTCAGTTTTTGCTCTCGGTGAGTCTGTCAAAGCCACCACAGGAGTGGGTGACAGTCTTTGAAAGCCTGATACCTGCAAAAACTTCCTGTAATTATTGATTAGTCTCTCACAGCGCCGTGGAGGAATTTTGCCCCACTCCTCCATGCAGAACTGCTTCAACTCAGTGACATTTGTGGGTTTTCGAGCATGAACTGCTCGTTTCAGGTCCTGCCACAACATCTCAATAGGGTTTAGGTCTGGACTTTGACTAGGCCATTCCAAAACTTTAAATTTCTTGTTCTTCAACCATTCTGATGTAGACTTGCTTGTCTGTTTCGGATCATTGTCTTGCTGCATGACCCAGCTGCGCTTCAGCTTCAGCTCACGGACGGATGGCCTGACATTCTCCTGTAGAATTCTCTGATACAGAGCAGAATTCATGGTTTCTTCAATGATGGCAAGGCGTCCAGTTCCTGATGCAGCAAAGCATCCCCAAACCATGACACTACCACCACCATGCTTGACCGTTGGTATGAGGTTCTTACTGTGGAATGCAGTTTTTGGTTTTCGCCAGACATAACGGGGCCCATGTCAGCCAAAAAGTTCCACTTTTGACTCATCTGTCCATAGAACATTGTTTCAGAACTCTTGAGGATCATCCAGGTGCTTTTTGGCAAACTTGAGACGAGCATTCATATTCTTCTTAGTGAGCAATGGTTTCTGCCTTGCTACTCTGCCATGAATCCCATTTTTGCCCAGTGTCTTTCTGATGGTGGAGTCATGAACACTGACCTTAGCCGAGGCAAGAGAGGCCTGCAGATCCCTGGATGCTGTTCTAGGGTTCTTTGTGACTTCCTTGACGATTTTACGCCTTGCTCTTGGAGAGATTTTGGCAGGACGGCCACTCCTGGGAAGAGTCACTACTGTCCCAAACTTTCTCCATTTGGAAAATATATCTCTGACTGTGTTTCGGTGGAGCCCCAGAGCCTTAGAAATGGCTTTGTAACCCTTTCCAGACTGATAGGCATCAACAACTTTTTTCCAGTGGTCTTCAGGAATTTCTTTTGTTAGTGGCATGGTGTGCCTCTAGAACCTGTGTGCTGACAACTTCACTCTGATGGTAAGGGCCAAAGTTAGTCAGATTTACATTGGGCAAGGCTGGCCCAAATCAGTCCTGGTTGTTAACCAAAGTACTCAAACAGCTGACCCTAATTACCCCTTTAATTGGGTTGAGTTAACTAGGGGGGGGGGCAATAACCTTTTCACACCTGAAGATTGTATGTTTGATTACCTTGCACACCAAACAAATGAAAGAAGCACCAAACTTTGGTGTCATTTTTTCTCTCAGACTCCCTCTATATACCACTACAACCCACAAAAAAATCTGACCAAATACAATGTGAAAAATGTGCAAAAATGCAGAAAATCAGACAGGGGGCAAATACTTTTTCACGGCACTGTACCTAACTACCCTTTACAACAAGGAAAGACTAGCCTCTTAATACTGACACATGCTACATAAAATTACATACATTTGCTTGTGCCAGCCCAGCTGTTGTATAAGGCAACATGAGTAAACTATGTTAATCAAAAGAGTCCCATGATAATGAGGCCCCTCCATGCCAAATGGGTAAATGCACGGTACACTGAAAGTTGGCCGTACCTTTTGGTACATTGCTTTTACAGCGCAAGTTAGAAGTAAGCCAAGCAAATTACAGTAGTTATCCTGTTATCCAATACTTTGTCTTGCCACAAGACTTGAGTTCATACTTGGCCTGACAGAATGCACTCACATGAGATAATGTCTCAGACAGTGCTATCTCCTGGACTGACTAAAAGGAAACAAGCAAGCCCAGCTATCCAGTAATAAAATCCTGGCTAAACCACACATTTCTAAAATACCACCATGAAAAATGGATGAGAAAATAATTCACTGCAGGTACTGTCTCAGCCAAAAAAAGCTTCAGCTGTTATAGGTTAAGCATGAGCATACCAATGAATTGTATAACACAGACAATAGAGCCTACATTTTAAACTTCGTGAGGATTTACTGCAGATAATATAGTGTCTGTCACTTAGTGAGAAATGTTGACACTTTTTGAACACTTTGTTGGCACTTGTATTTTATGATCTTGTTGCATTTTCTGTTTATTTATTTTGAAACTTATTTTGTATTTTTGTTTTTTTCTTTCCCTGAGCACTCTTCCCTTCAGGCGCAGTGGCATCTGAGAGGGGCTGCCCTGACGTTCCGGTGCTTTACCAAACTTACTCTTGCTTGCTATTAGGCTGGACCTACTGTAGCATATAACAGCTGTTAGTCAGCAAAGAAGATACATGTACCTATGTTGCCTATGTGGGGTAAGGTTTAAACCATATATATACGGTTTCTGTTGCTTTATTCTTTCATTTAATTGGAAGGGACTCAAGCGGGGATCACAATATAGGAGATCTGGTAACTCAGAGCTCCCCTTACTCCTGGTATCGTCCTTAATTTTTTGTCCCGGTCAGAAATAGTACAATTGTTAAATCATCCCGGTTTTGCTGTTGTATTTTTTGTAAGTTAATATAGCAGTCATTTATTAGGTTTTGTGTTCAAAAATACATTAAAACAATCTTGTGGTTAATTTGTTTAATGATTCTGATTATGTTTACATCACATGTTTAAATGGTAATAGGTGATCTATTTTTTTCTAATCTGGATTTTTGTACATTGAACATGTTTTGATTAGATGACAATATAAAGAAAATAATGAGTCTTAATACATGTTTACTCGACATGGTTTACAATCTGCAGCACAATATACAGTATGGTATGATAAGATTTTTCCTATAATTATCTGTTTTCAAGAAATTTCTAGAAATTATACATTTCCATTGGGGTATGTAAAATTTTGACTACAACTGTATATATACAGTATATATGTGTGTGTGTGTGCTGAGGGATACACTAATTTGCTTTTAGTAAAGGACCTCATCCAATTCATGGATGAGTGTGTGAACTCAAGCTGTAAGAAGTCTATTAGCCTACTATGCTCCAAAAAGTTTACTCAGTCAAGCACTAATGCTGTTGAGACAGACTGTATGTGCTGCAGTGTTGTCCAAGGTTGAAATATAAATATAATCTGACAGTTGTGATGGGTCTCCTACTTGCATGTGTAAGGCAAACTGTCAGAGATGCAAAGGGAATATTACCTCCAGTAAATTGCCAACCCACACAAGGTGACAATAACACTGCGTTTACTGAGTGCGCTGACAGCTTCATCAGCTGCCATACAACACACACAAAGTGCTTTTATCATGTTCCCATTATGGAATGTTGAGAGGCAAGAACTGCTGGATGTTCTGTACTAAATGATCCATTGCTGCCTGATGAAAGGTCCTGTCAACTTGTTATCTTGGCCTTTTTTTCTCAAGCATTATAGGTTTCTCAAGCGCAGCAAAACAAAGAAACAAATACAAAACAATGCAATTAAGTCCCGTTTGTATTGAACATTCCAGTTATGGTTTTCTGCCCTGAACAGCACAGCACATTTAATGAGAAACCCCTGAAATGTATCCTTTCTAGGGTATTCAGTTTAATGATAGGGGGACAGTATTTTCAAAGCTCTTCTGATAATTTACAGCAAGCTCTAGCTACCAATGTGAGACTGTGAAATGTGTCGTGCTTGCAGTAAATTTAAAATCTGTGTATTTATTTGATCTTTAAACTGACATTTTATTTTCTTGCTGTCTAAATTTAGATTTGGTGGTTTACCCTTTGCTACCCTGTTTTACATTATCATGCTTTTGTGCGGAGGTTCTGAGAGAAACACCACAATGATTTTTGTGTTTCATAAGCCTGTTATACAAATTGACTCCACAGAGGTACAGTAAGATATTTAATCAGATTTACCTTGCCCTTCCTGCCATCAACAATTGTTCATGATAATGATGTTTTTTGTGGCATCTTCACACTAAAATCAAACATGACTAGATGTGCAAGAAACTTGTAAACCTCCACAAAAGCAAAACTTTTGCTAAAAAAGATTTTTCCTATAATTATTTTTGAGAAACTATACATTTCCATTGGGGTATGTAAACTTTTGACTACAACTGCATATATACATTTCCTACTGGAATGCATATCCATGCTGATGCATATAGGTGTCCGTCCATTAGTATTGTCACACTGCAATTTTTCACATATTTAGAAAACTGCCTGGTCAGTTGTGATGAAGCATGGAAAGGATCTTATTTAGCACAAACTATTAATTTTAACATAATACCGGTAATGGGGTACATGGTGGTTGTCTGTCTGTCTGTCCGTCCGTCTGACTTTCTGTTTGCCACACTAATAATACTGTGTATGTGGGACACTCTATACCTCTCAGCAATTAGATTTGTCACTGGGGTCTTTACGATTCAGTGTACTGTACCTCACTGTGAATAAATGTAAATGAAAAAAAGAACTATGCCTTTTCGTCAGCATCTCTGATAAACTGGATGGTCGGATCTATCCTTGGCAGACCAATACAATGCTTGAATTTTTTTTAAAGGCTTCAGTCACAGATCACATTAACATATGTTTACTGTATCCTGGTATCTTTTTAGTCGTTTACAATGAAGAATTGCTACAGTAACGATTTACTACCATACTGTATATTGTGCTGCAGATTGTAAACCATGTACAGTAAATTATTAAGTCACCTGAACTAAGAGGTCATCTGTTGTTTATCAGCCTGTAAACCTCAGAACAGATTTTTAGAGGCTGAACGTTTGGTTAAGACCAGTGCTGACATTATTTTAAAGGGACTTATCATATGAAATACATTGGGTTTTATACATTTCTTGTGCAACTTTGCGTGGACTTCTCATTTTGTCTTGTTTGTCGTGAATTATTTTTTCTTTTTAGAGAAATAGGACAATAGGAAAACACCCATCAGATCGCAATTGATTGCACCTGTACCAAAACCTGACAACGTACCACTTTCTAACAATACACCGGTGTCACGTCAATTTATGCTACCTATCAAATGTTCCTACTTTGCGTATTGTGCATGCCCAGACTATTTTCGCCTTGCTCTGCACATGCCCAGATTTCTTTTCCTTAAGAGGATGCTCATCAAAAACTGTTACCTATTTTTTGGGATGAGAAAGTATGTGTTTTGGAAAGTCAAATTTTACTCCACATGTAATAATTAGTTTTACGTTAAAAACATGTTAACGAACGGTAAAGTGTACTATAGAGCTAAGTATAAAAGTATAAAAGCAAAAGATTAAAAGGCAACTATACGCTGACTCATTTTATTTACATTGAAGCGTAGAGTTTTCTTGACACTATAAGGGTCGGCTCATACTTCTATTGCAGGTTAATGCGATACATCAGGCACAGACAGCTGTAAAAGCTCTGCAGCTTCACTATTTGCTGTACGAAGGACGCATCGTGTTGCAGCCCTTTTGACTTGCGCTGCTGTCGTTCATACTTTAAATACAGACTGTATTTGCATAATTGGAAAAATTGGCATTTTATGAGATGTGCTGAGTTTGTACCTCTTATAAAAGAGGTTTAAAAAAAATCTAAAGCGACGTTGTTGGTACATCCGTCCTCTCAACCAACAGAGAATCCGAAAGGGAGAATTGTATACATTAATTAATTGTATACATTAATTAAAGAGATGCAAGTATGTGACAGTGAGAGAGATTTGAGGTATATTAGAATGGCTGGTGAAAGGTTTGACGGTTAAACAGATTGGGACCATTGCTTCAACTCAAAAATACACCTGCAGAAAGACTTGCAATCACACTGCACATAGCAACTGGCAATTCCCAGCAAAGTATGGCCACAGGCTTTACATTCTCTTCAGTCCTTTTCGATTTTTCTTCTGAATAATACACACCAACACTGTTTCTATTATTTGAGCATCAGTATATTCTTTAAGTGAGGGGTTATATAAATGTGGAGGTTTACAAACTTCTTCTATTAAAAATTCCATGATCGTTACCTGCGTACAACCATGCAGCAAATGTTGACATTTTTCAACATGATCCGACCCCAGGCGATTTCAGGTCGCAGGCGCTTGAGAAAAGGCTGCACGACTTTCCAAAAAAGATGCATGTCGCAAGAGTGTGGATGATGTATTTCCAACCTGTAGCACAGGCTCGGCCAGAAATGATGTCTGAAGTATGAACCAGCCTTAAGTAACCCTTAGGCTCTTGTTACATGAGTCAATGCGCTGGCAACATAAATTGTAGGAAGGTGTTGCCTGTGACGTCACCGTGGGGGATTTGACCTGTTAAACGATACAACTAACAGTTAATTCGCATTCGATACAAATTGCCTTTAATCCAAGCAATATCCAATCATATTTAAGAACTACGTCACGTGGTTCTGGTTTTCAGGTCATATACTTACAAATACCAAGTGTCAGTACAACTATTTAGTATTACTGTCATCTTTAAATAATTGAACAACTAATAATTATAATAATAAAGTAGTAACGTTTACAGAATAAAAGCAAATAAGCCAAATATTTAAAACTCAATTTAACGTACAGTACTACACGTAGATAAAAATGAGCGATAATTCTTAATTTCTTTAAATGCTGTAAAATACCTACTGTTATATGCTGTTCCCGTGCCATTAATGTCTAGAATCCCACTGAGTTCAGAGAGTTTTGCCTCTCGTTTTCCTCTTCTAAAATATTGTTCATCCCTCGGATCCCAGAGGAATTTGTGCTCTAAACAGTTCAATTAGAATAATTAAATCCACCTTCATTACAAAAAGCATATATATAATCAGTCATAATAAAAAAACAGCCTTTTATGGTGACCAGTAGCAAATTTTTACGACATTTAAAAACATTATGTTACATAATATAGTACTGTAGTACAGTATTTCATGATAAATTTCAAAATGTCAAATTTTTCAGTTTTTGTTAGTTTTTTGTTAAGTATCATTGGAAAACTGCAAAGCAGTATGTAATTCAATGTTAATGTAACATTATTCAGCAGATTTAATTCGACTTTATGAAGCAAAATGAGTTCATTCTATAGGGTGATACAACACTTTTGGCCGTAGCTGTAAATAGTAAACACACGTAATTATCTAATTATTGGATTATTAAATATAAACTTTTTTATTATTATTGCTCTAGGCTTAAATACATGTTCCTAAACACAGAAATTACACAAGTAACCAAAAATGTCTATTGCTATCAATAATTTATTTAAATTTCGCTTTGCTTGCATTGTGTGTGCTGTGATTGGGAAGAAGCATCTTCCTGGGTGATGAAAATACTTAAAGCTATATTATTATTTATTGGTAATATTAGTTGTTTCATATTGGGATTATTCCATGTAATATTTTGTTAGTTAGTTTTGATGGTTTGTTTGTTTGTTATTGTAAATTCTCCTCGTTTATGCTCTGCAGCAGGGACAAAACCAAACAAAAAAAACACATGCAGTACAACAGACCTCTCAATTTAGACCTATGATTAAGCTGGGAGCTGGGGTCCCAGAAAACATCCCCTGGATAACTTCTTCCTGGGGAAAATAACAATTTCCACTTATAATTTGAACTTAATTATTGCATTTTCAACCCCAACACACAACCCCCAAAGAAAATGGTAACTATCCAACTAATGTAAAGTGCAAAAGCAAAATCATGTGGGCTATTACTGTACATTATATATGTAAATGTATTTTTATCCATTGTTGTCCAAAGGGGAACCTAGGGGGTCAAATCAGAAGAAACATTGCTATGGTATATATTTTTCTACTACATCTGATCATATGCAGTGTGACAACTCTGGCGCTGTTGGACAGAGTGTCAGTCTTATTCAGGACTTTTAGCCCCGTCCTCTAGTGTAAAAAAAGGAAGAAGTCAATCGTAGTATTGTCTTTTAAACAGGTCGATGCCTATATCTTTATTCACAAAAAGTTTAACAAAACAGCAAACAAAACAAAACAAAAGCCTAGCTCCGTCTTGGAGTTACTAACTAAACTGTGACGTTTCACTGTCTAACAACCGGGCAGCTAAGCTGCTTACCAGCTTCTTCAAAAACAAAACAAATTCTTATATGGATTCATTAAATATAATGCTTACCTTATACACAGTTCCAGGAGGACCTTTCAACACCTCAGCTTTTGTCTAGCACCCAATGAGAGAAACCTGAACAGGGTTTTTAGCCCTGCTTAAATATCAACCTTTTAATACAGGTGAAACCAATTACTCAACCCTGGGTAATTGCAGACTGGCCCATTCTAGTCCAGGTATTCTGGGAAATGTAATTCGGCTGGTCGGCTTAGACTATCAGGACTACATTTTCCTTCCACAATTTTTTACATAGGATACAGGCTGTGCCTTATACACGGCCCTATATATCTTCCTTCTATGACAGTGCCATGCACGTTGTCACAGCAGTCAGATCAATATATTGTTGTGTTTGATCACAACAGCAGCATTGAATGAACACGAGATGCATGTTGACATACTAGCTTCATACATGTCTTTCATGACTTACAATGAGCTATAATATGTAAAAATGTCCATCCTAAATGTGACTACTTGCCACTTAATTGAGACTTTCTTTAATAGAGTCTGGGCATGCCAACTTTGAAATCGCTGCATTTTCTACTGTGCTGCAGTAATGGAGTAATGTATTTGTAGTACTGTATTTTGTGAGACCATTTCTGTATAATCCACTCTCTTCTGTATAATCCACTTTCCTTCCATTTTATTACACTTATTAAAGTTAAGTTGAACATGCAATGTTTATGTACCAAATGAACACCCCACAGGGGGAGTCATTAATACATGGACCACAGTAGAACACGACACTTAGACTATATACATTTTTTATAATAATGTTCTTTCAAATAAAAAATGGAAACCTTTTCTGTCAAGGTCGTGCAACAAAATCAATTTTTAAATCCCTATTTAACTGTCACCAACACTATAAGGAGCATCAAGACTAAAGCCTCTATCTCAGCATATTTAGATAATTTGCTGTTCTGTATTCCTACATTTTGTTCAGCAAGGCAAGCACCGACAATAACTTAAGTTTTCATTAAGCCTGACAGCCAGTGATTCATCATGGTGCAATTTATAGAGCTGGAGTAGCACTAGACAGCTTCATTGATTCCTATTGTTGGTAGAGACATAAAGCAGGAGCATGGCATGTTTTGTCTGGCATCACTGCAACATCAATGCAATAATGTTTGGACAGTGTCTGTTCTGTGTTTATCCTATTTTATAATGGTTAGCATGTTTAGGAACTGGCTCACAATGCTCCCTTTAAATTCTGGACTGCAGCTCACTGTAGACTCAGAATAAAGCCAATCATTCCAGCCTGATGGTTTGAAAGATTGCTGAATAAAACAAATAACAAAAAAGGTCCTCATCTCTGAGGCAACAGAGGGGATGCTCGGGGGGGGGGGGAAGGTATCATCTGCATGTTGATATGGGGATGAATTAAATGATATTTGGAGCATTCCAGAATATCTACAGCTATGGCCAAAAGTTTTGCATCACCTACAATTTTAGGATTGAGACATAATATATATATATATATATATATATATATATATATATATATATATATATATATATATATATATATATATATATATATATATATATATACAGTATATGAACATCATTTAGATATTTCATTTAATGTCATGTAATCAAAGAAACTACAAAATGATATTGCAAAAGTCAACTGGAAGCCATAATAGTAGTACAGTATATCATGTTAGTTTATGGAAAACTACAAAGTGGTATGTAATGCAAAATGTTAACATAACATTATTCAGCAGCTTTCATTCGACTTTATAGGTAATTGGCCATAACTGTACAAGCCATTCATTATTCCACTATAAACCCGAGCGGGGGATAATTAGCCCCAGTGTTTTTTGAAAATTGCCAAAATGACTGTGGTCATTTCCTAAAGGAAATGTAATATCTGAAAGTAATCCACATTTATCCAATGTATCTCAACTCAGTTGGTATGCTTCCATTTACAGTAAATCTGGGCTCTTCCTATATCATTTCCATTGTCTTCATCCATTCCTACACTTTGGAAGTAAGAAGAAGACTTCCAAGTCCTGTACGGCAAAATATATTATAAAATGGATTGGATAAACCTACTGCTTTGATTGACTGAAAAAGATTCCAACTGTGTTTGGGAATGGAGGGCATAATTCAGTACACTTAACTACAGACAGTCCCCTCTTTCTAAATCAAGCTTTAAATCAAATATGATTTCATAACTGAAGAAGCACTTAGGTTACATTGGTTTAATTATATCCCTTTCCTTAACAGAATAAAAGGCTTTTTTAGCCTCATATTCTCAGAGACTAGAACACATTCTACATCTTTTTTTATCAACAGCAGACAGAATGACATGTTAGAGCTGTTTTTGTAACAGTGAAACACTCTGGAGATGCTAGACTATACCACATAAATGATGTCACACAGTTATCTCGTGTCTGTATCTGCTCAGTCTCCTGGGGGCTTGGGAGTTGGAGGGGAGCACTGCAAGAAAAAAAAGTGCTGTCTGCTTCAAAACAAAACACATCTGATTCAAGTAAAAACATGGGTTGAATAAAATGCATAATGATTAGTTTAATTTTCAGTAAGAAGGGGCTTCAAAGGACTATAACCTTAAACAAAGTTTACATCTACTCCCAAACCTGGGGGGGAGGTCCTGGGGGGGAAATAACAGACATGTAATTTAGACATTTACTGAAGGTTGCTAGGACTGGTGCTGCTCCAGTCCCCTGTGTTGTGCAGTTTGCTTTTCTCGCAATGCACCCTGTGGGTAATGCAATGCCTACTGGACTGAAAAATGCATGCCCCAAACAGCTGTTACAAAGACGATGCATTCACACTGATTAAATTGCTATGACAACAGGATGACCTAGATACAGGACAAACCAAACTGGGCTGCTCACTCTGTAGCTGTACTGCAGGGGTTCCCAAACTGTGGGTAAAACAATAATAGGTACAAATTTAATGTAAGCCAAAGGAATGTAACTTTGCAAGTCGTATTTGTTTTACTGGACAGTAAGAGAAACAAAGATGCAATGTGTGTCTCTTTCCTGCATGTATGTCATGTGAGTTTGAAGGCGCGCTTCAGTGTGCGGTAACTTAGAAGTACAGTTCATTTTACAACTCTAAAAAGTAACAGCTTACTGAATTTGTCATGGATCGATTTATTGTTCCCGGACCTTCTAAATCTACTCAGAATGAGCCAGTGAAAAAATTAAAGAAAGTGGTGAGAAAATATGATGATGCGTACTTAAAGTTTGAATTTTCCTTACCGGATTGAGTGAGTATCCTTTGCCTCAGTGTGTTATATGCTGTGAAACTAGCAAATGAGTGTTTAAAGCCGTCAAAACTTGAGCATCACCTGAAGCAAAAACATAGTACAGTATGTTGCAAAATAAACCACTAGAGTTTTTTGAGAGGAAAAGCTAAAAACTGAAGATGGATTCAACTTGAGCCTCACTATGCCCCCAGCTGGAAAAACTGCAACGAGAAGCAGACACATCCATAACTTTAAGAATACTCCTGGACTGTACATTTTATTTATATTTACATTATTTGTTTATTCAGCAGATGCCTTTATCCAAGGTGACTTACAGAGACTAGGGTGTATAAACTATGCATCAGCTGCAGAGTCACTTATAACTACATCTCACCTGAAAAACGGAGCATAAGAAGGTTAAGTGACTTGCTTAGGGTCACACAATGAGTCAGTGGCTAAGGTGGGATTTGAACCGGGGACCTCCTGGTTACAAGCCTGTTTCTTTAACCACTGGACCACACAGCCTCTTATTTACATGACTTGTTATGGTGCAGGTTGCACTGGTGTTACTAAAATTTGATGCCTGTTCAGGTATCTACAGTACAAAGAAGGAAAAATTAAAAATAGCTTAATTTCAAAGATATTTTATTGTGAAAAGGTGCATTATTTCAAGATTTGATTAAAAACATCTGTTTAGTATTTGCGATTTACTTTATTAAAACTAAAGTGTTTCAAAGAATGTTTAAAAGAGCCAGTGCATACTGCTAGCGATTTCTACTGTTAAAAATATTAACATTCAAATGAAAGAATAATGTAAATATGTATTTACAGTGTTACAGGTTACCTGCCTAATGCAGCTGCACAGGTGGGCCTCAGGTAAAAAAAAAGTTTGGGAGACCCTGCTCTACTGAATCAAACAGCTCAGATAAATATACCAACAAAACAAATAACAGTGTTCTGGAAAAAATATATATTTTATTGCTTCCATAGTCAGCACTGAACCTCTGCATGGCAGACTTGTCTACTGAACCACTGAAGGAATACTTTATTCTTAGAGCCCCATGAAATTATTTTTATTTTTTATAATTTTTCATTTTATTTTTCACAAATGTCATTTGATGTTTTATTTTTCACAAATGTTGTTTTATTACAGATACACATTAATAAAACAACTGAAATAGATGTATATCAATAATAGTATAGTAGACATCATGTTTTAACTACATATATATTTTTTATTAAACATTATCCAATTTTTTAAACATTCTGACAAATAATTTAGTTACCATACTTTCTCATTAGCAGCAGTAACGGTAATGTACAGTCCCCACTTTTTTTTTTTAATCAACTGCCTATTTACAGTAAATACTGTCCATGCCCTCTATAAAAATACAGTAAGATAAAATAACGATAGGATTTGTATTTCAATCCTATTGCACTGAAGCAGTATACAACAAGTTTGGGGTTTCTCAGTATTTAAACACTAAGCAAAGCAGAGTCATTTAAATTCATTCAAAACTAAAACAGAATTTGCTCCAGTGCAAAGTTTTCACCACTTGAAATAAAACAAATAATTAGCATACTAATACAAAACTGTACAAACAAACAAGCCATATTTTCCCCAAAAGCAATAAACAGCTAATGATGCTTAACAACGGCATCTTTCAACTCCCATTCCAGCCGACAGATCTGCACATTATTTTGTCACCATCAGCTGCATACATCTCCGCGTGCTCAAATTCTTTGCAGTGTTGTTTAAGTGTTCTGAGCGGTTTAGGCATTTTAGAAACAAATGTCTCTTCTCTTCCATTTAATTCCCAAATTTTAATTCCCAAACGACTCGTTTCAAATTATACATTGGCGCAAGTGCTAGTCAGAGCTTCCATTTCCCTTCAGACCATGTCTATGGTAACGGCTTAGCCTTGACAACTACGATTGCAAGTATTTATTTCAAGTATAAACCAAACAATTTAAAAATGTCACTCTATGTTTGTTTTATAATGATTTTTCGTGTTATTTCTTTTTATATTTACATTTCGTTTTATTTTGTTTTATATGTTACATTTCATGTTACTTTGTGTTATTTAATATTTGTGAAATACACAGGGCTCGATTTATTCTATTATTACTGTTTCTGCACTAAATCTGTATTTTTTAATAACGTCACCAGTATATTCTACCTTGGGGTCAGTCTCTGAGCAAACTTGAGCAATGTAATGAGGCCAGTCTAAAAATTGCTACCTGGGATGCGCATTGAAACATTGGGGGTATGTAATTACTAGCCTCTATCCATTCATTCACATTGCATTGTTTACATGTTATACAGTTGCTTGCAATTGTCCACACAAACTTACATTCAAAACCTTTATTTCCCTAAATAATTTCTTAATTTAAAATGTGGACATACCTTTGTTTCAAATACTGTGCTGTTTTGTATTTCCATTTGAAAAGGGGCATTGCATAGTGTGGCCAAGTCAGTCTTTGACTGCCAATGAAGAGACTGCACCAACGTATTGGAATAAGCCACCAAGCATGTTTATTAATTACGAGATATGACAAAGGTATATGTTGTATTACAGTTCCGGCCTCGCTTCCCCCACTTGGGGTGAGGCACGGGGATGCAGGGTGTAGTGTTTCCAGAACCACCCTGCATGCTTCCCAAGAGCAACTTGAGTACAGTTACTTCTTTCTGGGCCAACCAGGTGTCAGAATGGACATACTTCTTTTATTGGTCTGAGCACACTCTTAAACTCGGGAGACGTTTAAGGAGGACAGAGATGTTTTAAACTCCTGTAAGTGGCTTGTTCATGCAGTAGGCTTACAATATGTCCAGACAACTTTTTAATAATCAAGAAAATCACACAGACTCATTTCATTTGAAGTTTTAACGAATTAGAGCAGTATTAGTATTCCTTCAGTTTATTAAATGCTTTATTAAAATCTAGTGGTTGCAGGCCACTTTGAATCCCTGATAATAGGCAATCTGGGCGTTTCCAGTGCCTTTACAGGTTTAACAGCATTAATAATTCAACACAGCAATACAAGTATGGTTATCATATGCTTAGCCCTTAGGCTAGCCACGCAAAAAGCTAAAATGCCCACCGCTAAATCCTAAAACATACAATATATCACTCTCCAAAGCTAAAATATAATTCCTTTACCTTATAGCAATGCATCAATATAAATGAGATATAAATTCAAAATTGTTCTTGCCTTCCACGATATGTAAGTGTAGTTGTAGAATACAATGTAAAAACAAGAGCTGTCTTCCAAGGCAGTCTTCTGAATAGGACCAAACAGCAACCAGCTTTTTCAGAGATCCTCAGAGCATGGACCACACAACTTGTAGTTAGCAAGTCCAGTGATACTTAACTGGGGTTTTACCTCAGCTTTTATAGAGCTTTTTCTCCATTTAATAAGTCAAAAGACCCAATTAAATCTAATTATTTGGTTTGTTTTACAACCTTTATCTTTTAAGTGAATAATATATTTAAAAATTACCGGTGACTAAAATTCTAAAATTAATTGGACATGATCTCATGTTCCACCCCTCCTTCCTCTAAAAATTAGGTGAACTGGAGTTCACAGGGTCCTTGCTATCAAATATAATGCAGGTATATGTATATAGATATAGAGAATACATATAGAGAGATGTTTTTTTTTTAAATATATAACACCTACTCTGTTTAATTATTCCAACCTGGGTCTAAAATATATGTCCCTCTTAGCAGCATATTATGTTTCCTTTTCAGTGTGTTGCCAATGGGCCAGTTTAACTTCACATACAAATGTGTGTTAACAAAATATTGGACAAAAACTGTAGGGGTTTATCATAAGCCTTTGAATAAAACCACTTAGCATACAGTGGCGTGTCCAGTTATTTTCATTCAAATTCAGGCTATAATGAACATGTTAAATATAATAGTCTCATATTATAGGAGGCAATGTGGTCCAGTGGTTAAAGTCCAGGGCTTGTAACCAGAAGGTCACGGGTTCAAATTCCACCTCTGCCACTGACTGACTCACTGTGTGACTAAGAAAGTCACTTAACCTGCTTGTGCTCCATTCTGTGGATAAGATGTTAAATCATTGTCCTATTGTATGTGACTCTGCATATAATGCACAGTTTACAGTCTACCTCTGTAAAGCGCTTTGTGATGGTGGTCCACTATGAAAGGTGCTATATAAAAATAAAGATTTTATTATTAACTGTACCATTCTTGGACTAAGCCTGACCTCTCTCTGTTTCTAAAAAATCTCCTGTGCAAGCATGTTTCAGACACCCTGTTTACCTGCCAAGGCTAGTTTTTGTAATTAATATGAAACTCTACTGTAAGTGCTTTTCCAAAGTCATTTTTTGGACTGGTATCTCTACAGATAAGAGGTCCACATCTCAATTTCAAGCAACTACCAAGCTCTCCTTAATTCTATAACATAATGAGGTAATGAACATTAACTTTTTTTTCTCAAGCACTTCCGTTGGTTATCATTCAAGTTTGATACATAGCGAAGATAAATCACGCTTTTAAGAGCCAACAGCAAATCCTTATCTTTGAAGGTCTAATGCTGCTTTGCTCATGCATGCAAAGCAAAGAACCTTTTTTTAGTATTCTACACTGTGTCTGAGATGGACTTTTAATTATTTTACTTTTATACTACAGTTTCCTGTAAATAAATACCTCTGTTTATTACTACAGTAAAACTTAAATAAATGCAACACTGTGGCTTTTTTAGTTTTAAATGTAATTATGTCCAACAGTTGCTTTTTCTTTTGTAATACAAAAGACTCTGTATTTTTGGCTCACAAACATCATCCCCATTAAAGTCGCTACCTTCCTAATAAGAACTTATACTGTAGACAACTTTTCTAATTTAAATGAAATGCTAAGCCCGGCTGCCAAGGTCATACTTCATATAATGAATTAATTATAGTCATTTCACCACTGGCAATTTTTTTTCTGTTACCAAAAGGTACTTTTCTAGTTAATGTTTTAATATTAAAAAGATCGCTCATTATAGAAAGACCTTGAATTTAAACTGCTGACAACCAGCAAGTCTCGCTTCGACTGCCAAAAAGCACTTTCCATGCCCAGCACCGCTCTGCTACAAGCAGGTAAAGAAGAGGTCACTTTCCATGCCCAGCACCGCTGTGCTACAAGCAGGTAAAGAAGAGGTCACTTTCCATGCCCAGCACCGCTCTGCTACAAGCAAGTAAAGAAGAGGTCACTTTCCATGCCCAGCACCGCTGTGCTACAAGCAGGTAAAGAAGAGGTCACTTTCCATGCCCAGCACCGCTGTGCTACAAGCAGGTAAAGAAGAGGTCACTTTCCATGCCCAGCACCGCTCTGCTACAAGCAGGTAAAGAAGAGGTCACTTTCCATGCCCAGCACCGCTCTGCTACAAGCAGGTAAAGAAGATGTCACCAAATTAATCATATTTCTTTAGTAGGTCCACTGTGTACTAAAGTTATTAAATCCAGTTTACACATTATTGTCTTATATTCAAACATAACAATTCCTCTGTTATAACATTTACACTTATATTCTGTTTGAATTATTCTAGAATACCTGTGTTTAGCTTAAAGACTACTTTCAGATCAAGCTTCTTTTCTAAATAAGAAACTTGACTGGTCACATTCTTGAGCCAATTAAACTAGATGCTCATTTTCTGCCTTTTCAGTCGTCCTGTAACAAGACTTCTATTTTTTATTTCAGTAGAACCTTAAACAAGCAAAAACACTTGTTAGTTCAAATATTCTGTTGTTGGGTCAGTTTCTGCTCTCAGTGAGTCTGTCAAAGCCACTACAGGTGTGGGTGACAGTCTTTAAAAGCCTGATACCTGCAAAAAAACTTAAATATTGTTAGCTGGGCTCCCATCTCTACATTCTCATTACCATCATCAGTGGGAAGATTTCAAATAAATGAAGCTGTTTCTATCAAAGAGCCATCCATCTCTGCCACATACATCTTTCACTTAAAGGTGCTCACACTTTGTACAAGGGAAGACAGGTTTTAGGGTCACTCGTGACACAGGTAAGTAACAACAGGTTTGTATTTTTGATTTAAGAGTTGCAGTGCTTTCTTTGTTAATTGTGTCTTTCTTTCTCTTTACAGGGTCCCATGAAATAAAACACTTTCCAATACAACACTTTTATTTGTCCATTCTTTATTTTGTCTTCTGCACCAACACTTTAAAACCACGGCAATTACCAAACACAAACAGTAGCAGGGTGAGGTTCAAAATGGTACTCATGTTTGTTTGCTTCAGTAACTCGCTTGGTTTCGTGTTTATTCCAGTGCACTCTGTTCCAGTGACTCTTGATCCAGTTTCCAGGTTTTTAATTTTTGTGTTAGACACACCAGCTCATCGAATAAGTTTTAAAACCCTTGTCCACAGTTTAATTTAATTTTTCTTCTTTTCAGTTAGCTCAGTCCACTTGCTAACTGAAATAGTACTCAAAAAATCATTGTGTATTCATCTGGTTTTCTTTGCTAACAATACACAATTGTAAGCTATAAAACAATAAGCCAAATAATGCAAGTAGTTTCGTTCTTTGGTTTCTACCGGTCGTAGTTCGTTGCAACACATGCACCTCTGCCGTACTTCCTGGTTCACCTTTCCCTTCTGAGTCCTGCCAGCTTCCTTATATATTTAAAAGGGGTGGGACTTCCTGTCTCAAACCCAATCTCTATCTGACTCAGAATTGGTATTCCACCATAGCCTTCACACAGCACGGCCATTAATGGTGGAAACTCAAAGTACAACAACCAAAAGCCAAAAGAAGCGTATTTTGTTTATGTAGTTTTGTAGTTTTCCATATACTTAACAAAAAAATAAAAAATGTGAAAATGTGACATTTCAAAATCTAACATGAAATACTGTACTACTATCATGGCTTCCAGTTGACTTTCACAATATCATTTTGTAGTTTCTTTGATTACACGATATAAAATAAAAAATCAAAATTATGTTATGTTATTATATATTAATTATGTCTCAATTCTAAAATTCTAGGTGATGCAAAACTTTTGGTAACAGCTGTGCTATATTCAGTCTTAACATTGTTAAAATGAAGAGTTCCAAAATAGTGAAGTAGTGGCAGTATGTAGTAAGGGAGTAGAAAAAAAGTACTCTAGTACTGGAATATATATTACAAAGCGCAATGAACTCACATGTGAAGCATTTAATGTAAAAATATGCATTTTTTACATGAATGGCTCAATAGAACACTGATGGCCTTGCTTAACATCAGTGTTAGATATAACTAAAGATTAATTCAATAACTGTGTTAAGTTTTTTCTTAACCAAAGAAGCTCTGAAGAAACAGCTTTTGACAATTTGATTAATAATAAATGGGAAAAACAGATCCTGTTTGGACTTCTAAGAGATTGCAGATATGTGTATTGCATCACAAAAATAAAACAGATTTGCATAACATGCCATACCACATCTGCTTTGAGAAACGTTCTGACTTACTAAATTGGCTAATTGAGATCATGTGTTCTAATCAAAACAAAGACAAGGGATAGTCTAAATGTAGATTTTTAATATTGAAAAGCAAGAGAGAGCAGTTTGAGTTCTGGCCAACATTATCCAGGAACAGAAGCACATATGCTTGGTGTAACACTTTGATGGGCACAACTGTTTCTTCTTTGGCATCGAAACCAAAATCCACTCATTATCATCTCTAACCTTGCTTCCCTGTGCGTGTGCCAGGTCCTGTTGAGTGCTGAAATGCAGTGATGAGCTGACAGACTGCACTGTTTGCTAATTAACCGAAGGTATTTTATGTTCCATGTTCTAGATAAATAGTTAAATGTATAGAATGCTGCTTCACTGTCTAGTTTCTTAACTTTTTAAGGTGACTTTTTTAGGCTTTACTTTTAGGCTGTGATAAATTCCGCAGTTCTCAAGGTAACTTCCTTGACTTTGTATTTTCATGTCCGCTATCGCTTAGTAATGCTCAGCATTGCCCAGCTGAGTCTGACAAATATAATTACGTGGGATCAGGTAGAGTTTTATTATGTAACCCAGGAAGCGAATGCTAAGAATACTTGTAGCGTTGTGACAGGATATAGGACAAAGGTCTATAAGATGGGAATTTTGCCTACAGATGTGATCACGGTTCTATTACTTCTAACACACCATCTTTAAACAACTTGAATCCTCAGTATTTTGTTGAGTATTATAAGATGTGAAAATATTAAAAATATTATATTTTATAAAGGTGGCTCTCACAGGCACCTGTTGAAATGTTGCTACAATCATGAAAGGTAAGGCATTGTTGTTTAAATCCTTAGTACATTTACACACTTTAACGCGTTTTTACATACTGTACACATTTTGTACATTTTGTACAAAGAATGCCTTAGGTAGTGCCAGAAAAATGCTTTAGGCATTTCCAGGAGCACTTTTCCTCTGGGGCAAATAAAAAATTGATACATAGCCAGTGGCATATTTTGGAGACAGACAAAACAAAATGAGACGTACAGTCCAGCATACTTTTTATAGGTCACAAAACAGAATGAGAGTACAGTCCAGCATACTTTTTATAGGTCACAAAACAGAATGAGACGTACAGTCCAGCATACTTTTTATAGGTCACAAAACTAGAATGAGGTCAGAGGTGGCTGGTGGCCCAAAAAAGGGGAGGCAGAAAAAGGCAGAGGGATCGGGGTCCCCTAAGCCCCCAGCAGTAGTAGAACCTTTTTATTGTATTCTGGGTGACATCACTTTTCACATTTATATACAGGTGACCATCTCCCAAATTAACAACAATTAAACAATGAATTAACTCGGGAGATGGTCACCTTCTGCACAAGGTTTTTAATGTGGATGGGACTTCCCATACACGCTTCCCATCTGCTTTTAAGGTGTTCGTCCAATTATATCATGCCAGATTCTGACAGTTTGAATAGTGTGTGCTGGTGTGTGCAGTGTTGTGTGATAGACGGCTGCTATGGATTCTGTTACAGACCCCTGCATTCTAAAACGTCTATTTGTACACTAGCATCACTTGCAATAACTCAAGCATTCTGTTCACTGCAGTTCTGCAGTGGAACATCTTTCTTCAAGCCCTACTTATAATTCTAATAATTGAAACCCATACTCTCTAAGACAGTAGGTAGCAAATGCACTTCAAGTTGACTTGGTTTTAGGTTTGTAATTTAAAAAACAAGTAAAAGTTACATAATGTCTGTCTGTGTTTTTTTCCAAGTGACGTTGTCTCACTAATATGGCTGTGGGTGATGGATGCTCCCTTTAGTCTTTGTCTGGATACATACTTTATTGTGATTGCCCTCCACAATGGGCCACAAACTGGTAATCAACCATGGGGACTAACTTTTCTTTATATACTCTAAATAGCATTGGCGGTTTCTGTTGATGCAAGACCACCTCCAGCTATAAAACAAGAAGCTTACCTCAACTTGGACAGTTTCACATATTCGACCAAGAATATATTACCAAAAGACTGACACAAGCAAGATGGCTGGCCTCCTTTACTATAACAAATGATTAAGCAATGCACCCTAAATAGATATTTTCCAGCCCTAGTTGTTTTAGTCTGGTCTTGTAAAGATCTTTGACTGAAGTTCAAAGCTTTGTATTTGAATTTCCAGGCCCTGGGCGCAGAAAGGCAAGCAGAAAGATGTTCAGCATGTTGCCTTCCTCATAAGTAGCAGCATGAGTTATTTTAAGAAAGAACATCTTTTAGGTGATATTAATGAATGCAAGCTGACGGGGTCATGAATTGGCTTAATCAAGACATCTGTCTCCAGGGAAAGGCAGCAGAACAGCCTCAAGTTATGCATTCTGGATGATTTATGGAATGTTTGAGCTAGCTATTAAGACTGTGCTCTCATTGATATTCCTGACACTTACTTATCACCACCTGATCCCAAATGGCAATGTGAGCTGATAACATGATTTGCTTTTCAGAAAAATTGCATGTGGGTTGTGAACATGAATGTTTCCAGGCCAGATTTTTTTCTTTTTACATATTCTCATGTCTTAAGTCCCAGCCAGAGGAAAAGGGAGAAATGCTAAAACCAATAGCTACTTCCCAGAAGCAAGTTCACGGGACGGAACAAGGCCACCTGCTGTGATGATTTAAGACATAAAGTCAGTAACGTATAACATATAAAGAGAGGCTCCATCCTTCAAAGGCCCTACGCATATAAAAAGGGGTTCCATCATTGAGGAAACTCGACAAACAGGAGGGGGGTCACCGTCTCTGAGATGACCCAACATACGAAGAGGCTTGCAAATCAGAAAGAAAAACATTGATTAGTAATATTAACACATAAAAGAGGTTCCAGCTCTTCAATGGCCCAACATATGCAGTAGGGGGGTTCAGTCGCTGAGGAGACCCGACAAACAGGAGAGGGGCCACCGTCTTTGAGGAGACCCGACAAACAAGAGGGGTTCTGCCACTTGGGGCCCTCACATAAATAGAGGCATCAGAACCTGAAAGGGAAGAAGACAATGAATCATGCATGCTGAAGGAGTGGTTTGGCCGGGGGTCCCCTCTGACTCACAGAGAACCCTCCTCTATGAGGTAAATGAAGCAACGCTTACGAAAGGGTTGGAGAAAGTGGAATCACTAACCCCCCAGGGGAGACCAATGCAAAGGTGGTTTGAGATTCTAGAGGAGGAGGAGGGAGGAGGAGGAAATGAAAAAACACAAGACAACTAGGTGAAGGTGACTAAGGTTTAAATAGAATAGACTTAATTGGTGGAAGAAGATGATAGGGCGCAGGGGCCTAGTACTGCCCCCCGAACCACACATAAGGGTTAACATGCGTATCAGGGCAGGTTTATATTAGAAAAAAATACATAAGACATATTACAAATCACTATCCGTAAAATATATTATAAATCTGCTTGGAAAAATCATGCTCTCTGATTGGTTAACTGCATCCTATCAGCCATACGTTAATCCCACACAAACTTTCAACAGACACATCACCTTTCATTCAAATTCCTCCGCCACTTACCTGTACTAGTTCAATAACGTAATATCTCTAAGTAAAATATTAAAATGTCCAATGAGTTTAAAAAGAAAAAAAATGTCTGCCTGTGATGGGGTGTCCACCCCTTGTATGTATTTTATGTATTATTAGTATTACTATTCTATTAAATTGTGTTTGTTGGGGACGGACCAAAGCCGGCCATTATTGTTTATTATTATTGGTCGGCGAAAAGCCGGTAGTATTGTTATTATTTGGCAAGGATAGGGTTACTTCCCCATCCCTAAATAAACCTGTGGGAATGTGGCTGGAGTCTTAATGAGGTAATTTATTAATGGGTAGCTAAGGCTCCAGCCACAGGAATAAAAGACCCCCTCCCGGCTCATTAGAGGAGAGTTTTGGAGGAGAGACAAGACGTGAGTCTGTGACTAAATTATCAATCTATAGTAATATACTTAAATATACTGTTTGGATACATAGTTGTCTCCTTTGCTTGGCCAACGTGCCCTTTATTTTGTGTTTTGTTTAAATCTTTATTTTTGTAATATTTCATATATATATATATATATGTGTAGTAGTTCTCTCTATGGAGTGGACACTCTCCTCGATATAAACACAGCAAGCTTCAGTGCCTGTCTGTATGGCTATGGCCGTGCAGTAGCCATGACCGTTGGCGTTGCTGCCTCCTTAAACAGACATAACCCCCCCAGCCAATCAGGAACTCCCAATCAGCTCAGCAAGTCTTGCTGTTTACCAAAGCAGCAGCGCAGCTGAACCAGCAACAAGGTCCTCCCTGTCACAGACCCAAAATAAAATTCTAAGTAAAATACACCATCACTCATGTCTTTCTAGACTCAGGGTGATTGATTCACACAGAATGGGTAATGTATATTATATAAACAGCCTTCAGAGAATACAACACTACTCAAAGGAAAATGTGTTGTGTAATAATGAAAAGGATTAAATCAATTGAGTAGATTTTTATATTTCTATGACATTTATTTCAGTTATATGTCCAGTGGAAAGGTCTTTATGTTGGCGTATCATACAGGAACAGAAGATTTTTTTATTGAGCTGTTATTTCTTGCCTTTTTTGTTTGAAATATCTAGGAGGGTTATCTATTAGCCAGCACATGTTATTTGGGCTATAAGTCTATGCAACATGTAAGCACTGACATTATCTTTTAGCAGCAGATGTATTCTTACTATCCATTTCTATGGCCCTTAGCCTTCCTGCACTCAGTACCAAGAAACCAACATGCCTAGATGGAAGCAAACAGCAAGGCACTTTTCCCCACTGATATGGTAAGAATTCAAGTTTGCTGTCGCACAGCGTGGTATCTTGCCTAACATTTCATTGGAGTATGTGTCATTTCATCTGATCTCTGTGGTGCTGTGTGCTACTGTGAAACACTGGAAGTACACTATGGAAAGAAACCTGTAAGGTACTCCATACTAGTTTGAATGTACATGTTTCAAAGGCAGTAGGTATTCTACAGTGGTTCTTTCTAAGGGTTGTGGCTATTAACTGGGCAAGGACACAGAGATAGTTATTTGATGTTGTCATGACGCACAGGTGTTCAGATTTATTCATAATTACAGAATAGCAATTGCAGTGCAGTGCTATGTGGCCACCACTAGGGTACCAGCAATGGTATACCAGTGCGGGAGAAAGCACTCAGCGTTGACACAGTGTAAACTGTCCCAAAACAAAACATATTTCAAAACACAGCTAATAAATAAAAGACGGCCAAGCTCAGGCCATGCGCTCCACTATAAGGAGGGTCCCGCTGTTAAAAGGCTGAACTTAACCCTCGCTACACTACTGGGGACCGGTGACCAGATCCCATAAACTCACCCTGCTTCCACAAACACACAACAAGTCCTGGTTCATGTACCTGGTGTTCTCAGCTCTGGCGATCCCAGTATTCACACGGCCATCCCAGTTCTGATGATACTGAGTCACACACGGTGACTTTTTGCTGTTTTCCACAGTCTTGTATTCTCTGGCACTCACGTTTCCAGTTGGGCGGTGCCGTCACTGAAACTCTCTTGAGCCGAACGCTGATCCTTTCAGCCAGACCTGGATGCATGCATGTGGCGGAGTGTCCGCCCTATTTATTATTATTTGTATTTGTTTGCGGCGGATAAAAGCGCCGCGTCTTTGTTATTGTTTTTATATTTATATTTAAAAACCCGTGAGGATGCATGACTGATCAGCTACTGATTATTTAACTAGCTGACAGTCATGCATCCTTACCAAACGATGCAGACTGTGGCGAGGGTAATAAGATAATTAACAGCCAGTTAACCCCTCGGCCAGAGTATAAGAACCTGCAGCTGTGTGTGCTGCGGGGTTGGGTGCAGAGAGGAGGTACGGGGAGATAGAGAGGAGACAGAAATGAACAATTGCTAAAACGTGCTGGATTAGCCAGCACGACACTTACTTGTTTGTCTGTCTGATTCGTTTGGCCCTCGTGCCCTTTTGTTTTGTTGTTTTGTTAAAATCATTTGTTTTGTTTATTTGATTTATTAAATATGCTGACCGCCAATGGATTCAGCTTCACCCCCCCATCCATTGTTGTGATTCAGTTACTTCCTGGTCCGTGACCTCACCACACCTCACCACTGCAAGCCATCCTGCCACATATGGTGTCAGAAGTGGGACAAAACAACGCCTCCAACAGTCAGACCAGGAAGGAAAAGGATGTTTTTTTTTTTTCAAAAAGTATTTTTTTTTGTGTTTTTTTGAAAAAAAAAAATGGGGGAAAGTAGCCGGAGGAGAAAGCAGCAGCAGCAACAACAACAGCAGCAGGAGGCGCAGCAACAGCAGCGGGTCCTTACCACGCTGGACGTCTGCCTCACCTGCCTGAAGGGTGAGGAGTGGTGCCATGGTTGGTGAGGTCGGGCACGTGGCACGGACCAACCCCTCCATGGCAGGAGAGGAAGGAGCCTCAGCATCCAGCAAGGGTGAGAGAGGACCCGCATCCTCCGAGGCGGAAGAATCCTGTCTCCTCTGAGGGGATCTGGGACTGGCTGGCGGAGCCTGAGAGGGATATAAGGGTCGCCTTCCCTGCTGTGATCAACCTCCTGTGGGCGAGAGATGGGGATCGCTGGGAGGCCTGGGAACAGAAACACCACCCAGCATCCCTCCCAGACATCGCAGCCATGGTGCTCAACTACCTGGCTGCAGATATGGGAGGGGCCCCGCTGCTGTTTCCAGCGCCAGAGGGAGAGGAGCCAGTGCTGCCGTCTCCAGCGCCAGAGGGAGAGGAGTCATCGCTGCCTTCTCCAGTGCCAGAGGGAGAGGAGCCATCGCTGCCATCTCCAACGCCAGAGGGAGAGGAGCCCTTGCCATTGTTTCCAGCGCCAGAGGGAGTGGAGCCATTGCTGCCATCTCCAGCGCCAGAGGGAGAGGAGCCGTTGTTGCCGTCTCCAGCGCCAGAGGGAGAGGAGCCGTTGCTGCCGTCTCCAGCGCCAGAGGGAGAGGAGCCGTTGCTGCCGTCTCCAGCGCCAGAGGGAGAGGAGCCGTTGCTGCCATCTCCAGCGCCAGAGGGAGAGGAGCCGTTGCTGCCGTCCCCAGCGCCAGAGGGAGAGGAGCCATCGCTGCCATCTCCAGCGCCAGCGCCAGAGGGAGAGGAGCCGTCGCTGCCATCTCCAGCGCCAGAGGGAGAGGAGCAGTTGCTGCCGTCTCCAGCACCAGAGGGAGAGGAGCCATCGCTTCCGTCTCCAACGCCAGAGGATGAGGAGCCCTCTCCACTGCCTCTGCCTCCGTCACCTCCACCGCTTCCACCACCAGGAGCAGAGCAGCAGGAGCTGCCTCTGCCTCTGCCACTACCAGGAGCAGAGCAGCAGGAGCTGCCTCTGTCTCCACCGCCAGGAGCAGAGCAGCAGGAGCTGCCTCTGTTTCCACCGCCAGGAGCAGAGCAGCAGGAGCTGCCTCTGTCTCTACCGCCAGGAGCAGAGCAGCAGGAGCTGCCTCTGTCTCCACCGCCAGGAGCAGAGCAGCAGGAGCTGCCTCTGTCTCCACCGCCAGGAGCAGAGCAGCAGGAGCTGCCTCTGTCTCCACCGCCAGGAGCAGAGCAGCAGGAGCTGCCTCTGTCTCCACCACAGTGGGAGGACTGCTTGCCCCTCCCACCTCCACCAGCAGAGGGTGAATGCCTGCTGGTTCCGTCTCAAGCGCTGTGGGAGGACAGCTTACCGCTCCCAGCTCCACCAGCAGAGGGTGAATGCCTGCTGGTTCCGCCTCAACCGCCGTGGGAGGACAGCTTATCGCTCCCAGCTCCACCAGCAGAGGGTGAATACCTGCTGGTTCCGCCTTAACCGCTGTGGGAGGATTGCTTGCCCCTCCCACCTCCGCCAGCAGAGGGTGAATACCTGCTGGTTCCATCTCCACCTCCACCGTCATGGGAAGGACTGCTCCTGCCCTGCCTCGCACCGCCCAAGGATGCCTGCCTCGCACCGCCCAAGGATGCCTGCCTCGCACCGCCCAAGGATGCCTGCCTCGCACCACCCAAGGATGCCTGCCTCGCTTCGCCCAAGGATGCCTGTCTCGCATTGCCCAAGAATGCCTGTCTCGCATCGCCTGGGGCTGCCTGTTGCTCCGCATCGCCTGGGGCTGCCTGTTGCTCCGCATCGCCTGAGGCTGCCTGTTGCTCCGCATCGCCTGGAGAGCCACCAGTTACAGAGAAAGAGGGAGAAGTGGAGCTCCCGCTGCCGCCTCCATGGCCAGGGGCTCCCCTCCCGAGTTCGCCTCCGGAGGGTCCGCTGCTGCTGCTGCTGCCGTCGCCTCCCGAGGGTCCGCTGCTGCTGCCGTCGCCTCCTGAGGGTCCGCTGCTGCTGCTATCGCCTCCCGAGTGTCCGCTGCTGCTGCCGTCTCCTCCCGAGGGTCCGCTGCGGCTGCCGTCGCCTCCCGAGGGTCCGCTGTGGCTGCCATTGCCCCCCGAGGGTCCGCTGCTGCTGCCGTTGCCTGCCGAAGGTCTGCAGCTGCTACCTTCGCCTCCCGAGGGTCCTGTTTTGCCTGAGGTCGCTACCTGTCCTGCCATGCGGCAGGAAATACTGTGGCTGGAGCCCCATGAAGGGCAGCTGCCGGCCACGAAGAAGGGGGGGGGGTCAGAAGACCAGCTCCCCCAGCCGCACTTTCGTGGCAGGAAATACTGTGGCTGGAGCCCCATGAAGGGGAGCTGCCGACCCACGGAAAAGGTGGGGGAGGTCAGGAGACCAGCTCCCCAGCCGCACTTCGCGGCAGGAAATATTGTGGCTGGAGCCCCATGAAGGGCAGCTGCTGGCCACGAAGAAGGGGGGTCAGAAGACCAGCTCCCCAGCCGCACTTCGCGGCAGGAAATACTGTGGCTGGAGTCCCATGGGGCTGCTGCCAGCCATGAAGAAGGGGAGGTCAGGAGACCAGCTCCCCGCAGCAATTTCGCTGCAGGAGAGGGTGGCGGAGCCCCACGGAGGGGAGCTGCGGCCATGAAGAAGGGGGCAGGTCCGGACACCACCCCAAAAATTTTTGGCCAGAGGAGCGGCCTGTGCGCTGGCCATTGGAACGCTTCGGCTGTTTGGGTGGGAGGAGGACATCCCACCGTGGCCGCCACCTTTGGCCCGTTGCTGCCCTGTTCCTGCGCTGGGACTGCTAGCGGGACTTTGGGGACTAAGGGGAGGTGGCTGAAAAGGCCATGTGTGCTGCGCACAAGGGGGCATGTGTGTGGAGTGTCCGCCCTATTTATTATTATTTGTATTTGTTTGCGGCGCGGATAAAAGCGCGCGTCTTTTGTTATTGTTTTTATATTTATATTTAAAAACCCCGTGAGGATGCATGACTGATCAGCTACTGATTATTTAACTAGCTGACAGTCATGCATCCTTACCAAACGCGTGCAGACTGTGGCCGAGGGGTAATAAGATAATTAACAGCCAGTTAACCCCTCGGCCAGAGTATAAGAACCTGCAGCTGTGTGTGCTGCGGGGTTGGGTGCAGAGAGGAGGTACGGGGAGATAGAGAGGAGACAGAAATGAACAATTGCTAAAACGTGCTGGATTAGCCAGCACGACACTTACTTGTTTGTCTGTCTGATTCGTTTGGCCCTCGTGCCCTTTTGTTTTGTTGTTTTGTTAAAATCATTTGTTTTGTTCATTTGATTTATTAAATACGCTGACCGCCGATGCGTTCAGCTTCACCTGCCCATCCATTGTTGTGATTCAGTTACTTCCTGGTCCGTGACGTCACCACACCTCACCACTGCAAGCCATCCTGCCACAATGCAGCAGACATGCTGCAGAGGAGGAGGAGGAGTGTTCAATACAACCTCCCTTTATGGTTGGGAGTGCCTCGGGATACACCCCTCTAGCCAATCAGGAACTCCCAGTCAACCAAACCTTGACTGAGCCCCGTCAATCAATTGGCTGTCAGTGTATCCTCGCTGAGCACCCGAGCTGCATGGTAGGAATTGACAATTAATACAATATGTGAACAAAACACAAACAAAGCATTACATACCCTCCCCCTTAGAGTGCCACCTTATTAGACAGCTTTTTGGGTCTTCCAGTCCTGGGCTTGTCAATTACAGATGATGTTTCTCTGTACTTGTTGATTATGCTTTGGATATCACACTTTGAAAATTAAGTGATACGAGCTATTTCACTCAATGTTTTTCCTTCTTTATGCAAGTCAAGGTTGTTATAATTGTAGAAAACACTAGCGGAGGCTTTGAGTAAATTGTTGATGCTCATAATGCATCACAGTAGAAAAATGCAACATGTCTAAGACTTTTGCTCAGCAGTGCACATAGGTAGGTGGGAGGAAATGTTGGGGCTCAGCCGGCTTCTACCAACACCAGACAAACAGTGCTGCTATTCCCTACTCGCAGGCCCTGCTGTCTGATGTCAGCTGTCCCCAACATTAGCTCCACTTGGTGAACCCAGGATTTTAATGAGGGGTCCCCGTCCAACCCCTGTGATAACCCCTGCCCATTGTCCCCATTGTACTTTTCCTGGGGCTCCTCTTTGGAGGGCAGCCCCGGCAGCATAACTTGCACTGGCAATGGTGATGCTGGCAGCGGCGCAGGCACTCCGGCAGGCACAGTTCCAGACACATGGATGCTGGGCGCACAGACGCTGATTGTGCAGGTAACTTGCTTGTTTCCTGCTGCACTCCCCTCAGCAGCATGTAGACTGCCTGCTGAGGGCGGCATGGCTGTTGCCTTTTTCTATGGACGGCAGTTCCTCCCTCCTGGGCTTTCGAGACAGTAGATCCTCCTTCTCTGGGATGGCAACTACTACTGTGGCCCTCATGGACGGCAACTCCTTTGGCCTTCGGGGCCAGCAGCTCCGCCTACTTTGGACTTCAGGGATGGTAACTCCTCCCCCTCCAGCTTTCAGTCTTGGGTCAGCAGTTCCTCGCTCTCTTGTGCAGGTTTTATTTACATATAGTACAGACATACAGGAACCCCACGTGATGCTACCAGCAATGGTATATCACAGGGGACATATGACCTGATGTACAAAAGGCAAAATAAATACTGTACAAAAACTATCAAACAAAAGGTGCCGTGAAGACAAGTTGCGCTACTCCACTAACAAATGGAGGTCCCGCTTCCACACTTGTCTGCTATACTGGGTGGGATCTACTATATTGGTTTTAGATTTGCTTTCATGGTCTACTGTTGTTTCTGCCTATAGTGTATCTTTACTTGCCATGCTTACTAGCTACTCAACAGAAATATAGAAACGCCCTCAAGAGAGAGGTAAGGTGGGGGAGGTTATTCGGTAGGCAAAAGTGCACAATGCTTCACCCTTGGGCTTTAGTGATCATTGCAATGCTAATATACTTTCCCATCTTACATTTCCACAACTAACCTTAAGGTGTATTTTCTGCACTGGTAATAATATGACAAACCACTATTGATATGGTTCTGGTAATGGGGTTACATAAGATACTCCATCCATTCATTGATGGCCGAATAACTGGCAAGCCCCAGAAAATGGGTTGTCTTTGTTTTAATGCTCGCCCTACCAAAATGTTTTTTTTCAAAAATCAGTAATACATCTTTGGAATATAATACAGAGGGAGACATCTGTTTTAATGCGTTTACATGCGTTACTTTCAAATGCTAGCCTGCACTGTAGTCACAGTTTGCAGTGATATTTCAATACGTCTGTGGAAATTAATTTTCTACAGCTGCTACCATAATGCATTTTATTAGAATAGTGTGGTTCAGGTTATATATTTAAATCAGTAAGCCCTGTTTCAGAACTGTATTTTTTATTAAATATCCCAAGTTTCATTCAAGTCAGTAGGCAACTACGAAAAGTCAATTGAGACAGATGCATCATAAAAGGGAATTGCTGTCATTAGTCAACTACAATATGTATGTATTTATTTATTTATTTATTTATTTGGCAGGCGCCTTTATGCAAGGCGACTTACAGATGTGTTACAGGGCAGTACAGAGTTACAATGCAGGTGTAATATTTAAATACAGTGTAGTTTACACTAAGTGCAAATAATACTACTATAATACAATATGAACTACGATGCAACGACTTAGGATTACAACAAGTTATATCTACAATGACATATTAGTAGTGCAACAGTGCAAGGATAATGCATTATTACAGTATTCCCATTCTTTTACCATGGTTACACTGTGCGTAAACCATGTTTTGGGGGCTTTTTCTGGGCTTTACAATGCTTACCTAAGTTTTACATGCTTTATTACACTTTCCAATGATTTTACCATGGTAAACTTTTATAAGGGTATGTGGCAGGGCAGAAGCCCTGAATGTGTAAATATGGAAGTGTGTGTTAGATATGGCAGGGCTGGAAATTAAGATTCCAGCCCTGGTTGTCTTGGGTGTGTTTGTGGTGGTGGTGGGCAGGAATAGGGTTAATTCCTATCCCTGCCAAATACATGTGCAGAATGTAGCCAGGTGTTGATTGAATTATGAGTTCTCAATCAACCCTGGCCACATGGTATATAAGGGAGCTACACAGCTCCATGGGGGAGAGCCTGCGAGAGAGACACATGCTCCTGAAATGTTTGTTTAAAAAAACTCACCGTGATAGCACTGCTTGGGTGAGGGTTTTTTTGTTTTTCATTTTTGTGGTTCGTGATTGTTTTTGTTAAACTTTTTTATTTTGTGTTTATTAAAAATGCGCGGTAGCGCTTAAACTGCAGTTTTACTGTCTCCGAGTCTCTGTCCACCCAGCCATCCTGTCACAGGGTAATATAAAACACTTTTTTTCCCGAATAAAACTCTATGGAGTCAAGAGAATTGTTAGTAGGACATAATTTTTTATTTTTCTTTACATCTATTTTTCTTTACATTTCTTTAAATAATTCTAGAACTTCAACGGCCTTGATGAGAAAAATAAAGTACAAAATATTGCTATTAAAGTCATATATTTCATGTATTTTATTAGGGTGTGAGATAAAGCTTGTGCATAGGTATATTCAGTGTTTGTTTTATTTGGGTATAATTAAGTACCATATTCCTTCAAATTTAATACATCCTCAAATTTAAGACGCAGCCCAAATTTCCCACCCTCAATTTGAGGAAAAAATACTAAATCAAATAAATATGCATTTACAAAGATACAACCTCAATTACGCATATGTAGGCAGTTTGCAGCTGTCTGCTATTACACAGAGCATTACAGTTATGTGCTGTTTCTCATTTCCAGTTGTGATTGCTCATACCTGCTTTTCTACCAATTTGTGAACTGTGGCATTGCTTGGCAGGTCTGATCAACATTTCCGATCTGTCCAAGCTGGTACTGTTTGTTAGAAACGCTGAAATTGTAAAAGCTTCTCTATGAATTCCTCAGGAATCTAATGACGCTTCCTTGAAAATGGCTGCCTGTATGTCATGGAAGATTCGAGATCAGGCAGTAACGATTTGGTTTGTCTTTTCTCGTTGTTGTTTGTGTACTCGGATAATCACGTCTTTTATTGCCGATTTTAATACATGCATCACTACTGTACTTGAATTTAAGACGCAGGCAAGCAAAAAATGGTTAAGTGCATCTAAACTCGAAGGAATACAGTAGTTAAAATAAAACCATGACTTTCTAGCAAGTTAATAATTAGGGACAAGTATGTACCTGTATTGTACTAAACTGTAGAAATATCATATCACCATGTCAACAGTTCTATTACTTTGATAAACTCATACACATAAACAGTTGCACTTCATGGATTGACTTCAAAAGAAATACTTTAGGAGCCAATTTTGTACTCAACACTGTAAATGTACAGTTATCCATATTGGATAATCATTTCTACTCTTGTTGTGAGAGTGTGTCAAAAAACAGACTGGCCTGATATTCCTTGACCTTGACCAGGAAGTGAAAGGTCAAAGCTTTGCCTTTACAAATCCAGTTGAATTCATTTTCATCCCTTTTCAATAACACCTACCACAGCTTCAATAACACGTAATCGTAGATCACAAGGTACAATTGTAAGAAACTAAGGAGTTGATTTGAACAACCTACTGTATACCTCACCGGGATAAAGCACAGCTGGATTTTCATTTGAGCATTTTATAACAGTGGGAAATCAACTTGGATTGCATTAATAACCTATCCGTGGTTATCCCGGGTTTCAAACTAGAGGGTTCATGAAATCAGTGGGATTCCCCCCAGTGGTGTTGAGTGCTCTGTTAAATCCAGGTGGGTTTATACCAGCAGGTTATAGATTGGTCAAATCAACCTCAAGTAAACAAATGAATGGGCTAATGTCTTAATCAGTGTAATGATGAAAAATATATGTGGTGGAATATCTATATCATTTAGATTTGTCTTTCCTGCTATGAGAATTAGATGTAAACATCACTCTTCAATATGATTAGTTTAGTCTGTTAATGGTGGGGGATTATGAGCCAGGTATGAAAAGATAGAAAAGGGGGGGAATTTACAAAAGGTATAGGGGAATAAAAGAAGAAAATGAATAGGAGAGTTAAAAGTAAAAAGGAAATTATGTAGGGAAATTATTTTTTGGTAAAGTTGTATAATTTTGTTGATTCTGAAGGGATAATTGGTCATCAGTTGCACTAATAATTGGTGAATTGTTTGTCACAATAGAGCCTAATATTTTTTCCTGCTGAAATTCATCATTCTAACAGAATCTTTTACGAACAAGAGGATCATAATTGAAGGTACATTTTAGTTCCCTGCTAGAGTTCCCATCACACAGCTCTACATAAGAAAATATACTAACGCTCATACATCTTCTTATGTAAAACTATGTGAAGTTTCAGGCAGGGAACTCTAAATTCACCTGAACATATTGTGACGATCTCTGGGAGGGTGGGGGGCTCCTCAAGGGTTAACTGGTACTGGTGTCAGTGGTTGCGGGGTAGGGGAAACACGGTTGGGGGTGACTGACTGTGAGTGCATGCTAGGAGCGAGAGCCAGGGTGTAGGGAGGAATGGATGCAAGTGATTGGAGGAGAACAGTAGAAGTGACAGAACAGCGAATGAGAATGTGGAAGTGAAAGAGAAGAGTAAAGAGAAAAAGGAAAGCAAGAAAAAGAAATAGCGAATCCCCACTTTATTTTTTGTTTGCTCCCAGTACCCTTCTCTTGCTTATGTTTATTTTTTGTTATATGGCTCAAGCCTTAAAAGTACCTACTTTGTATGACTCCATTCATCCTGAAACCCAGCAACGTTACATTGGTGTCAGCAGTGGGATGCATGTACCCCGGCATGCACTTGGAAAACTGTAGCCTGGTGAGCAAGTCTGAAGGCAGACTTGAGGCTGGCAGGGGAGAGTGTAGAGTGCATTGGGTAGGGGTCAGTGCTGGTAGGTGACACAATCTAAACATGAAGACATAAGCACATAGGCACTATGCTTCAAAGCGGGAGGTCCCGGGTTCCTGTCCGACCTCCACCTGTGAGAACCCCCTGTCTGTGGGAACCGAGGTTTGCCACAATATGATAATTTCTGTCCACCTTCAGTGTCAGGTACCAACACATAGGGATTAACAGATCATTGCAGACAGGGTACAATGTAAACTAAAAAAGTTACAATTCTAATACAATGACAAATGTCATGACACAACTTGACGTTTTGTGACTTATGTAATGTTTCAAGCTTAAGGGAAATACTTGCTGGTAAGACAAGTTGATAGTGTGGTCTATTTACATAAATTAAACACAGGCGATTCCTAATACCACCTACAATGTATACCATTTTCTGATGACCTCATTTGACTGTGATTTGTAGTAGTGTAATTAAACATGGACAAAAATCACCCCTGGAGGAGAACACCTGCAGATTAAGTTAAAGGGCAAAAATAATTTAGATTCACTGCTGTTTAGATCATTAAAATATACCCAACTGAGTAAGATTAAAAATAAACCAGACAAGTGTTTTGACATAAAAGACGTTGACAAAGATCTCTCGATCAAATGTTTGTTTAATTTATTAATTACATTTCTTTTTAGTAGTATATAATTGTGGAAGGGTGGTGGGCAATTCACTTACACGCACGGGAGACAGAAGGGTTTATTTGAAACACCGCACTGGTGCCCAGTTTTATTTAGGGAATTTTCTTTTTCTTTTTATTATTTGTTGTAGGATGGCGCTAGTGCTTCAACTCCCCTTAGAGCAACGCTGGTAAGCAGGGGTTGCACTTGTATCCGTCAGCACACACAGGTGCTCTAAAATAATAATGAAAACCAAAGGTGAAATAAAAAGAGAAAATAAAACACAGTAATAAATCTACAAAATAAAGGTGCTGCTTACACTGTGCCCCCACTGCCGCTAAGCCGGTCATTTCTGGTCTCCGACCTACGCTCAGCTATTTCCTATACACTGGGGTGGCCAGAGTTCCCTGTATGACTACATACGTCCCTTTGGGTACGTAATTATTTATTTTAATTCTCGGTTTATTTGTTTAAGGCGGGCTGTCTTCCTCAGCTGTGCTTGCCTGTTTTGTTCTCTCTTCAACCACTGGCGTTCCTGCCTGGTCTTTGTTTATTATTATTTTATTATTATTTATTTCTTAGCAGACACCCTTATCCAGGGCGACTTACAATTGTTACAAGATATCACATTATTTTTACATACAATTACTAATTTATACAGTTGGGTTTTTACTGGAGCAATCTAGGTAAAGTACCTTGCTCAAGGGTACAGCAGCAGTGTCCTCCACCTGTGATTGAACCAACAACCCTCCCGTCAAGAGTCCAGAGCCCTAATCACTACTCTACACTGCTGCCAGTGTCACGGGGTATCCTCTCTCCGGCCACCTGAATGCATAGCCAAGCGCAGTACTTATGGGCCGAGCAATCCACCAAGGCCCGCCTCTCAGCCACTCAGAGAGAGGGAAAGCCAACACACCCTCTTCCCCACCTCTTCGTGTCATCGCCATGACTAACAAGTGGATCTTACGAGGCTGTCGCCTTCTTCCTGCAGAACCACGCATGCGCTAGACAGTCAGCACAGACCTCCCCCCATTACAATAATATATAGATAACAGATGGCAGGGGGTGAATAATAATACCAAGGCAAACTGATCGAGAAATGAAATAAAAAGAGTGAAGCTAAAGTTTTTGTATGACTCTTCATAAGCACACGAATTTACAAGGTTAAACACTTAACCCTTTGCGGTCCATTGTCGGACTGGGTCGGACATTGCAATTATTCCTATCCGGTCCTTTGTCGGACCCTGTCCGACATCATCCAAAAACGCAAAAACGCAAAAAGTCGTTTTTCAACGGAAAAGCCGAGAAAACCATTCAATGGCCGAGTGGGAGTGAAAGGAGCCGAGACAAGCCGAAAAAAAAAAAAAAAAAAGGCGTATCTCATGAATAGTCATACTTGCCCCTGGCATCAGATGGGGCGGTCGTATGGAAACACGCTGGGTGTTACTGTATCAGCGCACAGAGACTATCATGGACATTTGCAGAGCTTTTTCGAGATGTTATAGCAATAAAATAATGACTTGGATTGCATTATTGAGGAGTTTGGTGATAAAACGAGTCATCAGGAGATGATTGATCGGTATGTACGACTATTATTATTATTATTATTTATTTGGTAGCATATGTGAAAGCGATAGCAAACGAAAGGGTGGGATCGGGGCTGGAGATGCCTAGTGAGTGCTTTGTTGATATGCAGGGCCATTTAAACCCGTTTGACTGTGGAAAAATACTTTTAAACATCGCGTCTAAAATTAACTGCGCTTGTGAAAATTAATTAGACCTGGCGAGCCTGACGCACAATTAATAAATGGACCGCAAAGGGTTAAGGCCACTACACACCTGACATGATGTGATTTTTCATCGGGAGACAAGATACTTTCGCAGTGACATGATTATACACACCTGAAGCCACAGACGTAATGCTATAAAAAAAACCTATAAAAAATTGCCATTGACAAAACTATGATCAAGACTTGTACATATTTGACAACATGATGTGGAAATTATGAGTGTCCTCTCTGATGATATTTCAACATATATGGTGTTGCCTGTGGTGTGAAAGATACTTATCAAAAGTATAGGTTCTATTAATTTCGTTGCATTGCTGCACATTTTTGCTTGTCACATTGTGTCTGGTGCGTAGCGGCCTCTACTGTCATTTATTTTTTATTTTTTATAATATATAATATTTACCTTTTACTTTTTTTGGTGTAAAAAACACTAAGTATTAAAGAGAGCAATATTGGTTCAATACTGAAGCCTCATGTATCCCTAAATGTAAGAATACATGAGGCTTCAGTATATATTATAATCCCTTCTCTTATGAGGTTAACATATAACAGTGTCTATGATATATTTGTGTGAAGAAATTACACATAACAACATTGAAGATGAGAAAAAAGAGAAACCGTTTAAGAGATCAGTAAAATAAGGAATAAGGTATGTCCTCCAGGGGGAACTGTTGTAACAGGTTTCTTTTAATTATAACGAATAACTAACCCAACATTTTCTTCTTGGGATTTTCTTGTCTGTGCTCTGTATGATGTTTTATATGTTTTGTACTCTATAGTTATTCCTTACACTAAAATGTAGAACATCTATTTTATCTTCCTACTCAGCAATAAGCACCTTTTTCATTGCTGACTACCGTTATTCATTATTTCTACTTAACTAGGGAACTCCACAAGTCCTGGTAAAAACAGAAAATCTAGAGAATTTCTAGTTCACAAACTAAGAAATGAAATTCCAAGGCAATAATTAGAATGAAAACTCATAAATGTTAACAGTAACCAAAATAATTTAAAAAATCAACAAAAATAGCTATGTACTGTAATATACTGTATATACTGAGAGCATAAATACTGTATAATTCCTCTCTAAAGACCACAGTCTACATGACTAGCCTACAACCCACAAAAAGATAATGCTTAGTACTTCACTGTGGTTCATGGGAGTATCCACCTTTCCAACTACAGTATGGCGGTCCATAGACAACCATTATTAAGACATTTCTGTGACGTTACCCTTTGATTTTTTGATTGATGGGTTGTGTGGCTTTGAAGATAAGGAGAGTTCAAGGCAGATATAGTGTTGATTAATGAATCATTTGTGCTGTGAATCTGCAAAAATGTTGATTCGTCAATGAAACCACAGTCAGAACAATTCAACAGAAAAGCGAATGCCATTTTATTACGCAACAATCATTTCAACAATTAGTTTAACTTAGAAAAGGGTTTGCAATTTCAGTTTAGCATTTCATATTGTTTGCTAAAAGTAATACAATTATACATTAAAATAATGTAAAAAAAAGTTTTCATAATTACAAATTGTGATAAAGCTTATTTATTTACAGTACAACTTTGAACACAGATCTGGGTTCCTAAAACTTTGGTGGATAAAGCACACTCGGCAACAAAAGATGGGTTTAAACAGGACGGTACATGTATGTTTATTTGTTCCGTTGTGTCCCTTTTCCAATTGAAACACAGTTTCTTTTAACAAACAATATAAAACAAATATAAATCCTAGCTCCTGTTTTGTATCTCTAACTAAAACTTAACAGGATCCCTAACTTATTACTATTATTATATATATTATTCACAAATCACAGATGTAATATACTTTGTTTTAACGTACACCGTATTCTGTAGCTTTACACAGGCAGCTCTTGTCTTTTAAACCTGTCCTTCTATACCAGTCTGGTGTGTTAAATTATGAACCGGTGTATTAGTTTAACTGGTTGCCAGTCAATCAGTGTTCTTGGATAGCTATGGCATTCTGGGAGATGTAGTTTTGCATTCCTAATTTAAACAGCAAGAACTACATTTCTTTTTTTCAACCCACATTTTTTAATGCCTACTTTGCATTCCTGCGTACTATTCAGGGTCCTATTTATCTCCCTTCTACAATTTTATCCCATATTCTACCACAAAATCAATGTCCACATAAACACCCCCCTTCTAATTTTTATTTCACATATCTTCTGGACAGGTTCAGGAACAAGAGCAATTTCATCATCACTTTATAAATCTCCATCAGTTGCACAGCTGTTAGATTTAAACTCAGCTTTTGCATTTCTTTCCTCGCTTTAACCACTGTTCAAGCAAGCTTACAGCCCACTTACGTACTTCTCGAAAACCGATTGCTGGCAATGATATTTAGGTCTTCATCTGTTTTAGGTTTGGCAAAACTATCAATAACTTTACTCTCCATTCCCAGTTCACATTCCTTTGTCTTTTGCATTTTTATTTTTCTAGTGCCACTTTCATGTTCTGCATCTGAAACATAGTCCTCGCTACTAGCTTCACTTACAACAAAGATAAACTCTGAGGAACACATGACAACATTGCCGCAATGTGAGAGGCAAACATTTTAACGGTCTGAACTAAGCTAACAAAGGAGTGAAAACCAAATCCAATTACCAAATTAACAATCAATTGAATCTTGTTATTAAACAAGTATCAACTAGGAAGAGATATTTTAAGTGGCACAACAATGATAAGTATTGAATCGGTAAGAAAATAATCCACAGTTTCTCATGCCCAACAGCACTAACAGTAACAGTGAATTATTTTTACAGATTCAACACTTATCATTGTTTATCTTGTACATGGTAAATGGCACAACAAGGAGGAACTATTTAATTCATTCTGATTAGGTGTGGTTGAGTAATGTCCATAAACCGTGAAACAACCAAAGACACCAATCAAAGACAGACTGTGTGTGAACATGAGAACTATGGAGGGTTCTTTTGTCTATTAAACAATATACACAAATAACAGAGAAAAAAAGCTCACAGACAAACTTATGCAGAATTAAAATGAAACTGATAGTGCTCAACCATTTAAAACTTGAAACTGAGCCAACAAGTCTAAAAAATGTACAAAGTGCTCAACCATTTAAAACTTGAAACTGAGCCAACAAGTCTAAAAAATGTACAAAGTAAACTAGTTTGTCAGGTTCACATGGTAATGTCTGTCTCACACTATGATTCATAAGAGAACGCAAACATGGCCAAATAAACTGATTCTCAAACTTGGAATTTCCCCATGAGTACAGAATAAAGGCAGATAAAAATAATTCAGTGTTAGGTTGTTATGGACGCAACATGTCACTTTTATAGCTACTCTGCAAGATGCCAACAAGTCATCAAGGCAACTCTTATATGTGAAGCAATACACTCTTCACAAGACCACTATAATATAATAAGACATCTCATGCAGGAAACAAATTTTACCAGCTTTAAATCTAGAAGTATGGACATGGCTAAGCGTTATTCCTGATTCCCCAATGTAATGAATTTCCTCCTAGTGGCTGATGAGTGAGACACGAACCTGGCATTGCAACTCCCTGAGTCTACTGTAGGTGGACACTTGGGTTTACCCTTGAGGACAAGCTTTGACTAAGCAAGGGGAAAATGTAGTGAATCTCCTCCAAGCAACTGATTTAATAATACTGACATCACCATGACTTGCCTCTCGACTAAAGAGCTCGTTTTTTAGTTGAATGGTAAGACGTTCATCTTTAGACCGTATGGTTTACAGTTTGTGACTTGCCCTTGCCTTTCTGTTCAATTCAACGGGCTGAGATGCCAATTCACATTGCATAACACATTTAACACAGATAGAGTAGGTGAACTCCAGAGCAGAAAACTATTTAATAAAACAGTGCATTCTTTTCTTTTGGACTTGGCAGTTGGCTGACATTCACAAGGCAGTAATTGTTATTGATTTAATTCCCACACAGTTGAAATATGTAACAAGTCTTGTACTTTACTGTAACCCCTGGCAACCTTACACCAAAACTCCATGTATGGGAAATGGGTTTTTTTATGTCAATAAAAATTGTACTAAAAATATCTTCCTAGTTGTCAGTGCTTGTGACTCACAGTACAGTATATGTAAAGTTTAAGCAGATGTTGCTTGTTTTTGCAGTTTGTGTTTTTACCACAAGTGAATTATTGACTTTAGTGGAATTCACTGAAACGCTCATTAAATTTGAGGCACCTCTTTCAACTGAATGGGGGCAACCCAGAAAGCAACCAAGCTTTCTCGTAATCCCGAATAGTTGGCAAGAAAGATATGAATCTGCATAATAAGTGATAACAGTTTGACATCAGCACATCATTGAAACTTTGAAACTTTACTTAGAACATCTGAAGAAGAGAGGAGTGTGCATTCTAAGTACACCATATTTCACATTTCTAAAGGGGATATTCATGTTTTGCATACTGAAGAAATATTAGGCCTTTATTTGAACCATCCTCTCTTACCTGTACACTCCAGGAGTACAGGAGGATAATGACATTGGGGCATTTTACCCACTCAAGAGGACTGTTTTACCCACTCAAGAGGACTATTTTGGGAATTTTTCCTTTGTATAGTAAACTGCTGGTCCACAGGTTTCTGGGTAGGCACTGAGGAGGATTAGTCACACCAGTGTATATGCTTGTGATAGACAGTTAGAGTACAGTAGGCTTGGCAGGGTGGCCCTTCATTTTGTATGGCCTGTCTGCATCAATAAAAAAATGTATTGTACAATTAGCTATGCCTCTGCATGAGTCATTGTATCCCCCAAATTGTTACAATATGATGCATTGTAACAAATTAACAACCTGTGAAGAGTGTACATGAAAAAGCATTAGAAATTTGGCTGGAGTCTAAATTACTTAGTCTAGTTACATTACTGATCAGTTTAGCACAAAAAAAACATTGTTCATGAGAAATCGCTCAAATTAAATATTCCTATTTTTTAAGTAACAGGGAAGAGGAGGCCTTGGTCTCTGTTCGGTTCCTGAGATGGCACAAAGCAGCTCCAGCTGAAAGGAGGAAGTTGGTAGTTACCAAAGTACAACAGCAGGAGTAGAGGATGATGTGTGTCAAGGTGTTGTAATATAAGGTAATATTGGCTGGCAAGACCTGTGGACAATGGAACAGAGGGGTATCAGCATCCTAATCAGGTCCACATATGATGTTCTTTCATCACTGCAGAACCTGTGTGGGTAGGGGAGAACCCTGCATGTCCTTTGTGTTCATCACCGGCTACCCTGAAGAAGATTCTTATAGGATGTAAGGTGGCCCTGAGCCAGAGTTGTTTCACTTGGGAGTCCATGACCAGGTGCTGCTATGCTTGGCATTAGCACTGGAAGAACAGTGTAATAAGATCAACAGCCCGCCGCCAATATCAGCAATACCTGGCAACCAGAGAACGACATTCCTTCATCCAGGAGAGTAACCCACAGGAAAGGTTATTAGAACTAAGATTCGCCTAGGACAATTGGAGGCTGCTAGAGATTGGAGAATGTAGACAGATGTTGGCCAGTGCCTTATTTTCCCACCCGAGATTGCTACAATTACCCGTTTGCCTGACATTGTCTTGTGCAGCTAACAGTACCATGGGAAGAAACTCTGGTATGCTCAAGTCGGAGATTTCAGTGTAACGGAGTTTCGCCTCCTTTCTAGATGACCGACTTCCTTTTAACCCAGGGAATGAATTGTCAGGCCAACTAGTCCAGGGTACTCTGTTCCCTTTACTTAGCACCCTCACAGGTCGGGAGGGACATTTACCAACAAGAATCATTCTGTTTCTGTCACACATCAGGATCCTTTTTCTCAACTAAATGTGATGTCAGTTTTGTTGGAGTTCATCTCTGGTGGCTGTGAACTATTTCATGTGAATATATAAAAGTGTTATCATTTTTGATAGAAAGATGATGCTTGCTTTGTACGCTATGAGAAAATGTGGATAACTGTGGAAGGTCCCTTACTAATATAAAGATAATGTGAATGATCTAGCTTATATTATGTCTATGGCAAGACAAAAAACAGATTTCAGTAATTACAACAATAACCACTCAGAATGATTGCATGGTCGAACATGAGTGAAAAAAAATGTATTAGAAATGAAAACTGCAAAATGATCAAGGTAGGAGGGAAAATGAGACTGAAGAAAATATGGGTTGATTTTAATTCCTCAGAGACTGCATCTTTAAAAAAAAACAGTGCTCTCCATGTAATTACTAACAGGTATGATTAGGATAATAGGAGAACATGGTGCAGTAAAGAGAAAGCATGTTGTGAAGCCCTATGGGTTAAATCGATAAGACTTAGGGAAAGCTGATCTGTAGTAATCCTGCAGTCATTAATACAACCATTGAGTACAGTGAAACATACAGCTCTTAGTCATCAGATATCCCAGAGACCTGGCTCGTTAACAGCACCCATCCGCTATTTCATTAGAGGCCACGAAACAAAGGCAGCCCTTGTCTGAAAGTGTCCTTGAATGGGCAGAAGCTGGCCTTTCCAGCACACTTCCCCTTGTCTCCTTAGAGGGGATAAGATTTCAGGATGTGAAGTGGCAAATTGGAGCTGTGGCAATGAATTCAGGATGGTGGATCAAAAGACAAGGCTTCTCTTTTCTCCCTCGGCAGGGCTTTGTTGTTACCGATGATGTCACATGTTTAGACAGGCTCAAGTAGAAATTGTGCAAAAGAATGCTCCAGAATTTACTGTGTTATAATTTTTAAGTATATTAAGTGCCTGTTTGTGATTAGTCACACCCTGAAGAAACAGAACAGAAGGTCACACTTATACCATGTTTCCATGAACCACTTGCTTGAGTTGCCCCCCCACACCACCATTTCCATGTTTTTAAATTACTCGAGTTGGCTCCCAATTCAGACGGGAGCTCGAATTCTCTGGTCCAATTTCACTCCTCCGGCTGGCCTGAATTCTATAGTCTGAATTCAGAATGTGAGGAGATTAGATCACTAAATGTCAACCAAAAATGTTTTTGGGGGCGGGAACATACCTTATAACAGGATATTTTGGCTGAAATTAAATTCGGCGGATTTTCTGCCTTGGGTGTTTTTCACTTAGCAAGTTCACAAAGAAAAAATCCAACGCAGTTTTGCATTTATATTTTTAATTCCAAAAAGATTCAACTAAATGTTTACTTAATGAAATCTGCCTGCTAAAAGAGTGTCTCATTTACAGTAACTCGTTATACTAGCATCTAATGTCACTGCAGTAACTTGGAGAACAACAAAGAAGGCCTTCTAATCAGTTAGAACTAGCAAGCACTGGTAATTTATTTTTACATTTTGTTTTGTTTTTGATGCCTGCATGGTGGGTGCCTTTAGTAATATCTACAATGTATCAACAATAACAATCAATCATTTTGTTACAGACTTTCTAACAAGTCTGGCATAAACAATTTTGGCTGTTACTTAATGAAACCCTTGTAAAAAAAAAAAGAACACCACAAAAAATGCTTAACATAAAACAGAACAGTCCTACATCAGTAGCAGGCACAGTTTACACTGCCTCTGGGTTTCTGATTGCATCATCAATTCCACATTTTTTAAATCCATTGATGGAAATGTCCGGCCTACTTTTAACGTTTTCAAGCAAATTGTCTTCATCACTGCCATTCTCATATCCACTTTGATATCTGAGACATTATTTCCCTTGTCTAGTGCTTCTTTCCCTGTTCGGCATACCAGTCTACCAGAGGTATATGTACTGCATGAAACAAATGTGAAAGAATATCTAGATGGATTTATATTTTAAATCATTACAATTTGACTGTAATACCCTCTGCAGCAAATGCACATCTTGACCTTTAACTCGCAAGTATTTCCTGCCCAACTCATGATAATACATGATTATTCGGGTAACTCGGAAAAGCATTGAAATGCCTCCTTTTTCACCAACGAGTTGTCCATCGAGTTCTGGGAGAATTCAGACCAATTCGAGCGCACTCGAGTGGACTCAAGTTGGCTGTCCATGGAAACGGGTAATAGTTTTAGGCATTATTCCAAAAACTTGTGTAGAATAATGTAAGATGGACTGATGTTTTCATTCTTCATGTACATTTTGTGACACTGTTTTCAATACATTTGAATTATCCTTAATAGTAAAGCGGACTTGAAACTGCCTATAATTGTTGCCTAAAATACTTCCAATTGAATCTATTTTTAAGAAACAAACTTCCGACGTTTTTCTTTTTTTGCTTTACAATAGCAATAATACCATATAATGCGGCATTATTTGGGAGAGCATTTTCCAATTCAATTAACAATTAGCTGGGAAAAAGCTTTTTTCATGCAAATTAGATGTGCAGAAAATAATATCATTTCAGCTTATTTACCACAAATAAGCAAACAAAACACAGGGACAAAATTAAAATATTTGTTAACTCACAGTTTTGATGGTGGAATCACACACGTGTATTAACACTAGCACCGCCATTGCCGCTTTTTGAACGGCTTTTGCAATTCAAATTTAAATATCTCCGCGTATAGGAATATCTTGTGCATGTCCGTTCTTAAGTGTTAAATATTTGAATTAAATACCCATATGGTGTTTCAGCTGCAGAATCGTAAAAATGAATAAGTTATAAGCACTTTCTTCTTCAACCGCCAGACCCACAGTTTATGCGGCATATTGAAATCAATACAATATAGCTAACAATTTAGTCTGGGCTTTGTAATAAAATCAAAGTCATTGTGAAAGAACTTATTATAATCCTGTTGAGAGCTTGAAACACTAATGAAAGTAATTCTACACATTTATTATTATTATTATTATTATTATTATTATTATTATTATTATTATTAATTTTATTAGCAGTTGTAAAAAAATATACACATTGAATCACAGTACAGTGTGCTATACAGTAGCTACGCTACTTTCTTCTCTTCTGCCTGTCCTCTGAATCAGCTCAGCACTGTCATTTGTAATTCAATCTTGAGAACGTTGCAAACCCAGGTGTTGTGATCAATGCCTTGATCAGTCACCTATTGATCATCTATGCTAATTCTATTGTATTAGGTGTAGGGCTGGCGACAGGCTGGCTGGTGTTAGCGTTTATTAGACTCTGCTGTGGGCACTCCAATTCATTATTATCTGTATACTGACTGAGAGGATTGCTCAAAGACGAATACTGAATACGGAAGAAGTTTTACAAGATTTGGCTGAAGGAGATTCTGATGGCAGGGTGAGTGATAACGACAGCGCGCATCCTGGGTTGTCGAAACCAGCAGTTCCGAAAGTAAAAGTGAGGACACCGAGCCAGATTTACCTGCAGGTCAAACACACCAAGTGCCGAACAGGAGGAGAGAGAGAGGTCGTGGTCGTGGTCGTGGTCGTGGCCGTGGCCATGGCAGATCCAGATCCAGTACTGGAGAAACAGCTGCTGTCCCTGTGGCTCCTCCTGCATCTGCCGCTTCAGTACCACCAGCACCAAAGACAACTACACCTGCTGCATCAGCTTCTATAAGCGTAATTCAGAAGACGGGCAAAGACGGGACAGTTTGGAAAATTATAAATCCTGGTGATGAGGCTTTGAAAAAACGCACATGTTTTGTCTGAAGCTTCAGACCCAACGCCGCACACAAAACGAAACATAGATACCCCACTCAGTGCATTTCTGTTGTTGATCTCTATGCAGCTGCTGCTTCACATTTAGTGCTGAACCGTGGCAGAGACACAGTTGAATGTTGACCCCTGGGAACTGTCTTTGGAGGAATTACAAGCTTCCATTGCAATCCTGTATGTGCGTGGCGCATATGCGGGCAAAAGCATTTATGTGGCGAGCTACTGGTCACAAGAGTGGGGTCTTCCCTTCTTCAAGGAAACAATGTCACAGAATCGCTTTTGGGAAATCCTGAGATTCATACATTTTGATTTGAGAACAACAAGAGCAGCCTGACTTATTACAAACAAATTTGCCATGGCATCAGACGTTTGGGACAGCTTCATCACAAATAGCATTGCCTGCTATAAGCCTGGACCTAACATCACCGTGGATGAGCAGATGTTTCCCACAAAGGTACGCTATCGCTGGACACAGTACATGGCCAACAAACCAGACAAGTTTGGCATCAAATTCTGGCTTGCAACTGACGTGGATTCCAAATACCTTGTAAAAAATTGTTGTGCTGAGGCTGATGGAGCCGTACTTGGGCAAAGGACGAAATGTCACCACTGACAATTTTTTTACTTCTCTCCATTTGGGCAGGGAGTTGAAGAAAAAAATACACCTTGGTAGGGACTGTGAACAAGGCAAGATGAGAGTTACCACCAACAGCTCAAGCCGTGTGCGCCCCCCTGCACTCCACTACACTCCTCAGGCAGAACGACTGTGCCACCCTGAGTGTATACAGGTGTAAGAAAAATACAAAATGTGCTTATTCTAAGCTCTCTGCACAAATCATCAAGACTGATGCTAAATGAAAGCCAGAGACTGTATGGCACAGCTGTATTCTGTCAAAGGTGGTACTCGCAGGTGACCTGTGGCTGTTTTTTATAGTGTTTTGGACCGGGCAGCCATCAACGCTTTGGTTTTGTAGAAGGAGTGCACCGGCAACACAATCACTCAGAGTGACTTCATTTTGCAGCTATCTTTGGAGCTATGGCAGAAACATTTTGATAAGACACGGTGTAACAATCTACCTTTGACCCAAAAGGCCAACACAACATTCCCAGAATAAGAATCGGTTACTACCAAAAACTCCTTAAAAATGACATAAAGAGTAGATGGCAGAAAGGCAGATACACAGCAAAAATAGGATTGCTAGGTGCAAAACATTTAATTTCAAAAACATCTGTCCAACACACACAGATTACCAAACAATTTTATGACCCACAGTACCTCGGGTAGCTGCTGACCCATGCACATAAAACCAAGTTGAAACAGAAATAGGACGGTGGTAAATCTACCAGTAAGCCTACAGAGGCAACAAATAAATAGAAAATAATGTCCAGTAGAAATGTCTCAAAATAGTAGTCCAGTATCATAAACAAACAAACAATAGAAAAAACCCAAAAAAATCCAAATTCAGTTTGTAATCCACCATACAAAAATAAAGTAAAAAGAAATGAGACAAACATCCGCCGAAAAAAAAAAAAAAATCAGTTCGGTCTCACCGGTCTGTGTGGTTGTCCAGGAGTACTCCAGAAAGACAACATAACGTCCAAAAAAAACACTGCTGTAATCCAAAGTCCAATGGAATGTCTTGTTTTCCTCCAGGAAATAGCAATGAAAAAAATAAGTGCCAGCAACGTTTGCTAAACGAAGAACATCGTCTAAAACTGTAAAAAACTAAAGCTAGATAAAACATAGTATACATCTTACTTTATACAGTTTTGCATTAACACATCTAAGTTTAGCAAACCTTCAGCAGCAAACTAACCAGAGCCCAAACTCCCAACAGGAAAAGGTGCCGTCCCATAGTGCATTAGTGCAGGGTTTATAAAGGTCAAGGTTCTCCAACATATTTAAAGGGGCAACGTTTCCTAAAACCCACTCTTAAAAGGCTAACAGTAAGCATACATTGAAGTATCATATATTCTGACTTTAAACAACACATTTTGAATACCTGGCCAGGCTAAAAAGAGGTGCGCTTAAATGGACCACTTATATAATATTTACTTTTGTATGACAGGCGTCACAACGGAAGCCGTCTGGCAAATGCCCCTCAACCTTGAGCCAGCGCTGCGCCCACTGGCACACGGAATAAAAGACAATGCCAGGTTGCTAAATGCAATAAAAACAGAACTTTTGATGTCTGCACCCGTTGGATTCACTACTAGCTTTGAAGAAGTGAATAAGAGACACTGTGTTTATATTATTCACTTCAGAATCTCTGTGGTTTAAGACCATTTATATCTGCTGCTATTAATAGAGAAACTCATAATGTTTGTAAAGATCTTGGTATTCTTCGTTCCTAGCCCTGTCAGCTTTTTGACAGTTGTTTAGCCTCCTGTGAGGTGATTATTACCTCTAGAAGGAAACCAAATAAAAGGCCACGCAATACCTTTTGCATGCTAATCTACGTACCGTTTTGTTAGTAACCCCTGCCCCCCTGGGACCACTTCTTTACGATAATTTATCCTCCACCCGGGTAGCCCTATTTAATGGGCGGTCTATTTCCAACAAGTCTTTGGGGTGGTGGCTTGGCTGTTCTTTATCACTCTTTCCTTCCTTTTATAGTTTCAAAGAGAAAATCCTATAGTAGTTTTAAACTAATTGTTTTCCAACTTTTTTTTCCCTCACTGATTATAATTATTCTTATCTATCGGCCACCCAAGAGTACTTCAGATTTTTTGTCAGAATTTTCTGACCTAATATCTGAGTGGGTCTGTGAATCACACAGAGTATTAGTCCTTGGTGATTATAATATTCACTGGGGTTCTCACAACCCTCTCACTAGGTCTTTTTCTGCCACACTTGATTCTTTTGGGCTTTTTCAACACGTCTTGCAACTGACAAATAATAAAGGTCACACTCTGGACTTTGTCTGTTCTCTCAATGTTACACTATCTGATTTGTGTTGATCATTTTCCATTCTCTGATCACTCTCTGGTCTCTTTCGAAGTGCCTAACAATTTTTCACTTCTTAAAAAGTGCAGCAGTCACTCCACGACTAGAAAAGCCTTTGCTTCCTAAAGATGACCTAGCCAACTTTTGCCCGATATCCAATCTCCCATTTGTTTCCAAGTCTTTCAATCTAGCTTCAGAAAGGGTCACAGCACTGAAACTGCTCTTCTGGGAGTCAAAAATGATTTCAGAATGAGCATTGATCAAGGTGCCTTGTCCATACTCATTGTATTAGATCTGTCTTGATACCATTGATCATGGAATACTCCTGGAGAGCCTTGAAAAGAAAATTGGAGTTTCTGGTATGGCATTGGCCTGGTATAAGTCCTACTTCACTTCAACATACCCAGTTCCGATCTGACTCCACCATTGTTAATCGGGGGTTCCTCATGACTCTGTTCTGGGCCCAGTGCTTTTCTCAATTTACATGCTGCCTCTACGATCCATTTTTAAAAGGTTTGAGATTGACTTTCACCTCTACGCAGTCCCAAAGCTTGGACTTTCCAGGATAAATGACTGCCTGTGTGAAGTGCAATCATGGATGTCATGAACCTTTCTGAAGCTCAACTCGGACAAGACTGAAATCCTGCTCCTCAGTACTCAACAGAGGTTGCAGGAAACATGGCCATTTCTCCCTCTCCAAATATGAAAAATCTAGGAGTCATCTTTGATAGAGACTCAGTTTTAACAAGCACATTAATAATACTGTAAAAATGTCCTATTATCATCTTTGAAATATAGCAAGACTTCAGTCAATGCCGTCACAAGGAGATGTTGAAATGCTCGTCCATGCATTCATCATGTCAATACTGGATTATTGCAATTTTCTTTTTTCCAGTGTTAGCGATTGCACCTTGAAAAATCTTCAACTGCTTTAAAACTCTGCAGATAGAGTTCTTACAAGGACAAAATCAACTGAGCACATCAGCATCACCCATGTCCTGAAGTCTCTACACTGGCTCTCTGTGAAATTCTGCATTGACTACAAAATTCTGCTACTGGTGTATAAATCATTGCATGATCTGACCCCAACCTATCTGTCTGACTTAATTGTCCCTCATGCTCCAAAGCGCACTTTGTGCTCATCTAGCGCAGGAATGTTACAGATCCCTAGAGCTAATCTCAAAACATTTGACTCTAGAGCTTTCTACTGTTATGCACCAAAAGCCTGGAAGGTCTTCCCAGATGAAATTCGACATGCAGGCTCAACTCTTTCTTTTGGTCGGCTACTGAAAACCCATGTGTTCAGAGCTGCCTTTAACTGTTACTGTCCCATAGTCTTTTTATGTGAAGCACTCTGTGATGTGAACACATGAAGGGCGCTGTATAAATGCAAGATAGATAGATAGATAGATAGATAGATAGATAGATAGATAGATAGATAGATAGATAGATAATGGACTGAGGGTATTGTCTATATCTTACCTTTTGTGCACTTTTTTTCCTGTCAGCTACTCAGCTGCTTACCCAAATTGCTGTCATGCTTTGCTGCCAGTGGAAATACTGAAGTATTTTTCAACTTTGCTAAAGTCAAAATACTTACTCAGTTTAACACAAAATGCTGGGTTTGCCAAAGATGTCCAAAGTAAACCCTTATAAAATCAACTACACAACATAAAATGTTGATCCTCTCAAAGGAAATAATGAACATCCCATTCTTCAGTGTGGGTTATCCTTAGAATTATCGTTAAATGAATACTGATATGGTTAACTGCTGTAATTTGCAGCAAACCTGCAGTGAAACTCCTAGTTTTATCACCAATATTGAAGGCTGTTCCACAGCCATCTACAGGGAATACATTACAGGCTGGTAAGTGAGAGATGTGAGTTGAACGTTCTTAAGCGCAAGTGTCCAAAAAACAAACAAACTGTAATTCATTTGACATTTAATATTATTGTTTTACAAGCTCTATAATTACAAACACAGACAACCCCTGCTCTTTTGCATAGTGGTTTGGTGTGCGTGGTCGACGCTTTGTGTCCAGCTTCCACATGTTACATTGGATTTCATAGATTGTCAAGGCTAAAGTGGGGAACAGTGTAAACAGGCAGTGTTGTGTGATGCACTGCCATTACATAGTCTAACACCTGTCAAATGAGATGAGGTTAGAAGCTCTATAACCATGAATGCAGACCGATGCTTTTACAAAGTGGTTCAGACGCTTGCTTGTGGTGTGCATGGTCATCGATTCCCGCCCAGCCTCAGTCCTGTTACACTAAGACATCTTAAGGTGCTTGACTTGACCACCTGCAGTACGACATCACCTACTGAAGACTGACAGAACTGGGAGCATACCTGATATCTTGTATAATTCCACTGAGAGGGTACATAATGGCTGAAAGAACGACCTCCCACGGTGGCATGTTTGACGCATAAGAAAACCTCAGACAGCATTCTGGAATGTAGAGGGTTACAAGAGTTTACGGGTTTTATTTTGGCCTGGTACCCGCTACTAAAAACACCACTGGGTAAATCCAATTCTTAAAGTTTACAATTCAGCACTAGGTTTGTATAGCAGTGCAGATGATGAATACATAAATAGAATAATTGAAGTGACCCAGTGCTTTGCCCAGCTGAAGAACCAATAGATACACTGAGACTGGATCTTGGTTGCTCATGGGACCACACACACATTCTCCCATCAGGCACTATAGGACTTTCAAACTACACTACTTCTGAAGGGCATTCATCCTGGCACAAAAGCAAAATCGACACATAGGCAGTAGAACTATGACAATGAATGGAGTATTCAGCACAAAATGAGAGATCATTACATAACAAAAGGGGATAAGGAGTGATTAAATTGATGGTAAGAAAGAAGCTGTGATGGGTTTGATCACTTTCTTTTATATGTATGAAGTGCCTTTTCATGCACTGAAGAATTTAAATGTTGTTTAAAAAGGTAGTGTATTCCAAAACAGCCTGCTGAGACTGCAAGTAGGCAAATGTAGCAATCATAAACAAAATACTGAACACTATTTCAGTTGTTTTCTTCCTAATATGTTATGGCAGTTAAAAAATAACAACGTCCTGTTTCTGCCATAAGTATTTCTACACACCAAATTTAGAATGACCCAAGTTAAAACATCACCCTAAGAAAACATGTCACGGGTAGGGTGACAGCAATAACAAGTATACTAAAAGAACTTGAATATAAGTAGCCAATTACGCCACCTTGGGTTTCAGAAGGGCAACGACCTACGTGGCCAAGAAATCTTTTATTTATCCCTACACAGGTTCTTTTTGATCCCTGGGGTTCCGCACACACAACAACGGTAACAAATTAAAAATTAATAAAACAAACTTTATTAATTCTCCACAGGGTTAGGTTCACTTAAAAAAAATACACACAAAGAAGCTCCCACTAAACAAACAAAATTCATTATCTAAAAATACTACTTGGAGCTGCCCTCCCATGGGTAAAAACACTCAATTACTAATCACAGCAAATCCAACAAAGAAGATAAAATGCAATACTAATGCAGTTCATAATTAATAGTCCAGAATCCTGCAAAGGAATAGAAAAGTTCGAAGAGTCCAAAGCAGGGGTGTTACACTCCCCCACCATCCCTGCCTCAAATCGTCGTCCTCCAGGAGGCGCCACACCCGCCGGTACCATCCTCCAATCCGCCACCGACTCTAGAGAGGGGAGATCCCGGGGAACCTGGGAAAGGTCAAAAGTAGCTTTCAGGAAGAGAAAATACAGGTAAGTAAGTTCACAATTCCTCCTAAATCCAGCAAAGCTGGTTACTTCCTTTTAGCTGAACTTGCGCCCTTGCGTGTCTCCACCTCTTTATCTCCCAGCCTGGATGGAACCTGCGTTGCCGCTACTCTCTCCTGGTCTCTGGAACCGGTAAGTATCGCCGTCGCCAACTGCCCCCAGTGATGCCTCGGAAAAGTGCACACGGTAAGTAACTGCTGGACTCCTCTCAGTTGCACATGTTAAATATGAATTCGCCCAATGAATGTAATAAAGAAAAATACTACCCACCTTGCTTGTGTCTTTTCGAGTTCCTAGTACCGTATCGCCCCAACCGAGCCTGCTGCGTTCGTCCCGGTAAATAGTCCACCAATCTCGGAGAGCAGCACGAAGAGGGAAAACACAAAACAACAAGGAGCCACACACAAAAAGAAAATACCGGGGCTACCACAACATAACCCGCGGTGTGGTCTCCAAATAGCTCTCACACCTATATCCAGTCAATAAAAATTCTATAAAAAAAACAACCCTTTTTCACCGTCCTTCTTTATATAATAATAGTTATGCGCCAGGTAGAGTCAAATAAGGAGCAATTTATCAACTGGGAGAAAGGTAATACAGCCAAAAAAAGAAACAAAAAAAAAACAAACAATCGTGACAAAGATAAACAAAACACAGTCCCAATCCAACCATAAAGAATACAAAGTCCCGAAACAAATGGCTGCATTACCTGTACTCCAATGAAGTCCCAATATCCAAAATGACGTTTACAAAGCTCCCGTTCATATTCCACACCGCCACTCTTAATTCTTTCTTCTTCCAAATACCATTTCCTCAGAGAACCATCCTTCCATGCCTCCAAGGCTCTCCCTGGTGCTTACACTTCCTGGTTCTCTAGCCACCCCCTTTATACAACCCCTTCCCCGTGCTCACTCAATCACCAATCGTGCAGTATGCTTAAGGCGGGACCTATTCAACAGTGCTAGTGAAAGTGCAGTGGGGTAACACAGACAGAATTTCAGTACAGCAGATTCAACAAAACAGTCCACAGTGCACACAGTGAAAAAAACAAAAATTATAAAAACACAAACGCGGTTCGTCACCTGTGACAAACATACTACCCCCCTGGTCTTGATGTGCTTGACTTGACTACCTGCAGTACCATTACTGTATCTCTTTTTTTTTATCCCACATACCACAGGGATTGTAATAGATGTTGTATCTATTAGACGTGTATCCATATGCCTATATGGGTGGAAACAGCTTCCTAATAAAGTAAATGGTTTCTAAACCCCAGCGTACCCCAGGTGTGCCCTAGGGTGCACGTTTATCTGACTTTTACTTTGAGAAACATGTTTCCAGAAAGATTTTTGCCTTTGGCCAAACCAGAAACATTCTGTAAGCATGTGACTCATTGATCATGTGACTACGCAGGATGATGTCACAGACAGATGTTAAAATCAATCTTTGTATTGCTATGTTGATGTGTACGTAGACAGACCATTTCTTTATTACACATTATCACAGCGCCGTGACTCCATGTTTTACTCCAATTTCAAACCGTATAGTGAACCCTATAAATGGTTTCTATCTTTTCAAAATATAATCAGATTACCTGTTTTTTAGTGAGTGTTAAATAGATCACCACCTTGAATTACAGTAGGGAGGGTTATAAGAGTTACTTGATTTTATTCTGAGCAGGTTTCCATAATTGGTAATTGGAGCTAATCCTGAGTGCTAGCAAGGTCAGGTTGAAAACTCAGTTACTAAATGTAATCTTTCTCACTCAAGGAGGGTTTCTTGGAAGGCTTTTAGAACCCACTGCACAACTGGGATTAAACAACTCAATTATGTTTTGCTATAAAGATAAATAAGACTTGTATTGCAACTTGGTTGTTTTAAAAAAAAAATGTAAATAGGAATCATATCCATTGTTCCATAAGCATACTGATTGACTGCCGTAGGTCATGGCATAAAAAAAGACAGTAGTTGAAAATGTAACTTTAGTTTCTTATAGTTTTAGCTTGGCATTCATGATTAAATGTATGTATGTTATGGGGTCCACGAATGGCTCACACGGTAAAAGCTGTGTGTTGTGCAGGGTCATAAAGTAAGGGGATGCAGGTTTGTGTCCTGGCTGTGCAAAGTCACTGGTCTTCATTGGGGATTCCAAAGGGGGTGTTGCATTGGCTGTGGCTCTCCTTTGCGTTAGGAAGATAAAACCAGCATGGACTGTTTTTCCTGGTTGAGTTACAGCGGACCCTACAGCCAGGCACCTGGTCAGCTCAAGTGGACACCTGCAGGGCTGGCCTTTGTCCTTGCCAACATCTGCTGACCTTCAGCTATCCTGGGATGTTGTGAAGAATTGCTGCAGTGAGGAAACGTAATTGGAATTTAACTAAATTGGGAGAAAATAATAAACAAAGAAGAAATAGTATGTATGTTATATCATCTACTGCAGCCCCTGTTCACAAAGCATTAACTGATAACTTTAAAATCAGTTTAAATTAAATAAAATCATTTTTGATATTCACTAAAACAAATCTAGACTGTTGAGCTTTTTAATAGATGTTGTGGGTACCAAATACTATTTTTCTTAACATAATAGCTAGAGATTTGTGAATGGATCATATGTTTCAAGTTATAAGTGGCAGAAAATGCAGACAGTAAAGAAACATGCATCAATCAAATATATACTTATTCTCATTGGGAAATATACTGGGGATATTTTAAAACTTGGGATGATAAAACAGTTGGTTTATATAAGTTCATTCTGGAGAGTAACAGTTTGAAAAGTATCTGCTTCACATAAAGGTTAATAAACATACAAATATTACCAGGGAAGGTCTTTGAAGTAAGGAGTATAATAGCCTATGCACTTCCTATCCACAATGTTCAATAAGTGGGTTTTCTTCTTCTGATTCAATCATGAAATACCTGCCCATTTGTAATCTTTGCTAATGTAATAATGTAGTGCTGTGGATCAATAGACTTTCCTTTTTAGAAATGCCTAAAATGGATTGCTATATATTTCACTGATGTATACACAATGTGGAAGGGTATCATTCAGTTACAGTACTTAGCATGTCTTTACTGAAAGTGAATCCCCTTGGATCTCCAACAAATAAAAAATGTATGACATGGCACGTTTCACTGTTGAAGCCTGTGTTTAAAATGATCAAGCCATTTGTATTGTAAATTATAATTGTTTTAGAATTTGTAATGATAACAGCAGCAATGTGCATTGTGTTCAAGAGGAGATAACAGTATTATGACACGTTTTTTGGTCTTTCCTTTTTAAGGTCCTGGATTTTGTTTAAAAAATGTCAAATATTTGTTACTTCTGCTCAGACTTCAGCAATATCAGCCATTTGGCTTGAAAATTGTCTGTTGTTGCTATGGACTCCATTTTTGTTGAGCATGTTCTGGGTTTTACTTAGAAATATAAGAATGAATGTCATGCTTTGATCACCTTTTGCATCACAAGATTGGTTTATTAATAATGAGAGAAATGGTTTGATGTTTCTAGTTTGTGTTATCTTAAAAAAAAACACAGAAGTTTATTAGCATCACAAATAAGTTATTGCATTATTGTAAGATTTAAGTCACAATTTATTACATATACAGTACCAGTCAAAAGTTTGAGTACACCTGCTTGAAACCAGGTTTTTCATGATTATCTATGACTTTAACTGTATAAACTTGTCTATAAACACTTAATATTTCATTATATGATACGTGTACTTATATAAGCTGATAATCACAAGTGAATTGCATTCAAAAATTTTATTTTTAAATGAAAATGTAAATCTTGTCAATTTCAATGAAATGATCACCCAAAGCAAGGGGATTTCAGTCTGAAGCCCAAGTCGGTTAAAAGTCTGAAATGTGTATAACACGGTGTTAGAACACTGGCCTAAGTATAAAAGTGTCTTTGTTAGATGTTCTTCGAGTTAACTAGCATGTTACCTAATTAACCTTTAGTCACCAATTATTGTTAACAGGTGAGGGTCCATGATTACTATAAATATAGGTAGCATTGGCACAAGTTTGTCATTCCTGAATGTAAGGGAGCAGAAAATGGCAAAATACGCTCAGTTAAGCAAAGAAAAAAGACAGTCTGTAATTACTTTAAGAAATGAAGGTCAATCTTTAAGACAAATCGCAAGAACTTTGCAAGTGTCTGTAACTGCTGTGGCCAAAACCATCAAACGATTTGAAGAAACTGGCACTCATGAGGACCGAATAAGGTCAGGTAGGCCAAGGGTGACCTCAGAATCAGAGAACAAGTTTATTCGAGTCACAAGTCTGTGAAACCGGCGATTAACTGCCCCTGAAATACAAGCTCAGCTAAATGCTACTAGAAGTACAGATGTTTCAACATCAACTGTTCAGAGGAGATTGCGTGAAATTGGCCTAACTGGAAGAATTGCTGCAAAGAAACCATTGTTAAGAGTGCAGAATAAGAGGAAGAGACTTGCCTGGGGCAAAAAACAAAGAAACTGGACGTTTGAGGAGTGGAAGTGGGTCTTATGGACCGATGAGTCAAAATTTGAAATATTTAGGTCCAACCGCCGAGTATTTGTAAGACGCAGAGACGGTGAGCGCATGAGTTCTGCATGTGTGGTTCCCACTGTCAAGCATGGAGGAGGCAGTGTCGTGGTCTGGGGTTGCTTTGCTGGTGACAGAGTTGGTGATCTTTACCAAGTCCATGGCAAGCTTAACCAGCATGGCTATCATAGCATACTTCAGAGGCATGCCATTCCATCAGGATTACGGCTAGTTGGGCAGTCCTTCATTCTTCAGCAAGATAATGACCCGAAACACACCTCAAAGTTGTGCAAGAACTATCTGGCGAAGAAGGAAAGTGAAGGACAACTCAATCTAATGACCTGGCCTGCCCAGTCTCCAGACCTCGATCCCATAGAACTTGTATGGGACGAACTGGACAGAAGACTGAAAGCAAAGCTACCCACAAGTGCCCCACATCTCTGGGAATTGCTGCAGAAGAGCTGGGAAGACATGTCGGGTGATTTCCTGCTGAAACTTGTTAACCGAATGCCTCGTGTTTGTGAGGCTGTTATTAAGGCAAAGGGGGGCTATTTTGAGGGATCCAAGATTTAGAGACAATTTTCAGTTTTCTTGAACATTGCTTTGATACTCCTTATGTTTTGTTTTGTATATTGTAACATGTGTTTTCATTTTCAAGTATTTACAGAAACGTAGACGACGTAAAACATTGTCAATTATGAAAAAAACCTAGTTTCCAGCAAGTGTACTCAAACTTTTGACTGGTACTGTACATATAAGATATGTATCACACAGAGTGCTTTTAGGAACAAAAAAAATACATTTTGATGTCCAGAAAACTGTTAAAGACTGTTGGCTTCTTAGTCAAGGAAAGCATCACACAAGCTTAAATATTCTTAAATATTACTGGCTGGTTTCACAGAACCTGATTAGCACTCGTCTTACCTAAGGTAACATTAGGTAGTTCAAGAACAGTGCTTATCAGTCTGTGAAACCAGACGTCCAGGATTAACACTTAAATTAAGTTTGTAAATTACAGTGTTTTAGATTTAATTTACAAGAACATCTTAAATTTACTTTAACAGAGTGTTGTACTCTGAACAGAACTCTAAATTTACTGAACAGAGTGTTGTACTCTGTTCAGTACAATTACATGCACAATAATCTATACAAAAGATCAAAAGATCGAGTTACGTTTGTAGTATTTAATGCTTAAATTGTATGGATCTGTACCATATGTTTCTTTATTACCGTAAATGCTACAGTCACTTCACTGAAACGTTATCAGGTGAATTTGAAAGGATAAATGTGTGGCACAAATGTGCAATGATCTGCAAAACTGCATCTTCAAATCTACTGGAATACAGATTTATTTCAGCCATATTCCAGCATCCTCCAATATTGCAGAAGTCATGTGCATATTTGGCCACACATAATGTATTATTTGCATGACAAACAACTTCCACATTATTATTATTATTATTATTTATTTATTAGCAGACGCCCTTATCCAGGGCGACTTACAATCGTAAGCAAATATATTCCTGTGCATGTGTTCAACATGTCATAGAGCTCATTCAAACTCATTAGGGAATAAAACATATGCTTTCGGATTGCCTACATAATTCTTGCAAAGTTCTTTCTTAACACCGATTTAGCACTGTTTTCTTCTTAAAGCCCATAATAGCTGAAACCCCTTTGTGTTTCTGAAATATTGACCTGTACGAAAAATAACACATGCTTGCATACAATCTATCAACAGAATTGAAACATTTATTAATACTTCATAAACAAATGAATAAATAATAACACTTTCACATATTACTCATTTTAAACCCACACCAACATTCATATTGATAAGGACCTCAATTAGGGCAACATTTACATATGTAAATTCCATCAGGCCAGACATTTGATTGTGAATCGGATGTGAGAAATTAATTAGCTGATTAACAATACCATTTGTTAGTATTATAACATGAAACAGGTGCTTGAGAATTAGGGCCCGATTTTAGTAATGGGACAAACCCCTGAATATTATCTTTTTGATGATGGCACAGCCAGGGGCAACTGCATCTCAAACTAACCAGGTAAAGGGTGGTTTATTTGAAACACAGGCACAACCTATGTCATTAAGAAAAGAAGAAGGAGCGAGCAAGAACACACTTTTTCCAAACAATGTTCTATGTTACATATATACACTACCGTTCAAAAGTTTGGGGTCACTTAGAAATTTCCTTGTTTTCGAAAGAAAAGCAAATTTTTTGTCCATTAAAATAGCATCAAATTGATCAGAAATACAGTGTAGACATTGTTAATGTTGTAAATGACTATTGTAGCTGGAAACGGCTGATTTGTAATGGAATATCTACATAGGCGTACAGAGGCCCATTATCAGCAACCATCAGTCCTGTGTTCCAATGGCACGTTGTGTTTGCTAATCCAAGTTTATCATTTTAAAAGGCTAATTGATCATTAGAAAACCCTTTTGCAATTATGTTAGCACAGCTGAAAACTGTTGTGCTGATTAAAGAAGCAATAAAACTGGCCTTCTTTAGACTAGTTGAGTATCTGGAGCATCAGTAATTGTGGGTTCGATTACAGGCTCAAAATGGCCAGAAACAAAGAACTTTCTTCTGAAACTCGTTAGTCTATTCTTGTTCTGAGAAATGAAGGCTATTCCATGCGAGAAATTGCCAAGAAACTGAAGATCTTGTACAACGCTGTGTACTACTCCCTTCACAGAACAGCGCAAACTGGCTCTAACCAGAATAGAAAGAGGAGTGGGAGGCCCCAGTGCATAACTGAGCAAGAGGACAAATACATTAGAGTGTCTAGTTTGAGAAACATACGCCTCACAGGTTCTCAACTGGCAGCTTCATTAAATAGTACCCGCAAAACACCAGTCTCAACGTCAACAGTGAAGAGGTGACTCCGGGATGCTGGCCTTCTAGGCAGAGTTGCAAAGAAAGAAAGCCATATCTCAGACTGGCCAATAAAAAGAAAAGATTAAGATAGGCAAAAGAACACAGACACTGGACAGAGGAAGATTGGAAAAAAGTATTATGGACAGACGAATCTAAGTTTGAGGTGTTCGGATCACAAAGAAGAACATTCGTGAGACGCAGACCAAATGAAAAGATGCTGGAGGAGTGCTTGATGCCATCTGTCAAGCATGGTGGAGGCAATGTGATGGTCTGGGGTGCTTTGGTGGTGGTAAAGTGGGAGATTTGTACAGGGTAAAAGGGATCTTGAAGAAGGAAGGCTATCACTCCATTTTGCAACACCATGCCATACCCTGTGGACGGCGCTTGATTGGAGCCAATTTCCTCCTACAACAGGACAATGACCCAAAGCACAGCTCCAAACTATGCAAGAACTATTTAGGGAAGAAGCAGTCAGCTGGTATTCTGTCTGTAATGGAGTGGCCAGCACAGTCACCGGATCTCAACCCTATTGAGCTGTTGTGGGAGCAGCTTGAACGTATGGTACGTAAGAAGTGCCCATCAAGCCAATCCAACTTGTGGGTGGTGCTTCAGGAAGCATGGGGTGAAATCTTTTCAGATTACCTCAACAAATTGACAACTAGAATGCCAAAGGTCTGCAAGGCTGTAATTGCTGCAAATGGAGGATTCTTTGACGAAAGCAAAGTTTGAAGGGCACAATTATTATTTCAATTAAAAATCATTATTTCTAACCTTGTCAATGACTATATTTCCTATTCATTTTGCTATATTTCCTATTCAAACTCATTTCATGTATGTTTTCATGGAAAACAAGGGCATTTTTAAGCGACCCCAAACTTTTGAACGGTAGTGTATTTCTTATATTTTAAAATAAACAATAAATAATACAGCTGTGCAAATTGTCCCGTGGAATTTATAAATGACAGTATAGAAACTACCATGCAAATGAAACCACTGCATTAATGAGGTGTGGAATAAATAAAAACACACATTATTATACTTTCTTCAAATTAGTAGGGATCAGCTGTTTGCACAAAATCTCACCCAGAGTTTATGCTGCGTAGCCCGACCTAGAGTTTATGCACATGTGCGATTGTTTTAAATGTGGCATTCTATATTTTAGAGATTTACTTTTAAAGTTTGCCATCTGACATCACAGTTAGCAAAAGCATCAAGTTTAGTAAACACTGTATCTCTCAGCGTCTGGTGCTGATACAATCACTGATATGATGATAGGTTGAAAACATGAAAGCCCGCCCTTGCACAGTATTGCTTAGTGCCAATAGGTTGAAACCCTAAATACCAGCACCTGCACGGCAATACAATTGACTGAACAGCTGCTCCTCTCTCCTCTCGCGGGCATGTAGTCTCCATGGTTACCACAGTACACAAGCTTGGAAAGCGGCTTTCCAAGCTCTAAGCCTCGTACCTGAGACCCCGGATCTGTATTGTTGTCTCTTGCAGTGTCTGAGTTAAAATATTTTAAATCTTATATATATATATATATATATATATATATATATATATATAGGGCAGCTGGCTCTTTGAGCTTATATATATATATATATATATATATATATATATATATATATATATATATATATATATATATATACAGTACTGTGCAAAAGAATGCTTTCAAAAATAGACATGTTAATAGATTATATTTATCAATTAACTAAATGCAAAGTGAGTGAACAGAAGAAAAATCTAAATCAAATCCATATTTGGTGTGACCACCCTTTGCCTTCAAAACAGCATCAATTCTTCTAGGTACCCTTGCACAAAGTCAGGGATTTTGTAGGCATATAGTCAGGTGTATGATTAAACAATTATACCAAACAGGTGCTAATGATCATCAATTCAATATGTAGGTTGAAACACAATCATTAACTGAAACAGAAACAACTGTGTAGGAGGAATAAAACTGGGTGAGGAACAGCCAAACTCAGCTAACAAGGTAAGGTTGCTGAAGACAGTTTACTGTCAAAAGTCATACACCATGGCAAGACTGAGCACAGCAACAAGACACAAGGTACTTATACTGCATCAGCAAGGTCTCTCCCAGGCAGAAATTTCAAGGCAGACAGGGGTTTCCAGATGTGCTGTCCAAGCTCTTTGAAGAAGCACAAAGAAACGGGCAACGTTGAGGACCGTAGACGCAGTGGTCGGCCAAGGAAACTTACTGCAGCAGATGAAAGACACATCATGCTTACTTCTTCGCAATCGGAAGATGTCCAGCAGTGCCATCAGCTCAGAATTGGCAGAAAACAGTGGGACCCTGGTACACCCATCTACTGTCCGGAGAAGTCTGGTCAGAAGTGGCCTTCATGGAAGACTTGCGGCCAAAAAGCCATACCTCCGACGTGGAAACAAGGCCAAGCGACTCAACTATGCACGAAAACACAAGAACTGGGGTGCAGAAAATGGCAGCAGGTGCTCTGGACTGATGAGTCAAAATTTGAAATATTTGGCTGTAGCAGAAGGCAGTTTGTTCACGAAGGGCTGGAGAGCAGTACACTAATGAGTGTCTGCAGGCAACAGTGAAGCATGGTGGAGGTTCCTTGCAAGTTTGGGGCTGCATTTCTGCAAATGGAGTTGGGAATTTGGTCAGAATTAATGGTCTCCTCAATGCTGAGAAGTACAGGCAGATACTTATCCATCATGCAATACCATCAGGGAGGCATCTGATTGGCCCCAAATTTATTCTGCAGCATGACAACGACCCCAAACATACAGCGAAAGTTATTAAGAACTATCTTCAGCGTAAAGAAGAACAAGGAGTCCTGGAAGTGATGGTATGGCCCCCAATGGACGAAGTGCATTTGGCAAATGAGGGACCTGGGGTTTTGTACTTTATTAAAACAGACACTTGTCAAGGACAACTTGCCTATTAACTACTGCCTATTAACTATCATACAGCTCACAGTGTGTACACCTCAGAGCCCTGGCTTTTTTTTTCCTAACATACATAGAAATTCTCAAAGGCTATGAAAAAGGACTAGCAGGATAGCATCAGGAATGAGACTCAGAGGCTGGTAAGCGCTATTGCACACATTTATTAATAAACACATACAAAACAGGAACAAATAAACACGGTACAATGACCAAAATAAAAGGTTAAACAAAACACAATACTGAGCAGTGCCTTCATTGGACTTTCTTCCCAAACTCTCCAAAGAACAAAGGATTTATCCTCCCTTTATACACATGTGGCCATTCCCCAAGTTGCACTCAATTACCTAATTAGAGAATGGCCATATTGCCCATGTGGTTGTTGGCCCTGACAAACTTACATTCAAAATTAATCAATCTTTATTTACAACACAAAAAACAATACAATATGAGGCTACCATTTGCTTTTGGACACACGTTGGAAAAAGTCAAGTGCAATAAAACAGTAATTGTGTTACTATAATACTTCAATTTAACTGTGCTACCTGAGTTAGTATACGTTTATATATATATATATATATATATATATATATATATATATATATATATATATATATATATATACATCTCACCAGCCCAGTTACATAATATTTTAGAATAATAGTTTATAAAGAGCTTGAAGTTATTATTGCCTCTGAGGGTGCTGTTTTTTTCCAGTTTATTAAGTATTATTACAGATACCTACTTGTGTCAGAATGTGTCACTAATGTTTACATCTAACAGTTAAATACTGACTTTGAATTAGTGCGTATGTATGAGGTGCCATTAGGGACATAATCACTGAAGTGCTCTACACACTGAAACACCTCGCGCTCTACACACTGAAACACCTTGCGCTCTACATACTGAAACACCTTCCGCTCTACACACTGAAACACCTCCTGCTCTACACACTGAAACACCTCCCGCTCTACACACTGAAACACCTTGCGCTCTACACACTGAAACACCTCGCGCTGTACACACTGAAACACCTCACACTGTACACACTGAAACACCTCGCTTCACACATTGAAACACCTCGCGCTGTACACACTGAAACACCTCGTGCTTCTACACACTGAAACACCTTGCGCTTGTACACACTGAAACACCTCGCGCTGTGCACACTGAAACACCTTGCGCTGTACACACTGAAACACCTCGCTCTCTACACACTGAAACACCTTGCGCTCTACACACTGAAACACCTCGTGCTGTACACACTGAAACACCTCGCTCTCTACACACTGAAACACCTCGCGCTGTACACACTGAAACACCTTGCGCTGTACACACTGAAACACCTCGCGCTGTACACACTGAAACACCTCGCTCTCTACACACTGAAACACCTTGCGCTCTACACACTGAAACACCTCGTGCTTTACACACTGAAACACCTCACACTGTACACACTGAAACACCTCGCGCTCTACACACTGAAACACCTCGCGCTCTACACACTGAAACACCTTGCTCTCTACACACTGAAACACCTCACGCTGAACACACTGAAACACCTCACTCTACAGACTGAAACACCTTGCGCTCTACACACTGAAACACCTCGCGCTCTACACACTGAAACACCTCGCGCTCTACACAATGAAACACCTCACACTGTACACACTGAAACACCTCGCTCTCTACACACTGAAACACCTCGCTCTCTACACACTGAAACACCTTGCGCTCTACACACTGAAACACCTCACGCTCTACACACTGAAACACCTCACGCTCTACACACTGAAACACATCGCTCTCTACACACTGAAACACCTTGCGCTGTACACAATGAAACACCTCGCGCTCTACACACTGAAACACCTCGCTCTCTACACACTGAAACACCTTGCGCTCTACACACACAAACACCTCACTGATGAAAACATTGTTTTGGAATGTCTCTATAGAGATCTGGAAGACCATACCAGAATAATAAGTTCAATGCTTACTTTTTGCCATTTCTTTACTGATGAATCTGGACACACACAAGAAGTAATCAGTACTGGAAAGGATTTACAGCATTTTTCGTCTCTTTCTAAATCAATACAACACAAGACGGTTTCCTGCAAATTAATCTTTCTGTATACTGCACCTCCAACTGGTACTGTGGGTCGTCCTCGATATAACATTTCGTCTGAACAAATTAATCACTGTGTGTCACTTGGATTTAGTTGGCAAAGTATTGCTAGATGCTTCGAAATACATCGGCGTACTCTTTATAGACACAGATGCCCTTTAGGAGTTCAACCACGATCATTTTCTGCTATTTCTAATAACGATCTGAATAGAGAGATAACTGATATTTTACAAACAACACCCAACGCTGGAGAAACATATGTGCTTGGAAGTCTGTGATCACGTAATCTATACGTTCAGCGTTGGCGTGTAAGGCAGAGTATTCAACATGTTGTTCCTGTTTAGAGAGCTTTCAGAGGACATTCAAAGAAATATTTATAATGTCCAAAGTCCTAACCAACTGTGGTATTTAAACCTTTAAAATGCCTCAATGAATTGTGGCCAATGTGTCTTCTTCTTCTTCTTCTTCTTCTTTTACCGGGGCGCCTTTATCCAAGGTGATTTACAGGATACTTTCAAACCATAAATAAAAATACAGTATGTTACATGTACATTACACAGACGCAAAGTAAAATTTTCTTACTGGAAATCTGAAAATCTTTATGAAGGCAGCTTGTGTTTGAATTCCGTCATTAGAGTTAGGCATATAGGTTTTTGATGGCATAAAATCCATTTGTAATTTTTTGTTATTATATCACAATAAATATAGTTGTTGTCAGAAGTTTACATACCCCATGGGGTATGTAAACCTTTGACAACTGTGTAATTCACACACAACAGGGAATAACTGAACATAAGAACAAAGTAGAGCATAGAGCACAAATTGAGAGTAGAAACATTTATCAGAATCATAATTATCATCACTATAACTAAGACATTTAAAAAATAATTTGTGTTCCTTTTAGCTCTGATACAGCCTACTAATATCACTCCCAACTGGGACATTAGCACAGGGAGCTTTGTGTTAAGGAGACTAACTTTCTAGTTATGTGGGGCTTAATGGTAAAGTATTTTAGAGGAACAGAGCCTTGGGACCTTAGGTCTATTTATGGTATGAATCCTACTTAAAATTAAAGCGTAATGATTGTACCCCTTATCACTGTGATTCTTCTCTTACTACTTGTCTAACCCCACCTTATAGCCCTAACAAGTATCCAACAATTTATTTTTATTATTATTATGAATATATTTTTAAATGGAAGCTACCCCAAATTACTAATATATTACATTTGAAAATCATGCGTTCATTTTATAGTGATGTTTTTTTTTTTTTTTAAATTTAATTTATGTTCCAGGCACATAGACAGCAACCACAAGCTTGTAAGCTGGAGGAAGGTATTTCATGGATGTGTAGATGGCTACAGTCGAACTATAATATATCTCCACTGCCTTGATAACAATCGAGCATCTAGCGTTCTATCTCTGTTCTGCAATGGAGTTCACAATTTTGGAATGCCATCTAGAGTGTGCAGTGACCAAGGAATGGAAACTGTTGAAGTAGCAAGATATATGTTAGAAAGAAGAGGCCTAAATCGTGGAAGCTTCAAAACCAGTCGCAGTGTACACAACCAAAGAATCGAAAGGCTGTGGTCTGAACTTAACAGAGTAGTTTAATCCTACTTCATCAGTTTATTTTTATTTATGGACGAGCACAACATACTTGACTCTCTTAATGAGCTCCATTTTTTTAGTCTTCATTATATGTACTTACCTCGAATTTTAAGGGCAACAATCGAATTTGTATCACAGTGGAACAACAAGGAGGATATTCACCCCTTCAGTTGTGGCACAGAGGTGTTCTGGAGCAGCTGGGCTCTAACCACCCTGCTATTGATGGAATTTTTGACCAGGATGGAGATGAATTTGGCATAGGTGAAAACGGCCCCCTACCTGACCTCCAGACAAATAACAATGTGATCATTCCAGAAAACAGCCTGAATGTAAATGAAAGTATGAATAATAATTAATTAATTGATCCTATGTCCAATGATGGTAACCATGGGATTGAATTATTCTGAACACTTTGTAGTTTTCTTGAGAGCAGTACACAATGAGTAACTGGCTTGTTATGCCATGTTTAAACTTAAAAAAATACAAGAAAAACATAACTTTACAATTGTTCGGCGAAAAAAAAGGAATAAGGCTGGTGAGTGAATGTTTAATCATGAACTATCTAGATATAGTAGTACACCCTTGCTCACAATAATAACACGATGAGTACTGTTTTTATTTTTTAAGTTTCTTTATTACAGTAGTCTGTTTCAGTATGAACGTATGAGACACTGGATTAAAACATTTAGAAGACTAAAAGATTTTTAAAAACCCCAGTAACAATGAAAGGCGCCAGTGCGTTGTATTAGTAGGTTGGTTATTAACATTTAAAATTGTTCCTTTTTTTCCATGTGGCTAAAAAATGTTGAGCCACAGTGGCTTACTAAATGTAATCCTTAGAGTGAATGTAGGTTGTTATAAATAAGTTTGCAAAGATCAAATTGTTACAGCATTTTGCAACTTGTATTCTTTGTTGTTATGGAAGAAGATGGAACTGGTTGTTTTTGTTGTAAGCTTAGTATGACTAGCAATCATTAACAAGAAACACTTGAAATAAACTGTTGTTTTAACTTATTTAAATAATGAAAGTAACCCCATATAAAAAAGGAAGTATACTGAAAGCATAAATAGCATACAATTAACAGTGGACCATACAACTTTGACCCAAGAATATGTTTTTATAGGGGATAGTACCTGAACAAAAGTGAATTAGTGACTTTTCCTCACATAATATTTAAGGCCTTCAAGAACTGTATTTCAAAGAATGTTAAGCAATCCCACGGTTCAAAACCAACACAAGACAGATCACACACACACACACACATATATATATATATATATTCAGTTGTGGCACAGAGGTGTTCTGGAGCAGCTGGGCTCTAACCACCTTGCTGTTGATGGAATTTTTGACCAGGATGGAGATGAATTTGGCATAGATGAAAACGGCCCCCTACCTGACCTCCAGAAAACAGCCTGAATGTAAACGAAAGTATTATTGATCCCAGATTCTTGGTGAGATTCTGGGATCAATGTTTAACTAACAACCAAACGAGCAAAATGGGCTGAATGGCCTCCTCTTGTTTGTAAATTTTCTTATGTTCTTATATATATATATATACAGTACTGTGCAAAAGTTTTAGGCAGGTGTGAAAAAATGCTGTAAAGTAAGAATGCTTTCAAAAATAGACATGTTAATAGATTATATTTATCAATTAACTAAATGCAAAGTGAGTGAACAGAAGAAAAATCTAAATCAAATCCATATTTGGTGTGACAACCCTTTGCCTTCAAAACAGCATCAATTCTTCTAGGTACACTTGCACAAAGTCAGGGATTTTGTAGGCATATATTCAGGTGTATGATTAAACAATTATATCAAACAGGTGCTAATGATCATCAATTCAATATGTAGGTTGAAACACAATCATTAACTGAAACAGAAACAGCTGTGTAGGAGGAATAAAACTGGGTGAGGAACAGCCAAACTCAGCTAACAAGGTGAGGTTGCTGAAGACAGTTTACTGTCAAGTCATACACCATGGCAAGACTGAGCACAGCAACAAGACACAAGGTAGTTATACTGCATCAGCAAGGTCTCTCCCAGGCAGAAATTTCAAGGCAGACAGGGGTTTCCAGATGTGCTGTCCAAGCTCTTTGAAGAAGCACAAAGAAACAGGCAACGCTTGAGGACCGTGAGACGCAGTGGTAGGCCAAGGAAACTTACTGCAGCAGATGAAAGACACATCACACTTACTTCCCTTCACAATCGGAAGATGTCCAGCAGTGCCATCAGCTCAGAACTGGCAGAAAACAGTGGGACCCTGGTACACCCATCTACTGTCCAGAGAAGTCTGGTCAGAAGTGGCCTTCATGGAAGACTTGCGGCCAAAAAGCCATACCTCCGACGTGGAAACAAGGCCAAGCGACTCAACTATGCACGAAAACACAGGAACTGGGGTGCAGAAAAATGGCAGCAGGTGCTCTGGACTGATGAGTCAAAATTTGAAATATTTGACTGTAGCAGAAGGCAGTTTGTTCGCCGAAGGGCTGGAGAGCGGTACACGAATAAGTGTCTGCAGGCAACAGTGAAGCATGGTGGAGGTTCCTTGCAAGTTTGGGGCTGCATTTCTGCAAATGGAGTTGGGGATTTGGTCAGAATTAATGGTCTCCTCAATGCTGAGAAGTACAGGCAGACACTTGCCCATCATGCAATACCATCAGGGAGACATCTGATTGGCCCCAAATTTATTCTGCAGCATGACAACGACCCCAAACATACAGCAAAAGTCATTAAGAACTATCTTCAGCGTAAAGAAGAACAAGGAGTCCTGGAAGTGATGGTATGGCCCCCACAGAGCCCTGATCTCAACATCATCGAGTCTGTCTGGGATTACATGAAGAGAGAGAAGCAACTGAGGCTGCCTAAATCCACAGAAGAACTGTGGTTAGTTCTCCAAGATGTTTGGGCCAACCTACCTGCCGAGTTCCTTCAAAAACTGTGTGCAAGTGTACCTAGAAGAATTGATGCTTGATGCTGTTTTGAAGGCAAAGGGTGGTCACACCAAATATGGATTTGATTTAGATTTTTCTTCTGTTCACTCACTTTGCATTTAGTTAATTGATAAATATAATCTATTAACATGTCTGTTTTTGAAAGCATTCTTACTTTACAGCATTTTTTCACACCTGCCTAAAACTTTTGCACAGTACTGTATATATATATGTAAAGTTGTAGTAGGCAAATACCTAAGCTAGGGGTTGTGCAGTGTTATAATATCTATTTGAGGAGTAGGGGTGTAATGGCTCTGACATGGAACAAGATTCATAGGAGAGGGACATAGCTCTATTTAACCATGAAAAGTGTGTTGTACTGATGTGCTTTTTATAGTCTGACATTTGGTAGCTCTAACATACTTATTTCAAAAGTTATTGGCTTTTAAAAAGCACTGTGGGTGTTTTTTCATTTCATCGGCTGACCAATAAAGGGCTGGTACTCCCCTAGGTGTAAACAGTCATATCTCAGGAACTATTAGGAGTTCAGATTTCAGATTTTTCCATAAAAATCACTTTTTTACTTTGTGCAGATTTTCAACCAAATCTGAGACGTATGGGTGACATTTTTCAAAAAATTGTGTTCATTTGACACAGAATGACCCTGTATAATTTAAATTTCACGGGGTGTGAGCTGGGGTGAAGGATAAGGCAGAAGAAGCAGCAAGGAGCAGTTAGTAGGACAGAAAGTGGACACTGGCTGAGGGTGACGATGCCGACACATCCCAGGGGCAGAGGACCCAGCAACCGAAACGGGATAGAAAAGATGGTCGCTGACTGAGGGCGACGATGCCGACACATCTCAGGGGCGAAGGACCCAGCAACCGAAGACGGGATAGAAAAGAGGTCGCTGACTGAGGGCGACAATGCCGACACATCACAGGGGCAGAGGACCCAGCAACCGAAAACACATATGAGGGTTATGACTTGGAGAGCCGCCCCTCGAGAGGAGATGAGAGAGAGAGAGGTACCCAGCATCTGAGACTTCTGTAAGGGGCACTCGTAAAACCCCTGATTGGCCGAGACGTCACGCTGCCTGGGACCTGAAAAAAAGGAAAAAGCATAGAGGTTAGTATAGGACTCAGCACGAGTGACCACGTCCTGAAAGGGGTGGGGTGACTGATTGCAGGCGAGGAGTAAAGAAAGATTCCGCAGACAAAGCTTTGTGGTGGATTCAAACAGAGCTAAAGTAAGGCAATCGCAGACAACGGGAATGTCGATGTCTTGTCGAAGGAGCTTGAAAGTTTAGCGGAGGACCAGACTTTTGCAGAAAAGGAGCAGGTGATCAGGGCTTAAATAGAAAATAGATGCTAATTAACAGGAAATTAGAAAATTAGAAGATTAGAAGCCCCCAGCTCCACGCCCCCTGAACCACGCAAGCTAACATTTAAAGTGTGATTTAGGCCTAATAGCAAATTACAAACCCAGCAGCATTAATGGCAGGGGGTTCCCTCTGGGGTAGAGGGAATAACCTTCTGACAAACAAAAAATATGTTATTGGCACCAGGTTTGTAATTTGCGATTAGTGCGTGGGTCAAAGTTTTTATTTGGTCCAAGCCTTTTATCAAACATAACATTTCTTACAAAACTCAAACACTGTAGAAAATTGTTTTCTGCATTGTGTATTTCTATTCTAGACCAAAAAGCTATATGAATACTTTAACAACAATGCATGTTATCTGCATATTCCTAATATTTCTTCTGACAAATCACAGACTCCACTACTCCATTCCAAAGCCTTGAGTGTTGCAAAAAAGTCCATGTTGGCTCTAAAATCTTCATATTTTTCAAGAAGAGGCAAATGCAGACAGTTCACACAGGTGTTTGCAATGGGAAACTTAGCTGGAGTGAATGTAACATCTTACAGATGAAGCAACTTTAATGATGGTTCTGGACAAAGTCCAACTGGTGGAACTGCATTGGACCCAATTGCAAAAGCAAGAATGCTTTCTAGCTTTGATTGAGTGCTCCCTTCTGGAGAAAGAAAAAAACCTGCATCTTCTGGCCATTTGTACAGTGGTGGGTACCTTACAGTAGCTGATCTTAGTGCCTTCTTATTTTTAAGCTTAAGTAGCACCTTTACTAAACTAAACTAAAAAAAAAACCTTTGCAGTTCATTGCTATTCTATAAAAAGAAAACAGGATGACAGACCATAACGTGAGATTTACGGGCAGCAATGTGGAGTAGTGGTTAGGGCTTTGGACTCTTGACTGGAGGGTTGTGGGTTCAATCCCAGGTAGGGGACACTGTTGCTGTACCCTTGAGCAAGGTACTTTACCTAATTGTATGTAAAAATAATGTGATATCTTGTAACAATTGTAAGTCGGCCTGGATAAGGGCGTCTCCTAAGATATATATATATATATATATATATATATATATATATATATTCAGTATTACTGTAACCTGATGCTGTTCTCATCAGGACACCATTGTAAACGAGCTAAGAGTAGCTCATATGGCTTTCCTGAATAAATATATATATGAAAAAGAAATATGCAACTTGCCTTCAGCATCTTGTAAGAAATCTCTCCAAAACGACAACACTCTGCTATCCACAAGTTTTCTGTTACTTCCAGCTGTAGAGAATTTGATGTGGAAGAGGTCATCGAAGATGTCAGCAGTGAGTTTAGAGGGTTTATAACAGAGTAGAGGACGGAATGATTCTGGGTAAAGTTTTACCTTCTCCAAAAGTCCAAGTGTTTCCATACCATCCTTAAACCTGCACAGGGGAAAAAAAATACTTACTACCATATACTATATACCAAATACTATTTACTACCATATAAACTCACCCCAGAATGGGTAATAATTAGTTAGAAAATGCATGGTTATGAAAAATCCTTATGAATGAACATTGGAATTGTGATAAACTACAGTATTAAGAACAGGCACTGTTTTGCTTTGGAAAAAAACAGCAATACATTACCATTTTATGCAATGATATTTTGTTTTTAAATCAGCAGCCTGAGTAGAAATAGTGAAGTAGTTAACCAAGAAAACAAGACTTTACAGGAGCTATACATTTCCAAGGAAAATGAATTTTGTACAAAGCTATTTAACCTTCAGTCCCACTCACTGCATTAAACATAAAATAATTATACTAAATTGAAGTGATCAAAAATCTTTCAAATGGTCCACGAACACGATTCACAACTTGAAACATCAACACATCCTGAACCAGGATGTCTTTCTCGCCTAACTGTCTAATTAGCCTGAGGCAGCCTGCATTCATCAGGTAGTCAACACATGTGTCAGTACATGCTTGAAGATCCTGGAAGGAGGTGGAATCTGAAATCTGAGACAAATAACTACAATGAAAATAAAATACATCCCCTTGTGCAATCGTAAGATCAGTAGATAATATATATTAAAGTTTTTCACACATTTTGAAATTCATTATCATGATTTCAATACATTGAGATTTCTTTTGGCAAGGTCAGAAAGATAAATACAATTTAGGTTCTTTATTCTGGTTGCATAAAAATATGTTAAGCTGCTTTGTGTAACAGCTTTAAACTCAAGAAAAAACGTAAGGGGAAAACTAAAGGAAACTTCAGTTATTTTATGCACTTGGCCGTTGGTGTTAAATTCCTAAAACATCCGATTACTTGCTGTTAAAAAAAATATTAAAAATAAGCTCCATCCACATTTTATAGGTACATAGTAATTAATGCCATGTTACAAATACATACATTTTCCATATTGTACATGATTTACCTTTTTTATTTTTTCAAATAATTTGAAATCAGCAACATCTTAGCTGTTTCTGGGCTACTGACAAGGCAATCAAACAGGTTAAGAGAAAAAAACCTTGACGCTGGCTCTCCATGCACCATACACACGACTGTTATCCTCCCAGCTTCATAGTACATATCCTCCTTCACAGCTGAAAGAATTTACAATACAATTTTCACATATGAAGGATAGCCTGCTAGAGCAAAGTGGTTAAAAACATTGCACAACAAAATTTTGCATCCAAGCAAAACAATCTCTGGTCTGTACACCACAGTTCAGCTTCTGCATGTCCCAGTATGCTATTTTAAAACAACAGCATAATCAAAAGGCATTTTGGGGTTGTGCTGGGCCTGTTTACCACTAGTTTGGTTACGCCCTAGACAAGGAATCAAGGGAAAATTATGTTAAGCGTTTGACCCAGACTTAAGAAATCCTGAACAAAAAAGTTCTGCTTCAATTCATTTCTCCCACATTACCATAATCAGCATATTTTAATAATTAAGACATAATACAACTTTTGAATCAAGGGATACATTTTTTCTCCCTTCAGCTCCTTCAAACATGGGTGACTTCTCAAGGCTATGCATTAACAAACGCAGGAACTCTCTGTGGGGACCCCCTAAACCCACTGCCTCTTCCAAGTTTCCTGTGGCATCTGAGAACTTCACAGACATCCTGTTGTTTGGACAGTATGTAGGTCTTTGAAACCCTCTCAAAGCTCCATCAAAAACATTGACACGGTTGATGTTGAACTTGGAAATACACTGGGCTGTATTTTTTAAGCTAGCTGTAACAAAATTTCCTTTGCTGATAACTGAGTGGCAGCTGAAGTCCTGGTTGAACAAATACAGAGAAGACAGTGATGAAAAAATGATGATATAAAGACAACCAATTAAATTATATGTTATAAAGTATTATGATAATTATTTAATTTAAGTAAAAACACTAACTTCAAATAGTTTAATTCCCATACTTCCAGGAGTGTCAACCTTTTTTAAATATACTTTGAAACTGAAATCTATCATTTAATAAATTGTACAACATTCAGTTGTCAAAAGTTTACATCTCCCAATGTATGGAAATTTACATACATTGGGGTATGTAAACCTTTCATGACAAAAATCATTGTTCTAGGATGAAATAAGTTAATGGAATCTGTACTTATTGTAATTGAGTTGCACATCGTCGGTAGTGCTAATCAGGTTCAGGTAAGTGTCATACTGAGATGACGGTTCTTGTATATGTGACTGTGCAGAAACCTCTTCTAGCTGTGAAAGAAAAACAGCTCCAGGGGAAAGATTTGCAATTCCATTCACCATTATTAAAATAAGGTTCTACTGTACCAGTATTGATATTTAGGACAGCTCAGTACTTTGTTTTGCCTCTACACACCTGCTACTGACTTCATAAACTTTAGTGCTGGTCTAAAATATTAAAAGCTTCTAAAAAAATTTAAAAAGTTTTGCTAAATAATATAAAGCCCACATTTCTTACCTGTGTTTAGTAATTTTTTTTCCAGATAATGTAACGTTTTTAAATGTACCTTTTCTTTCTTTGATAACAAAATAATAATAAGTGTACATTAAAACTGAAAACATTTTAGGACCTCCAAAGTGACTGTACAGAGTACAGACAGAATGATCTATACCGGCTTCATACGTTAATGGTGCTCTGGAAATTTCTGACAAGCAAAAACTGTTTCCTTAAATATTATTATTATTATTATTATTATTATTTATTTCTTAGCAGACGCCCTTATCCAGGGCGACTTACAATTGTAAGCAAATACATTTCAAGTGTTACAGTACAGGTAATACAATAAGAGCAAGATAAATACAATGACAAGTTCAAGCAAGTACAAGTGTGACAAAATACAATTCAATACAGCAGATAAGTGACAGTGATAGTTACATCAAGATATGATTAAATACCAAATACTACAGTTTAAACATATGGCAGGTTACAGTACTCTGAAGTACAGGATTAAATGCAGTAAAGTAGGGGGCAGGTAAGAGTAAGTAAAGCAAATTTAAGGAAGGGTGAAAGTGTCCCAGGGGAAACAGAGGAGTTCTACAGGTGCTGTCTGAAGAGGTGAGTCTTAAGGAGGCGCTGAATGTGGTCAGGGACTGGGCGGTCCTGACATCTGTAGGTAGGTCATTCCACCACTGCGGAGCGAGGGTGGAGAAGGAGCGGGCTCTGGAGGCAGGGGAGCGTAGAGGAGGTAGAGCCAGTCTTCTAGTGCGGCGGAGCGGAGAGGTCGAGTGGGGGTGTAGGAGAGATGAGGGTCTGGAGGTAGCTGGGTGCAGTCTGGTCAAGGCATCTGTAGGCTAGTACAAGAGTCTTGAACTGGATGCGGGCGGTGATCGGTAGCCAGTGGAGTGAGCGGAGTAGTGGAGTTATGGGAGAAGCGAGGCAGAGAGAACACCAGGCGGGCAGCAGAGTTCTGGATGAGCTGGAGCGGACGGGTGGCGGCCGAGGGAGGCCAGCCAGGAGGGAGTTGCAGTAGTCTAGGGCGGAGAGTACCAAGGCCTGGACCAGGAGCTGGGTGGCGTGGTTGGTGAGGAAGGGTCGGATTCTTCGGATGTTGCTCAGGAAGAATCGCAAGTGCGTGCCAGAGTGGAGATGTGCTGGGAATAAGAGAGGCAGGGGTCCAGGGTGACTCCGAGGTTCTTAGCGGAGGAAGAGGGAGAGAGTGTGGTAGATTCCAGAGGAACAGAGATAGAGAGATCAGAGGAGGGGAGGAGGAGGGAAAGAAAAGGAGGTCAGATTTAGAGAGGTTAAGTTTGAGGTGATGCGAGTGCATCCAGGAGGAAATAGCAGACAGACAGGTAGAGATACGGGAGGAGATGGTGGAGTCAGAGGAGGGGAAGGAGAGGAAAATCTGAGCATCATCAGCATAGAAATGGTATGAGAAACCATAGGATGCGATGAGGGGCCCAGGGAGCGGTGTAGAGAGAGAACAGGAGAGGACCCAAGACTGACCCTTGGGGACTCCTGTTAAGAGAGGGTGAGGTGTGGAGGTTGCTCCACGCCAGGTTACCTGGTAAGTGCGGTTGGAGAGGTAGGAGGAGAACCAGGCCAGAGCAGTGCCAGAGACTCCCAGGTCAGCGAGAGAGGACAGTAGAATAGAGTGATCAACAGTGTCAAAGGCAGCAGAGAGGTCGAGGAGAATTAGGACAGAGGAGAGAGAGGCAGCTCGGGCAGACTTAAGTGAGTTGGTGACAGACAGGAGGGCGGTTTCAGTGGAGTGAGCAGAGCGGAATCCAGATTGGAGAGGGTCGAGCAGAGAGTGGTTGGACAGGAAAGCAGAGAGCTGGCGGTGTACAGTCCGCTCAAGGGTTTTGGAGAGGAAGGGTAGGAGGGAGACAGGACGGTAGCTCTGGAGGGAGGTGGGGTCGAGGGTAGGTTTTTGAGGATGGGAGTGATAGAGGCTTTTTGAAGGCAGAGGGAAAGAGACCAGAAAGTAGAGAGGTGTTGAGAAGGGAGGAGATGAAGGAAGTAGAGCAGGAGCAGCAGCTTGAAAGAGGTGAGTGGGGAGGGTCCAGGGCACACGTGGTGGGTTTGTGACCCTGGAGCAGGGAGGAGAGGTCAGAGTCTGAGAGGGGCGAGAAGGTGGAGAAGGAGGGTGAGTTAGTAGGGGATGCAGTGGGTGTAGGGGTTGGAGCAGGAGGAGGTGCGGGGGAGGGAGAGGTGTTAAAGAGTTTGCGGATATCTGAGATTTTAGAAGAGAAGAAGGAGGCAAAGTCATCAGGGGAGATAGAGGAGGGAGCATAAAACCCATAATTCATGTATTTTTTTTTTCTTCTTGTGTGGGGTTTGAAACATACACAAATTCTGAAAGACACTAGCAAATGATTACATGCATATTCTAATGTAAAATACTTTGAACTAAATTAGTTCTAGAAATTACGAAGCATGAGGTATAGGCCTATGTATTTAAAAAATGTTTCATACAAATCACTACAGCACTAACGTTAATGAAGCCATGTTCCAAATCACATTTTCCATATAAATCTTAAACTATTAAGCTGATTGCAAAGGCTGGAAGTATACAAATAATTAATGTTTATGAATATAATGAAACACTGCAGTCACATATGCCAGAACTGTTCAATGAATGTACATATTTCTAAATACAAATGGTGTTATAGCTTTTTTTTTTTTTTTTTTGCTAAATCAGGGGCATCTACTGTGCAGAATTTGGTAATTCCAGTGCACCCTGAAGCAACTCTAGCATAACTATACGAAGAGCACAGCATGACACAATGTACCAGTCCCCTGGATGACAAAGGCCAGCCCGGCAGGTGTCTGCTTGAGCTCACCAGGTGCTTGCCAACCTATAGGAGCATCAGGGCCACCCAAACAACATGGCACAAACAGAACACAAACCTGCACTCCCCTGACTTTTGCACTTGTCATACACACCACCTGCCATGTCTTTACCAGGTGATCCACACAGACATCCCAGTTATGTATCTCTTCTGATAGATAAATCAAGCAACAACAGCAAAACATTGATCTTATTAGTTTCAACCTGGAGCAGGTATATACTCTCTAGGTCACCACGTCACAATAACAATAGCTCCTCAAGGCTTGAAGAATTAGGAAAAACTCATAACTGGTTATATTACTGTTTCCAGCACACCATTGTGAGCATTAAGATTTCTTGAATGCCAAAGACTGACTCAACTCTTTTAGAAGAAACCAGAACTGACAAGAAAGGAACACAGATACATTGTTCTAATAGCCTAAGTTGACAGTAGGCTAAAGATATTAGTGTCGCTGAACTGAATTATGGCAGACTGCTGGATCTGATATAAAAAAGGCTTGCCTTCCTAGCTACGTTTCACACTGGAACCCTCCAAGCCAAAGATGCTTACCTCATATTTGGCAGGGACTATTTTTCTTTAGTAAAACAAGACTTCCAAGGAACACAATAAATCAGTTGGGCATAAATGGTCAGACTACAGAGAGTCACAAATTAGTGAAAATACAAAAACAAAACAAAAACATGTTCAACCACCCAAAGGCACAAACACTACAGTGTACCTCTGATTTTGTAATAAGATGAACCGGAGGAATTTTAGTATCAATAGCATAGAAGACTAGTAGAGGAATACAACCTATAGGTGTAGCCAGTGGTGTGCACGATTCAGATTTGACGAGCTGAGCCAAGTTTGAAGTGGTGTGGCCAATCAGAATTGTGGTTGTATCAAAAGCAGGAGGGCACAGTGTAAAAATGCCTGTCTGACCAAAAACATGTCTGACAGGTTTTACCACATTTTCTTTCTCTTGACCCTGTCCTCTTATTTTGGGTCCCGTCCTATTCCGATTTGACCTATTTCCAAATCTGAATCCTGTACACCTGTAGTGGTGACAGCCAACACAAATACTCATCCTCAATTTTCACCTTTCTCAAGCAGCCATTACCTTACACAGACAAGTTAATATGTGCTCTGTGCATTGTGAAAGATGGCAGGCATGATCTAGTTCCATTTAACTCATTTTCTTCCAATTAATATGAACCAATGTTCTTGTGTACATAGCATTATCCAAATCTTAATTTCTACTTTGAAAAAGCTTCACAGATTGACTTGAAAAACAAAAGAACTGTAATTGTACAAAAGTTTATCCATTTTGGATCATAGCTTCTACAGATTGTAAAGTTTACAGCAGCGTATGGTCCAAGAAATGTAATTGAAAGTATTGGTTGTAAGTTAGAGAGAATTGCTTATGTTCTCTGCATCCCTTGTTACATTGATAATGCACATTGCACTAATAATTACACATTACACAAATACACATTTGAATACTTGACTTACAAGTTTTAACTTATTGCTAATCAAAACCATTTTTGTTTCCATTTGTAGACACCTCGCACTTGCATTTCTTAATTTTTTTTTTTTGTTGTTTCTTATGTGGTGCATATTTTTATGAAACAGGCAGGAGAAGGATGTACATTAAGACAAAAATAAAAAAGGCTTCATTCTTATAATGTGTGCCTGTGTAATTTCTGGCTGACAGAAAGGCAGGATTATGTGACTGTGTCTCTGGCTATCTGCCAGCCGGCTGAAAGCAGGGTCACAGGACACAGCTGCATCTGGTTTCAATACTGAGGAGTCGGCTCCAAGCTGCACTGCATCGTGGTATCCCACACTGAGCTCTTTGTTATGGCTGCCAAAGCAACACATTGTCAGCATCTGTGGGAACAGCACTGAGTCCCACTGCCTTGAGAGCCAAGGATTTGTAGATACCCACACACTTGTCTTTTTTTTCTAAATTCTTTTCTTGTTTTTTATACTTCTCTCCCCTCTCTTCTTTCTTTTTTTTCCAACTTTGATCATTATATCTTCTTGAACACTGCTTTCTGAATAATGGGCCCGAAATTTCCCTTTTATTCTGTTTGAAATCTTTTTCATAGACAATGCAGGGTGTTTTGTCCTCCCAAAAAAGCCTGAAATCTTGTAAGTCTATTTTGCAACCTTGAATACCAGGCGATACTGTATTCTGTGCTCATGGCAGAGAGTAGTTTCAATATGCACACACATGAGTCATTCACCAATTAGAATGAGACACAATCTTCAGCACAAGGATATGTCTAGGGGTATGGATTATCTTGCCCATTTTTTCACACTCAGACCCTTACTTACTAAATATTTTGGTATTCCTGAATCATCTCCTCTTTAAAAAAATATGCAAAATATTTTAATGAGCAAGACAGTTATCTATTAAGGGATACCAAGATATTTAGTAAGCAAGTAGTCTGAGTGACATTATCTGGCAACAAACTCCCCAGTTGTACTGCTTACCAAGAAAAAGGAGAAGATGTTGGGGTACTATTATACTTGCGATATGAAAGATAAATTGATCATTAAAATCTTCTGAGGAGACGATTATCTAGTCAGAGATATCAAGGTATTTAGTAAGTAAAGGTGTCAGAGTGAGGAAAAATGTGCAATATAATCCCCACACCTCGATATTATATATATATATATATATATATATATATATATATATATATATATATATATATATATATATATATATATATACATACACACAGTTGTAGTCAAACGTTTACAGGCCCTAATAGAAATGAATAATTTCTAGAAATTTCTTGACAACAAAGAATTTTAGGACAAATCTTTTGTAGCAAAGGGTTTGCTTTTGGTATATGAGGAAAAAAAGTTACAAGAAATAGATTATTTATACATTTCTACAATTATTTATTACAGCAATTTTTTGGAAAACTCTGAAAATCCTAATTCAAAAGTATTCATACCCTTTGATGCTATGATAGCATTGTCTACAAGGTGCTAGAAATTGAAATATGATAATGCAGAACCTAATTCTAGAAAAGTCTAGAAAATGCTGGATTGTAGGTGAACATTCTTATAGAGTATAAAAGGGTTAGGCATAGGATGATTGCTGTCATTACCAATAAGTCAATATGGGAAAAACTAAAGAGCTCTCTGAAGACCTTAGGCAGAAAAGTATTTATTGTCATAAAGCTGGAGAAGGATACAAGAAGATTTCCAAGCATTTGAGTATCCCAATTTCAACTATTGTTTCTATTATCAAGAAGTACAAGACTCATGGTACTGTCACACACTCCCTTGGTCTGGAAGAAAGAAGGTTCTTTCACAAGAATAAGTAGAAGAATTGTTAGGAAGGTTAATAACAATCTGAGATTGACTGCCAAAGATTTTCAAAGTGAATTGGCTGCAAGTGGAACTGGGGTTTCCATTTCAACCATAGGTCAAGTATTGCATGGTGAAGTTCTCAATGGTCGCAGGTCAAGGAAAAAGCCACTCTTAGGAAAACGTCACAAGGACAATCGCTTAAAGTTTGCAAAACGGCATTTGAATGATGGATATGAGTTCTGGTCAAAGGTTTTATGGAGTGATGAAACAAAAATCAAGCTTTTTGGTCACGCTGATAGTCGTTACATTTGGAGAAAGTCTGGTGAGGCCTACAAAGAAAAGAACACCACACCTACTTTCAAGCATGGAGGTTGTAATATCCTTCTACGGGGCTGTTTTTCCTCTAATGGCACAGGAAATTTAGTTCCAATACATGGTAAGATGGCTTCCATAGCATACCAAAAGATATTGGCCAATCATCGCTACCAAACTTGGTTTAAAGCGCAACTGGACGTTCCAACACAACAACGATCCAAAGTACACATCAAAATCTACTTCAGAATGGTTAAAGAAGAATAAAATCAAGGTTCTTGAATGGCCGAGTCCCAATCTAAATATGATTGAGAATCTTTGGTATGAGTTGAAGAAGGCTGTGCACAAGAGAAGTTTGAATGAATTTGAATGAATTGCTTTGAAGAATGGCCAAAAATCACTAAAGAATCATGCCAAAAGCTCATTGACCAATATCCTAATACAGTTGTCCCGCGTTATACCGCCCCCCTTTATAACGCCACCCTTGCATACCACCAACTATTCTCTCTGAACAAATGTCACCAATATAAAAACAGTGCTATTTGTACCCGTTATATCGCCACCCCGCTGTCCACCACCCGACAACTTCCCAAGCCAAGCAAACGTAAATATAAGCATTGTAGTTTCCCTCATTGTAGCGCCAGTGAAATAATCATGGCCAATTAAAACAACAAAGTTATGCAGTTAACCTTTGACTCACTTTCCTAATTCATTGTTAACTGAACGTTCATACCAATGTCATCAACACTCCTGCTCCCAAAGCAAAACAGAAAGTACAAAATAGTGAGTCGACCCTACATTTAACACCAGAGCAAAAGAAAACAAATCTGCATGTATGCATCTGAAAATAATAAAGCAAGTCAGCAGATATTGCAAATGTTTTCTCGCCTAAGTGAGGCATATACTGTTAATCGAAGGACAATTGGAGACATTCTAATGGATAAAAACAAATGGCTTACCGTGATGGAACGGGTCGATTTGTTTAACCTGAAAAAGGCTTGACTCAGTTTAAAATAAGTGACTTTTATAAACCAAAGTAAATGTTAAAAAAAGTGTATGGTAACAGGTTTGTTTGTTTATGTGCAGGTTTTGCACAAATGTAAGGCTGACTTAAACTAAAGCATCAGTTTTGGAGTTTTTCAAAAAAAAATGCTGAAATAAATTATTGTAGACATCTATTTAATTTACCTTTTTTTACTCATCCAAAAAAGCAAAACTTTTGCTACAAAAGATTTTTGCTATAATTATTTGTTTTTGAGAAATTTCTAGAAATGATAAATTTCCATTAGGGTATGTAAACTTTTGACTACAACTGTATATAGAATATGAATTTGTATTAGGATATGCACAAATAATGGTCTTCTTCCTAATATTAGTAATGGCAGAATAGTGTCTTTCATTTTCATGAATATTAGGCAGCATTCATTGCAAACAAAGTGTTTGAAATCAATGAGAATTGGTCTCTCATTTCAACCACGCCTCCCTCTGCGGTCCATGACACTGGCAGCCAATCGGTGTGGGAATGAAGGGTACAGAGTCAGAGCTTCAGTTCATTCGATTCGAGAGGGCTGTATAGGGAAAAAGTGGAATTGTGCCTAAATTTGTTTCACTGTGTCAAGAAAAAGGACTTGTGTTGTCATAATTTAAATAAAATATTTGTTTTGGAGGGGGTAGGAATTTTGAATTTTTTTTAAACGTTGTGAAAATATAATTGAATATTTTTGTAAACAGCTTAGCGATTGTCTCTGTGTACCGTGCACAGTTGCAGCACTAATCTCCAGTTAGGATCTGCACTGCAGGCTGTATGAAAGAGGAAAAAAACGCTGAGGGTTGGGATTTTAGAAAAGTGTTTATTCGATTTTAAAAAACATTTTTTTGTTTTTTTGTTTAATACAGTTATGGCAGCTCTGTGACTGCCTGTGTTTAGAGCTTGCAGTCACTCCATGTGGTATTTCTTTAGCATAGTGTAGTGCTGTTTATTCCATCCCACAATCACAATTATTTATATTTATTAAAAAAGGCAGCATTTCTCTGCTTTGCCTACGCTTGCCTCAGTAAATTCATTGTAGTTTTTTTTTTTTTTATTAAATAGTCTTGATCGCTACATTTTATTACCACGTTTCACTTACTGTCTGATAAGACTATTGTAAATAATAAGTTCAACTAATAATTTCTTACTATGTTATAATACTGTAGTTCTTTTAGTGGTGTATAATAAATAGTCTTGCTTGCATGCAAAGAAAGTCGTACAAAGAACTAGAGTGTGTAGCGCGGTTCCCTTTTGCTGAGTCTCTTTTGCCCCCCAGCCAATCAGGGATTCTCGGTCAGCCTGTCCCCGGCCTCCCTTTGCAACCAGCTGACTGGCAACCTGTCTCCAGTAGAGCGTCTACACTACCCCCTGCAGTACAGTGCAGTACTGATACAGATTAAGGGAATGGAATGATGAGTGTGAAATAGCCTTTTCCAGACTCAAGGAAGCCCTGAAAACTGCCCTAGTTTTAGCATTTGCTGATTTTAATTTGCCTTTCATATTGTACACAAATGCCAGTAACCAGGATTTAGGAGCAGTCTTGGCTCAGGTGCAAGGAGGAAAAGAATGAGTAATTGCTTATACAAGCCAAAATCACAGTAACTATAGTTTTTAATTTGAATTTGTTGCCCTTAATTGGGTGGTTACTGAAAAGTTATCAGAGTATTTATCATAGTTCATGCCCTTTAATACATACAGGCAATAACCCTCCTGTCCATTTACAGACAGCTAAGCTGGACAGTCTGGAACAGCGGTGGGCAGCATGGCTGGACAATTACCAGTTAGAGATAAAGTATCGGACAGGACATGTTAATAAAGGTGCAGATGCTCTATCTCGTTTATCAACAGGGACCACTGAACCAGGCCAGATGGCAGATCAGGATGGACTGGAAGTGCCAGCATTCCATGACGTTCAAGCTTCTGTAGTCTAGGCCATGTGTGCGGGTCTCGTGGATTAAGTGAGGGCCTCCAGTCTGCGTCTGAAGAAAATTAATTCACTCTTGCCTGGCAGGACTGACCCAGTGGAAAAGTTTGCAGGAAGAAAACCCTGGACTGAAGAGGGTTTTGTATTTTGTAAGTATGGGACAGCCACATAGTGCAAATGAGCGTGCTAACAAGTCCAAGGAGGCCTTGGATATGCCGTGACAGTGGAACCAGCTTGTGTTAACGGAAGATGTGCTGGTTAGAACTTAGACCGTTACTCCAGTTAGTAGCTCCCACAGCCGACCGTGATTGAATTTCGGAGCTCTACCATGAAGAAGCTGGACACTAGGGAGCAGACAAAACTATGGCCTTCGTACATAGCTGGTTTTATTAGCCTGGTAGGGCTAGTGACATTTTGAATTGGTATGCAGCCTGTAGGCCTTGTGTTTTGCAAAACGCCCCAACATGCCCTGCTAATGCCCCATTGGTGCCTATCAAAATTACAGCACCTCTCAAACTTGTAGCCAGAGGACTTACTCTAATGTACTGCCATAATTGATAATTTTGCAAAATCCACATGGTCCTGCCACTGCTCGAATACTGTGGCAGCAAACAATTCAACCTTTTGGTTGCCCCTGCCACCTCCATTCTGACCAGGGACCTTATTTTGAAGCCAGTTTACTGCAGGAACTCTGTCAACTATACGGGATAGTGAAAAGCCACCCCACCCCATATCATCTAGCTGAAATGGCATTTGTGAAAGATTTAATTTGGAAGTCTTTTAGGAAAGCTGGGAGCAGAGAAACAGAGCAGATGGCCTGAAAACATGCAAGAGATGATATACATTTACAATAGTATTATTATTATTATTATTATTATTATTATTATTATTATTATTTATGTCTTAGCAGACGTCTTATCCAGGGCAACTTACAATTGTTACAAGATATCACATTATTTTTACATACAATTACCCATTTATACAGTTGGGTTTTTACTGGAGCAATCTAGGTAAAGTACCTTGCTCAAGGGTACAGCAGCAGTGTCCCCCACCTGGGATTGAACCCACGACCCTCCGGTCAAGAGTCCAGAGCCCTAACCACTACTCCACACTGCTGCCAATAACTCTGTCCACAGCACTAGAGGTTATACTCAGTTTTATTTAATGTTCGGGAGACATGGCCGATGATGGGTGTACCAGAAGAGCCAAGCTACGCATCAACTGACAAGTGGGTACAGCGCCACCATGGATGGCTCAGATATGCCTATGAACAAGCAGGGAAGTAGACAGAGGAGGTGAGGGCACGCCAGAATAAGATTTATGACCAGAAGGCTCAAGAATCCCCACTGTTGCTTGGAGAATGGTGAAAGACAAGAGAGTGAAGGGCCTTGCTAACTTGATCAAAATCGATTCCATATACAATTGTGTGTCAACCTGATGCTTAATTACCAGTCTATGTAATTAAACCAGGGCAAGGGGAGGGTCCAGAAAGGGTTCTTCACTGTAATTTCAGGGCAAGGAGAGGGTCCAGAAAGGGTTCTTTACTGTAATTTGTTGCGTCCTTGTCCTTTCACCTCAAGTTTCTGGACAACTTATTAGAGCCCCTGTATCTGTACAACCTCGACTGTTGGGGTTGTTTTACCCAGCAGGTGCAGATCAAGACCCCGAAGATCGAAGGAACAATGAACAGCGAGAGCCAGAAGTGAGACAATCCATCCGAGTGAACTTAGGGGTGTGGTCCAAGTGATACAGAGCTGATAGTGGGAATTTATTCAAGAATATTTTTTTTGTTTGGTCATTGGGACACCAACCTTTTAAGCAGGGAAGGGTATAATACAACATATCTTATCAGTTATGTATTTATAGTTTTCCACGTTTATTATTATTATTATTAGTAGTCGTAGTAGTATAGTAGTATTTCTTATTAAGCTTTCTATACATAGTCGATTCAGATGAGACTATAAAAATGTTATTCGTCTTTTCATTGTGAAATGTTTTGTGTTTGTTTTAAAATATACAGAAAAACTGCTAAGACCTGATGCTGTGGTTATATCATTGCTGTTCAAGGTTTATTTTTTTAAAGAAAGACCAAGGACCTCATATTTTAAAAAAATCCATGCGCGTCTAGCTGCAAACTAAATGAATAATTTTTACACTTATGAAATTTTGGCAGTATATTCAAACATCTGTGTGCTTGTGCTTTTCTTTCTTTTACATTACAACAACAAGTGCTCTGGGTAGACTTTGCCAATCCTGACCTCATATATAATTTCGCTGAATGGATTAAATGAGAAAATGAAGGATTTAATTTAGGATCAAGGCGTTGAACTTAGGGCAAGGTAGGCCCACTAGGCTGGCGGTGACATTTGCAGTAAGACATAGCCAAGTGAGATGTCATATTTCATAATTACTGGAATCAGTGATCGACCTTTGTTAATGATTTGGACAGTAGCCTCATTATCGCAATGAACTACAAATTGTTTCCTTTTTCACGAGTAGCCACAAATTGAACAAGCCACAATGATAGAGTAGAGCTCAACAAGAGCTGTAGATTTAGCTGTCGAGGGAATATTTATTCATTTGTGTGGCCAGGATTCTGCAAACCACTGACCTTGGTAGTACCCACCGAAACCGATAGAGGGAGCCGCGTCAGTGCAAAATTGCATAGAAGGAGAGGTATCAAAATGGTCATTTTATAAAAAAGATGCCGTTCCAATGGTTACAAAGCAGAGACCAAAACTTTAATCTGTGATTGGAGAGAATCCAGAGACTTTGCTAAATCAAATAACCTGGGTCTATATGAGCTACATTGAGGAATAATACGCATGGCAAAAAAGTGACCAAGTAATGAGAGAGCTCTCGTTCTGATAAATTTGAACTCGCTGGCAAAATGAAGTTTGAAAGATTGAGCAGTAGCTGCAGCAAACAACATGTAATTTGCAGTGACCAGAAGCTGCTTTACTGGGATAGCTAAATGCAGAAATATGACATGCAAGCAGCCTATATGTTTGATGTTTACGATTAAAGGTGAGTTTCCTGTCTGAACCACCACTTTGCTGAATTTATTGCGTTATTTCTCAATAATGATTGCATTATTTCACAATAAATAGATAACGCACACCACTCACGCCACTATTCCCATTCAGTCTTTGATTTTGCTTTAAAATGGGTTGTATGATTGTATTTAATGATAAACTTGTACAAAGTATTAATTGTATAGGCCCCGCCCGCACACTTTGCCCAAAGTTGCAAGGAGGCGGGCCCTGCTTCTACTTTTTTGTCTCTAGGGGTTCAGTCACACAAAAAGTTGAAAGCCATGTGATCATGAAATGGTCTGAATGAAAATGTGTATTAAATTACTGCAGTAACAATATTTTATATTAGTGAAGTTTTTTTTTTTTTTAAATCTGTAATATACGTTTATAAATCAAATGTTTTCACATGTAGGGAACTGCAATAGAGATAGTTCACAGTTTCTCATTGTTCAGCTGCACTTCACTTCTGCTATGACATCTTTATCGAAAATGAAAACTATTTCGTAATAACGCAATATAATTGCGATATAACACAATAATTATTGCACAATTACGCAATATTATCTCGTAATAATGCAATAAATATTGTTTTCTTTGTGGTGCTAATGAACTTCCATAGAAGTATGGTATTGTAACGTGTTGTTTCATTTATTTAATATATATTTATAATAACTAAAGGCAAAGCCCTATGTTATATTACATAATTGTGGACTGTCTCTTTAAAATATATTCCCATGATGATTTAAGGACTTGGGTATACTCCTGAGTGGTGTCTATTGAAACTGAGCCATGGCCTCAGACCAACAGCAATACACAAACACAGGGCATCACGGTTCTGCATTGGAGAAATTGTAACTGGCCTGGGGCAGGTATTAAAAAAACAACTGCACAGAGAGATGATCTTTTCCAGTTGTTACAACAGTTCAAAGGGGTTTTTTTGGACCAACTGGGAAGAACTGACCTCATCGAACAAAAAATGCAAACTCAGCCAAGGTCAAGGGTGAGAGGGTGAGCGTGTCAGGTTCCAGAAAGCCGGCAGGAGGTAATTGAGCCATCACAGAGTGAGTGGTGCAGTCCAATCGTGGTGGTGGTTAAACCGGATGGCACCATACGCTTCTGTGTTGACTACAGACAGGTAAACAGCGTCTGCAAGTTCGATGCATATCCCATGCCCGTGTGGATGAACTCCTAGACTGGCTAGGAGGCGCTAAGTTCATCTCGATTTGACAAAGGGCTTTTGGCAAATTCCTTTATCACTGGATTCCTGAAAAAAAGTGCTGACGGGTTGTACCAATTTAAAACCATGTCATTTGGTTTACATGGGGCACCGACAGCCTTTCAGAGGTTTGCATTTAGACCCACCAGCCTAGATGTTTCTTAGCTGTATCAATTGATCATTCATTAAATGTACCAAGGAACAAAAACAAACTGCAGGGCAAGTGGAAAGTTGAGCTGGAATATATCACAGTTTCAGTGGATGGAAAAATCTTGTTAGGTCTTTTTGGCAGCAATATCTGTAGTCTACGAACTTCGAAAATAAAATGAAAAAAAAAAAACTAAAATGAGGGAAACTTTTTGAAAAAGCCAGAGTAAACATGCTCCCAAGCCGCAGCCATTCAGCATTTCGCTTCAGTCAGCAGATCTGGCAGAGCTGACGGGTTCACAGTTGTTTGGAGGCCGTAGCACAGTAATCTTTTCAAAAGGGTGGATTTGTCTGGATGCCAAGGCACTGGGCCAAGTATTTCTCATTTAGAGCTGGCCCGCAAATGACCCTCCTGCTGGAGCTGGTTTCAGGAAAAACAAAGCAGCAGTATTAGTGAAGCCTGGCAAGCCTGGGCAGGCTCACATGGATGGGAGGGAAAACACGGAAATGAGAGGCCTCATTTTGGGAACATCTGTACCGCCTTCCTGTGTAAAGAAAAAGTGAATGCTGTCTACACATACCCAGAGGGTCTAAACATAAACACATGAGAACAGAAATACGGTCTTTGAATTTTGTTGAATTTTTATATTTTTGTAGTTTTCTTCAACACTCGCCTCCCCGGTAGGGCCTCATGCCTGGGCTCTGTAGCTGGGAAATCAGGACAGACTGGCCTTCAGGTTCCTTAGTTGAAACATGTGTGTTTATAAGAGTCAGTGGTTGTTTGAAGAGGAGGGGGAGGGGGTTGGGATATGGTTTCTGTTGGCTCTTACTAAGCTGCTTTTTTTCAGACAGAAATTATATTAGTCTCCACACAGTGTATTCCTATTTAGAAATACAGAACTGGATAATGGAACATTAATTTGCTACAGTTATTGCTTTGTCTGACACAACTGTTCTGGTTGTGGTGCTGTAAATTTAGATTTACATTATGCCAATGCTTCTGTTTTTAAGTGTGGAGTTGTGGTACACATCAAAAACAAATACATCTGTTCATTCTATCCATTTGTATGAAACATTTTTTTTTGTATCCCAAGGACAGCTTATCCAATTGCGAATAAACTTGCTGTCTTAGTACAGTACGTGCTGTTGCATGACTTCTTTCTGATTGTCTGAAGGTTTTATCTGGGATAGCATTAGTAAGAAATTTATTCAACTTTACACAGGAATTAACGTATTACAAGGAGTTATTTCACATAGGTCTACTTGTAGCCCTATCTTTTCAGAGTTCTGATCTATTTTGGGAACCACTGTTCTTGCAGAAGTGATTCATAGTCATTTGTTATGAGATGCTGTTCTACATACTATGGGGTTTGGTCACGGTGGCATTCTCTATCATGGCACCCGACTGACTTCTGTAATGTTATAATTATACCCTTGACATTGGATATGTTTGTACATTATTTACATACATGTACTGATGACAAGACTTTCAAGTGTACTTTCAGCACAGATAATGAAGAACCAATTGTCAGCCAGAAGGCCAGATTTAAAAGTTAATCAGTCTGTTATTAACGCCAAAAAGGTTTTAAAAATATGCTGCAGTATATTATTAAAACTTCAATACTAAACCACTGTCCAAAACAGTACAACATCTGGATTAAAAAATAAATAAATAAATAAATATAGGAATTAATATTATTATAATTTATTTTTTGTCTCACAGGATATCTACTGAGGAAAGATCCTAACAAGTGAGGGATAAAAGAAGGGGAATTCCTTCAACCTAAGTAGGTAGGTAAGAAAGTCTTGTGTAAAACTTGTATTTAAATACTACAGTTAGAATGAAAAAGGCTGGGGGCAGCAGGATGTAACATGTGGATGAAAGTGAAAGAAGAAAGCAGAATGGAAAGTTACAGATTAAACAGTTTAGACTTTAAAGTGACCAGTGACCAGATTCACTCTTTAGTTTTTTCTCCAGCAGTTACACACGAGGTGCATGCATATATTTAAGAATGTTACTACCCCACAAGTGCATGTTGTAAATATTAACCCTTTTTTCATTGTCATTGTTATCAGTGTACAAAAACAACGAAAATATGAACAAAAAGAGCACACAGCTAAAACTACTAATAAGTTAAGTAAATTAAATGGTAAGCAACAGCTGGTGGAGTGGAGTGCACAGAAGGCAGAACTATGGAAGAATGCAAACATGTACAGATTTACCAAGGACTTATAATTTACTGTACAATTTGACGATCGCGGGACCCTGCAGCATACATTTTGGTGCACAAGTGAACCCTTGACTGAACATAAAAAAATACAGTAAATGTATTCCAAGTTTATCAATAACCCAATGGTGAATATTGTCTGCACATACAGAATACACCATATTTCTGCATAATTATCATTTTCCTATTTCATTATGATGACAAGTGAATTGCTGATGTTGCTTATCTGTTTCTACTTTTGTTGTACAATCATCTCACAGTACATATAACTTAAAATACAGCAGGTAAATAAATCATTTACCAAGCACAAATGCAGAAAGTACTAAGATCAAAAGGAAGGAGTAATGTGAGATGAGTTTAAAGGAAAATCCCTTTATATCTGGAATTTCCCAAGGTATACTGAAATCCCTTGGACATGTTAGGTATGGGGCTGTGCTGAACGAAGGAACTGTAGCAACAAGCAGATTAAACAGACAATGCTTCTATTACTTACTGCAGTGGGAGGTGTGCCACATGGTACATTGTGAGCTTTATACTGTATTAGTCTTCAAGCATGAAGTGCAATCTCTGTTTTTTTCTGAAAACTAGAAATGTACTGAACTTGACAAACATATTTGCTAATTTTCGGAACCCTCCCTGATGTAAAAATAGGTTTGGAAGGTTACAGTTCAAGTTTTAAAATGTAGTTGACCTTAATTTATGTTGAAAAATGTTTGAATTAGATCTGCAATAGCGTGTAGTGCATTCCTGCATGACATTTTGAATTTGAATTATTCATTATGGTGCAGTTAAAGTTTGGACTGTGCTGGGTTGGTGTCCTGATTAATAATGTTTGCACTGTAACAAAAATGTAGTAAACTTGGCACTATTTTCTTCCTATTTAGAAAATAGCAGTAGGCCAAGCCTGGAAATACATTGTAACTTGTATCTTTATCTACAGTATAATGGCCCCTCTATATTTCCTGCAAAAAATGTAACATACCTATGTTTTCTATTTTTTTTACTCTGAAAATAGGCCAACAGGAGTGATGAAACAGTTAACAACAATCAATCAAATTCCACACTTTTATGCGCAAACAGGATGTCTTGCTGAAATCCCTGGAGTACACCTAAAAGTTCTATGAGTCACACAATTAGCTTGTGTTTAGTTTCAACGCCCTTACAGACTGTGCCAGAGTTTTTAAGTAAATAAAAATTGAGCAATTTCTTGGCATTCCTTCTTTCTGTAATGAATGTGCAGCATAAGAACATTGCCCAATACAGTACAATTAGGCTCTGTTTCCACCTTCTCATTTTACAGTGTGGAGGAGGCATATAGATTTTTTTTGGGGGTTAATTGTGAATTATTTGCAATTGTAGCATATCTTTAGTAGGTAGCATGATTGCTTCTTGGATCTACTTACACAGTATACTGTATAATTGTATGCAACTGAGTACTTTGTGCTTGGTGTTACTCTTTAGAGGTGTACAAGCAAATATTGGTTGTGTCATTAATCCCACTATATTTGTCAGAAACATCACATACATTAAAGAATGTGTCCGCAGATCACACACAGTAGCTTAAAAAAACTTCACTTAAAGACTATAGATGAGCGACAGGAGCTCTTTCTGAACTAGCGTGCACACACACTTGTAGGGATACCAGAAAACTGGCATTTCAGTCTTCATTTTTTATCTCAGTCGGAAACAGTACAGTTGATCAATCATTCCGGATTTGCTATTGTATGAAAAACATAATAATATTAAGATAAAAAAAATGTTGGAATGTGTTTTGGTTAGGTGACAATAGATTATATGCTGCTATTTTAAGGTGCCATTCTGAAAAGCTGGTAACCCTATATGCACACTTAAAGAACTAAATACTGTATCTTAAAATGGGCTTTCAGTGTGTAGTAGCCTGATGGAATTTCCAGCAGCAAGATTTATATGAGTAATAATATTTTTACTTATATATTATACATTTCTCAGTACCTACGTGAGTGGTGCAATGCTACTGTAATCCATATTAACCTGTATTTAGTTTACAGTAAAATACTAGCTTGACAACATTTGTGTATTTTTCAATCATCTGGTTTAATCTCATTATTATTGCAAACATATATTGCATGTAGTCACACTGTAAGATAAGTGATCTTTTCAACATCCTCCTTCGGGGACTGCCTGTCACTACCTGCCCTGGTTTGCAGGCATGTGCTGGCTAACCCGTATGGGAATGCATACTGCGTAATCAGGTTGTACATAGTTTTCCTACCCCCGGGGAACAACTGCCTTCCTGATCTTTAAGAAGGACAACCGCCATACCAGTGCAACTTGGAAACTTGCCACATTCTCATCAAAAGCTTAAACATCCTGCTGATACTTGAACTCATAAGGTACACAATGTTATGCCAGCACTGAGATAAGTATTTATGACATATCTACATTAAGGGAGCAACAGTAAAGTAATTACACAAATTTGCACAGCAGTAGACCCAGTTTATACAATAACATGATAAAGCGGAATCATTTGGAATATTCTTTGTACTTCTGGAACATTGTGTGTACTTTAAAAATTCTCCAAAATGAGTGACTCGCTGGTCCTGTCCATATTAGAACATTTATTTTAAAATCTTATACAAAAGGTACACTTGTTTCCATTTCAGATAAATTCATGGTCAATAAAATGTATTGCTTTGATTTAATTTGTGATTTACTAAACTTTTTTTTTTTTACTTTATATTTTGCAGTGTCTCACAAAATATATTTTACTACACTTTAACCAAATGTTGTTAATTAGCTGGAAGCAATTTGATCAACCAGAGAAACTCTGTCACTTGTTTGTAGCACATATACACTATGTTTGTCACCATGAAGGTAGCTACATGTACACAGCTAGTATGAGGAAGACAATAAGGCTTGTGTAACCTGTAATCATATTTTAGCTAAAAATGTCAACTTCTTGGCAGATTTTCAAGTTCGATAAAGGCCAGTAGAGTGGTTACATTGGCAGCATTTACCATGTTCTCATTATTTTTCTGTATTGCGGCATCTTACGTGAGTTGTTTAAATAATGAAATAGTTACATAGTAAATTGTGTAGTGTCAGATCTATTATGAAGCAGGTGCAAAGGAAAAGGCACATGTTCTGAGAGGAATAGAACAACCAGAACAGTATAAAACTAGCACGAAACAACTTATTTACCAGAAAGATAAGAACATTAAAACATTCTGGACACTTTGTCTAGTTTTGCTATATTAAAATTATTTGATTCCTCTCTAAAAAAATACCTTTTGCTCTTGCTTCAAAACAAGGCCCAAGAATTTGTATTCCATTTGATGGAAGACTGCTTGACTAACACCCCAAAATTTGTACTGTTTGTACTGTTAGGGTTTGATTTGGGTAAACACACAACACAAATATAATTTGCAATTTTCATAGATGCAAGAAGGCCTACAGAACGACTTTCCCAGACTAACCTACTACCTACCGCTCTCATGCCTTTTGCATGACTCATAGAAGGCTTTTTTTCTCAATGCTGATTACAGCCATTACCAGCCCTGCAACCAGGTACACAGAGGAATCTAAAGTAATTTTAGGTTTCTTCTAGTAATTAATTTGCCTGCTTCCATTTTTTTAAAGGCATAGCTGTTTATTTATTTTTGAAGGAAGTCACAATTGGGGGATTTCCAGGGCTTATAAAAGGATGAATGTAGGCACTTTCACAAATCACTGAAAACCGCTCCCAACCTGCGACAAAAAGTTGGCCTGCAAAAGAAAGTCTTGTAACAAAAGTCCCTTTCACAACTTAACAATGAGGCCTGACCTCATTCCAGCAATGAGAGGAGCTGAAATCACAAGGTTCGTGTGAAAAAAGTTTACCTTACAGAGTAAATGACTGACAGATTTAGTTTAGTAAACAGTTTCACTGTTATTTTTTTAACTCCTCCTTGTACAGTGTGACAAATGAATAACTGCTTTTTTACATGCTAAATTCAGAACAAAAATATGTATTTTAATATATGATAAGAAATGTATGAATCTTATATTTTCCCAACATCATTCTTGAATTAAACAGAATATATTAAAAAATATATTATCAAGATATTTTATACATTTTTCATACACCAAAATTATTATTATTATTATTTATTTCTTAGCAAAATTGTCCCCTTTTCTAGATATGAAAAATATGTGAGATATATAGTAAATATATCGTTAATGCTTTTAAAATATAAAGGAAATATAATTCACGAGACAGAAGAGGTGCTCTGCTTCCGAGCAGTCGAGAGGAAAGAGTGTGCAGTTTAAACCTGTGTGGTTTGGGTGAAGCTTTTTGATGTTACAGGAGACAACACTCACCCGGGACAGAACCCGCCAATCACACCTACATCACAACTACCTGCTGTCTACCGGCTGCATCTGCTGTTCTGTGTCCTGGCGTTCCTGTTTTGGAGGTCTGTGTTTGCAATCAGCTCTGCACTTCTCACTGTTTGTTTGTTGCTCGTCTGACTCCGCTGTTCAAAAACCGTTACTCTAAATCCCAGCAGCTTCTAACCTGCTGGAGGCAGAGCAGGCAACTATATCATCAGGCCCCGGCTGGGACGCTATTTACATTCAAGCTCGCCGTGTAGCGGCGCTCGTCTGTGCTCGTCCGTGTCTTGTCCTGCCTTGGCCTTCACCACCCGCAATGTTGCTGACCGGTCTCTCTCCCATCTGGACTGATAATTACCTACTCTGGATCCACTACGAATAACCAGTTTTGTTTTTTTGTTTTTTTTCTGTTTTCCCCTGTACCCCACCTAAACTAAACTACTCCCACTCCTTCCACCCCCCCCCCCGCTTCAGTTTAGACCCTGTAGCCAATGTCCAGACTCAGTGAGAGTGAGTCTGTCTCACCACTTCTCCTCCCTTTTTCCCCCCTAGGTATCCCCACCCTCTGTTCCTGTTTAAGTGAGAGCATTTAGGATTTCACCAATTTATTGGGCTCTGTGAGAGCGAGTCCTTCACCCATGTCCCTCCCCTACCCCCTCCCTTCTCTTCCTTTTATCATTTTACTCCTTGTCCAAGTTCTCCTTGCCCCTAGCAACCTGAGGCACTCTGATAACTACTCCTCCTCGGTCCTTACCCCAGACCCCTTCATGCCTCCCAGTACCCCCCTTACATTTCAAATCCCCCTCCTTCCAATCTCTCTCTGCCGCAGTGATCAACCTCCGTCGCTCCATTCCCTCCAACTTGATTTACCTTTCCCCTTCAGTTAAACCTCCCCTTCTTCATCATCACCTGACCTCCCAAATCCCTGAACCTCCCCCCCATCCCTCCCTAATCAAACTGGGCCTCTGGAACGCACGCTCAGTTTGCAACAAACCCGCAGCTACCTTAGATGCCTTCCTCTCCCTCCACCTTGATGTCCTTGTGCTCACTGAAACTTGGATCTCACCACACGACACGGCCACCCCTGCTGCCCTCACCTCCTCAGTCACCACTTTCTACCATACCCCGCGCCCGGCTGGTAAAGGCGGCGGTACTGGCCTTCTTACACCCTCCTCCTGGACCCCTGCACCTTCTCCCCCAATTATTACCACCTTCCCTTCTTTTGAGTACCAACTTACCTCTTTTATCTCCCCCCACCGTATTACCTTCCTTGTCATCTATCGTCCCCCTGGCCCTCCCTCCACATTCTTCGATCATCTTGACTGCCTTCTCTCCTCCCTCCTACCCCTCCCTCACCCATTCATTCTCCTAGGAGATTTCAACCTCCACCTACATTGCTCCCCCATTGCTTCTGCCCTTCTCCCCCTCACCAACTCATTTAACCTCTCGTTTCTCCCTTCGCCCCCTACTCACGCCTCTGGTAATACCCTCGCCCTTATCTTCCTCTCCGGCTGTAAGGCAACATCATCTACCATAACTGCCTCCCGACCCCCCTCTGATCATTTCCTCCTTTCCCTTACCCTCTCCCTACCCTCTCCCTCTCCCTCCACTCTGCTACCTTTGCTCCCTGTCCTCCGTCGTAATCTCCGTACTATAGACACCAGTTCCCTGATCTCCCTCTCCTCTTCGCTGCTTCCCTCTATCTCTGACTTTTCTTCCCTTCACCCGGACTTAGCCTCTGCCACCCTATCTAATGCGCTATCCTCTTCCCTCAACTCCCTAGCCCCCTTATGTCCTTATTCTCCTTCACATAGGCCTCCTCAACCATGGCTCACTCTTTCCCTTAAATCAGACCGACGTTCATTGCGCCGGGCTGAGTGACTCTGGAAGTCCTCTCCCTCACCTTTGAACTTTCAAACTTATCATTCCCTCCTCTCTAATTTCCTCTCTGCCTTGGAACTAGCCAAACATGACTACTTCCAAACTCTCATCACTGCTTTGGCTCCCCATCCGCGTCAGCTTTTCTTAACCCTTAATAAACTACTCCGTCCCCCTCCTACACCCCAATCTTCAGTCCTCCCAACCCTTACTGCTAGTGACTTCTCTCACTATTTCACAACCAAAATCAGTACTATTCGTCTACAACTCCGGACTCTCCCCCAGACTAGCCCCCATTCCCAGCTCCCCATTCTACCTCCATCTGCCTAATGCCCCTTTACTGACTTTCCCCCCACATCTTATTTTGAACTCTCCTCCTTAATTTCCAAGGCCCACCCAACCTCTTCCCCCCTGGATCCCATCCCTGCTTCCCTCATACCCCCTTTACTCCCTCTTATCCTCCCCTATCTAGTCTCCCTTTTTAACTCCTCCCTGTCCACTGGTATCTGCCCTGTCGCTTTTAAATCAGCCACCATCATTCCTCTGTTAAAAAACCTCACTCTCGACCCTGCCTGCCCTGCCAACTACCGCCCAATCTCTCTCCTTCCATATTTTTCAAAACTCCTTGAGCGTCTAGTTCATGTACGCCTATCACAATACATATCCGCCAACTCCCTCTACCCCCGATTCCAATCTGGTTTCCGTCCTTCCCATTCCAGAGACAGCCCTCCTCACTGTTCAGAATCATCTGGCCAACTCCTCCCACGCTGGTCTGTCTTCAATTCTCATTCTCCTTGATCTTTCCTCTGCCTTTGACACAGTCGATCATTCCATCCTCCTCTCCACCCTTTCCAACCTTGGCATTTCTGGAACACCCCTTAGCTGGCTGCACTCATACCTATCCTCCCGCACCTCTGCTGTTGCTTTCAACAGCCTCACCTCTCCCCCTCCCTCTGACTGTTGGTGTTCCCCAGGGCTCTGTCCTCGGACCCTTGTTATTCGCTCTGTACACCTCACCTCTTGAAGCTCTAATCTCTTCATTTAACTTCCCCACCATTTCTTTGCTGATGACACCCAGATTTTCTTTTCCTTTCCTTCTTTCACCCCTGACCTTTCCCCCGTATAACTGCTTGCCTGACTGCTATCCAATCTTGGATGGCACGCAATTACCTCCTCATCAACCCATCAAAAACTGAAATCCTTTTCTTTCCTTCCCTTCTTCTCCCTCCCACCCCCACCATTTCATTTCCTCCCTGTCCCTCATTCCAGTTAACTCTGCTCGTAACCTCGGCGTCATCTTTGACGCTACCCTTTCCCTTGCTGGTCATATCTCGGCCACTACACGCACCTGTCGATTCCACCTATTTAACATCCGCAAAATACGCCCCTCCATCTCTTTCTCTGCTGCTAAACTTCTGGTTCATGCTCTCATCTTCACCCGCCTCGATTACTGCAACTCCCTCCTCATTGGCCTTCCCTCCTACGCCTTCACACCACTACAGCAAATTCAAAATGCCTCTACCCGCATCATCTTCAACCTCCCCGCTCCTCTCATACCTCCCTCTTCTCCTTCAGCTACACTGGCTCCCTGTTTACTATCGCTGCTTATTCAAATTCCTTACTCTAGTCTATAAATCCCTCCATGGTCTCGCCCCACCCTACCTGGCTGCACTTATCTCTTACTATGTTCCCCCCCATCCCTTACGCTCTCAAACTTTGTTGTCCCTTTCGGTTCCACCCTCGTCCTGTGCCCAATCCCGTTTCCGTTCCTTCTCCCTCCTGGCTCCCCTTCATTGGAATAAACTCCCACTCCATATAAAACAGTCACCTACACTACGCAGTTTTCGCTCCTCCCTTAAAACACATCTTTTCACCCTAGCCTATCCCACTGCGTGCCCTAGCCCCTAACCCCCTGTCAGGACCCTGCTTGTTTGCCCAACCCTGCCCTAGCCTCTCTTTTTATTTTCTCACCCTTGCCCAATAAACGTACCTTTTTCCTTGCGCCATTTATCTTGATTGTACCGCTTAGTTTAATAATTGTAAAGCGCCTTGGTCAAAGGCGCTATATAAATATAAATAAATAAATAAATAAATAAATAAATAAATATGAGAAAAATATATGATGTATACATCTGAAATATTTCATTTAATATATGTACTTGTGTATGGCACATAATAAAAAACAAACAATATTGTAGCCGAGCAGGGCACTTAAAATCACCTTTATGGATTAATAAAGGAAGCAACACCTTCAGCTCTTTTTAAAACACCTAGGTGTTTATTTGGCAGAGATTGCCAACAGCAGTGACGCACGTCTCAGTAACACAAACACACGCACGGAAGCACCTCCCCACTCTTGCGGATGCACACACTGATTTATAACAAATCACAGAAATACTCCCAAATGAACAATAAACATGTAAAACAATAACCTGAACAATTATCACAAAAACACCAATCAAAGATTTACAATGATCAACAAATAATCACAGTTTCCACACAAAAAAATCCCAACCCCCAGCATCCTTTGCAAGCAACTAATTTACATGAGTCCGCTCAGGCAATATCTATATATAACAAATACATATTTAATGCTTTGTATAATAAATATTTTGATTAATATTACATTGAAAAAGTAAATATATGTTTCAATACAATTAAATATATAATGTATGTACTGTATGGTATATATATTTAGTTAATGTTTAATCAATGTCTAAGGTTAACATCACATATTAGCATCATTATACGTTCCAGGGAAACTTATGAATACATTTTTAATGTATTTTTATTCAGTTCCAAAATATTTACACCAATTTGTTGCTAAATATATATTTTTTAATATATTTTAACAGCATCTATAAATAATGTTTTTAAAATGTATGACGAATGTAAGGCAAAAACATAATATATTTTAAATGTATGGTAAGTTTGTTGCAACTATATATTTATAACAATATATTGTAAAATATATTTTTTTGTCAGTTAAATAAAATGAATTAGTAATGTATAAAAATACATTAAAAAATATCTGGTGCATTTAAAGTATATTTTAAATATAATTTAATCTGTGAGCCATATATTTATTTTATATGTTGAAAATATATGGTAAGGTTATAAATATATTATTCATATATTTAACATGTTTCCCATTCATAAAAAAATATATTAAACATATATTTTCTTCCGGTATGGGTATAATTCACTCCTACAGGTGTTCTACAAATTAAGCTTTACTTGGAGAGGATGTCCAAAGCTTGAAGACCTCAAACAGCAATTGTACTTTTTAAACAAAACTGAGGAAGAACGTCAGTTATAGAACAGGATTGCTACTGTAAAATTAGTGGAGAGCCTAGGACTGTCTAATTTAGTAGACAACTGGAAACCACACTTGATGGCAATTCAAGGGCTAATGGTAGAACAGGGGCAGTTACAATGGTATGAGCTATTGGTAGAGCATTACAATACCACAGTGGTAAATTGCCAATATACATTTTTCAAATGTCATGTAAAAATTGTATTGTAGGGGATAGAGGTTAATTATTCCGTACATGGACTTTATCCTCAGACAGGGTTTAGCTTCCAGCCTGCCAAGTAGTGCCATGAAATAGTTTTGTGACCTTCTGTTACAAACGGATCTGTCACTTTCAAGATTAAATTCTCATGATATAGCTGAATCAGAGCACATAAAGAGTATTATCATAGTTTTGCATTCTTGATGATTCAATGTTAAAGATAGTGACCCAGTTTTGTTGCTTAATAAAATGTCAGCAATTCTTATGGATCAGAGCTGTCAAGCTAGAGGCTTTTATATAATTAATAGCTAAGACACAGCTACCTATCATGTATTCATCCATGTAAATGTGATATTCATTTTTAGCCAGCCACAAGATGTTTTGTTTTACTTTTTATACAGGTCTGCTTTTTTGTTTGTCTTTTCTAGTAGGGCATTCTTTAATTTAAAGCTATAAACTCCAAACCAAATCAGTAGGTCTCTGAGTTCCTTCTTGGTATTTTATTATTAGTAATTATTTCTTCATACAAAACAGTTTTAAGTGTACAAAGTTATGGATATCTGTAGACATTGGTTTTTTTCAACCTTTTTTTGCGATGTTCATTTAATCTCTAAATTAATACAACAGTTTGTCCTTCATCACAAAAATGTAAGGTGTTTAATGTTTTGCTTCTTTAAAATCACTGAAAAAAGATACAGCGGAAAGAGGTTTAAAGTAAATTGATAAATTTACAAGAGGTACTTTTAGTTGGACAAGTGGTGGGATTATTGTGTTAATATTTGTGCTGTGCAGAGGACTCATTTCTTGTACTCATACTCATATTTATTCTTTGAGAAATCGTGCTTGCACAGGTACTCATACACTGATGGTTTTCAGATGGCATCACTGGATGTGGGTATGACTAATAATGAAAGTGTCAAGAAATGCATTTCTGGCTCACATTTATATTCTGAAAGTGAGCTGGTCAAGTAGTGCTTTAATTTTTTATTTAACAGTGATTTTGATCAAGACTTATCTATTGTGCGATCTGTTATCTACTAGTCCTGCCTGCCTCCTTACGATCTATTGTGTTTTTTACATAGAAAAATAATGAGCCAATCGTAACAGGTGCTTGCATGATCCAAGTACTCGGCACACCCATATCAAATACTATTGCTGGGTACATAAACTATGGAAATCTGGTACCTGGCACACCCATCATATTCATCCATGTTAAAAATTCCAGCAGTGACCAATGACTGATAGTGCAAGTGCTAGTTGTGCTGGTTTACATCCCTGTAAGTCAATTCACTGTTAATATAAATAATCAAAAACTGTATTTTTTATAGACACAGTGGGACTCACCTATACCTGGGATATAACGTGCACCCAGTATATAATGTACCTAAGCTATGGAACCAGGACCCAAACAAGCGATTTACTATCAAAACACATCCTTTAATATGTACTCTGCTGTTGCGTACTCCTCAGTATTATAGGCGTTTATTACATACTGTAGCAAAGCGGGGTGCTTAAAAGTCTGCTGGAGGTAATCTGGTCCTGCTGGCTTGGGGTTGTCCTACCGAACAACAGGTCCACAGGGATGCGGAGCTCCTTCCTGAACATGAGCGCCACTGGCGTGCACCCCGTTGACTGGTGATCAGCTGTCCAGTAGGCCATCAGGTCCAGGGGCAAGTGTTGGTCCCAGTCCCGCTGGTGTCGGGAAGTCCAAATGGCGAGCTGGGTGGCGAGGGTTCGGTTGTCCTGGTTTTCTGTATACCCAGCCGCTGACAGACCTCCCCCCCTCACACCTGCGCCTCAGAGTTGCGTAAAGTAGTCCACGGCGACATTACGAACCTGTTGCTCTACTCTGACCGAGGGAAGGAGCTGAGGATGTCCACGCCAATGCGCTCCAGGGGGGCATGGGAGCGGTTCAGCAGGCCTTTCGGGCAGTGCAATGGTCCACATCGCGGTGGCACCGTCCCCAGCACAACTGCTCTTGGAGCCTGCCCAGGGTCTTGTCCTTTAGGCTTGCAGAAATTGAGTAGCCACTGCAGGGAGGCATGGTCCGTGCGCAGATGGAATCTCCGGCCATAAAGGTACGGTCGGAAATGGCACACGGCTTGTACCACAGCCAGGAGCTCATGGCAGGTCATGCAGTAGTTCCGTTAAGGCTTCCTCAGTGCCCTGCTGTAGTATGCCACGACTCGCTTTCCATCCGGGCCCTCCTGGGCCAGCACCGCCCAGATCCCCACATTGCTTGAGTCCGTATCCAGAATGAAAGTCTTTTGGGGATCGGTGAATGCCAAGACAGGGGCATGTGCGAGGGCCTTCCGCAACTCTCCAAAGGTGGCAGAGCAGTGTAAGATCAAGCTGAACCTCTGTTAGGCGGTGCAAGGGCCTGGCAATCCAGGTAAAGTCCTTAACAAACCACCTGTAGTACGATGCCAGGCCCAAAAAGCTCCGCACCTCAGTCACTGCGGCCACCTTGGTAGGGTCTGTAGCAAAGCTGTCCGCCCCAATGACATGGCCGAGGAAGTGCGTTTTGTTCTGCAACAGGTTGCACTTCCCTAGGTGGAGTTTCAGCCGGGACCCCAGATGCACTCAAACAGTGGAGTGTGCCATCAGGTTGTCCAAGTACACCACACATGCCATATGGGGAACTCCAGCCAGTACATGCTCTATCAGGCTCTCAAATGTCGCTGGGGCATTGCACAGTCTGAACGGCATCACTGAAAACTGCCACAGACCCTAACCAAAGGAGAATGCAGTCTTCGGGCGCGCCTCAGGAGCCAGCTCAACCTGCCAGTAGCCACTCCGCAGGTTGAAGGAACTTAACCAATGATAGCCAATAATACTGTCCAGGCCTTCGTTTATCCTGGGAAGGGGGTACAAGTCTTTCCAGGTCACTGCATTGAGCTTCCTGTAATCCACACAGAATCGCAGTGACCCATCCTTCCACACCAGCACAGCAAGTGCAGCCCATGGACTTGCCGATGGGTCTATAACTGCTGCGGTGGCCATTTCCTGTATGAGAGCCTCTGCTGCCTCCCATTTAGCAAGGTGCTCCCGGATCGAGGCAGCATTGCCAATGTCAATGTGGTGCTGTACAAGGCCGGTGTAGCTACAGTCCCCCACGCTGGCTGCAAAAATGTCTCTATAACCCCTCAACAGCTCCCTCAGCTGGTCCTATTGGACCCAAGAGAGACCCTTCCGGCTTCGTTGCCACAGCGTCTATGAAGCTGAAGCAGCCGGGGGCTTTACGCTGTCCTTCACCCCAGAAGCGGTCCTGCTAGTCGGCGGTGGAGTGGGTGCTGTCATCTGCTTCTGAGAGAGGCTGGGTCATGCTCCTCCACTTCCGATGAGACCTGCTCCTCTTCGGGTGATGTCAGCGATGTTGGCTCACTCAGCCGGCTCTCCTCCCCTAGTTTCTGGTCCACAGTGAGCCGAAGGTGGTCTTGGCCGATGAACTCAGCCCCAGCAGCCAGGTCGAGGCTGGCCCCCACTTTGGCCAGAAGGTCCAGCCCCAGAATACAGCGGTGCTGTAAGAGGCTTCCTAGCTAAACTAGCATGGGAACGACATGCCCAGTCACATTTCAGAGGCGGATCTCCGTGGGGGCCCAGTCACGCTGTTGTCCGCCACTGCCATCAGGAAGGTCCGTATGATGGAGATAGTGGAGCCGGTATTGACTAGCGCTTTGCACTGGGCCCCATTGATGGAGCAGTGTACGTGCAGGCCCACCAGCGCCACCACATCTTCAGGGTCCCATCTGCTCACCCGGGCCACCAGGCAGAACTTCTCCAGGTAGACTTCTGTGGGAGGGCAGCGTTGTGGTGCAGCTTTTAAGGGCTGTACAAATAGCAGGCGGAGGTGAAAGAATTGTAGTTTAAGCGCTCTTGTGCATATATATATATATATATATATATATATATATATATATATATATATATATATATATATATATATATACTGTATATATAGTATATATATTTACAGAATTCAAAAATAAAACTGTTCACAAAATAAATGGCAGTGTCTTTAAATATGGTAACTATATACATGATAACCCAGGCATAGTAAGGTCCTAAACAAATTATATTCTTGTGGATTTATTGAGTATTGTGGATTTATTGTTGTTGTTTTGTTTTGGCCTGCAAGCCAGCCGTGTACCCCGATACCATTGTTGGTAGAGGGGTGGCCATTTTTGTTTGGGAGTACAATACTATTTGGACATTCACTCTCTTACCATACCACTCGCACCAGCTCACAGTTGGTGGCAGGAGTGGGATTTCAAGATGGACCTCGCTGCAATTACAGAGATGTTGGAGGCATAGGAGCAGAGACATCAGGATGGGATGGTAGTGATGATGCACGCCATGTTCCTGGAGGCCAGTCAGAGGAGGGAACTGGTGGTAGAACCAGCACTGCCCCTACCCAAGACACAGGTAGTAAAGATGTTGCTGGAGGATGATCCTGAGGCCTACCTGGTGGCGTTTGAAAGGCAGGCAACGGCAGCCCAGTGGCCTCGGGAATGGCAGGCTACCCAGTTGGGCCCCAATTTGATCGAGAAGGCCCAACCAGCCTACCAAGCCTTGACACACCAGGTGGCGCAACAGTTTGTGGATCATGTGACCCGGTGGCTCTGCCCCGGCACCAATAATGCAGAAAAAGTGACAGAGATGATTACTATTGAGCAATTTATTAAGGTGCTGGGGTCAGACACTCAGAGCTGGGTCACCCGACATTGGATGTCGGGTGATGCAGCAGTCCGACTGGCCGTAGGTCATGAGGACGCGTTGCCTCCCACTCTACCAGTCGCTACCCTCGCTCATCCCTCCAACCGACCCAGGCCGACAGACTCGAGGACAGGACCCCACTGCACTCCACCCCCTCCCCACATGAATCAAAACCTCATTGATTCCCCATGGGCAGCCTTCCTCCACATCAATGGAGAGCCTGGTCAACCCCCAGCGGGGTGAAAGCAGAGCACCCTTCCCCGTTGCCAAACCGGCAACGGGACATGCAGGCTCCGTGGGTTCCCTCTCACCCCACATGTTACCGGTGCCATGAGATTGGCCACCTTACCTGGAATTGTCCAGCGACTATGGTGTGTGGCGTAGCCTCCAACTATGTATTATCAGCACCAGGTAAGTCCCGGGGTAATGATTGGGAGGGCCCTTGCATTGTTGATGTATGCGTTGGTAATGTGAGCACCTGTGCATTAGTGGACGTGGGCAGACTTTAATTGAGCAAGCTCTGCTGACGGGGGGTACCTTGGTGGTCACGTGGGGTCGTGGTCATTTCCTGTATTCATGGGGATAACAAGGCCTACCACTTCACTAAATTAGATTTGACTGTTGGATGTCATACCTGCCGCGTAATCGTGGCAGTGGCTGTAAAGTTGCCATATCCAGTAGTTTTAGGTCGAGACCGGCCTTATTTTGAAATAATGATTAATAAAACGGTAAAGTCAGTCTCCGGTAAGACCATGGGAGCAGTGGGGGAAGCCTTCCTGCTGCATGCTGATTTGTTCCATTCCCGATTTCGCCCAAAAATGTCAAAAAAAATGTCAAAAAGAGTGCAAAGGGTTGAAAAATAGGATGGAATGTTGATGAAACAAAGCTGGGGTTTGTTGGGAAAACTTCAAAGCCTATCAAATGCAAGGGAAAGGGGATCGGGACTCAGTGTGACATGCGGGGTTGGGTTACTGAGCCCCCCAGTGCTGAAGCTACTTTAGCTCTGCTCGATATCCCGAAATTCTGGGACCGAGATGTGGACCTAGCATTGGAACAAAAAAATGATCACATCTGGGGGCAGGTTCGGGCTATCGAGGGGAAGGATGTAGAGGATAACCATCCGCTTACATATCCTCATCACATTATTGTCAGGCACTTACTGTATAGAGTATCCCAAGCCATGAGCACAAGTCAGATTATAACACAATTACTCGTTCCCCAGTCTTTTCAATGTGAGATCTTGCGGTTGGCTCTCGATGTCCCATGTTTGGGCCATTTAGGTAGCAACAAGATTCGGGAACGAATATTGGCTAATTTTTATTGGATGGGAGTTTTTAGTGAGGTGACGCAATATGTAGCGGTGTGTCCGGAATGCCAGCAAATAGCGCCGGGGCGGGTTTGCCCAGCCCCGCTGGTCCCACTGCTCCTGATCTCAGTTCGTTTTGAACACATTGATATGGATATAGTGGGTCCATTGAGCCAGTCTGACTCTGGATATATGCATATTTTGGTAGTGATGGACTCCAGAGGCAGTACCATTGAGATCCACTAGTGCCACAGCAATTGCTCGAGAGTTAGTGCAGATTATAGCGAGAGTAGGGATTCCAAAAGAAATTCTAACTGATCATGGAATTAACTTTATGTCACAATGTTTAAAGGAATTGTATAAATTATTGCAAATTCGGTCCATTCTGACCTCCGTTTATCATCCACAGACAGACGGTTTGGTGGAATGGTTAAATCAGACTTTCAAACAGATGCTGAAGCAGTTTGTTAACCAAGAACAGAAACATTGAGCTAAACTCCTCCCCTACCTAATGTTTGCAGTGAGAGAGGTGCCTCAGAGCTCAACTGGGTTCTCTCCCTTTGAGCTGCTGTATGGGAGGCAACCCTGAGGTATCCTCGATCTTGTGAAAGAAGTGTGGGAGGAGAAAACAAAAACTTGCAAAAACATAGTCAAGTATGTAATCATGTTGAGAGACCGCCTAGAATTGGTCGGTTGTTTGGCTCAAGAGAATTTAAAACTAGCTTAGCATCACCAGGAGCAGTAGTACAACAAAAAGCACGGATTCTGACTTTTCAGCCAGATGATAAGGTACTGTTGCTACTTCCTACTTCGGAGTCTAAGTTGTATGCTAAGTGGCAAGGGCCATACAAGGTGATACAGGGAATTGGTAATGTGAACTATGAAATTAGGCAACTCGATTGCTGAAATATTATTATTATTATTATTTGTTTATTTAGCAGACGCCTTTATCTAAGGCGACTTACAGAGACTAGGGTGTGTGAACTATGCATCAGCTGCAGAGTCACTTACAAATACATCTCACCCGAAAGACGGAGCACAAGGAGGTTAAGTGACTTGCTCAGGGTCACACATTGAGTCAGTGGCTGAGGTGGGATTTGAACTGGGGACCTCCTGGTTCCAAGGCCTTTTCTTTAACCACTGGACCACACAGCCTCCTGAGACCGAAATGTATCATGTAAACTTGTTAAAACCCTGGAATGAAAGGGAGGCCCTATTTATAGCTTGTGACAGTTTATAAGAGGATTTTGGTCCCACTGTCAGTCCACCAGCTACAACTAACATTCCGATAGGGGAACAGTTACTTCCAGATCTTTAATTTTCATAACAAAGCAGTTTAAAAATGTATGGGTCAAAGTGACCCATGTGACTGAAATAAATTTACATAAGATAAATGTCGGTAAAACCTCTCACCATTTTATATTTTCTTACCAAAAATAATAATAATGTCTCTGTTCTGCTCTGAATGGCAAGGGGTCTCTGTCAGTCATCTCAGTGGTCCCTTAGTAGGGTACTGTAGTTTCACTGTCAGTCATTTCACACAGTTCTGACAGATGTCGTTGACTGAAGCAGCGCTAGAATGCTCTCATTCGTTTACTGTCAATCATCAAGACCTGCACCGACTGGTCATTCAAAGTGCCTACTTGACAGTTTCTAGTTTGATTTGAAAATGGGACGCAAGAGGAAAGCACTTAATGAATATTGTGCACAATACCCTGACTGACAGTTGAAGTCTCTGCGGCAGGACGAAGTGGGCCCATCTGCCTTGCCTTCCAGTGACTCTGAGTCCAGCTGTGCTGAACCTGAAGCAGGAGAGGGGTGGAGCTGAGACTCCGAACAATAAGTGCTGGTTAGTTCTGTTCAACTATCTAATGTTTTGTTCTGTGCATATTATTTTTACTTGTAAATGTATGCTATAAAAGTCTGTCTTATACACTTTTATATGCTGCGTTTTCTACGGTTTATTTGAGACCATTTTTTAATTTGTGTAGGATCTTTATCTTTACAAGGTATAGCTCTGCTGTGACCATGTTGGTAACCATGGTTTTGTTGCATGTTGGATATGATAAAGGCGTTTTGCTAAATGAGACATTTCTCAATAGCTTAAAAAGTGTGTTTTTTTAAGCATAAATGTTGATTTCACCCATTCTCTGCTTGAATTGAAAAATAAACATAGAAAAAACGGTAAATTCTTTCTAAAATAAATGTCGATATTAATCGTCGATTTGGCAAACAAATTAAAATCGAATAGTAACAAACCTGTTTATAAAAAACCTTTTTTTCGGGTCCAAATGTGGTACATTATATCAGAGTTTGACTGTATACCGGCTGGGTCCCATTAGTAAAAAAATAATAAATATATGTACTCTGTAATTCCCAAATCTTGCTGGTCACTATCTCACCATAAAATCACTGGATTTTTTGGTAGCGATATGCTGTACACTAATCACTCCTGTTCTCTAGCCTGTATATTTTCACTACACTGATGTTACCTGTAAATTAACATGCAGACATAAGAACATAAGAACATAAGAAAGTTTACAAACGAGAGGAGGCAATTCAGCCCATCTTGCTCGTTTGGTTGTTAGTAGCTTATTGATCCCAGAATCTCATCGTAGTCTTCTTTGTTCAAGACTGAATAGATTCAATTCTTTGAGCCTGTCTGCATACGACATGCCTTTTAAACCCGGAATAATTCTGGTTGCTCTTCTTTGCATTCTTTCTACAGCAGCAATATCCTTTTTGTAACAAGGTGACCAGAACTGAACACAATGCTAATTACTAATGCATTGTAAAGTTTTAACATTACTTCCCTTGATTTAAATTCAACACTTTTCACAATATATCCGAGCATCTTGTTGGCCTTTTTTACAGCTTCCCCACATTGTCTAAATGAAGAAATTTCTGAGTCAACATAAACTCCAAAGTCATAGTTTCCTTCTTCAATTTCAGTATCTCCCATATGATATTTATAATGCACATTTTTATTGTCTGCATGCAGTACTTTACACTTTTCTCTATTAAATGTCATTTGCCATGTGTCTGCCCAGTTCTGAATGCTGTCTAGATCATTTTGAATGACCTTTGCTGCTGCAACAGTGTTTGCCACTGGTTATGAAAAAAGCATGCCCTAGCTTTTCTTGTCTTTTTTCAGTTATTCTTGGTTATGTTGAGATTAGGTCAGTGTCCTCACTTTATCCCAACTGAAGGAAACTTTCACCATGAATCTTTTGAAAAGAGCAAAGACCTTCCTTTGTAATTATGTGTTGTACAAATTAATATAAATTGGAATGTGAGCAAGCTTTCAAGCTTGTCATTCAAAAAATACACTATGGTCAGGTTATTGAAGAAAGCAGATTTTTTTTTTTTTAATTTGTAACTGTATACTGGTATGCACACAAGATAATCACTCAGTTGACAGATGGATAATACCTGGTCGTTCTGCATGGACTTCAGTGTAGTAGAAAAACATATTACAATATTAATTATCCCTTCAAGTGAAATTTAAGTGATACACTTTAAAATACAGGTACATTAACTGCTCTCTAGTTACAGCTTTGTTTCATTATTTAATATATGTACATTCAAAATAAATTGGTCATGAAAATACATACATTTTTAAATGCATTTGTAACAAGTCTGGCTCTTCTGGATAGTGCTTAAGATGTTTGTTTGTGATCTACACATGTATTGTATGCAGTCATCATGTACATGTATTTTAAAGTGTGTCTAATTGCACTGAATAGCTGTCATTCTCTCAGAACATATGGGAAAACAAATAAGTGTGGTCTCTCCTTTTTTCTTTTTACAATTACAGAAAAAATAGGGAAAATGTTAACTTCAGCGTAGGGGGTGCCTTCAAAGAGATGCTTAGATTTAAGTAGCTACGCATTAAAGTATCAATAAGAATGATGCATGTATCATGCTTCCAGACCGGGGTTTAACAACTCCACTCCATTAAAACACTTCCAGTCTCTCCCTTTCAGCATCTGTTCTTGCTAATCTGTGTGCTCTGTTTAATAACATACCGAAGACTTGAAAGCATTCAGTGAAACGATGGGGCTCTTTTACATAATAACAATATCAACAAAACCTAGTGACAACAACGTAAACAAAATAGAAAAAAAGAGGTATATAAATAAAGTGTATGTCGATCACAAAAGACTAATAGAATCTTTAACAGCATTGTTTTGTAGATTATCAGTTGCATAGATGGATGGACTATTACATTTTAAAAAACAAATCTTTAACTTATGAGTTATTAAAGAGTGTTTTATGAGTAAAATAAAGTTTGATATTAAATAAACTGTTCCAGACTCTATCTAAATAAGCCAGCAACAATGTAGAACCGTATCATAAATGTCAAACTGCATTTTATTAATGTAGTTAAAAACATATTGAAATTCCTAATGTAACTCATGGGTACAACTTTGTGAATAGGCAAAAAACACTCCCGACAATTGTTTACAAGGATTGTGAAAAATATTTAACTACATTCTTTCCTTGAAATACATTTTATTAGTGCAGTGCTGTATAAGTTATATAAATTGCATTTGTTATTTTGAAATGTTGCAGGCTGTAAGGATACAAACAGATTGGCCAGCTTCCAAAACACATGCCATACGAAATATCTTACAAGTATTTTGGCCCAACACCATCTCCAATCATGGGGTACGGAAGCAAAGAAAGCCCAGGACAGAGGAAGCTTGCGAAGTATTGTGCGAGCCTTATGTGCCACTCGCCATGAAGAGGATAAGTAAGTAAGCAGGCTGTAGGGTGTTCTCAGACTACCACAACCAAAAAGTATTTCATGGGCTGTTAAAGTGAGGGTTGCAAGTTTTGCTTACAGAGCCTCTTCTGTAGGATAACTGCAAATCTACTTTTCTTAAATTAGGATAGTTCTGACAATCAATTAGACAGCAAAAATAAAATTGTTGGACAAATCACAGTCTTGAAAAACATTTAACAAAGAAAAAAAGCCCAGCAGCAATCCCTCCTGTTACAACAATAGTAATCCAATATTAAGTTATATTTATTATTAGCCACCTTTTATAAAATGTGTTCTCTTTTTTCACCACATTCAGAGCTTGATAATGGTGCTGATTGAAAAGTGAGACGTTTGTGAAATTGTATACAGATACAAAACTGTACTTTTTAGATATTGAAAGCATGTAATGCTGTTCTTAATTCTTTTTTGAACCAGGATACACATGCAGGTGTTGCTGGTGATTAGAAATATGAATGTTCTTTTGTTAATCGCTGGTATAGTGTAATGTTAATCTAATGTTACACATCTTGAAAAATACAGTGGTGCCCAAAAGTACTGACTACCTTTATTCATTTCAGTGTCTCAGTGGAGTTACGGGAGAAAAAAACTGAAGTGAACATGTTTTACAATCAACACTTTTCCAAGAGCTGGCTGAAAAAAAGGCTGAAGAGCCCTATATGTATGTTACGGTAAAAGTCTGAATATTGGCAGATATTCAGAAATAAACATGATAATGCTTTGACATTTACCAGTAAATCTCAAGAATAACCAAGTGCCTGGCAAATGACCGAATGTCTTTCGAATCACTTTTGCGCATTTATGTAGTTGCCAACATGACAGGGAAATCGTGTCTTTCTGGTAGACAAGGGTTCAAACGATGTATATGCAATAAAAAAGTATGTTCCAACAAAAAGTGCTATTGTAAGGCTTCAGGAGTCCTGTGTAATTCCAAGTGCCACAAGAGTCTACCATGCTTCAATACGTATATACATCTATTCACTGCCTGTCTTTGTGGCATTTTGTGTCATAACCAAAGTATGATTCTCTGTTAAAAAAAAAACTTAGGTCCAAAATGATTTAATTTGCATTTATCAAAATGTTATTTTTCATCAGACTACTACATATTTGGAGTACAATGTCCTTCAACCCCATTGTGAATTGTTTTATACGCAGATTTACCAGAATGTTAGTTGTTCTACATAAGTGGATCACAATATTGTTCAGTACCATGTTGAATTTGAACATCTGTATGCAGAATATATTGTGCAACATCAATGGAAAATATGCTTGCAGAAATAAATATATTCTTCGACATTAATGATTATTTTGTTAATTGACTATATGCAGGAATAAACACATTCTTCGATGATATACCTGCATTTATATCATAAGATTAATATAATAATATATAATAATAATAATCTTTATTTTATAAAGCGCCTAAATGCACACATCTCAAAGCGCTGTACAAACACAAGAAAAACAGAGAACCATCTATACATACAGCATATTAAGAGTATATGTAATATAAAAAGAAATTACACAAATCAAAAACCAAATCATGATAAAAATGCCTGAACGTAAAAGTGTGTCTTTAACTGTTTTTTAAAAGCATCAACGGTCTCAGCATCCCTGATAGATTGAGGAAGGTTGTTCCAAAGTTTGGGTGCATAGCAGCAAAAAGCTCTATTGCCCATGGAGCAAAGCTTAGTTTTGGGTATTGCCAATAAACCTGAGGACGAAGAACGTAGATTACATACGGGTGTGTAACGTGTAAGCAATTCAGCAATGTAACATGGAGCTAAACCGTTCAGAGCCTTATAGGTTAACAACAGTATTTTAAAATCAATCCTGCTCTCAACCGGCAACCAGTGCAAAGAAGCAAGAACCGGTGTAATATGGGCACCCAGTTTAGTGCCAGTTAAAATGCGAGCAGCAGAGTTCTGAATATATTGTAGCCTGCTGATAGCAGCCTTGGAGACACCTGCAAACAACGCGTTGCAATAATCGAGCTGGGAAGAAACAAAGGCATGAATTAGCCTTTCTGCATCAGGCACAGACAACATAGGGCACAGACGAGCAATGTTACGAAGGTGAAAAGCAATCTATTTCTTCATAATTTCGGACGCTTACCGCCTTACTTGGTAAGTGTTGACATTTACTGTGTAAGGTTAGCTTTCTTTAAAATAAACAGCCAGTCTTCTTCAGTTAAGTTTTAATCTAAATAGTTTTATTCAGGAACAAAGCAAATCCAAAGATAGTACAGGACACAGTTGTAACAGTACTGCAAGCAAACTCACAGGTCTTGGCAGATGGTATTCGAGCAACAAAATACCGTTTACAAGCATAATATACTCATCAAATGCCTGCCCACTGTGAGTGAAACTCCACCTAGAAGGTGTGGACATTCCCCACCTCCACCAATGAACAGAGTTGGTCCCCCTTCATAAGAATGTGTTAGTAGGTGTTCCGTGATGTGGTACCAAAAGTATAACGCGTCACTTTTAGCAGAAGTTTGTGGTTTAGAACCAGTTTTATCTGAGTTGATTGTGGTCGGCACATATGATCAAAACAGCCTTTTAAGCAAAAGATAACTTACATGAAAACAAGGGTTTTATCATCCGAGATCACAGCTGCACTCAGTTATAAAAAAAACAGTTACACATTTCCCCATTTACAAGAATACAGAAGATAGTCTTATGCACGTAAACAGAAAGGCTTGCAGAAATGTAGAGGCAGCGATTAACAGATTGCATTCTTAGTTGGTAAAACTAAAGATTGACCAGATTCACACTTTTACCGTAACATATACAATATACATCATTTTCAATTCAATTCTTGACACATACACTGCGAACACAAATTACAATCAAGAAGTTTGTTTTTCAATTTTAATTTTGAGATTCAGATTTGTTTAACTGGAACAGTGCATCCTAAAACATATACACAACTCTGTGTTGGTTTTATTTGAACTAGTAATATTTAATTAATGACCTGGAGGCCTTGGTTAAAATCTGTCTACATCATAAATAGACTACCTAATGCAACACAATAGTCGGTTCAGGACAGAATGGCAGATGAGCAGAGCAGGGAAGATCACAACACGACTGCTGCTGGTAAGAGGTCAAATGCCACACATATACGGCTAGTTCAGACTTAGGTCAACAGGGAAAGATTTGGAGTGGCAAAGCCAGCCAAATGTGATTTCATGCACAAATCCTAAGAACCAAATACATACAACAATATAATATTTGCTTTCCTTTGCTCATTTCGTCTACGTATAAAGGCATCTAATCTTTCTAAAAACATTAGTTGACAGACAGAATACAGTACAAAGAGACTGGTTGCCTTATGTGACCAGGATGACTGGTATTGACGTCAGACCCAGAAGACAATGGACACAGACAACAGTGCTGGGATATGAATACACGCGCGGATGCGCCTGTTTATTGAAAAATAAAAAGATTGAACAAAACACAACACTTTCCAAGACAAACAGACACTACAGCAAACAAACACTGAACAAACAAGTATTGTGCTGGTCTACATCCAACATGAGTAGTAATTGTTATGTTTTTAGTTTCTGTTTCACGCACGTCTCTCCAGTTGTCCACTCTGAACACACTCTTCCTCGATCAGCCAAAGCTGCGGGTTAATATACATGTGACCATCTCCAAGTTAATAATAAATTAATCAATCAACTGGAGACGGTCACATTCTGCACGGGTTTAGCATGGATGGGGAAGTTTAACCCCGTCCATGCTGCAAAAACAACAATAACAATAAAACATCATAGTTTATACAACTTTAAACAATATGTTTTTAAATAATAATACAACAAATACAAAATACAAAACATAATATGCACAGGGGAGGAGTGTACCCTTTGTCAGGATATTACGTAGGCAGCTACGAATATATGTATGACGTATGAACAGTGGTGAAAGTTCAAACAGAGATTCCAGATATACCAAGCGGCTACATGTTTACCAGTGTAGAGGAAAAAAATGACTGCAAGTCATTATGCAGAAGTTCGAGGAATACTGCACACCAAGAAAGAATATCACATACAAGAGGAATGTCTTCTTTACATGTGTGCAATGCCAAGATGAGACAATAGACCAGTATGTAACAGAACTGAAGAATAAAAGTAAGAAGTGTGAGTTCGGTAACCTGGCAGAATCTTTAATAAGAGATAGAATCGTGTGTGGGACAAGTGATCCAGCTTTAAAAGAACAATTGTTGAGAGACCCTGGCCTTACGTTACAAAAGGCAGTAGACACTTGCAAAGCAGCAGAGGTTACAAAAATAAGAATAAAGACGGTCACAAATACTGAAGTAAAGAACCAAAGCCCTGAACTGGATGAAATAAATCGATACAAAGTAAACAAAAAAAACTGTAGCAGGAAAAAAGGAAAGACTGCAAAGGGGCAGTCACGGAAGGTGCGGTAAAGAACATGAGAGAAATAGCTGTCCAGCCATGGGTAAAGAGTGCTTAAACTGTAAAAAAAGAACAAAAAAAAGTGAGCTGTTCATTGGAGTTAAGGAGAATGTAGAAAACCCTGGAAAAGACTGGAAAGTACAGCTGGAAACCTGGCAAACCAGTCATGATTAAACTTGACACGGGAGCACAAGCTAACTTATTGCCAAAGGACACCTACAGGAAAATGAACACAAAATCAGCTTTTTGAGATTTAGGATGTGTAGAGGGTACGCCCAGAATTTTGCTCCTGTTGTGAATCCCCAAGGAAAATACTGTTCGCTCTAAGAGTTGAAAAGGAACTGTAAAGAATGACAGAATTAGGCATGATTGTGAAGGAAAACGAACCGACTGAGTTGGTCAGCCTCATGGTAATAGTTGAAAAGCCAGACAAGTCATTAAGAATATGCTTGGACCCGCAAGAACTGAACAAAGCAATTAAAAGAGAACACTACCAGCTTTCAATGATGGAAGAAATAAGTCACAAATTGGCTGGAGCTAAATTCTTTAGCGTTTTAGATGCTTCCAATGGATTCTGGCAAATACAGCCGGATTATCAGAGTTCAAAGTATACTACTTTCAACACACTGTTCGGGAGATTCCACTTTCTGAGACTGCTGTTTGGAATTTCTAGTGCACCCAAAGTGTTTCACAAGAAAATAGCAGAAATAATGGAAGGGGTTGATGGTGTTACAACATACATCTGATCTGGGCAAATACTAGAGCAGACTGCGAAGAGTCTTAATGCGAGCGAGAGATGTTGGCTTAAAATTCAAAAAGAAAAAGTGCCACATTGTGCTGCAGCAGCTGAAGTATTTAGGAAATATTCTCACAGCAGATGGAATGATGCCCGATGATGCAAAGGTAAAGGCGATTGTGGACATGCCAGAGCCAACAAACAAAACAGAGTTGCAAAGATTTATGGGTATGGCCAATTTTCTTGCAAAATATCTGCCACAAATGTCTGCAATAACTGCACCACTAAGACAATTGCTCCAGAATGATATTGAATGGCACTGGACAAAAGAACTCGAAAAGGCTGTAAACGAATTAAAAGCATGTTTAACTAAAGCTCCAGTTTTAATGTACTTTGACCCAAACAAGCCAGTGAAGCTAACAGTTGATGCCTCTCAAAGTGGTTTAGGAGCAGCTTTCCTACAAGATAATGCAACAGTTGCTTATGCATCCAGAGCACTCACAAACACAGAGCAGAGGTATGCCCAAATTGAAAAAGACATGCTGGCTGTAGTTTTTGGGTGTGAAAGTTTTCATCAGTATGCTCATAGGAGAAGAATTGAAATACAATCAAATCACAAACCACTGGAGGTTATAGTGAAGAAACCACTGAGTAAAGCTCCACCTAGAATTCAGAGATTCCTTCTGAGATAACAGAAATACCAGTATGAGTTGAAGCATAGTCCAGGTAAACAAATGCTGGTGGCTGATGCTTTGTCAAGAGCATACCTGCTGGAGACAGATTGAAGGATGGAAGTAGAAGCTGAGGCACAGGTACATATGCTTATGGAACATTTCCCTATCTCGTATGACAAACGCCAGGAACTGAAAACTGAGATTGAAAATGACAGCACTATGCAGACTCTGAGAAAGGCTATAGAAAACGACTGGCCAGAAGCAAGTAAAGAAGTACCTGATGAATTGAAACCTTATTGGAATGTACAAGAACAACTCAGCATAATTGACTCCCTGATCCTTAAACGAGAACGCATAGTCAATCTTAAAGCAATGTGGAGAGAAATGCTGATAAGAATACATGAAGGTCACCTCGGCATAGAAGCATGCAAATGAAGAACTAGAGAGATCTTGTTTTGGCCAGGTATGAATCCAGCAATAACAGATGTAGTGTCAAAATGTGCAGTGTGTCAGAAACACAAAAAACAGCAGCAAAAAGAGCCACTGATACCTCATGAGGTGTCAAATAGATGGTAGAAGACAGTATCCCACTGATATTTTCTACTTTGAAGGCAAAGAATATGTGCTTCTAGTGGATTCGTATTCTGAAATGGGCCTATTTTAAGGGAATCAACAAGTGAAAATGTGATTATCCTGATGAAGTCATCAACTACACCAGTAGTCATTACTCTAGTTGAAAAAAAAAACATTCATTATGTAACTTCTGCTCCTCGGTTGATACAGCTTGCTAGCTCTCTATTTTCAAGCCTTACATGCTTTGATGTCCATCACTGGAAATTCCATAGCAAGGGATTTTGTTTTGTAAGAGAGGGAAGCTGGAAAAAGCACATAATATTTTAGAAGCTATCTCAGATGGAATTCATGGTGTGTAATGTGTTTTAAATACAGAGATAACGCTAATTAAAGCACAGCCAATATTACCGAAGAAGTTAGCCTCCAATAACCTGCCAAGACTTTAAATGCTTTATTAAACAGTAGCCGGCAATTGTATACTACACTGAATTTCTTCTGTTATTTAAAAGGAAAGGAATAGTTTGCCCCTTTTTAAGTGTTATGTTTTGTTCGTATCTTCTTGAAACACAAATATGTCAGTAAGTGACAGAAGAAAAATATATCTGAAAACTACATCTGAAGAAATATATTATTATTATTATTATTATTATTATTATTATTATTATTATTATTATGTTTTTAATTATTTCCAGGTTTGATCTGTGTGGCAGCCCTACCCTTACCAGTTTTTGTATTATCCTAAGTGATTTTAACAATATAATTTACTAACTACTCTTATATACCTATCATTTAGGGCTTAAATATATTATACAATGTTTTTCAAACAGCTACAGGAGAACTGCAGATGTGTAAACATAAAAAGGAAATTACTTCCATGACTATGTATTTTTTTTAAAATACAGAATAAGTAGACCCTTATGCTTCAATTTCTGGGGAATCTACTAAAATTGAAATCATGTGATAGCGAGAACTGCCAAATATATTTATGGACCTTGTTTCAAATCTATGGAACCCCTAATGGTGTGAATTAAAAAAGAATGTGAATTAGAAAAGAACTTATCTCACGTGCACTTATTATCTTGTGAGCATGAGTTAGTGCTTAATACTTGTAAGAGATTGTGATAACTTCATGTTTCTCTTCTTTTGTAATGTCTCTCTCAGTCTTTGCAGTAGTGTCATTTTGGTACATGAGCCATCATTTTGGTACATGAGCCATCATTTTGCGTTGCAGTTGCACCCACTTTCTGAGAACAAAAGCAAGAGTGGGCTTGATAATTAATGTGTCGGTCCAAATAATAACTCGCAAATCACTTAGACACAATTGACTCAATTTACTCCTTATCATGAAGACTTTCATGGGGTAGAATAGCTTTCTCTTGCGAGTTAGTCTTCAGGAGCTATGAACTGTTGTATGCTGTAGCTGACTGTATAATGTAAAGGGCATATATGTGCATATTTTTCTTCACGATTGTGACGAGGTACACCCCGCCCCTGTGTGTATATGTATTATTTTGTATTTGTGTTGTGTTATTATTATTGAAAGGAATGGTTTGGTTTTAAAAACACGTTTTGTTGTTAATTATTTTACAGCATGGATGGGGTTAAAATTCTCCACCCATGCTAAACTCTAGCAGAATGTGACCATCTCCAGCTTGACTAATGTATTACTAATCTGGGGAGTCACATGTATGAAAACCTGCAGCTTTAGCTGAATGGGTTTAGTGTGTTCAGAGGCAGAACAAGAGACGTGAGTCGTGAGGTAAAGAGAATAATATAGAAAACAATTGCTACCCGTGCTGGTTTTACACCTGCAGAAACTTGCTTGTTCCGTGTCTGTTTTGTCTGTTTTTGCCACTGTGCCGTTTTGTTTTGTGAAGTGTTTCTGTTTTGTTGAACCTTTTTATTTATTATTAAACGTGCGCACCAGCGCTTCACCCGTAGTACTTGCCTGTTGTGTCAATTTCTTCCTGGTCTGACGTCACCCATAAGTCACAATGATAAATCAAGATAAATAACTCTCAAATAAAGGTGGATTCAGAAATGCTCCATACATATCAAGGCCAGCAACTATACATTTATTTATTTCATTTTGTATAAAACAGATTAAATGTGTCTTACAAACAATGGGCTTTGTCTAAGTGAAGCTATACAATATTTGTCATCCTTTTGTCTTAATTCACCAGCAAGTGATGTGGTTAAGATATTGTATTTTATTGCCTCAGTCCTAATAAACAGTTCTCAATAACAGGATTTCATTTCCTGTCAAAAGAAATGAACATTGTTTTTTTAAATAGTACTCTAACTAGTCATGTCCAGTTGTAACCCCCACCCTACCTCATCTCACACACACAGTGTATCCTTTGGTTGGCAAATCCAACATACACAAATCACACACCATCAATGTAAATGGTTAATATTAGGTGGAAGTAGGTATATAGCACTTACATTTTCACAACGAGCCAGATTTCATATACAATTGACTTGACTATTCAATTCTGCATTCAATATCAAAAGGCTGCATGTATATATCCAATCTAACTTTATATGTATATTAAAAAAAATAATGCAGGCCACTCAAAACCACCACGGGTCAAAGGAGTTGGGAGTTTTCAATTACTGTATGCACAGTTAAAGTGCTTCATTCATATCAAAGCACCATTGTACAGATCTAGTGAATGTATTTTTTGCACTTAATTTACAGATGTCTGCTGCACTGATATTTTGTCTTGTATCTTATTATGCCACAGAATGTTATTTATTATTTGATGGGACATGTAGACATAGCTCTGGGTGTTTGTGTTAAATCATTTCTTCTATTGAACAAAAAACAGTAAAACAACAACTACAGCACAAACATTACTGGTGAAGAAATATTAGATGGAGGGTGTCTCTCTGATGAAAACAACACGTCTATATGAAAGGTTGAGCCCAGCGGGTATCAGCTGACTGTCTGCAGCTGCTTAAGCCTTTGGAAATGTTTCCATGGCAACATGTCGGGTCTCTCCGGTCAATGTGGGCTAAAGAGCTGCAGCACAACAAAACCTCTATTCATTTAATAAATTCATGGAATTTGAAGCAGAGCATCGGGGGAACATTTGGTGCTATTCCTGCAGCTGCAATGTGTGAATACACTACCGTTTATATATAGACCAGCTATCCTAAGAGACCCAGGGTCTGCGTCAAGGGCCATGCTACCAGGAAGAAAACATTTATAATGTCTTTCCAGCTCAGCTAAAGAAGGATTTAGAGTAGCTCATTGTGACACGGCTTCCGTAACTTCAAAGCATGGTTAATGTAACAGAAGCACCCGTGTCTAAGTCTGCTTTATCTTTTTTGAAGAAAAAGAAAGCTGAAGCAGACAAAAGTTTACCTAACCCATAACATAAACAAGTAGCTCTGTGTGAAAAAGCAAGGACAAAGAAGGTTACACGTAAAAAGGTTAGGACATTTAAACTTGCTGTGCTTGAGTTGACAGTAGCCAGACCTCATATCCGGCTATGAATGAAAAATAATAACAATAATAATGAATGGTTTGGGGGAGGAGGGAGGAGGAGGGAGGGAGGAGGAGGAGGGGGTAGTCATGACACGTTATACCCTTTTTTTCTTTTTCTGACAGAAAATGAAGGAAGAAAAGATGACATTGCATGTGACCTGAGAAAACAAGTGGTACAGCAGTATTTATCTTGCACATACCAGCTGCATATACCCGAAACCATTAAACCTCTAAATATAAGCTGCCTCTTTTTTTTTTTTTTTACATTTTACTAATAAAAAAAGACCTAGAACTGCCCAGGTCCATCTACAACAAGCAATTTCTCTTGTTTAGGGGTATCCATAATTATATTTCCTTGGCTAAAAAAACTATCAATTTACACAGTGGCAGATCTAAATATCACCATTAATTATTTAAATCTTAAAAACATCAACCAAGTTGTTTTTAATATTTTAACAGACAGAAATAAACCAATAAAACTAACACTGTTGGATGTTTATTTTCATAACATCGGGCCCTTCATTGATTATTTAATCAGTGGCAGTATTTTGATCTGCCACCATTTCGATCAAATAGACCCATGTATTGTTGTGTTTTATTTAAGAGCAAGAATCTGAATAGAGTACCAAAAAGATCAGAAACCTTCTTTTGTAGGTTATATAAACGTTAAAGGGAGAAGGTCAGAAATAGCTAAATAAATGTCAACTTGACTTTTCATTACCCCAGTTACACGGGAGTTCTAGGCTATATTTTGTTCCTGAAGAAATGTATCTGCTGTCATTGACAAAGGAGGGTTTTTTATAACACCGCAGTCTGCCCTACTTCAGCTCTTTAATCTTATTGCTCCTTGCAACTAAGGGCCTTGGGACTTGTAAATAACCAATCTGACATGGTGCTATTTTTGAGCAGTGTTATCGGTTTATTTCCTGATTTTTGGGTCAACCTGAAAAAACCTTCTGATTCATTTATATGAGAAAAGTCTTGCTAACAATAATTATTTGTAAAAATATTGCAATGTTCATACAGCAAAAAAAACAAAAAATGGAAAAAAACATTATAAATGTCTTGTTTTAATTCTTTTTTTACCTCCATGTCTTTTCTCGCATAGACGGATGCCACTTTTTTACATACAATGGTATTGCTTTAGTAAAATGTTTTTTGCTAAAATGACCAGTTTACAACAAAACACATTACTTACAGTTGTTGCTTGCTGCGTTGTACGCATTTCTGCATTATCTTTATCAACATAATAGCTATTGTTTTGATATTTTTATTCATATATATTTATATATCCTTGGTCATAAGTTAGGGTTACGTATTTTTTTTTTAATTCACTTGCCCAGGATTAAATTAAGGAACAGAACCCGAAGGAGATGGCTTTACCGTCTGGTAAGGCCTTCCTCGTGCCGCTAAAGTTTTTCTGTTTGTTTTATTTGTGATTTTATGCAGCACTAGTTTTTGTTGCTAATGGTTACAAACGTTTTCCTCAATATTCCAAAAGTAATGCGGTTTGCTCATAATTCCATGTGTGTTCTATAGTAGCATTCAGGCTTTAACATCCCAGCGGTGGACTATGTTGCATCCTCAACACTAAAACAAAAATCTTCTACTTACATGGAGCTGTTCTTCAAAAGCGAACTTGGTTTGTTAACAGTTTGCAAAATTATTTTACTGGCCAGTAATGGTTTTCGATGTGACTTACCGTCACAGATTGTTACTGAGAGATTGTATCTAACCAATTGTCAGTTATGTAAATTAGCTATGTCCCCTACTTAAGACGTCAATGGCATACACCGTCTGTTTACACCATCACATTATGGCTATGGGACATGTCTGGAGGTTGTCCGAAATATCATGGTACAGTTCTTAAATTGATGACGAATAAAAAATAAGTGAGCGTTTGTGGGATTCCTCATTTTACTGGATGCAGAGCTCCAGGAAAAAGACGGGGGAGGAAGTGATATTCTATACAGGGCATCGTGGTGATTGAAGTTCTGCGCTGGTGATGACCTGATAATCAAAAGTTATAATAAAAAAATGCATGATCCTTGGCTCAAACAAAAAAACAGTAATCTCAGTATTTTAATTTTTTGTTTATTTGCTATACTCAATTTAAATAGATAGATTGAACGTAAAGGACAGCGAGGAAGCAGATTTAGTCTACATTGACAGCGGGCATGTTAAGCTCCACACGGAGTGCAGGATGCACCCTATAGCCTGGAAACCGCAGGTTCGAATCCAGGCTATGTCATTGCCGACTGTGACCGGGGGTTCCTAGGGGCTGGGTACATTGGCCGGCGCCACCTGGGTAGGGAGGGCTTAGGTCGGCAGGGTAATCCACAGTTCACCGCTCACCAGCGACCCCTGTGGCTGATAGGGCGCTTGCTGGTCTGCAGTGGAGCCATTCAGATCTGTGTTGTCCTCTGGCACTATAGGTCTGGTTGCTTCGATGTGGATCCACAGTGCGAAAAATGACGTTGCTTCCAGTCAGGGCGCAGCTGGTGAGCGATGTAATGCAGTTCCAAGCGTTCAAAACAACTCTTTAACCCTCACTTTGGGGAGAGTCCCTTGTAGATCCCAAACTGTTGAAGGGGGTCTTTGGCACCGGAGGTGAAATTGGGGGCGCCCTGGGTGACGGTGATTTGACACCCAGGGAGGCGGCTGCTCGCCCTGGTCCATGATAAGGGGCAAGGCGGTCTCAGTGGAGTACCACTTTCCCATTCCGGACGAGCAGCTGGACCCGATAGCCCACCTCTCCCACGCTGCTTGCAGACGTCGCTGAAGACCTTGCTTTTCCTGGTCGGAGTGGAGCTCTTGTGGGATCCCAAACCGGGAGAAGAACACACCAGTGTGTGCATCGGCTACCATGTGTGCCTCTTGGTATGGCAGCATGTAGGCTTCTGGCCACTTGGTGAAGTAATCCACCGCTGCCAAAACAAACCAGTTCCCGCTGTCTGAGGTGGGAAAGGGACCCATCATACCCTCTCCATTGGTTCACCGACCTGGTACGGCTGCAGAGGTGCGTGTGACTGCTCAACTGGACCTTTCTTGGCGGTGCAGTCGTCGCACCGCCAACAGTAAGTTTCCACATCATGGCGGCAGCGTCCCGAGTAGTACCGGTCGCAGAGGCGTGCCAGCGTCTTATTGATGCCAAAGTGCCCCACTCCGGGCGCGCAGTGGTTAGCTTGGAGCACAGTGCACTGGAGTGAGGCTGGCACCACCAGTTGTAGGCGAGCTTCCCCAGTGGCAGGAACTTGTACAACGCCTTCCCGCAATTCCAGAGCAGCCCACTGGGACCACAGTCCTTTTGTGGTCTGGGAGGGTGGAGCTACTTCATTCCAGTCAGGCCTTCCACCTGATGAGCAGACGAGCTCCGGGTTTTTCCGTTGCCATTCTTGCCACTCCACAGCTGGCATAGGCTGTACTTCACCCCTGGTCGGTGTCGGATGTCTAGCTCATATGACTGGAGCGTCTCCAGCCAGCAGGCTACTTGTCCTTCGGATTCCCTGAAACGCAGCAACCACTGCAGGGCGGCGTGGTCGGTGCGGAGCACAAACCGGCAAACATCATCGATGCGGGGAAGCAAGTACGGATCCTTTCTGGTGACTGCGTTCAGCCCCTTTTAAAGCAGACCCAGGACACAAGAAATGGAGTTTTAAGCGCGGTTGCGCTATTTTTAATAAATAAAACACAAACAAAATAAACACCTAGCTCCTTGCTGGAGCACTGACTATACAGGCAGGTCCCTGACTAGCTCGCAGGACGGCTAAGCCGTTTACCTGCCAAACAAACACAGGTTTAACACAATACAAAAAAGGTTTTCACACTACCTTTTCTTTGTATGCTTGACCACACTGTCAAGCGGGCTTCTAAACACCCCAGCAGCCCTGAACAGACTGGCTGCTTCCTTTATATACCCTGCACCTGGCTCTAATTTACAATGATCACCAGGTGCAGGGGAAAATTACTAATAAAACAATTAACAAATAATTAAACAATTGAACAAAATGTGCATACACACATGTTTTCTGCAGGGAGGATATTAACCCCCTCCCTGCTGTGTTACAATATATATATATAACTTTGTCATACATGAGAGGTGCACCTCCAATTTGAGAATCACTGCCTTAGGCATTGAAAAATGTAAACTTTCTGAATGTGTAGGAGGTTCTCCTAGCCCTGACAATTAAATACTTTCTGTTTTAAGCATTTTTACGGGTTGTTGGTATTCAAAGGCACTAAACAAAGCATTGTTAGAAACCAGCAGTGCAACCTGCCTATGCATATATCCTCAAAGCTTTTGCATGTATGAAAGCATTTGATACTGGCACCGAAAGTGTTAATTAAAAGCTCCACAATCAAACACTTGTATTTATTTTTATCTATTTGTGTTAAGTGGGGCCATTAAGAAGATTCTATTATTATGTGCTGTGGCAATATAATAATAATACAGTGCTCCCTTATTATTTTATAATTAGAAAACTCATACATTTGGTTAATTCCTGGTGAGATCATGTTAACAGTAAATTGTAAATGTGCTGTATTTACAGTATAGGGGCCTTCACTAATTCACTGTTTTCATTATTTCATTTTTTTTTTTATTTGTAAGGCGGATAGAGAAATATCGATGTAGCACTTTACAAGTCTAAAGAGAAGTTAGAATTGCATGATCAATTGATACATGTTTTAATATGATAGACTTAAGATTTAAAAGCACTAGCCAAGCATATCTTAACTAATTAATTATTACCATGTATCTTATCAGTGTACGGTTGCTGAATTTGCTCCCACTGGTGCAGTGTTGTCTAATTGGATCAACATGTTCTTCATGACGCATACATTATACAAATCCCATGCAATCCCGTATAATTGGAATTCTATAACTGGATTACCTCAAGTTTAGCAAGCATGTGGCACTCCATATACAGTAATATAGACAATAACCTATGCCTTCATATCTACCATGTAATTATATACTGTACACATTCATTGCCAAGCCAGTACACTGCTGTTACAATATTGGCAAACCCTGTTTATCAATTTCAGCAGGCATGCTTTCTCTACAATTTCTCCTAATACTCTCCTGAAGGACACCTGCAACTGTGTGTGGCAAAGTGGGTTATAGTGCGCAGGTGTAGAGGTGATGCAGTGCTCCAAACAATGAGAAACACAGTTCTGGTGATATGATGGTTGTTTTTATTTATATTCCAACGGTCGAAACTGACCAACAGAAACTATAATGAAATACAGGCACTATCCAATGCTTGGTACTGCTCTGTATAAATAATGCACTGGGTAGTCCCAAATAATAACACACAAAAATAGACACACACAGACAAAAAATACACGGTCACCAGTCCTTTAGTGAGTGCAGTAATGCTTGTGGTGAATATATAATACAGTGTGCTTTTTAGTGCAGTGATGTTCCAGGTGGGTGCTGGCCCCTGGCGACAGCTCCGGAATGTGTTTAGCAATGGAGTCTCGCCCTCTTCCTGACTGGCCGACTTCCCTTGAACCCTGGGAAAGAACTGTCAGACCAGCCCGTCCAGGGAACTCCAGGGGTTCTTGCTGCTTAGCGCCCTCACAGGTCAGGAGGGAGATTTACAACCAAGAATCATTGTATTTCTGTGCAATGGAAAACAATCATCGTTTATGCAAATCCACTCACTGGGATTTTATATTTAAAGGTGAACTATTTCCAGAAACAAACAAACAAACAAACAAAACAAACAACATTCCAGCAAACATTTTCCTTTTTCAATAACCTGCGACCCACTGAAACTCTCAAAAACCTTCTCTGAACATTCCATCTCAACAACTCATTCCAAACAGTCAATCAAAGTTCCATTTAATGTTATTTGGTAATAATGGATGGCAATGCTAGTCATACAGATCAGTCCTCCTGTAGTTTTGCATAAAAGCCTCCCCAGAGTTGGAGATGCAGTAATCAGCACAAATCATTGTTTCACTTTTCCACACATTTCTTTATCACGCTGTTACATCATTTACAGGCAATTTGCTGGCCTTGGCTCATGGATTATCCTTGTTGTCTCCAGAGACTCCCCCGTATCAGGAACCAGTCAAATTACATCATTCTCAAAGCTTTTACACTGAAGGCTTCCCGTTAATGTATTGCTGTATATCTGAAGTGTCATTATAGAAAATGGACAATAAAATCTATGGCCATTGAGACAACTAATAAAAGAACCTCATTGTGCCCTGGTACAATTTTATGTGCCAGTGTCATAGAATATCATATAAGTTCATTCTTATGATATGCAGATTAGCGAGTGTATAAAACCCCCCTACATATGATTATTAACTCTAAGACCACCTTGCCATTGACTCTTGGCGATCCAATGACACAATTTAGGGGGACACAAAATGTTGCCCATTATATCCATTATATTGTCTCTCCCAAAGGTGCTTGTAGATATCAATCTTTTTAATCAATCAATCTTTATTTTATATAGCCCATTTCATAGTGGACCACCATCACAAAGCGCTTTACAAGATAGTGAGGAACAATGTATAATACATTAAATACAGTGAAATACAAGGCATTGTACATTAAATACAAACAGTAAAAAAAGAATGAAATAGCAATGTCTGTTATAACACAATATTACACTTTATGCACTGTATGGTGTGAATAATTCTGAAAAAGTTGTATAAGTAAAAGCTAAACCGCCCAGTAGTTTGCCTCTCTCTTAAAATATTTCTGGATATTTGAAAGAACTCAGTGACCGAATCACCATGCAGTCTTATGGGGGGTTTCTAAGCCTCAGACAACAGCAAGTCTGTTTTGGGAGCAGTATGGATAGCTTGAAAAAGCGTTTACAGTTAGAAAACCATTACTTACTGAACCTCTCTTTAAACCACGAGTGCCAATCACACTCAAGCTTGCCAGACTGAGAGTGAGTAAGAGAAAGGAGGGGGAAAGATGAATAATTGATCAAAAAAGCTGGTGTTCCTGTCATGACTGAAATCTCCCTGGGTTTAGTGGAGTGCTTCATGAAGGCATGAAATTGCTATCCCTATGGCCCATGGGGGTCATACAGGAGTCTGAGCTTCTTCTTTTACAGATTCACTGTGTTGACATCACCCAGATGATGAACCTTCATGCTAATCTCATGGTAAATAACTATAAATGTCTGCACCCTACATTAAATAGGTCTTTAAATAATGCATTTCAATAATTAAAAATTGATGTTAATGCTAAGCAACTCCCAAATTAGGTCATTTATGCATACATATTTTTCCATTTTCCATTTTAAGAGTCTATTGTCATGGGAAAAAGAGATAACTGGAAATGGAATATTAATTGATGCTTTGTGTTTATAAATGAATAATATTCTGCCATTTTGTTACAACAGTCAAAGGGGCCTCATTTGTTATCACCGTTACATAGGAATTATATAGTCAGCAGATGTTGAAAATGACATGAGTTGTTATTAGACAATCATTGGCTTCCCAATTGTAGCAGGTGTTTATCATTGATAATAAATACAGCAATTAATGAAGCATTTCCATGATTAGCATACAAAGAATGTAATATAACAACATCCTGTAACCACAAAATACTGTAAGAGATTGATTGAAACAACCCTGAATGGCTTTTGGTTTAGAGCATAACATACTTTAAATAAATATTATATTACTATTATTATGTATGTATTGTAGCAATCTTGAAAAATTCGCCACATACCGAGTCTATAAAGAAAAGCCAAGGCACACAGCTCAAGGAAATCCGCTCTCTATTAGACAGCAATCTCCAACCTTACAATCTGACCAGAGGTTCTGGGAAAGGCCCTGCCCCTTTAGAGCAATGTTGATAACTTGATACAGCACCATAAAGGGAGATCGAAGGCTTCAGACAGCAGTGGGCTGAGGGAGCTCAGTCCACTACACAGGCACACAGTCATGGTGACTCATTCACACACACAAACAGCCATTAACTCACACACAGGGAAACACAGGGAAACACATACAGGGTGACAGAGAGCAAATGTAATCCAACTGTTTACTAGGAAATAATTTAACAGTCATAATCGTCCGTCGCCCCACTGTCCATTACAGCTATTAGCAAGCCAAGGGTTGTTGCGCCGTCTTCCTGGAAAGCCCACAAGATGGCACTGCAGTGAGCACACTGTCCGACTCGCTTGTTTGTGTCAATGAGCAAATTAAATCCCAAATGTGTACGTGCCTAGGCAGGGGGGGAGGAAAGTAATTACAATTAAAGAAAAAAGACGCTGACTGATAGGGGACTGATGGGTTAAAAAGAATAGCCCACAGGTATTTCGTTTTTTATTAAGTAAATTAAGCAGGACAAAATTACTTTCTACCAAGTGTGAAAGGTGAGTTAATAATTCATATTCTTCAATAAAGGCACAGATTCATAAATGAATACATTTGACCAGACATTGACATATCTTAAGCAAAGAAAAATATGTTGTGAGTGTGAGTCCTGTTTAATGTGAAGGTTCAGCTAGGTTTTCGAGTGCTGGATTATAAACAGTTTTGATTAATTTGGGACTTTAAATGGTGGTCGTAATCTGGAATAGAGTGTCCTTAATATTGAAGATATTTACATTGAAGTCAATAGAAGTGAAATAGCTCTAAAATGGACTCATATTATGGGGTGGTCTTGCACCAAGCAGTCCGTTACATAAGATTTCACTGTATCTACCCAGTAATAAAAGCCTTTGGTGTTGGTGTTCTGTGAGCCATAGTTGAATAAAGAAAAACTAAATATTATCAACTTAAAAGGGAGTAATGGTGAGAAATGCACTGCATAGCAACATAACTAGAAGCTGTACCTAAATGTAAATATTTATACAGACTTTAAATAGAAGTAGCTCATGGCCTATAATTAGCAAGCTATAATAACATTAAACGTTTTATCTGTTAACAGTTTTTTTTTATTAGGTCTGTATGTATTCATGGCCTGTAGCATTGTTCCACATGAACAGTGTAATTACAATGAGGTTGTGCAGGAAATTAAATCATGTCTTGGTCTGAAAGAGGCGTTACAACATGGTTTCATGTAAGCATGTGTTAGGCTGTGTATCACAGTACCATTACAACCAAAACCAAATATTAAATCCAACAGACACATATAATGGTAAGAGTGACGAGTCAAGACTGGCAACAAAAATGTTGGGGATATTTATTTATGTATTTATTTATGTATTTATTTATTTATTTATTTTAAATCATCTGTGTTTTGATGTGTAAGGTGGTTGGGGTAAGGTTGCGAGTTCTAAAGGCTTTGTCACTGATAATCCTTGTGAAATCCTATTTACATTGGTGAGTTTGTTAAAAGTGCGAATTTTCTTTTTGCTATCCTTTTCCAGCAAGATTGCTTACCATTTCAACTGCAAATTAAACTGCAAAACTACACAATCTTGCCATGTTACAAAGACAGAAAGCAGCAAATGCACTGAAACAGATGCCCTGGTAATAGAAATCACTGACAATCAGACTCTTTGAGATTGAAAATGTGATGTTTTAAAATCCCTGTGCTGAATTTAAATAACAGTGAACATTGATGTAGTGAGTGCTTTTTATGTGGCAGGTGAGGGAGAGAGCAGAGCATATTGTAACTTATAAGGTTACAGGTGAGGGGAGCTACATAATGATATGTTACATGTATTGTAATCTAGAATAGTATAATATTATTCATTTCAAATGACCTTTAAACATTTAGAAGGGTCACATAAAAATGGGAAACCAGGGGTTCATATATAGTCAATAATACAAATTATTACAATGATGAAGCATCCAGGGGGGTCATGACAGTGACAATTTCAGTGAAGATATAGACAGGGTAGTGGCTTTTAGACCAACAACCCCTGAGAAGCTGTGCCCCAGTTACAACAAAGGCAAGCAGCCTAATCCCTTACTCTGACCAAAGCTCCGCACTTTCTGTTCTGCAACATGGTCTTTTCGTCCACCTTGTGTAGCCCAAATAAAAATCCCTCTACTTGATAGATTTTGAATGGGTCGCAGAGCCAGTTACGTCCGTGCTTGACAATTTGAATCACCATTTGCGTCCTGTCATGATTTACATTTTTTAACTTACGATTGTCTTTCTTCCGCCTTGATACACTGTGCTAGCACCTTTGTTGGTTGACTGTAAAGACCTTCGTCTCAATTTTAAAGTAATGTAGCTCTCTAATATAAAGGCATCTCTGCACCATGGAAGTGTGATTTTTTTGTGTTACAGAAATTTAAGTAATTTACAGTAGTATTTCTCCATTATTTGTAAGACTTCATTGTATACCATGATGTTAAGGATACCACAGTAGTTTTTATGGTATTATAACGTGGACATTTTATACCAGCTGTGACAGGGCTAGGAGCCCTGCACATAAAATATAGTGTTTTGTTTATTTTAGAACAGGGTACTCCTCCACCCCTGTGCAGTTTATTATTTTGTATTTGTTTTGTATTATTATTATTATTATTATTATTATTATTATTATTATTATTATTATTTATTTGTATATATGAAGGCGAGAAGCCTTAGCTTTTGTTTGGTAGTGTGGATGGGAAGCCCCATCCACAATTAAAAACCTTGTGCAGAAGGTGACCATCTCCCTATTAATTAATTGTTTAATTTATTACTAATCAGGAGATGGTCACCTGCATAAAAGCCTGAAGCTCTCTGCACTCGTGGTGGGCTGTTCAGAGGAGAGAACAGAGCGAGAGCAAGAGGAGTTTAGAAGTAAAAATAAATATAGTAACAGTGAAGGTGATTGCCCAGCGTGACCCATATGTTTTTTTTTGTGTTCTAGATTTGTTTTATTTAAAACCTTTATTTTGCTCTGTGAGCAAGTGTTTTTGTTTGAATATTTTATATATTTTTGTTCTTTAAAAATAAACGGTGCCGCAGCGCCTTTACACTGTAGTACTCTGTCTGTGTGTCTCTCTCTGGCCTGGCGTCACCACTCAGCCATCCCTGTCACACCAGCCTATCCCTACTTTCAATCACCTGTCTGTGTCTTTGTCATTGTTTTTTTTTGCACTAATTGAGTGATACACAATTTTTATTGCTCTTCTCAGTTCTGTATTAGTACATTATTTACAGTATATAGAATACAGGACAGCTGTGCTATCCAAATCCATTGTGTTTTTGTTATCACTGGTATGGCAGGCTAAATGCCCTGCTCTGGCTTCTTCAAAGTAATACCAATGGTATTTTCATTTATTTCTGCAACTTAATGATGTAAACAAACCTCAATTTAGAGCTATAACTGCTTTGGGCATCAATATAAATGCTTGGCTTTATTACTGTGTTTCAAACTCATCCCCCAAAGCAAAGAAATCAATCAATCAAAGTTCCTGCAGGAAAATGTGCCTCTATAGCAGTTCTGGTATGAAAAGGAGCAGACCTCTGAACAACATCTCTCAATTTGCACAAGAAACAGATCATCAATTTTCATCACAGGAACTAACCATGCAAATGCACTACAGGGGCCTATTCAATGGATCTGTACAGTGGCCAATCTAAAATACACCCACCCCTCATTATATCGCGGTCCTGGAGTTGGCTCCCTATTTTTACAGTCTAACTGTGCATGCCTTAGCTGCAATATACATAGACAATTTCACTTAGATTTACCATTCATTTTATGCCTTACTGCACATACAAAAAACGCAAAACAAGTTAAAACAAAGCATTAATATCGTACTGTTATCATATACACACATATACAATAACACAAAGCAAATTAAATATCTACGTTTTATTTAAGCAATGCACTAGCAAAAGTCACAGGGCAGTGACGTCAGCTCCCTAGCAACAAGCCTCCTATGCTGGGAATGGATTCTTTCAATGCAGCGGTTTGGGCATTTGAGAAAGGAGAGGAAGATTTATGCAATTAATTGGAGACTTAAGTTGATGAGAAGCAATTACTTTCCGCAGTACGAATTAAAACAGTGTGCTGCTTTTTATACGAAAAATGAGAAAAAGCATGTTGCGTAGAGGATTTATATTGGACCCTGACATCCACGATAAAACGAGCGAGTGGTTGTACAGTATTTGTTATTAACCTATTTGTTTTTCTATGGGTCTCTCGCTATATCACGGCCCTCGATATATAGAGGATTTGTATTGGACCTGTATATTTTAAATATTAAAAACTGTGCTAAACCTGGCAGAAATAAAGTAAAAGAGCTTGGGCACACTAGCAATTTTCATATTCTGCAAGGTCAGCATTTCATCTACTCAACTCCACTCTATCTGTAATACCATAGCGAACTTCAGCTTGCATTGCTTGTGATAAAATCATACTCGCACTCATGTGCACATAAAAACACACATACTTGCAAGCATTTAGCTGCCCATGGGTGCTATGCTAATGAAATTAGGCTAGATCTACATGCCAACAAGAAAGGTATCGATATGGGTTTGGGAATAAGTAGGTGTATGAGTACGGGTTTCGGACCACTCAATGAACATTTGGGAAAATGTTGATAACTTTGAATGAACCCTTAAGTCAATTAAATATGCCCAACAGTGTGTTATATACAATGATGTATCAGATAGCATGAATACTGAATTATATCCAAGGTCTATTTATTTAGCTTTAAATATTCTTTTTTAAGGAAATATGATCTTTGGCCTTGTTTGGGTTGGAAAAAGCTTGTCTGTGCAGTAAACAAGAGTGTGCAGACCAGTTTACATTTTCACAAGAAAATGTGTTTACTTTCTCATGGTAACTGGTTAAAATAAATTAGATATCCACTCCTCGTATTCATACAAGGTAGAGCTCATTTAAGGGTTCTGAACACAGCCATTAATGTAATCTCACTCATGAAAAGAAAAAATGAGGCTGAAACATTGAATGTTATTCACAGAGTACAATCTAACATGCAGTTATACAGTGCCTGGAAGGTTTGAAACAAGGTCTAAAACACTGCCAGACCTCGTGCAAGTGAAAATCCTGCACACATTTTGCATTGCTTGCATCATATAACCTACTTTGCTTGCAAGGAAGTGCTACACTTTGATTTACAGTGAAAAGAATGTGGAATAATGCACTAATACTAATGAGATTAATGTGGTAAAGGTGGTTTGTGCAAGGAAATCATGTCTAACTAGAAGTAAAACAAAAAATGTGTTTATTTCTCTGGGGTTAGAATAAGGTAGACCAACTAAAATATTATTAAGAACTAGATGGTAACTTTACAATTAAAGTTGTGGGGCTTGCTTTATTGGGAAAGTGATCAAAGTAGCTGATTTGTTTCAAAAGTCACATTGTTTACTAATTGTCTCATGCTTAGAATGTGCTAGAATTTGAAATTTCTCAAAGTTCTATGACAGTTAATTCAACAGTGGGAAGTACTGAAAGAAGTTGATGCGGTTACTAAAATAGCTGTACCTCTTGATTGGTAGACGCCATTCCTGTTTTGATTTCATATTTGAATAGCTGAGAAGTAGAGGAAGATTTCATTTGCTTTAAGTAGTTGTCTAACTTGTTGGAAAAGTGGTCAAAATGGCAGTTGTTTATAAAAAGTTGAAGAAAGTTGAGTTGGTGCGGTTACTAAAACAGGTGTACCTCTTGATTGGTAGATGCCATTCCTGTTTTGATTTTTTGATTTGAATAGCAGAGAAGTAGAGGAAGATGTCATACCTTCTAACTTTTTGTCTAGCTTGTTGGGAAAGTGGTCAAAATTTCAGTTGTTTACAAAAAGTTAGAGAAAATTTAGTTGATGCGGTTACTAAAACAGCTGTACCTCTTGATTGGTAAAAGTTATTTATGTTTTGAGTTCAGATTTGAATAGCAGAGAAGTAGAGGAAGATTCCATATCCTCTACCTTTTTGTCTTACTTGTTGGGAAAGTGGTCAAAGTAGCTGATTTGTGTCAAAAGTTACATCCTTTACAGTAAATAGAATGTTGGAAGTCTGGGAGTTTTTAAACAATGGGGAGCTTTAGAATGTTGAAAAAAGTCCCATTAAAGTGAATGAAGATGGACAAAAAAAGGACAAAAAGCTTCATAGTTTAAAAAGTATAAAAGATATCAAAAAGTTGTATACAAGCACACTATTCCTGACCGGTCTACACGTTTTAAAGTTTGAATGACGTTTGTAGCTTAAACGGTGTAAGAGGAGTAGCGTGCCAAAGAATAATAATAATAAGAAGTATGTTGAAGATTTAAAGTGGGGACTCTTGCTTCGCAAGCCCCACTAATTAATGTTTTACCAAGCACAAAAAGGCAGAATTTCAACATTAAAGAACAGAGACAGCATGTTAGCAGAATGTCAATATGGCGTCTGCTAAGGTAAGTTGGATGATGGATGATTGCGATTAAAAATATAAAGTAAACTATACAAACATTTCAAAAGGGTAAGATTGAAATGAGAGATTTTAAAAGATACTATATTGTTAATATTTGTGCATTTGAGAAAATTCACTACTGTAGCGTGTTGGGAGTACCCCCAATTCTGTTTACAGCTGTTTGTACAGTAAGGCTAAGAAGCATCCTGACAAAGAGCCCATCCCCCAGCTTGTTACAATACTAACCTTAACCTACACCACTATGGGCAAGAAGATTCTTGGACTACCACTAGCATTATTAGAAAAGGCTATAACATAACAAAATCAGAAAGCTTAATATTTACCAGATGTCTTTCAAATAAGTAATTATATAGGAGCATTTCTTGCAAAAAAAACTGTCAGGCTTTACTTGTTATCTACAAAGGTTGAGTGAAATAAGTCATTTTGATGGTGATTATAAAAAATGGAACTCTCATCATGTACATCACTCAATTCGTAACTTCAATTTATATACACAGCAGCAAAAGCCCTCCTGAGCTTAACATACAGTATGACAAGAGAACAAAGCCTGCCACCCAGCACTGTCAGTCAGGATTTGCTGGTGACATCAACAATGCATTGTTATTCATCGAATTACAATAGTGACAGCTCAGATTTAAGCTGCTTTGACATTTTCCAGGCAGACATTGCAAGGTCATCGTCTGTGGCCTTTTGCTCAGCAACTTGCACTTTTTATTCTGCTTTTAACCCATTCAAGCTATTGTCATTGACTATCTCTTTTATGTGATAGGCCTACATAGGCCTTTGTATGCATACTGTATCATGAAGAAATTATCTTCCGCCACGATACAACAATTCTTGAACCTGCCCTTTTTTAAGTTTCAGCAGCCAGATATGGTAGCTGCAAGCAGCTATGGATTTGCAAACCTGCCGAATTGTCTGTTAGACTGCCAAGTTCAGGTCATCCCTCTGAGTGTAATTTGCATTGACTGGTAATGTAAGCCCTATTTTTGATGTTAAGTATGTGGGCAAGCTTTTTAAGTAGTATTATCCAGGAGTGTAAATTTGTGATAGTTTAAAGAAAGGATTACTCTTATACTGCACTTAATTACCACTAGCCCCATGCAAACACTCTCAGCCTCAAGAGAAAAAATGAACCTTTAAATATGTTAAGGTTCATTGAAGTGCTGTTGTGAATCAGCAGCTTTTTCAGCAGGAAATACCAGCAAAATGCTTGCAGGGAGCTGACACCTAAGGAACTGTAGCTATACTGAGAGCCAAGCCAGCACAAAGGCTGTGTTCAGGAGAAAAGCAGATGTAACAAGATGCCTGAGTTTTAGGTTCCCCCTGCAGAAAACAGATATCCAAGACCAGGCTAGTTGCATTATCGATGCCAGTGGAGCCCTTTCTTTAGCTGCCAGCTAGTCTGTCAATAGTTATGAAAGGATAAAGTAAAAGGTAAAATAATCAGCCCCAATCCCCTTGTGTATTATTAGAAAGACCACCCTTACTGATTTGGAAAAAACAACTGGCTGTCTGCCACTGAAAGAATCTCTGGATCTGTGCCTGCCCCACTCAACATAAATACTGAGGCTACACCCACCATTCCCCCTTTCTCTTCTTCATTCAGTTGCACAAATGTAATTAATGGAAAGCTAAAATGACTGTAAATATATCAATTTATCACCGAGCCCTTAAACAGTCACACATTCTTTAAAATGATGCAGCTGGATTTTCTAGGAACTGTTGGATAGCTTTGTTTCCACATGGAAAAAAAAAGTTAACTAAGCAAATGTGAAGTACATAGAGCATGCATATTATTGTTGCCCAACTGTGTTGTATGTCTCAGCTTCCAGAAAACTAGTTTAGTCCATCCCCTACTGTTATATAATTCCCCAAATAAGCCAACTGGATATTAAATCAGAGGTATATGCATTTAATATGCATGTTGACATTGAATCTGATTTAAAGGCTGGAATTTTTAAGGTTTTCAGATTCTTGTGTGGTTCTTATTTGAATGTGCCCTCTAGACTGATTGGCTCTGTTATGGAATTGTTTTCTTTGATTACACTAAAGGATTTGAATACGTTAGTGATGCAGATGAAATCTTCCACCTGTTCTTAGATCCAATTCCAACTAGATTCCTTAATGTATATAGTTATTTGTGTAATGATGTTCTTGCTATAATAAATAGACCTCCGTCAACTGAAATAGTTCCAGCTGCCATAGATTGCACTGTTTTGAGTAATTTCAGACCCATCATTCTTAGCCAACGTTCTTGAAAAGGTAGTAGTCAAACAACTCAACAGAATTCTGGATAGTAGCAATGTCACTGAACAGTTTCAGTCATGGTTTACATCTCTTCATAGTACAAAAACTGCTCTTGTCAGAGTGGTGAATGACTTACTGATGAGTGCAGACTCTATATGAATTTTGATTCTTTTAGACCGTTGTGCTGCATTTGATACGTGGGTCATGCTGTTTTAATTGATTGTCTTAAAGGCTTGGTTGGCCTGATTGGAACTGTTCTAAATTTAAGTCGTATCTAACTAAAAGACAGTACTTTGTTTCTATAGGGGCGTTTGTGTCAGGGTTATCTAATATTACTTGTTTGTCCCCCAGGGCTCTATTCTTGGTCACATACTGTATATTTTCTTTGTGTAGCACCAATGAATTCCATAGGCTACTGTGGGTAACATTATACAGCAGAGTTTGAGTTGATAATGAGTTAACTGCTGTTTCTGAAACTCAAATGTTAAAGGAACTATAGTTCTATATTAATGTATAGCGATTGATGTTATCTGTTTTACTTTATTTGCCTAGATCGCTCTATTAGTTTGAGCAACTAGTAATGCCTTGTGACATACAAAGTAGAGTCTGCCATCTTAGGAAGAGAGATGTGACCTTGTGGAGACCTGGATATGGGCTTCTTTGTTCAGCGTGTTTGTGAGATTGTTTTTTTTCACCGTGCACGAAGCCTTGGCACCAGTAGTATCTTCAATATTATATTTTATATAGATGGGGACGAAAAGAAGAGGATTGCAGAAAGTTTAAGTGCTTTGAGAGTGAGTCTCCCTGAAGCAACCTCCAATGATTATATGACTGCATTAGAAAGCACATTTGGCACAACTGAGAGTGGTGAATATTTGTTTTATCAGTTTCGCACCACTTAACATGGGCAAGAGAAAAGCCCTGTTACTTGCAAATCCTGGAGAAACTACTGCAGTTCACTGTTTTGAAAGGAGTTCCTCATCATTGAGTGGAGCATTTAGATTGGATTAGATTGGAAGTCTTAACCCTTTCAGGACCAAGCATTTTTCAGTGTGATGCTCCACAGGCCCAAGCGTGTTTTGGCTATATTTGACTCTCTTCCTATAACAATTCATTAAAAAAATATATTTTTTTACAGTAGCATCTTGGAAATGGTGTCCTTTTTTCAGAACACTCTGGGGAACGTTATAAAGTACTTCAGAAACCATACAAATTTTTCGCTTTTTTCTCAACACAATATATATATATATATATATATATATATATATATATATATATATATATATATATATATATATATATATATATATATGTTGTTTTTATAAGTTAATTATTTTTTATTATTATTATTATTATTATTATTATTATTATTATTATTTCTAGCAGACGCCTTATCCAGGGCTTAATTTACAATCGTAAGCAAATACATTTCAAGTATCATAGTACAAGTAATAATACAATTAAGAGCAAGATAAATACAATGACTTAGGTTCAAGCAAGTACAAGTGTGACAAAATACAATTCAATAATACAGCAGATAAGTGTCAGTGATAGTTACATCAGGATATGATTAAATACAAAATACTACAGATTAAACACTTGGCAGATTACAGTACTCTGAAGTACAGGATTAAATGCAGTAAAATAGGGGGCAGATAAGAGCAAGTAAAGCGCATTTAAAGAAGGGTGATAAGTGTCCCAGGGGAAGAACAGAGGAGTTCTACAGGTGCTTTCTGAAGAGGTGAGTCTTGAGGAGGCGCCAGAATGTGGTCAGGGACTAGGCAGTCCTGACATCTGTAGGAAGGTCATTCCACCACTGCGGGGCGAGGGTGGAAAAGGAGCGGGCTCTGGAGGCAGGGGAGCATAGAGGAGGTAGAGCCAGTGTCAAAGGCAGCAGAGAGGTCGAGGAGAATTAGGACAGAGGAGAAAGAGGCAGCTCGGGCAGACTTTAGTGAGTTGGTGACAGACAGGAGGGCGGTTTCAGTGGAGTGAGCAGAGCGGAAGCGAGATTGGAGAGGGTCGAGCAGAGAGTGGTTGGACAGGAAAGCAGAGAGCTGGCGGTGTACAGTCCGCTCGAGGGTTTTGGAGAGGAAGGGTAGGAGGGAGACAGGACGGTAGCTCTGGAGGGAGGTGGGGTCGAGGGTAGGTTTTTGAGGAGGGGAGTGATAGAGGCTTTTGAAGGCAGAGGGAAAGAGACCAGAAAGGAGAGAGGTGTTGAGAAGGGAGGAGATGAAGGGAAGTAGAGCAGGAGCAGCAGCTTGAAAGAGGTGGGTGGGGAGGGGGTCCAGGGCACACGTGGTGGGTTTGTGACCCTGGAGCAGGAGGAGAGGTCAGAGTCTGAGAGGGGCAAGAAGGTGGAGAAGGAAGGTGAGTTAGTAGGGGATGCAGTGGGTGTAGGGGTTGGAGCAGGAGGGGGTGCGGGGAGGGAGAGGTGTTAAAGAGTTTGCGGATATCTGAGATTTTAGAAGAGAAGAAGGAGGCAAAGTCATCAGGGAGATAGAGGAGGGAGGAGGAGGGGAGGGTTTAAGAGGGAGGAGAAGGTAGAGAATAGTTTACGTGGGTTGTTAGTGGAGGCTTGGATTACAGATTGGAAATAAGTACATTTAGCAGAGGAGAGAGTAGAGGAGAAGGAGGAGAGGAGAGTGCGGTAAAGGTCTAGGGCAGCAGGGAGTTTGGTTCTCTTCCATTTCTTTTCAGCAGATCGCAGTGTGATTCTTGCTGAGTGGAGCGCAGAGGAGAGCCAGGGTTGGGAGGGGAGGGCGAGCAGGTCGGGAGGTGAGGGGACAGAGGGAGTCGAGGGAGGAGGTGAGGGAGGAGAAGAGGGTGGAGGTAGCAGAGTCTACGGAGAGTTGTGAGAAGGAGTCGATAGGAGGGAGGTGAGAGAGAGCAGTGGAGGGAAGGACAGAGGGGGAGAGAGATCGGAGGTTACGACGAGAGTTGACAGTGGGGGTAGGAGGAGCAGGGAGAGAGGGGAGAGACAGAGTAAAATAGATGAAATAGTGATCAGAGAGGTCCAGGGGGGTGACAGAAAGCGTGGAGGGGCAGCAGGCCCTGGAGAAGGTGAGGTCCAGTTGACGGCCAGCTTTGTGGGTAGGAGGGGATGGAGAGAGACAGAAGTCGAAGGAGTGAAGGAGAGGGAGGAATCCAGCAGAGTGGCTGGGGTTGGAGAGATGGGTATTGAAGTCACCTAACAGGACAGTTGGGGTAGACAGAGAGGGGAGGGAGGACAGTAGATAGTTGAGTTCATCTAGAAAGTGAGCGAGAGGCCCAGGGGGATGGTACAGTACAATTAGCAGGAGTTGACAGGGAGAGGTTAGTTGGACTGCATGAAATTCAAAGGTATTAACAGAGAGTGAGGAGAGGTCGGAGGGTACAGAAAAGAGTAAGGAGGGAGAGAGGAGAAGACCAGTCCCACCTCCCCGTCCAGTGAGACAGGGCAGCAGGAGTTACAGTGTTATCAGTGTTATGTATTCTGCTTAGAAACACATGTATAAAATGCATTATTCTATAGCCTGAGTGACCTTACAATACTTCCTGAAAGTTTTGTTGAAAAATATTGATGTTTGGGCAAATTATAAGACATTGGACAGGATTTTCAAACAAAATCAATCAGTTAATGCTTTGAAATTGAGTCGATGAGGTTGCTAATGAACGCATTTCTTGTTAAAAAAGCTTAATTGTCTCAGGTCAGGTACATCACTTCTGTCTCAACGACTAGATAAGGGGAACTTGTTAATCAAAATGCATGTTAACGAGATCAAGAAAAGTGAATGGAAGCATAATCCGATGATAATGGAAACTACTAGCCACAGGGTGACAGCTCTCCCACCAGCGAGCAGCAGCAAAATGGAAACAATATCTACTTTGTGTATAATTTGTAAACTTAATTTAAAATTGTGCATTTTGTCATGCAAAAAGTACATTTATTTAGAATACTTCACATATAAAATGATGATTTACAATTACCAGGCATGTGGGCAAAAATCAGATGGCACAGATTTAAAAAAATAGATCAATTCAACCAGACTAGTCATTTACCCTCATTCAGGCAGATATTTTGCCACAGCTTACTATATACATCTCTTTTAATGTGCATTTTGCAATCTTTTTTTTTGGTTAAAAAGAAAAAAATACAGTAAGCCATCTAAGTATATTGGATATTGGTTGGAATTTATTTGACATCTACTTTAGTATGTATTTTTTTAGTATGTACGATTGTAGGCTATACATAAATACATTTGAAGTGCCATTTGTTTATGTAGTTGTTAGTTATATTTAGTGTTCCGCGTTTCTGGTTTATTCTGAATTTTACCGAAAAACTACAGGATTTTTTTTTAACTGGACTTCGGTTTTTACCGATTTTTGTCTATTATTCAGTATTAAACTGGTACTATTTTCTAGGAAATACACAATAATTTGATTAAAATGCTGTTTTATTTTGACTCTGACATTGTAATAAGCAGCCCTACACTGTATCCTAGGATACAGCAGATGTTTAGATGTCAGAGGATCAAATAACGTTCAACTGTGGTTCTCTGTCACTTCACAAACACACGATCACCTAATTATGTTGGCCAATCAAAGTCTGATTATTGTGGCAATTGCTGGGGATAGTAATTACTAGCTTGATCAAAAACTAAATTGTAATACTTACACGAAAATATAATAGTTTTATTCGATGAGGAATTGGGAGAAAACTTAAATCAGTTTATGAATATTCAAAAGAAAATGAATGTTTCGAAGTATACAAAAAGCAAAAATAGCAGAAGGGGTAAAATGAGGCGGAGGATGCATAGCGCTGCAAATAATGCTGCATTGTACATGTTTGCACTGAAAAGAACATACTGAAAAATAAGCAACACATTAAAATAAAACAAGAAAGTGAACTACCTATTTATGTGGCTTTTACACGTGTTTTACTAAAAAGAGGGCACATAATGACTGTGCTGGACAGCCACCATTTATTGCAGAAGTATGTATTGGTGACTTTGTGCGACATTACTGTCTGTCCATCAGCTAAAACACTGCGTAATGCAGGCAATCTTAATCCTAAATATTTGACAGGAAATGGTGATGCTTTTGGGTAAACTTACATGGAACGCATTGATGGAAATGGGTAGTGTGATTCTTGACGCGTCTCCCGATGGCTGCACCACCCAGTTCTGTCAATTTTATTTTTATGATTTCAAGGCGAATAAACCTGACTTGTTTTGTGCTGATGTCATGTTCATACGTCCTGTAGATACTGTTTCCGTCAGCACAGTGTTTGCCCAAACGTTCACAAAGTACCACTTAACTTGGGAAAATGTGGCTTTGACTTGCACAGATTGTGTTTTATCAGACATGCCAGTGACATTAAACCTAATGAGAAACCAGAACTGCTACACATCATATTCCACATGTAAAGTGTGTCTACTGAGATCCCCCCCTCCCCTCCGACTTTTACCAATGTTTCAATTAAAAAATATGTTTTACTGATTTCATCCCTATTTTAATATATGTAAAATAGTTTGTATTTTTTTTAAAGATAAAAAAGCAGCTGGAACACTAGTGGATCTGTGTGTCCTTGTACGCCTGTTCTTCGTTCTTGTGTGGATTAGACAGAGGTGTTAAAAGCCAAGGACGCATTGCAAATCTACAATCACCTGTAAGGAAACTTTATTGTCATATCTAACATGCCGTTTTCTACACCAAGATTTCAGTTGTATAATTCAAAGAAAATCTACAGTAGAGGTCAGCTGTCATATAATGTACGTATGCAGAATTTAAATAGGCTGCAGCTGCATTGATAATTTCTTGGTAGTAACATTACACTGGGTGTAAATAACGGTATATCATTTTAGCAATACAACAAACATTCCATAAGGTTACAAATGATCAAAACAGGTGAATAAATCTCATTCACAACCACAAGTTTAGAAAAGGCTAAAATATTTTCATAACTACAAATATTGAAATACAACCCTCCTTTTCCAAGTGCAAATTAACTCCTGATAAATTATGACAATTAACACTGATTTCCTTTTAAATTCCCACACAAACAAAAGAATTAGTCGCAAGAAGCATTGCTTGTTAAGATATTAAGATATTGAATATTATTTCGTAATCAACGATTATTTAACAACGAAATAGGCATAATGACCGCTTGAAAATGTCAAAATCCATGCTACATACCAAATTCTTGATTAACACTGGAGTTATCATTTACGACCTTTTGAAAATCCTGACCACTGTTTCACCTGAGTGATTGCAATGACATAATACACGTTTATTTTCAGTGTCTTTATATAAGCAAAAATGAACACTACTCTCGATTATTTTCTCAAAATAAATATTTATAAATAAAATAATAATTATTCATTCCATTGTTATCAGTAATAGGGAAACACATGTACCTGGTGATAAATCGAGTGATCAGGAGATGATTTATCAGTATGCACTACTATGAAGAGATATGTGATAAATACAGCAAACAAGGAGTGGGGAAGGGCTGGAGATGCAGTACTGAGTGTCCTGTTGGTATGCAGTGCCTTTTAAACCTGTTTTACTGTGAATAAAATTACTTTTAAACAGAGTGTGTAAAATAAACAGCTTGTGTGAAAATAAATTAGACCTGACCCGCCTGACAGGCGCTGAATAAATGGACGGCAAAGGGTTAACGACACCCATGTGCAGTAAATTACAGACCCCAGGAGTGGTCCCACATCAAGATGAGACCCCAGCATTGCACAGAAGAATAAAGGCATTGAAAGAGAAGCTGACCGCTCTACAATGCAGTTTCAAACCCCCTTGAAACTAGGTTGAAACACCATTACAGAGTGTTTGTGGCAGCTTACCCACACCCCACTGCCATAATCATACAAGAGTTCAAAGGAGCTGAAAGAGTGAGCACTGAAGTGCGTACAGACCGATTTTGCTACCTTTGTGGAGCAGATGGACATTTTGCGAGGAGCTCTCAGCAACCAGAACATCTGCTCCTGGTGAAGAATAAGCTTATACAAGCACTGAAGAAGCAGGGAAATGGCAGAGGATTCCAATAGAAGGGTGTATTGGGACCCCAGCTACTGCTAACCCTGTAGGACCATATTGTTTTAAAGCTCAAGAACAAAAAACATGGACAATATGAGGAGACATGTATATGTTGCACACACACTGCTTTTGCATGCTTTGTTTTCATGTAATGGGTGTTTTTTTATTATCTTTAAATTGTGGTAGGGGAACAACTATATACAATCGATGTGCCAGAGAACAAACTCCACAAAATTCCAGGGAACTATATAAATTAAATGCCAGGGAACTCTTTACATTAAATGCCAGGGAACTATTTTCTGTGTGCATAAAATGCCAGTGAGTGAAGTATATATATAAAATGCCAGGAAATAGAACTATATTAATCAAATTCCAGGGAAGACAACCATAGAAAAAATCCAGGGAAACAAACACATTTCTTTATTTTTTAGTTACTGGCTAAAATACAAACAATCCTCCTCATCTTCAGTTACAGTCTCATTTTCATGGTTGACCAGATGTAGATTTTCCAAATTAGGGTAAGTAAGCGATATTTTGAGATTTTTTTTTTTAATTTAATAATTTCTGCTATTCAACCCTAACTTCTGGCTGGTGTATGTTACTATGGAAACAAGAAAAGGGGTCTGGTTCCACAAAAGGATTTGGCAACAGGGTGGTACAGATTCTGACAGTTAAGCAGAAAGCCTTTTTTTACAGAACCAAAGTTCTGTTGTATATCGTGGTAAAATCTACTGGCCATATTAAAATTGAAGGTCGCATTTGGCGACCGGGCGACCTGATTTGAATCACCCTGGGTCAGGGGTTGGAGACTACTGTGAAAGTGGATGGCCACGAGTGTCGTGGCCTATTAAACAGTGGATCTCAAGTAACCATTATATTCAGATCCTTCTATGAAAAGTGCCTGTCACACTGTCAGATCTACCCCGTCAAACATCTGCTTGTATTAGGTGTGAATGAGCAAGCTGTTCCCAACTTGGGATATTTGATTATTAGACTGGAGTTTCCTCAAAATGTAGTAGACCTGCAAGAAGAATTACATATATTGACATTAGTATGTCCTGACCATGCAGGGCCTTGTCAAGTTCAAGTTATCATTGGAAAAAATTCAAATTTGTTTGGCATCTTTGGCCAGATGTGCCGGGAATTGTCTGGTCAGCAGTAAAGAAACTCCCTATTCATTCTTTCTGTGCCTACATTTATCAAGTCAAAGAAATTGAAGACTTGAGCAGATTTGGTACACTGAAAATCAAGCTATTGTGTTTCAGGCTGGTCAAGACCAAATGATAGAGGGATCCACACACTACCACCTTGCCTTGGGGGGGGAAAGACTGTGATGTTGGATTACCCGGTTGAAGGTGCACTGCCTGGAGGTCTCTTGGTGAAAAGTGGTCTTGTTACCCAGTGATGCTAATGAGTCTGTAAATGTCCTAATGCATAATGAAGCAGGACAAGTTACTGTACCCTAACAGCAAACTGTCAGATATTTACTTGATGGCCTCTGTGACAAAGAGGGCCATCTACAGTCCCCATCAAGAACTGTTGTGTGGCTAAGATAGATTTTGAAGGTTCACCTCTGTCTCCTCAATGGAAAGAAATGGTAATGGTAAAGCTGCAACACAGATCTAATGTATTCTCTCATCATGAATGGGATTTGGGATGGGCTGTTGGAGTGGAACAGGATTTGCCTTAATGATGAAAGGTCTTTTCGTGAAAGGTCCAGGAGGCTAGCTCTAACAAATGTGGAAGATGTTCGCCATACATAAAAGAACTGTTAGCTGCAGGACTTATCAAGGAGTCTCACAGCCTTTATGCATCCTCCACAGTGTTTGTACGAAAGAAGAATGGACAGATTCGGATGTGTATTGATTACAAGACATTAAACAAGAGGCCCCTCCCTGATCAGTACACTGTGCCCAAGAGTCCAAGATGCTTTGGATTGTCTCGCAGGAAGCAAATGGTTTTCTGTGTTGGACTTATTACCAGATTCCTATGGCTGAAGAGGACAAATAAAAGACTGCCTTTATATGCCCTTTATTTTTTCAACCTTCTCAACCTAAAAAGAAAGGTAGTCAGAAGAAGAAAATGGGGTCTGGAAAACCTTGGATTTCCAGATGGAGTGAGAGTTGTGAAAAAAGCACGTAAGACGATAATGGACAGGTTAATCCATGCCCCTGTGTTGGCTTTTGCTGATCCAAAACTACTATATATGCTTCACCTGGACGCTTCTTTTGAAGAATTGGGGCGATCAATCAATCAATCAAGAGCATGATAGTGTCCTTGTAAGCAGAGGTTTGTCCCTCAGTGAAAAGAATTACCCTGCCCATAAATTTGAGTTTTTTGCCTTAAAATGGGCTGTGGTGGACACGCTTCATGATTATTTGTATGGAGCACAATGTATTGCCTTCATTGATAACAACCCCCTAACATATGTACTGACCACAGCAAAACTGTATGCCATCGGTGGTTGGCTGCGTTAGCCACGTATGATGTTAGCTTGCACTATCGCCCAGTCAAAGGTGAATATTGATGCAGATGATTTGTCTAGAAGGCCCCAAGGTCTGAAATATGCCATAAATTCTGTGCAGATTAAGCAGAAACCAACCAGGAGTGTTTCTGAAGACCCAGAGACTTGTCTGTTACTACAAGAATGGATTAAATTGGTCATCAAAGAAGGCATACTGCACAGAACGACAAGGGATTCTTTACAGAACACTCTGTACCAACTAATTTTACCTGCCCAGTATCGCAAGATGGCACTCAAAGCACTACATGACAACGTTGGTCATGTAGGAATAGAGAAGACTTTAGTGTATGTCAGGACCAGATTTTATTGGCCACGAATGATGCAGGATGTACAGAGAAAAAGCAAGAACTGTGCCTGATGTGTGCAGAGGAATACTCTACCAAAGAAATCAGTCCCACTTGTGAATATAGTGACAAATGTGCCACTTGATTTTCTTTCCCTTGAGCCAGACACTAAGTTTGTACAGAACAACCTTATGGTCACTGATCATTTTACTCAATATGCACAGGCATACCCAACTAAATATCAGTGCACTACTGCTGTTGCAAAAGTGCTCTGTGAGAAATACTTATATTATGGTCTACCATTGAAAATACATTCGAATAGAGATTAGGATTTTTAAAGTCATCTGATAAAAGAACGGCTGCTTATGGCTGGCATAAAGAAGTCGCAGACTACATCATATCACCCCCAGGGTGATCCCCAGCCTGAGAGATTTAACAGAACATTGTTGATATGTTAGGAACTCTGCATCCTGGACAGAAGCAAAAGTGGAGTCAGCATGTACATTTCTGTGTGCATGCCTACAACTGTGCAAAGGATTCATCCACAGGATTCTTGTCCTATTTTTTAATGTTCAGCAGGGAGGCTCGTCTGCCCATAGACTTATGTTTCGGACTTCCAAGTCACAGTGGATTAAACACTCCAGCTGCCAGTTTCATACCAAGTGAGACGCACCACGGAGGACATTGTGAGAATTTAGCTCCATTAGGATTCACGGGAGATGATAGCCAAGCAGTATTGCCCACAGAAACAAGTTGGAATCTATCTTAGAATGACCTTTAATGTCTGATGGGTATGTTGAAACTGAGAGATATTTGCCTAATGCCCCCCAGTTTTGAGAAATTCAGTCAGAGAAACAAAGCCTGTAAATAAGCTGGATGTGTGGAATGTTTTCCAGTGACAATGCCACTGGAAAATCTGATTTGAGACATTTGGAGGTTATATTTGATTCTGAGTTTAGTTTTGAGGCTCATATTTGAAAAATGACAAGTTTCTTTTTATCATCTATGAAATCATTGCTAAAAAGTAGGTATTTTCTTTACTCTGATGTCTGATGCTGAGAAGTTACTTCATGCTTATGTTTTGTCTGGGCTTCCACATCATGCCTTATCACGTTTGCAAATTGTTCAAAATGCAGCTGCTAGGGTTCAAAGAAACAGAATCATATAACTCCAGTGTTGGCCTCACTGCACTGGCTTCCAGTGCATTTTAGAATTGATTTTACTATTGACACATAAAGCACTAAATGGCTTGGCACAGATTACCCAAGAGAGATTTTGTCCCCATATAAACTGCACATTTTAAGGTCAGCTAATGCCATAAACCAAATGACATAAACTGCAAAACAGTAGGTAAGCCTCTATAGTAAAGATACATCACTCATGTGCCAACATCTGCTACCATGCAAATGCAGTTATTGTATTGTAATCAAGTTGAGAGCGCAAGAGAAAGTACACTCTCAACTTGATTCGAGGTAACCAACAAACACTTATACACATACTATGAGTTATTAAATCTATGTTGTCCACTAATGCTTGGAAAAACTGAGAGCGGAACCCTATGAATTTCTGTTGTTCTGCTTTAGATGGTTCTATGATTGGAACCACTTTAAATGTGCTGGTTCTTGAGTACACCTGCTTCACGACACTGGTATTTGTGCTGTCCCGTTCCTTCATAGCATGGAGGGTTTTTACTGCAATGTGAAGCTCACACTTGGCAGTGATAGCAGTGGAGTTACTGTTCTGAAGAACTAGGGATAAGCCCTTTAGCGTCTCAAGGGCATCCTTCACTATGGCTAATTCCATTTTGACATCATTCCCATTAGTCCACCACATTTTGCTTTCTCTTGTTTAGAACTTTACAAATGCTGGGTACGTTTCCCAGCTGTCACAGATGCTCAGGAAGATGACAGCCAGTCGAAGTTGAAAGCTTGACCAACTTTAAGTAGGTGGACACAGAGGTCAGAAGCCACAGCCTCAAGTTGCCTTTGATTCTTGGGACTTTGAGGGAAAAAAGTGAATACAGCAAATCCAATAAAAATCAAAAATGACTTGACTCAGTAATGGTTCGAATGGTATCATGAACAGCAAGCTCCAGTTTATGGTTCATGCAACGAAACAAAATGTGATCACTGTTAATCCTCTCATGGAGAACTGATACTGCACCTTTGTGCTTTCCTTGCATAGATGCTGCTCCATCAGTTGCAAAACCCACTAGCCGCCTTCGAAGTAAATCTTCAGTAATGCCATACCTACTGAGGCTGGAAAGCAGTTCATCTGCAATACCAGCGCCAGTCACAGAATTCAAGTTCACAATGCTAAAAAAGTAATTCCATGGTATTCTTCAAATGGAATTCACACATAAATGATAAGACAAGACAGGTTTGAGGCAGATGTGCTTTTATCGATCAAGATACTGAACACATTCTCAGAATCAATGATAATATTATATTATTATTATTATTATTTATTTATTTATTTATTTATTTCTTAGCAGAGCCCTTATTCAGGGCGACTTACAATTGTTACAAGATATCACATTATACACATTATACATTAATCACATTTTTTTTTTTTTTACATACAATTACCCATTTATACAGTTGGGTTTTTACTGGAGCAATCTAGGTAAAGTACCTTGCTCAAGGGTACAGCAGCAGATATACTTGGCAAATTGGGTAGCCATTACAACATGCATGGTCAGAATACAGCATTTTTGTAATTTCCAATCCATTAAGCTGCTGAAATTGTAAAATGGTAGGATGCATATTAAATGATAGATTTTCTTTACATTCCATATAGGCTGTTCTCATTAGCTGTATTTTTTCTGATTTTGCTTCTTCCATAGTTCAGTGCTGCTTTCAACACTTTTCTCTATGGCTTGATTCTGTTTGCTTTGTAGGATATCTTCACATTTTGCATAACACTTGCATTACCCATGTTCACTTATTTTGTCATTTAGTTTTTTAGAGGATGTTGTGGTTATGCCCTAGATAAAAGCTTGGTCGATGCGAAGACGTTCTTTTGTATTTTTGTCCCAGATCACATATTTCTGAACAATATGAGCAAATCACTGAACTGCTGTCATTAGTTTGCAACCAAGGCAGATTTTGTTACCATTTCTCAAAGCGATCATGTCCCAGACTCCCTATTAACATGTCCCTGTGCCCTGTGTATCGGTGTGACAAGCAGGCTCTAGTGGTGACGTGAGACCTGGAAGAAACACACAGTACTGCGAGGTGAAATGTGAATTGCACTGTTGCGCGGTTTAATAATGAACAAAATAAAAGGTTTTAAACAAAAACAGCACACAGCACTTGTGGCCAAAATAAATAGACAAACAAAACAGACTAACATTTAAATGAGCAGTGGACTAACAGACAAACAAACACGGTGAGTCAAAACAAATAACAATTATTCTTTTAGTTTACTTTACTCCCCTTCTCTCTCCCGTTCTCTACTCACCGAACACCCAACCCCGAGTGAGTGAAACGTGCAACTATATATACTGTGTGCCGGGATTCAATTTCTAATTAATTATTCACTTGAATCCCAGCAAGTGAACTAATTTGTGCAACCCCGTGCTCACATACTATTAAATACTTTAAATGCATGTGAAGTGCAATCCCCGTGCCAAAATACAATTATACATTTTAAACACTCGTGCTCATTACCCACATTATATCCTGTGTATCAACTACAATACACCAACATTAACACATCACATGCAAGATATAACACACAAATGCACACAGGGGCGGGGCACATTCCCACAATCGGCATCATCCAGACTTAGTTGTTTTGTTTACCGTATTGCTGCTGCTGCCTTCACATCTCCACTTTTTCTGACTCAACTGTTTGCTGCATTCCCCTTCCTCCAATGAACCAAAATCAATGGGTAGCTGTTCTTCTGAGGCGGATTGTTTAAAAAAAAAAAAAAAGAAAAGATTTTTAGTTGGTTCGCTTTCTTTTTTTCTTTTTTTATACATTTTGTTAGACTTATACTGGTCTATTTTTCAACAGGAACGCAAAAAAGAGTGGGTAGAGTATAGCGAAGCCGACGTCAACTATTGATGTTTTCCCAGCGTCCCTGCGGTCCAAAGTGTTTAGCTACGCCGACGTCAACTATTGATGTTTTCCCAGCGTCCCTCGGTCCAAAGTGTTTAGCTACTGGTGATAAAATAGTCCATAGAGATGCTGAGATCCAGCCGCACTGCACTGCACAAAATGTATGTGGCGGCGTGTCCCGCCCCTTTGTTTGTTATTTATTTATATTATGATTTATGTTTATATTACGGCGAAAGCCGATTTGTTATTTGTTATTGTTTTGTATATTTAAAACCTCGTGAGAATGCGTGACTGATCAGCTACTGATTATTTAACTAGCTGACAGTCGCGCATCCTTACTAAACTCGTGCAGACTGTGGCCGAGGGGTAATAAGATAATTAACAGCTAGTTAACCCCTCGGCCAGAATATAAAAGACCCACTCTCGACTCAAAGCGGAGAGTGTCAGAGGAGAGACGTAAGGCTGTGAGAGATTCAAAACCAAAACAGCTGCTAGACATGCTGGCTAAAAACCAGCATGATACTTGTTTGTTTGGCCAACGCGCCTTTCTGTTTTGTTGTTTGTTTAAATCTTTTGTTTGTTTTATTATTTAATAAAATAGCTGAGCGCCGTAGCGCTGCAGTTTCACCACCACCATTCTTTGTTTTGGTTTCTGTTTCTGGTCCGTGACGTCACCACCCACACGCCACTCAACAGCTCGGTCACAATGCAGCATAAATTTATTAATATCATCTTTATAAGGACATTGTAAATGCAAAATATATTTTATAAACACACAATTAACACAATCCTGGCAGCGTTGATGCATAGACCTCTGCCTTCCAGGATGCGGCCTGTCCCTCACAGAGCCAGTTTCCTGGTTTCTCTGGACTAGTCTGCTGATTGTTGAAGCAGAACATCTCATTCTCCAGGGCAACCAGGCGATCTTCATTACTCAAGCGGGGTATGGTCGTATCTTTTGCTGTTCTTGTGTTAAAATCATGTCTTTTCGAATGGCTATTTAATACAGATTCTTAATAAACTAATTTTGGCAATTTTAACTCAAATACCAAACACTGAGCACCTGGAGTTTTTCTAAAATCACATGACTTGAGCTCAGTATGTTGTTATCCCAAGGAACACTACTACTCAGACAATCAACAAACCTATCTGCTCACTATTTAAAATGTAAATAACATTATGTATGTGCCCAATGAGATATTGATGTAAAACTTAGACTGTTATATATATATATGTGTATATATATATATATACAGTACTGTGCAAAAGTTTTAGGCAGGTGTGAAAAAATGCTGTAAAGTAAGAATGCTTTCAAAAATAGACATGTTAATAGATTATATTTATCAATTAACTAAATGCAAAGTGAGTGAACAGAAGAAAATCTAAATCAAATCCATATTTGGTGTGACCACCCTTTGCCTTCAAAACAGCATCAAGCATCAATTCTTCTAGGTACACTTGCACACAGTTTTTGAAGGAACTCGGCAGGTAGGTTGGCCCAAACATCTTGGAGAACTAACCACAGTTCTTCTGTGGATTTAGGCAGCCTCAGTTGCTTCTCTCTCTTCATGTAATCCCAGACAGACTCGATGATGTTGAGATCAGGGCTCTGTGGGGCCATACCATCACTTCCAGGACTCCTTGTTCTTCTTTACGCCTGAAGATAGTTCTTCATGACTTTCGCTGTATGTTTGGGGTCGTGGTCATGCTGCAGAATAAATTTGGGGCCAATCTGATGCCTCCCTGATGGTATTGCATGATGGATAAGTATCTGCCTGTACTTCTCAGCATTGAGGAGACCATTAATTCTGACCAAATCCCCAACTCCATTTGCAGAAATGCAGCCCCAAACATGCAAGGAACCTCCACCATGCTTCACTGTTGCCTGCAGACACTCATTCGTATCGCCTCCAGCCCTTCGGCGAACAAACTGCCTTCTGCTACAGCCAAATATTTCAAATTTTGACTCATCAGTCCAGAGCACCTGCTGCCATTTTTCTGCACCCCAGTTCCTGTGTTTTCGTGCATAGTTGAGTCGCTTGGCCTTGTTTCCACGCCGGAGGTATGGCTTTTTGGCCGCAAGTCTTCCATGAAGGCTACTTCTGACCAGACTTCTCCGACAGTAGATGGGTGTACCAGGGTCCCACAGTTTTCTGCCAGTTCTGAGCTGATGGCACTGCTGGACATCTTCCGATTGCGACGGGAAGTAAGCATGATGTGTCTTTCATCTGCTGCAGTAAGTTTCCTTGGCCGACCACCGCGCTTCACGGTCCTCAACGCTGCCCGTTTCTTTGTGCTTCTTCAAAAGAGCTTGACAGCACATCTGGAAACCCCTGTCTGCCTTGAAATTTCTGCCTGGGAGAGACCTTGCTGATGCAGTATAACTACTTTGTGTCTTGTTGCTGTGCTCAGTCTTGCCATGGTGTATGACTTTTGACAGTAAACTGTCTTCAGCAACCTCACCTTGTTAGCTGAGTTTGGCTGTTCCTCACCCAGTTTTATTCCTCCTACACAGCTGTTTCTGTTTCAGTTAATGATTGTGTTTCAACCTACATATTGAATTGATGACCATTAGCACCTGTTTGGTATAATTGTTTAATCATACACCTGACTATATGCCTACAAAATCCCTGACTTTGTGCAAGTGTACCTAGAAGAATTGATGCTGTTTTGAAGGCAAAGGGTGGTCACAACAAATATGGATTTGATTTAGATTTTTCTTCTGTTCACTCACTTTGCATTTAGTTCATTGATAAATATAATCTATTAACATGTCTATTTTTGAAAGCATTCTTACTTTACAGCATTTTTCACACCTGCCTAAAACTTTTGCACAGTACTGTATATATATATATATATATATATATATATATATATATATATATATATATATATATATATATATATATACACAGTATATAATGGCAGGACGGTAGTTATGGTTGCAATGTTCTTTCCATTATAAGCCCCTATTTTGTGCAGCTCTAAAAGTGGGATTAAGTTCAATCAATCTGCCTGCTGTTTTGGATTTCAGGTCTGATTGGTAGGCTGATTTTTTTCTACAAGTTTTGTGTTATTCTGTGAGGTTGTTTTGGAGCTATAGCACTTTTTTATTATTCACCTGTAGGTTAAAAACGACTGGACAGTTACTACTCCCATTTAGCAAGTTACTGCATCTAAGTAGTCTTTAGTGCCTTTTGTGGGTGGGGAGGTTTAAAAATGTGTATTTTAATGTAAAAAAGTACTTTTAAAAACAAATGCGACGCATGCGCAGTTGTACGATTTGGTAACCGTTTTTGTGTAGTTCTGACTGGACCTGTAACAATACAATCACTTAATAACAATACAATCACCAGTTTGAACTACACCTCCCAGAATGCACACTGAACGGCTGATCATAGCTAACATTTCAAGCTTTTCACAAGCGTAACAAAGCATCGTATTGTACCGTACAGAGTAAGTAAATAAATAATAAAAACTGTGTCAGTCAGTGATAGAAGGTGAACGAGTATTTAAAACCTACATGTACACTTAGGCTGAGAGACTGTGTGCCAGAGCAGCAATAAATAATGGCGAAACATTTCAAATAGGCCTGAAATGATTATTTACATTACATTAGGCTTACAAAAATCGAAAACACTCACCCATATAACCACAAAAGCCAGAAGAACTTCTAAAGAAATCATTTTTGTTTATTTGTAACGTAAAACAAATAGCTGTGCACTTTGATGCTCTAGTGTAACGTGGGAATGTAGCTATCATAAAACAAAAACACAGAAATGCCACAAAACCATTTGAAACACTGTACTGTACAGTCATGCTCATTTAGCGCAAATACTGTAGTCAGGACCCAGCGTATTTTTTATCTGTACTTATTTTTACTTAAATTTTGTAAATAATATAGCAAACTAGTCTACTCTATGGTTTCATTCACAAGTTGTAAAAATCGATGCAAACTTTATTTAAGTAATCACCAGCAACAGATCACCTGACAGCATTTTGAATAAACTTTATAACACAACAAACAGCATGATTGCCAAAAACATTATACTTTTTTTTTTTTTAAGTACATTTTTAGAGTTGTGGGTTGTAATTTGCATAAACACCCATACTCTAACATGGGTTCCGCTTGTTTTGGGCTTATTGTGAAAGGCAATGCCACTTTTTTTTCTTGTGAGACTGTAACCTTCCCCGTCTGTCTCACATGTAGCCACTGATTCCTGAACACCTAATTTTGTTGTTGACAAGAGTTTGTGCAGGGAGCAGGCATTGGCAATTTTGGGAATGAATTAATGCACTTCAGTCTGTTTCATCAGTATCTGCCTCCTCCCTTTCAAGTGCCCACTACCCGTATTTGCCCAAGCGTGATGTTGAATGCTTCCTCAGCAGCTGTCAGCCGTCTGTACGGGTAGGGTTTTTAAGCATCACCTGATCCCCTGTATGCTGTATTGCCTGAATGAAAGGGATTATATATAACGTCTCCACCAGTTTTCTGCCATGGTATATCTGCAATATCTGTGTTGGTCAGATTCATTTTATACCTCCGAATTAATTTTTAATGAATGAGTCATCAGATAAATTAGTTGAAACCAGATTCAATACTAACAACAAGCCAACCCACCTGACATTTGAAAAATTATTTGGTCAAGAGCAGTAAAACACATTATTAACTAAGCAGGCACAGGGTATTTTGCTTTATTACAGCAGGTTAGATTCACTCATGTACCAGTTCTCTGCGCATGGAAACCACATTTTCACAAAATGTCACTAGTAATCTTCAAAAACAGCACCAGTACTTTACGCATAGCTAATTTACATATGAACCCCCACCTTTCCCATTCATTTGCATGACGTCGGGTGAAAAGCCTGTTTTTTCTCAAGTAAAATAAACTGAGCGAGTGGAAACCCCAAAAAGTATTTTACACAAGACATTTTTCTCGTGTAAATGTCTCGAGTTAAAAAAAACTTCCATGATTGTCTATAGACGTGATATAGGTGTTGCAAATTACTACATTTGCCACAAAACAATATGACATTGCCACATATCTATCCAAGACCACTGGTTTACAAAATGTATTTGAATATGTATCTCACTCAGTAAAAGGAATGTTTTTTTTTCTTCTAGAACAGTGCCATGGAGAATGAGGACCAAACTCTGCTTCTTTGTCTTGTTATTGTCTTATGAGTTCCTAAGAACAGCTGACGGCACAATATTCTGAATACCAATGAACACACCCAGGTAATGTCCTTCTGGGCAGTCTTGGTGGAGTATCTGTCATGTGATTATTCATTGCTGATGTCATTACTGATGTCATGTATGACACCATATCTCATGCGATGCATAGGCATAATAGGGGTGCGTTAACGTTGCGTGCAACCTTAACATCCCATTTCCTGTCTTTTCTGATTTTGAACCTTCGAATTGGTGATATCATGGGGCAAGTTCAGCATGGAAGAGGGGGTCTTGGTCTCAGTTCAGCTCCTCCTACATGGCACAAGGCAGCCCCAGCGCAACGGAGGAAGCTTGTTGTCAACGAGGTGCAAAAGCAGGAGGAGAGGATGAGGTGTATAAAGGCCATTTCCCAGGGCAAGCAGGGAGAATGGATGAGATGGGAGAGTGTGGAACAACGCAAGATTGGCTGGCAAGACCTATGGTCAATGGAACAGAGCAGGATCAGTTTCCTTATAAGGTCAACATATGATGTTCTCCCATCACCACAGAACCTAAACCTCTGGGTAGGAGAGGATCCCTCATGTCCTTTGTGTTCATCACCTGCAACATTAAGGCACATTTTGACAGGATGTAAGGTGGCTCTTAGCCAAGGACGGTTTACTTGGCGCCATGACCAGGTGCTGCGATGTTTGGCCTTAGCATTGGAAGACAAGCGTAACATGACCAATAAGTTGCCACCTGTTCCATCAAAACATTACACACAAAAGACAACATTCCTCCGCCAGGAGAGCAACCACCAAGAAAAGGTGTTAAAACCAATCCTCGCCCAGGACAACTGGAAGCTGCTAGAGACTGGAAAATGCTGGCGGATGTTGGTCAACGGCTTATTTTCCACCTGAGATTGCCACCACAAACCTTCGACCAGATATTGTCTTGTGGTCTGGATCAGCACGCCTTGTTCACCTGGTGGAGTTAACAGTGCCATGGGAGGATGCTGTAGATGAGGCGTATGAGAGGAAGAAACTGCGGTATGCTCAACTAGCCACTGAAGCGGAACAGCGAGGATGGAGAGTCTGGGTTTACCCAGTGGAAGTGGGATGTCGAGGATTTGTGGCACACTCTACAACCCGGTTTCTCAGAGATGTCGGATTCAATGGCCAAGAGTTGCGTCGCACAGTGAAGAACTTATCTGAAGCAGCAGAGAGGAGCAGCAACTGGCTGTGGTTGAGACGGAAAGATTCTGGCTGGGGATCTCAAGCACAATAGAAAGAAAGAAAGGCTGATATACAGGTAAGTAAGCTGGGCTGAGTTGAGTGGGGGACGGAGGGGGTGATGCTGGGACGCCAGAATCACCGCCGAGCCCTCTTGAGGTGTCGTGGGCTAGTCGACGAAACACCGAGGATGGAAGGTGCCCACTTGAAGACCCCAGAGATGTACCCTACTTAGCTCAATCCAGGCGGTTGTCATGCTGATGCGCTGGGGAGACCGCACTATGGTTGATCCCGGAGCCAGCATCGCAGCCGTTGTGTGTGCTGATGCGCTAGGGAGGCAAAATAAGCTGATCCCTGGAGCCAGCATTACACTTCAGCCATCAACACCAGACAGAAGGATATCTACATCATCATATGGAAGGAAGCGCAAATGGATGGAGACACATATGGATCACATTAGTTTACTGTGAAGCTACGTCTTAGTTGGTGCTTATCTTGGCGAGAGCCAAGTTCAAATCAGCATGAAGTTTTAACATCTACTCTCATGTAATGGAAATCAGTCAAAATAACCTTTTCTTTATCCCACTTATGTAAAAATCATTCACTTCTCAGTGCCATGACATCCCTGCCACAGTGTTTTGCTTCGAAATGGTTGTGTTTATGTTGAATGACATTTTTTTTCATTCCTAGAAGCCAATTGTCAACTAAATACCAACAAGACAACAGTATGAAGAGCAGTTCAAAAGCATAATCTTGTGCAGTGAATTATTCAAATGAATTATACGCTGTATTATTGTGCTTGTCTGAATGGATCTCTTGTGTGTATGCAAGCATGTCACATAATAATAAAATGCATATTTAATATCCTGAAAAAAATAGATTTATTACAATGTCAGAATAAGCCTGTGTGATTTTAGACTAGTACAAAAATACAACAACTGTGAATGTGTGGTATTTGGTTTACTGTAATGTAATGACATACATCACAGCCCAGCCACCACTGCTGTTCGGGCCCAAACCCTTCCCACAAGTGTGCTGATACAGAAGTGCAACCCATAACAATCCCTAGACTGGGATTCATCTGCTGACCAAATCTGAATTCTATTCTTTTAATACATGCATACATAAAATAAAATAAACCCTCAAAGCAAATTCTCCCCACATGCCATTCCAATTAAGGAATGATTAAAAGATTGTAATACAATTTGGGAACAAGTAAATTTCTTCATAAGTGAAATATGGCTTTAATTACTTTGCTTATTTGTTGAGTGTCCTAACAGTCACACCACTAAGATTTGTTTTGTTCAGTTGGTTGACCTTTAACGCAGATATGTGTTACAAACAAACATTGTCACAAAGACGGCTGTAGTGGGTGACGTCAGACCAGAGCCAGGAAATAAACGACAGAGAGGTGGAGTTTGGTGGAGCTGAGCGAATGGTTTCGCTCAGCATTTAATAAATAAACAGAACACAAAAACAGGACACGGCACTTGCGGCCAAAATAAACAGGTAAACAAAACGGACTATACAGACAAACACGGCGAGTATAAACAACTATCAATTTACTTGACTTTCTCCTCTCCACACCCGTTCTCCACTCACCGAACACACAACCCCGAGTGAGTGAAAACATGCTGCTTTTATGCAGTTGTACCGAGACTCGATAATAATAATAAAATAATAATAATTCAATTGGAATCTCGGTACAACTGCACGTGAATTAATTAAAGTGCACTTACCCGTGTTCACATACTAATACTTTAAATGCACGTGATGTGATGTGCCATCCTCGTGCCTAAATACAAATATACAATTTACACACTCGTGTTACACAGACCCATTTATATCCCGTGTACCAATGACTATACACCAACATTAAAACACAACACATAACACAAAATACACACAGGGGCGGGCACTTTGCCACATATACCCCCCCTTGTGCAAAGCACACATGGCCTCAATGGCCACCTCCCCCCTCAATCTTAAAGTCCCGGAAGAGGGAGAAGCAAGGTGTTTCTGGGGGGTGGCCATGGTGGAATGTCCTCCACTCCCCACTTCTTCGTGGCTATCAGCTCCCTCTTCCGGGGCTCCCGCCACACACTATCCTGCTGCGAAAGTGCGGCTGGGGAAGCTGGTCTCCTGACCTCGGCCCCCTTTTTCATGGCCAGCATTTCCCCTCCGTGGGGTTCCGACCACACGATCTCCGGCAGCGAAACTGCTGCGAGGGGAGCTGGTCTCCTGACCTCCCCCCCTTCTTCGTGGCCGCCAGCTCCCCTCTGTGGGGCTCTGGCCACCGTGTTTCCTGCCACGGAAATGCGGCTGGGGGAGTTGGTCTCCTGACCTCCCCCCCTTTCTTCATGGCTGGCAGCTCCCCTTCATGGGGCTCTGGCCACAGTGTAGCGACCCCAGGCGAAGCAGGACCCTCGACGACCCCAGGCGAAGCAGGATCCCTGGCGACCCCAGGCGACGGCAGCAGCGTCGGACTCTCGGGAGGCGACGGCAGCAGCAGCGGACCCTTGGGAGGCGACGGCAGCAGCAGCGGACCCTTGGGAGGCGACAGCAGCAGCAGCGGACCCTCGGGAGGCGACTGCAGCAGCAGCGGACCCTCGGGAGGCGACGGCAGCAGCAGCGGACCCTCGGGAGGCGAACTCGGGAGGGGAGCCCCTGGCCATAGAGGCGGCAGCGGGAGCTCCACTTCTCCCTCGTACCCTGTACCCTGTGTGGAGCAAAAGGCAGCCCCAGGCTATCCGGCGCAACAGGCAGCCCCAGGCGATGCGGAGCGGCTGGCAACCCCAGGTGATGCGGAGCGGCTGGCAACCCCAGGCGATGCGGAGCGGCTGGCAACCCCATGCGATGCGGAGCGGCTGGCAATCCCAGGCGATGCGGAGCAACTGGCAACCCCAGGCGATGCGGAGCAACTGGCAACCCCAGGCGAAGTGAGGCAGGCATCCTTGGGCGAAGCGAGGCAGGCATCCTCGGGCGAAGTGAGGCAGGCATCCTCGGGCGAAGTGAGGCAGGCATCCTTGGGCGAAGCGAGGCAGGCATCCTCGGGCGAAGTGAGGCAAGCATCCTTGGGCGAAGCGAGGCAGGCATCCTCTTGCGAAGCGAAGCAGGGAGTCAGGTCAAACTGGGGTGCGGGTTTTGGCCCTCTTCTCGGCCACTGCGGCCGGGCGGTTCTTCCCCATGCTTTCCTCAGCAGCCAATGCAAGGGCTACTGAGGACCGCCAACATCTAGTCCTGGTTTTTCTGGTGAAGGGAGAGGCAGCTCCTGCTCCTCTCCTCGTGACGGTGGGGGAAGTGATACCAGCAGGCATTCATCCTCTGCTGGTTGGGGAAGTGTTACCAGCAGGCATTCATCCTCTGCTGGTGGGGGAAGTGATACCAGCAGGCATTCCTCCTCTGCTGGTGGGGGAAGTGATACCAGCAGGCATTCATCCTCTGCTGGTGGACGGGGACCCAGCAGGCATTCACCCTCTGCTGGTGGGCGGGGACCCAGCAGGCATTCACCCTCTGCTGGTGGAGGTGGCGGAGGCAGAGGCAGCTCCTGCTGCTCTGCTCCTGGCAGTGGAGGTGGCGGAGGCAGAGGCAGCTCCTGCTGCTCTCCTTGTGATGGTGGGGGAAGTGATACCAGCAGGCATTCATCCTCTGCTGGTGGGGGAAGTGTTACCAGCAGGCATTCATCCTCTGCTGGTGGGGTTGGCGGAGGCAGAGGCAGCTCCTGCTGCTCTGCTCCTGCCGATGGAGGTGGCGGAGGCAGAGGCAGCTCCTGCTGCTCTGCTCCTACCGGTGGAGGTGGCGGAGGCGTGTAGTCTCCTGCCGGTGAAGGTGGCGGAGGCAGAGGCAGCTCCTGCTGCTCTGCTCCTACCGGTGGAGGTGGCAGAGGCGTGTAGTCTCCTGCCGGTGAAGGTGGCGGAGGCAGAGGCAGCTCCTGCTGCTCTGCTCCTGCCGATTGAGGTAGCGGAGGCAGAGGCAGCTCCTGCTGCTCTGCTTCTGCCAGTGGAGGTGGCGGAGGCAGAGGCAGCTCCTGCTGCTCTGCTCCTGCCAGTGGAGGTGGGAGCGGCGTGTAGTCTCCTGGCGGCGGAGGTGGGAGCGGCATGTAGTCTCCTGGTGGTGGAGGTGGGAGCAGCGTGTAGTCTACCCTTGTTGCAGGGGACTGGTGCGGCTCTCCCTCATTTGCAGGGGACTGGTGCGGCTCTCCCTCCTGTTCTGGAGACAGCGGTGGGACCTCTCCCTCTGGCGCTGGAGACGGCTGCATCGGCTCCTCTCCCTCTGGCTCTGGAGGCAAAACCAGCAGGCATTCTTCCTCTGCTGGTGGAGACTTGGGCGGTGGACGCTCTGCCTTCCTCTTCCCCTTCTTGGGCCGTGCACGCACCGACTCCTCCCTCTTGGGCTGTGGACACACCGACTCCTCCCTTTTGGGCTGTGGACACACCGATTTCTCCCTCTTAGGCTGTGGACGCTCCGGCTCCTCCCGCTTGGGCTGTGGACGCTCTGGCTCCTCCCGCTTGGGCTGTGGACGCTCTGGCTCCTCCCGCTTGGGCTGTGGACGCTCTGGCTCCTCCCGCTTGGGCTGTGGACGCTCTGGCTCCTCCCATTCAGGCATAGGACGTGGCAGCAAGGGCTCCTCTTCTTCATCCTGCATGGGGCATAGGGCCAACGTGTGCCCATATGCCCCACAGCCAGGGCACCACTCCCCCCATCCCAGTCTTTGGGCCATTGCCTGAAGGGTCCTGTGGACGAGCAGGGTATGGTGGTGTGGCTAGGTTGGCCACAGTCGAAACACCACAGCCCTGCTTCCGCCTTTCTCCCTTTGCCCTCCTGTGCTCCTCTCCGCTGTTGCAGTTGTTGTTGGGGAGGTGGGAGCAGCAGTCTACCTCCCCCTGCTGGTGGTGTAGACTGAGGAGACCCCTGCTCCTCTCTCTCCTGATTGACAGGGCAGCGGGCTACGTAGTGCTCACCTCCGCAGATGGGGCATAGTTGGGGTAGCTGTCCGAGGGGGTACCAGGGGCAGTTGGTGATGGAATGCCCAGGCTCAGCTCAGCAGTAACACCTGGGCTGCTGTTCCTCCGGCTGGTGTTGTGGCTGCTGCTTTCTGCCGTTCTTTCCCATCTTTTTTATATATTTTTTTAAATTTATTTTAAACAAACAGTACTCCTCCTGTCAATCATTCAATATCATTCAAAGCTTGTCAATCATTCAATTGGAATCTCGGTACAACTGCATGTGAATTAATTAAAGTGCACTTTCCCGTGTTCACATACTAATACTTTAAATGCACGTGATGTGATGTGCCATCCTCGTGCTTAAATACAAATATACAAATGTTTTGTACACTCAGTGTATATCTTTGTTTGGAATAAACCATAAAACATTCTACAGTTAGTGGGGCAGGGCAGAAAAGTCCTGTGTGTAAAAAGGGGGCAGGGCAAAGTCCTGCTGATTAAATGTATTGTGTTTATTTAGCACGAGTGAATATATTATGATTTAAAATGTATTGTAAATACTGTAGTGTTTTATGTTTATTTAAACAGGTATTTGTTATATTTAAATGTATTTTGTGTTTAGATAAAAACAGACCGTTTTATTGTTGTTTTTGGTTTGAATGTGGTCTGGCAGAGGCAGTGTTAGCAGCTCATCTCTGCCAGACAGCTCAGGCAAACAAAAACCCTGTGCAGTAGGTGACCATCTCCAGATGAATCAATTGATTAATTTATTGCTAAATTGGAGATGGTCACCAGTATAAAAACCAGCAGCTTTTGTTGTTAAGGGTGGGTGTACAGAGAGGAGGTACGTGAGAGCGAGAGAAACAAAAGTAATTGAAAGAAAGCAATTGTTACACGTGCAGTAAGCACGGTATTTGTATGGTGCCAGTTTTTGTTGAACATTTATTTCTGATCTGTGAGCAGGGTTTTTGTACAACCTTTTTATTTATTTTTGTTTGCAATAAAAACAGTGCACAAGAGCGCTTTTTCACCTTTGTACCTGTGTGTGTATCTGTCAGCTTTCTGGTCTGGGAACGTCACTGATCGGATACCTTGTCACAATCAATATGTAACAGTAATTGTAAATCTTTAACCCTAAGTAGACAGTCTATATCACTGATTTACCGCAGAAATCAGCACAACTGGCACTTGGAACTTTTGTAAGTACTCTCAATAAAGGACACTGGATTGAAAGAACATTGAAACTGAAATAAATTATAAATATTTCAAACAATGAGGCAAGAGCCAGGTAGCCATTCTCTGACGTTATATTTAGGGTATAATATGTATGCCTGTGGTAGGGTTGTGGCCCTGTACGTGGAAAGTGTGCTTTTTGTTTTGTTTATTTTTTTTTTGTGTTGGGTGTAAATAATTTGAAATTAAATTGAGACGCTGTATCTGGGACATACTACCTGCTGTGAATTGCAGTAAAATCGCTGACCACAGTGTGTGGGTTGGGGTTTTAATTATTATAAGGATTAGGGATTTTGAGATCCCTCAAGTATAGGGAGGCGTGTCAGTGGGACCTCCTTGATTAGCGACATATGGCTCTCCATATTTTGTTTTGCCATTTTTAATTTTCTGTTCTGTTCGTTTTGTTGTATGTCAGGCGTGTCATAAATCCTACACGCCTGTGCGGCATGTCAACGTCACCTCAATGTCTGTCTCTGTTTGTCAGAGGATAACCCACACCCCCTATCACAATCCTGTTAAAATGTTGTAGTTTATTGTTGATCTGTAATATTTCCCTCTAACACTCAGAAAAAATGAACTTATGCTGAAAAATGTTTAGAAAATTACACTGAAAAAAGTATTTGCTGAGATTAGAGAATTACCTTAAGCACCTCCCTTGCACTACTTCTAATATAAAATGTAGCCCTCTACCTGACAATGATTTGACAAAGGGGCAGCTCTGCATTCTGAAGGAGATAGAGGACACCAGACCATGACTGGCTCAAATGAATTTAATGACATGTCTGTTTAGCGCAAGTCAGACTATCCCCTAAGGTCAGGAGTATGGCTCATTGACGGTAAACATTCTGAACATTTACTATCCACAGAATGGCATTCTAAATTTCGAAAATGGTTTAAAAATAATGTGGGTTCCATGCAGATATAGTTTTGGCTTCTATAGCTTCTGACTTCATAGGGACTGATTACTGGCTGGATAATTGTTTTACATGAACAGGACTGACACTTCCTGGAGTAATTTCAGGCTCAGACAATTCAGATCTTACTTGACAGATCTTTTAACACCATTTGTATCCTTATTATCTTTCTACTAGAAATACAATGCAATTAAATGACAATGAAAAAAATAATTAAACTGTTTAGAAATCTACTCATGATTAAATATCCTTTTGTCTTCTATTTTGTAGATGTTGTAAATCTTTAAAATATAATTTATACTACCTGACTAGAGATAAAAATAAATAAATACAAAACACAATTATAAGGCGTCATCCACATTCCCAGGCACAATAAAAGCAGATCAAAACACATG